>JAQPPZ010002912.1:0-1200000 GCA_028583015.1 Wollemia nobilis | reverse complement strand
CGACAATTTTCTTCCTCATGCTTCTCCAAACCATTGCGACTGCAACGCAACGACGTGTCGCAATTTCGCGTCATTTCTTTGCCTTAAGCTTTCCCAAGCCTCCGTGACAGCGATATGGAGACATGTCGCGACAATTTTTCACCTCATGCTTCTCCAAACCATTACGACCGCGATGCGACGACATCTCGCGATTTCGCGTCATTTCTTTTCCTTGAGCTTTCCCAAACCTCCGTGACCGTGATATGGACACATGTTGTGATGTCGCAACAATTTTCTGCCTCATGCTTCCCCAAACCATTGCGACCATGACGTGGTGACTTGTCACGATGTCGCGATTGGCTTCATCCTTGGAAAATTTAGTCTGTCTGGCTTTATTTTTCATACTTATCTGCAAATGGCTCTATTTGCCTCTTGCTATTGAAGTGAAACATATCCAACTGCTATTGTACTTGACTCTACCATCTCTGTTTGTAGCCTTGGATCCTCTTGTTACAAAAGGAGTTGGGTGGGTGAGGAGAACACAAAAATCACCCACATTCTTGGCAACTCACAGGGGGAACTTTTCTTGCAAGGTTGCAGAACACAGACAACTTTATCTTTGGGAAAACATAGAAAAACTTAACTAGAATAAAACGGGACAAAAAGGTAAGCTGAGCGAAGGGAGAGCTAACACAGGTGAAGTGAATACGATAATGGCCGCTGGGCAAAAAGAGAGAACAGGAGTGGGGTGCATGTGCTTACAAAATGCGCTACTGGTAACTTGTTGGTTACGAATCTGCCATGAGGAAAGGATTTTGGGTTAACGCGCCCAGATTCGCCCACCAGCATGAAAGGCCGGAAGGAAGGAATGCCTTCCGTGCCAATCTCCGGAGAAGGCCGGCTTCTGTGGGGTTTTATGGTTTGAGATAAGGGTGCAGGAAAGAGATAAAAATGCGGAAAGGATTTACAAATGTGAGTGGAGTTGGGTGGGGGGAACTAACAGTACGGCAACACATCAATCACCACTACTTACTACATCATAAATACAAAGCACAACCGAGAAGCGCAAAACCTAAGTCTACCTTTTATATAAAGACCTGTACGCACAGCTACAATGGTCCCCTAGCAAACATTCTCCCAACAAGGAGAACTAACGACACGGCAATGCATCAATCACCACTACGTACAACAACATAAATATAAAAAGTAACCGAGAGATGTCGGATCCAAGTATGCGTGTTATGCGAGAGAATTTGTACGCACAACTACAATGGTCCCCTAGCAAACATTCTCCCAACAAGGAGAACTAACGACACGGCAATGCATCAATCACCACTACGTACAACAACTAAACAGAACACACAAAGCTGAAGGAAGCTGCTACCAAAAGTATTCTATGTATCCTCTAATTAATTAAGTCTAAGAATACTTGGCCACCAAATGCTGAAACGAATCAACAAGCCATGACACAAGAAACACGACAAAAGAGAGGCAGCATAAAGAATGAGTAGAACAGAGCGAGGCATATACTTTATATTGATAAGCAGAAGCACAGCTACAATGGTTCCCTAACAGACATTCCCCTTCCACCACTTTACAATGACAATGTGGTGGCTATTTATAGCATGAGAACCCCCCCGATTACATTAATGGGCACAAAGTCCCAGTCAAACATTGGCTGACAAAAAGCAGCTATGGAGTTGCTGATGCTGACCTTTGTCGGACAGGACTGTACCTGCAGCATGGTCTCCCTGAAGGCTGTACAGATTTGTGGCAGCGCGTTAGGTAGAACTTCTCATCGGCAGGAATGCGGGTAGCTGGAGCAGGTAGAACCTCTAATCAGCCTTAAAGGCGGCAGCTGGCTTAAGTAGTGCGTCCCATGCTTGTCCTTGAGTTCGGCACGTTTTGGCTCGGATCCCGGAGTTGGACACTTGTCGGATGATATTGCTTGACACGTGTCCGCCTTGAAAGGCAGTTTATCCAACTTCGCCCAGAACCCGAGCGCTGTCGGATTGCGCAGGTGAAAACAGCGCGAGTTGGGGATGCCTTAGTCAAATTTCAAGTTTGTTTCCCTACTCGCTTTGTCAAAGGCGCACTCCGACTTCGCTGCGAAGTCGGGTTGCTCACGGTGGAAGGCGATCCTGCCGCCGTACGGACTTCGCCCTGGAAAGGGGCGCGGTCCGACTCGCTGCGAAGTCGGACTTCGCCCCAACACTTAGTCATATTTCTGCCGACTGCTACCAACTCGCCCGAAGCGGCGCGGTCCGCTCTGCGAAGTCGGACTTCGCCCTGAACACTTAGAAATTCTGGCTGGTCCTGTCACACTGCGCAGTTTGCATTCCTGCTGCGCTCCAAGCTGGAGGCGCAGTCCGACTTCGCTGCGAAGTCGGATTGCGCCCCGGTACTAGCCATTTTTTGGGGCAAGCTGCTTGTCATTTTGAGATCTGGCGAGGGGCTCAAAAGAAAGAGGGAAGAATGAGGATGTAAGGAAGGGAGAGAAAAGGAGAGAAGAGAAAGGGGAAAGAGAGGAAGAGGGAAAGGGAAGAGCAGCACTGTTACAAAAATTGAAGACATTGCACCCCGTGCAAAATGTGACAACATTTCTGGCGGCTCGCGGGGTGTCGAGCTCGCCTCGGCGCAAAGAATCCATGCCTTCATCCATTGGGTGCAGAGGAACTTACCTCCCCTGCCTTTTGCTGCTCTGGCCGTCCTCCTCGCGGCAGCTGTTCTTCAGATTCACTTCCGGCAGCTGCCTCCTCGGGTTCGCCTTCCGAATGCTCTCCAGAGCTGGCTTCTGCATCGCAGATGTGCTTGTATGCGGCTTGGGCTTGGCCCGAGCTTACGCTCGAACGGTCGGCGGTCAGCTACTTCTTCTAATGCTGCGTGAAATGCAGCGACCGCGTGCAGGTCGATGGTGAGGTATCTTTTTCCCAACTCCTGGAAGTAGGAGCTGATCTTGCAGCACTTAGACACCATCTGGGTGACCTGACTTTCTTGAATTGGCTCGGTCCAGCTATCGATTTCAGCTGTATCTGCCACAAAGGACAGCCAATTCGCTTTCACCTGCTCATGGGTGAGAAACTGACCATTCTCAACATAGCCTGGGCACCCTAGCTCAGAGAGAGCGTGAAAAGGAGCCATACAAATGTCTTTTTCGTGTTCAAATGCATCTAGCATTCGTCTGGCAACTCTCACCTCTTCTGCTTTCTTAAAATATTTATGCAAGGTTACCCTTGCATCTGCCCATTCTGCAGCGAATGAGGACATGGGGGAGAATTGGAGGCCACTGCGCTCGCGCTCTTGAAGATTTATCGCCAGGTCCGGCCATTGCTTCGCCTGGCGCTCGGCCTCCTCTACCACAGGCTTTCCCTAGGCAGAAACTTCTTGGATCCTGGATGCGAAATCCGGGACCGCCATAGCTTTATATGTGTGGGGCTTGCATCCCCGCAGCAGATCAGCCCGCATCTCCTTAACTTTGTTCTTTGAGAAGACCGTCGCTTGAGATGCTCTCTCTGCAGATTGCGACTGCGCCTGCTTCAAAGATTCCTGGAGCTGAGAAATCTGCTCCAGGGCTGCTTGCTTTTCCGTTGCGGCTTCTTGCTGAGAAGCGGCCAGCTGGGCTTTTAGTTCATTTATCTCTTGCTGCGCCGATTCCAGCTGCTCAGTGGACCTAGATAGGTCCTCTTCAAGCTGCCTTGTTTTATCCTGCAACTGGAAAAGCTCTTCCTGTTCCTCCAGACTTTTCACAAGGAGATTATCCGCCTTACGAATGATTCCCTGAATCTCGTATTGCTTGTGGATATCGTCAAAGCTCTTCTCCTTTCTCTGCAGCTCGTAGTCCGCCCTGGTCATTTCCCGGAGGGGCTTCTTCACTTTTGGAGTTATCTTTTCTGTCGTGAGCACTCTCCTCCCGAAATCAAACTTGGTGCGCTTTACCGGGGCGGCAATCTCTTCAGGTCTCCTCCGCTTCAAGTTTTGGAGGAAAGAGATTGGGTATTCTACGGCTCTGGCTGCCAGAGGCAAATCGTCCGTGTTCTGGAGGTCGTCCATGAAGTCCGGTTCCCCCTGCCTAGGGTTTTGCTGTGACATTTCTCCTGCGAACAGGGAGGTAGGAACAACCGGGAGGACTTTGGAAGGAACGGCCGCTTTTGAGGGCGACCGGGGAGCGGAGAACGGAGCGGTTGATGCTAGTAGGGTTTCAAGCGGCTGGGGCGTTGGATGCAACGGTGAACGCGCGGCCTCAGCACTAACCACAGGTGAAGGGTTTGGGGTTTGACTCAGGGATAGAGATTCGTTGGGGTCCTGAGCAAACTGGTTGAAAGAATGATGGCCGCTAGAAGGTTGTGGAGATGGAGAGGAAGACACGGCCACAACTTGCTCGGATTGAGCGGGAGATGGAGTCGGAGTAGGGCCAAATGGGATCTGAGGGAGCGGGGCAGCGGACGTACCTGCGGGCTCCGCCTGAGCCGATGCTGGATGAATGTCTGCGGTTACGGTTCCGGCGGGCGGCTCGGGATCATCCGAGAGAAACAACCTACGGAGCGGTCGGACGCGGCTGCGGCTCTGCGGCCGATTGCTGCACCGTCGAGGCTAGGTCGCTCGATTCTATCAACCCTCTTCCTCTTCTTCTCTTACGGAACAATGGCCGGATCGGGAGGAGAGGAAGTAGGTGCGACGGGCGCCGATGTTCCCACGGTAAACTTGTACCGGGGTTTGACTTGCGAGAAGGTGCTGCGCGGGCGGTCCGGTCGCTGGTGGTGCTGGCGCCTTTTGTGCCTGAAGGGTCACCTCGGGCGTTGACTTGACTGATTTCTGCGCCTTTTCAGGCACCACCTTGGAAGCAACAGGCTGCATTGGGTCCACTTGGATATCTGCTGGGCCCGCGGCGGCCAGTTGTAAAAGTGTACAACTGTTGGGAGGAAGACCCCCCTTTATAACCCTCAAAGGGACCTCGGGGAACGTAATCTCGAAATGCGAAAGGCCGCCAGCTTTCAATGTGCTGGTCATATAGAGTTGAAAAGTCATCATCAACGGCCAGATTTCTCCTGATGGATTTATCGTGCTGCGTGCGGCACCTCATCTTCCAGCATTCAACAATTTTTTCTCTTGGCCAGTTGAGGCCTGCCAGCTTGGCGATGAGTTTTTTGAATCCTGGAGAAGAGAACTTGTGGTCCGGGTTTCGCTCGGGGTCGTATGCTACCTCCTCGCAGTAAAATTCCTGCCACGGAGGCCATGCTTCCATCAAGTCGATCTCCCAGTCGAGGTCAACATGGACCACATCGCATCTGTCTTCGATTATATCCGCCCGGGGGCAGATATGTGTAAACTTTCCCCTTATCCCGTATGGGTCATATTTCCAGCGCTGCGGCAGCAGAATCAGACCAATGTCGTAGAGCTCCCGCTCGAGATAGACATGCTGTCCTATCTCTGATACTTCAACGTTCGCCCAGGAAAGAGGATATTGAAAGATATGGCCCCTTTTCTTTCCCTGGCCGAACTCTTCTTCTATGTAATCCATCTGCCGCGCAACCTCCATCCCAAACTGATGATCCGTGCACCAGTAGGGCAGCAGATGAGGTTTGCCCTTGAATCCGTAGATTCTGACCACAATCCCCTGCGTCAGTCTAAAAACGTCCCCGAGTTTGTGGTTCAGCAAGTGGTTTGTCATTTCCTGCGGGGGGCGAGGGATCTCACCATCGTTGAAGACTGACATGACCAGGCCCAGAAAGTTGAAGTTGAACTTGTAGTAAGACCCTTTCCGGTATAGGTCATCCGTCCACAGATAGACGGGCTGTGGCTCTCCCTTCTCATTTTCCTTCTTCAGGTTCGGGATAGGCATCCGGGAGTGCAAGTGATACAAACAAAGCCACGCCAAGAAGGAACTGAACCGAAATTCAGTTGACTGCTTTTTCTGGAGCCTCACCAGGCTGGAGTGAATAGCGTATGCAAGCCAGTCCGCCCAGTCAAAGAAGATTGGGCGCTTCCCACTTCTCTGCGCTGCTGGTTCATAGGATTCTCCGCATAGGAGACATTCTGCCAGCGCTAGCTGGTACGGCTGTACCAGCTCGTCAGAGTCGCGGCCGAGGACCCACGCCAGGATGGTGTATAGGTATTTGCTCTGAAACCTTTCCAGGGGTACGGGGCCGGTTGGCCACTGTCCAGCTGTGAGCGGGGCGTTCAGCTCTGAGTTGAGGAAATCCCTCATCTTTTTTGTGTGCGTAAAGCGCCCCGCTTGCTCGGCAAGATTTATCCTTTTAACAATCGCGCTGGAATCATACTGCAACCCGGGGCGAAAGGCTGGCTGGACAGTCTCTCTGCGGAGTGCGAACAAGGGTTTACCGTTGGAGCTGCAAATTTTTCGGGTAGCTGGCTTGTAATGTCTGATAATGATGTCGACCAGCTCCGGGCATTGATGGACGGGAGGGCACAAGAACCGAAAAAGGTTCGATACGTATGCCGCCCGAAATGGTGAGAGGGCGAAACCTTGTCGGCCCAACTTTCCACATTTGTCCGCAGTGTAGTCAGGCTCATAGATAACGAGCCGTCCTTGTACCCAGATAGGTAATTAACCAGTGGTGGTGGGGCTTGCCCATGCTGTACTTTCTTTGCTCGGGACTTTGACTTTCGCTCCTGCGGCGTCTCACTCTTGAAAACACCCGTTTGAGGGAAATCTCCACTTTCGCGCCCTTCGCTAGACTGAGCTTGCACTGGCAACTTTCCTTTGTCCATCTTGTTGAAGCAGCAATAATTACGATCTCTGGATGTCTGCAGGAAAATTCGCAGTCACAGGAATAATCTGCACGATTTGGCATGTTTGGATGCATCAGACCCCCTTTTCTAGATAATGACAGCGTCATTAATGGTGCGCAGGAGGGGGTAGGTCGGTTGGCAAGTGAAGGCGTTATGATTTTTGGTGGCTGCACAGGAGAATGTTTTGAAAAACGCACCCTGGTTGCCGCGCCATGCTTCTTTGATTGCACTTTCCTTGAAGATTGCGCAATCATTAAATTTAACTTTGGACGCTGCGCCATGGCTGACGTCACTGCCACAATCTGGGCACACTGCTCAAGAAAAAACCCCTTGGGTGCGGAAACCCACCTTTAACTGTCGCAATGCGCCTTGGGCCCAGGCTTGGAACTTTGGAATATTTTATTTATTATTTTTTAAACCGTCCGAGCTGGCCCAGAAGGCAAGGCGCAATCGGACTTCGCCCAAAGTTGGGCGCGATCCGACTTCGCCCGGCGCGATCGGACTTCGCCCCAAAATCGGGCGCAGTCCGAACTGCTACTTGCATTAGGACTTGCTTTCTTTTCCAACTGTGTCGAGGATCGGGCGCAGTCCGACCTTTGCAACCTTTGGTTGATGCTTTGAACATTTGTCGCCTTTCGATGGAGTGTGCTCGGACTTCGCCCGAAGTTCGGGGAGTTGTGCTCGCGAGTTCGACTTCGCGCGCAAGGGTTCGACTCGCGCGAGCGAGTGTGCGGACTTCGCGCGCGAGGTCGGACTTCGCTCAAAATCGAGCGCAGTCCGAACAGACCCCTTTGCAGCATCTCTCTTTTCAAGTTGCGCTCTTTGGCCGGCGCGCAGCCCGACTTCGCTGCGAAGTCGGACAGCGCACCGCCACTTAGCCATTTTCCCTGCTTTCTTCAAGCAGCTCCCTTTACGGACTTCGCCCCTTCTGAGGGGCGATAACAGACTTCGCTGCGAAGTTTGTGCTCTCTCCCAATGTCCCGTTTTGGCTCAAACAAATGGAAAAGCGAAAGCTGGAAAAGCGTACATGCTGAAAATAAAAATGCATAAGGGAAATTTTTACAAAGAAGGGCCCCTTCGGCACCTTCAGCAGCGGTAGATTTTTAAGTGGAACCCGTTAACGGGGATAGGTAGGAGCTGACCCTCCATATCCCGAAGTATGTAAGCATTGAACTGGTTCACCCGGGCAATCTGATAAGGGCCCTCCCAGAGGGCATCAAACTTCCCGTGGTTGCCCGGCTTCGCCTTAAGTGAGTCCCACTTCAACACCAGGTCCCCGATTTTAAAAACTCGGGCAGTGGTGCCTTTTGCAAACCAGCCTTGAGTGGCTGCAATATGATTGGTGAAGGCCTGGTATGCTTTTTCTCTGTCTTCTTCCAACTGCAGAAGTTGGCACAGTCTGTCATCCACCGGGTCTCCACTGCTCCTGTCTTCGTCCAACATCCATAGGGCAGGGATTTCGATGTGAGCTGGCATGACAGCCTCTTTACCGTAGACGAGCGCATAAGGGGACGTTCTGATGGATTTCTTGAATGAAACTCTGTCCGCCCATAGCGCCCGGTTCAGGAGTAAATGCCAAGTCCGCTTGTTCCTGTCAATGGTCCTTCTGATGATCTTCAGGAGGTTCTTGTTAGTAGACTCGGCAAGGCCATTCCCCTGCGGGTAGTAATTAGAAGACATTTTGTGATAAATGCCCAGTTTGCCAGTGTACTCCGTGAGTACAGCGCCTGCAAATCCTAGACCATTGTCCGTCACAATTGACTCTGGAACCCCGAAGCGGGTAATCAGGCTCTCAAGGAACACGATGACCATTTCTTGGTCCGCGTTTTTGGTTGGGATCGCCTCTGCCCACCGTGTGAAGTAATCGGTGGTTGTAAGAATAAACTTGTGTCCGGCGAGAGGAATTAGGCGAAATCACCCCAATGAAGTCTAGACCCCATTCTTTGGAACGGAGTCTCGGCTTGAATCGGTTGAAGGGGCGGGGGTGCTTTTCTGTTTCTGCCGACAAACCTCTGGCATTGATCACACTTAGAACAGACCGCATAAGCGTCTGTAAATAGAGTGGGCCAATAATACCCGGCTCTAATTATTTTTAAGGCCGTAGGCCTTGCAGAATGATGACCTCCAGGCATCCCGGAATGAAAATCTCCGAGGACCCTGGGCTGGTCTGATTTCATGGCGCACCGCAACAGGATGCCGTCAATATTTTTGAAGTAAAGCCCCTCGGGGCGAAGAGTGTACTTGAGTGCACCCAGCCGAAATCTCCTTCGTTGTGAGGCGTTCAGGTGATCGGGACATCTTCCGGTGCAGAAATATCTCACCAGTTCATCTGTCCAATCACTCTCCTCCGATAAGGAGTTGGCTAGGTAGATGCTTGTCGCTGTGTCCTCCCACTTACAGGCGGAGATGCCGGCTACAGCGCTTCGGGCCAGCTCCTGACACAAGGCTCGGCCTCTGATAAGCTTGGTAGGCCGCACTTTGATGTCGAACTCCTGGATTTTTGCAATCCATCCTGCTCTCTTGTGACCCGGCTCTCCTTGTATGATGAAGCTTCGAACGTCCGGGTGAATCACAAAGACAGTCGTTTTGCTTTGGGAGACAAAATGCCTGAACTTTCGGAGGGATTTCATGACAGCGTGAACCTGCCGCTCTATAAAGTTGTACTTTTCCTCATGCGGCTGAATCACTTGGCTCAGGAACGCTATGGGGCGCTCCTCGCCATCGTCTCCCTTCTGAGTCAGGACTGCGGCGTAACTTTCCGGTTCTCCCACCGCATAAAGGATGAAGTCCTTGGAGTAGTCCGGGTTTATCAACACCGGAGCTTGCGCAATTCGAGCCTTGATCTCCTCGAAGGCTTGCTCTCTCTCATCAGTCCATTCGTAAGTTGTATCTTTTTTTAGCAGTTCGGCCATAGGCTTGATCACCTGTGCGAAGTCCGGGATGAACTTCCGCACGAAGTTAATCTGACCGAAGAAGGACTGCAGCCCTTTTTTATCGATTGGGGCTGGCAAGCGCATGAGGGCTTCTGCTCTGTCAGGGTCAATGGCGAGGCCTTTCTCGGAGATGACATGTCCCAGCAGCTTACCTTCTTTTACCGCGAAGACAGACTTCTTCGGGTTTATAGAAATGCCGAATTCTCGACACCTCTCAAATATTTGCCGTAGGTGGGAAACATGATCCCCTCTTTGGTGAGAGAAAACAGTCATGTCGTCAAGATAGATGACAATGATCTTATTGAGCAGCTCTCGGAAGGCCAAGTCCATGGCCCTTTGGAATGTGGCACCAGCATTGGATAAGCCGAAAGGCATGCGCTGATAGGCGAACGTTCCCCATTTGGTGGTGAACGCCGTCTTATGCTGGTCCTCATCCCTGACCCAAATCTAGTTGTAGCCGGAAAATCCATCTAGGAGTGAGAATCTCTGGGCTCCAGCAACGATATGTAGAATCTGGTCGATTTGGGGAAGCGGATAGTGGTCCTTGAGAGAAGCTCGATTCGGGTTTCGAAGTCAACACGAGAGACGAATGTCGCCATTCTTTTTCCTCACGGGCACCAAATTCGCGACCCAGGATGAATGTTTGATGGGGTAGATGATTTTGGCCTCCGGACATCTTCAAGAGCTCGGCTTTCATCATGGCCTCAATTTTCGGATTTACGGCCCTGCGCTCTGTCGGAACGGCTTGGCGCCATCCTCTAGCTCAATGGTATGTTTGGATTACATCTCTGTCATACCCCTTCAAATCCTCGTAGCACGAGGCCACGATGTCGGGGAACTCTCGGCACAGTGATCTGATCTGCTCAAGTTCCTCCGACGTGCAGTCTGTCCCAACCTTGATAGTTTTACCAGGTTCAAGTTCCAGGTCGGCATACTGCTTCGGGTCTACTTTGATCCTATGAGATATAGCTCTGTCATTCTGATCAAATAGACTTTCTAATGTAATCAGTCCTTTTGGGACATGATTATTTTTTAACTGTATCAACCCCTCATATTGCTCGTCATCAGGGTCTCTACCTTCGATTGAACCAACTTCGTTAACCAAAAATGTGACGATCTCCTCGTCACAATTGAACACTGCACGGTGGGTGTCCTTATCAGGCACAGAAGGCCTGTAAATAGTGCGAACCGGCTTCGGTTTCTGGACAACGTCATCAGCCGGAACGTACCTGGCTCCAACAGACGCCAGAATGTCAGCGTGTTTGTTCTTTTCACGTGATATGCATTGACATTCAACGAGTCGAACGACTCCATTAGGTCCCACACCCGGTTGCGGTACGCCTTGAGATAGTGCTGTTTGGAGGCGCACTTGTTCGTAACCTGGTGACACACCAACTCTGAATCTCCAAAGATCTGCAGGTGCTTAATCCCCAGCCTCTCCGCCTTTCGCAAACCCAAGCACAGGGCTTCGTACTCCGCCGAGTTATTAGTGCAGCTCCAGGCCAACCTGTAGGTATAGTCCTTCTGGATCCCAGTCGGAGAAACCAGAAGTACCCCTGCACCGGCGCCATTTTTGCATCGCGCGCCATCAAAGAAAAGCTTCCATAGCTTCTCAAGTGCAGGTCCCACTTCATTTTGAGCTGACTTGTCAAGCCTCTCGGGCTGTACAACGGTGTAACAGCCCTGCTCTGTCTCAATTACGGCATTGAAATCCCGCAAAGAGAACTCATCTTCAAGCTGTAGCACTTCGAGGGCTTGCTCCGTCAGCTCCACTGTCACCAGTTCTTCTTCAGACAGCTGGACCATGCAGTCCAACTCTTCTCCGGGTATCTTCTCTACTAGGAAGGTGGAAGGCTTCTCGTTAAAGATTCTTACTCTTCTATCTTTGAAAGGCACTTCCATGTGTGAGTAGTCTAGAGACAGGTACCCGCCCAGCTTCGCGGTGAACTCCCGAGAGAGACACATGCCGAAGTAGGGAGCCAGGTCAATAATTACGACCTCCTGGATGACAACTATGTCGAGAGCCTTATGCAGCCGAATAGGGATGTCCTTTATGACACCAACTGTCTTGACGGGGGTGCCGTCTAATTGCGGCACGCCTTGGCTGCTCCTTGTGTATTCCATCCCGATCTCATCACGAGACGGCTTTCGGCATAACGGTCGTGGAAGCGCCGAGTCCACCATGCGGTTGTGAACTATGTGCCCTTGCATCCGTAAAGACGAGATAGAAGGGAGGTGGTCTGTTCTTCCCGGTGGTTGAGGCTGTCGGGGGCTGAACCGGGACAGCGAGTCGTGTCTGCTTGCCGTTCTTCATGTTTTTCAGGGATTCTTGCAGCAGATCCACCTGGCCTGGGAGCAGAAGGGCATCGTACATGCTGATTCTAGCGGGTGTTCTTTTCAACTCGTCTACTATGCTGTAGCTCGAGGTGCAAGCTCCTTTTGCTTCTTTTGCCGGCTCATACTTCGTCCGGTACTGCTGGGTGGCCTCAACTCACTGTCTCTTGGTCAGAGACGGGTACTTCAGCTTCTCTTGGGCTTGTTCTTTGGTTTCAGCTGGAGGCCGAGGTACATGAGCTTTAGCCGGAACTGGAGGTTTTGCAATAGGAGGCTTGGCTGGAACAGGGGCAGCCTTTGCCGGAGAAGGCTTGGCTGGAGCTTTGTCTTTGGATGCCTTCTCCTGGGCTGTGTAGGGCCACAGCCGCTTGTACGGTGGCAGACCGCCGAGATGCGGTTTTTCTCTTCTGGCATACACCTTCAGAGGCTTTTCCACGGCATCTGCAGTTTTCTTTTCTTCCTTGGCGGGCGGCACTAGATTTTCCTCTGGGAGGGCGAAGTTGGCTTCACCGTCCAGGATCATGTAGAGTTCATCGTCCTCTTCTATGGCGCTGCCGGCCAAAGTTTGGATGTAGTGCTGATGCAGTGTGCAGTCTTCCTCCGAATGCGGGTCATTGCACGTAGTGCACCAGTTAACTTGGTCGGAAGGACCAGGTTTGTCTTCGATAGCAGCATTCCTCGGAGGCGGATGCCTCTGCAACTGGTGCTCTGGGGGCTTGTCTTTTGTCAGCGCCGGGGGCGGATATGGCCTCCTAGGAGCGAGGTCCATCTGGGCCTGCTTCTTCTTCAAAGCGGTCATGTCATTAGACATGGCATGATAACCTGAGGCCAAAGCCCGCACCTCCTGGAGAATTGTATTCTGAATGTTATTGTCAGGAGGCGGCAACTGTGCCGGTGGAGGCAATGCGGCTAATGGAGGAGGATTGGAATAAGGTGCGATCTTGCGGAGGAGCGAGGAGTGCTTGGAAAATGCGGAGCGGGGAGGAGGCGGGTGAGGATAATGCAATTGTGGCGGGCCGTAAGGGGTTACAACCGGCGCTGGATTCCATTGCTGCTGGGGTTGCTGCCCTGACGTGGACGGCGCATCACCAGAAGCTGATGGATACTGGGATCTGGGAAAGTCGGGACGGATGGGTTCCTGCGCTCTGGACGGGAGTCTGCCGATGGAAATGATATCAGCTTCAGCTTGCTGGGCAGCCTCATACAGAGTAGGATACTCATCAATTCTGGCAATCTTCAGCAGCAGGCATATGTCTGAGTTGAAGGATCTCAGGTAGTAGTGAGCAGCCATGCCGGCTGAAGGCCTAAGTTCGCGAGGTACCCGTTTCCAGGATCTCGCAAACCTGATGTTAAAATCAGACACCTCCTCTTGGGGGTGTCTCTGGATACTTTGGAACTGATGCAGCAAAGAAGTAGGGTCAGCAGACTCGTTGCATCCTTTCACGAGTCTTCTGGCAAGCTGGGGCCATCCTGTGATAGATCCCTCTGGCAGCGATCTCCACCAGTAGAGAAGCTTTCCCCTCAGGGAAAGGGCCAGCAGACGGGTCTTCACACTTTCGTCAGTAATGGAGTGGAGTGCAGCCAGGGCAAGGATGTCCTGGATGTGCTCGTACGCCGTCTTGCCGTAACCGTCATATGTAGGGATGGACTTTAAGGCAGCAGGGGGCACAGCTTGCTGTCCGACCAGGGCCAAGGGCCCCGTAGAGTCCACCATCGGGAAGAGATCGTCATCATTCTGCTGCTGGGCAGCCATTGGTTCTTCTTCTTCTCCTCCGTCGGTAGTATACTCAGTGTCGGTACTTTTCGAGGATGCAGATTCCTCTTCTTCCTCGGCCTCTTCTATTTCGTTCTCAGCTCCTCCCACTTTGGCTTCGGCTTCTTCTCGAATTTCAGCCTCGGCTTCGTCGACACGAGCCTGTTGATCAGCCAGCCTGACAACTTCGCCTCGAGCGTTGATGTCTAGTTCGTAAAAGTCAGGCGGGTTTCTCGGATCTCTTGCTCGCCACCTTCTTGTTTGCATGAAGGTGCTAGGACCGGTCTTTCGGACTTAGAAGATATGTTCGTACAGAGTCACCAGGTGCTCAGATTTTGAACAGCAATGAAGCGAACACCGGTGCTTCGATTCTGTTGGGGGTGAGAAACTTCCTTGTCTCACCAAGTGCTCAGAAACCACTGTCAGCGCCAGGTGGAGACTGATCAGAAAATCTCTCTTCAAATGTGGGACCCTGGTCCCACCGGGCGTGCCAGAGAAACTGTTGGTTATGAATCTGCCATGAGGAAAGGATTTTGGGTTATCGCGCTCAGATTCGCCCACCAGCATGAAAGGCCGAAAGGAAGGAATGCCTTCTGTGCCAATCTCCGAAGAAGGCCGACTTCCTGTGGGGTTTTATGGTTTGAGATAAGGATGCAGGAAAGAGATAAAAATGCGGAAAGGATTTACAAATGTGAGTGGAGTTGGGTGGGGGGAACTAACGATGCGGCAACACATCAATCACCACTACTTACTGCATCATAAATACAAAGCACAACCAGGAACTGCAAAACCTAAGTATACCTTTTATATAAAGACCTGTACGCACAGCTACAATGGTCCCCTAGCAAACATTCTCCCAACAAGGAGAACTAACAGCACGACAATGCATCAATCACCACTACGTACAGCAACATAAATATAAAAAGTAACCGAGAGATGTCAGATCCAAGTATGCGTGTTATGCAGAGAATTTGTACGCACAGCTACAATGGTCCCCTAGCAAACATTCTCCCAACAAGGAGAACTAACAGCACGGCAATGCATCAATCACCACTACGTACAACAACTAAACAGAACACACAAACTGAAGGAACTGCTACCAAAAGTATTCTATGTATCCTCTAATTAATTAAGTCTAAGAATACTTGGCCACCAAATGCTGAAACGAATCAATAAGCCATGACACAAGAAACACGACAAAAGAGAAGAACTTCTCATCGGCAGGAATGCGGGTAGCTGGAGCAGGTAGAACCTCTAATCAGCCTTAAAGGCGGCAGCTGGCTTAAGTAGTGCGTCCCATGCTTGTCCTTGAGTTCGGCACGTTTTGGCTCGGATCCCGGAGTTGGACACTTGTCGGATGATACTGCTTGACACGTGTCTGCCTTGAAAGGCAGTTTATCCAACTTCGCCCAGAACCCGAGCGCTGTCGGATTGCGCAGGCAGAAAACAGCGCAGTTGGGGATGCCTTAGTCAAATTTCAAGTTTGTTTCCCTACTGCGCACCTGTCAAAGGGCGCACTCCGACTTCGCTGCGAAGTCGGGTTGCGCACAGGTGGAAGCTGATCTTGCCGCCGTACCAACTTCGCCCAGAAAGCAGGGCGCAGTCCGACTTCGCTGCGAAGTCGGACTTCGCCCTGAACACTTAGAAATTCTGGCTGGTCCTGTCACACTGCGCAGTTTGCATTCCTGCTGCGCTCCAACTGGAGGGCGCAGTCCGACTTCGCTGCGAAGTCGGATTGCGCCCTGGTACTTAGCCATTTTTTCAGGGCAACTGCTGTCATTTTGAGATCTGACTGAGGGGCTCAAAAGAAAGAGGGGAGAATGAGGATGTAAGGAAGGGAGAGAAAAGGAGAGAAGAGAAAGGGGAAAGAGAGGAAGAGGGAAAGGGAAGAGCAGCACTGTTACAAAAATTGAAGACATTGCACCCCGTGCAAAATGTGACAACAGTAACTAAGGAAGAAAGACGGAGACGGAAAGGACATGGACAAAACAATGTATGAAAATCCACAAAACAAGGGCAGAAGGGATGGGTTCACGGGGGAATGTAAAGAAAATGGAAAATGGTACTAGAGACGAAGAAAAGAGAAAACAAAATAGAATAATTGGAGGTACACAAACTAAGGGAAAATCCAACAAAAACATACCTCAATATGTATATTCTGTTGCAGCGTAGAGTTGCTTCCAAAACAAACAGATTGCCATGAGATGACACTGTATTTTGGCCACCATTTGTTCTTCTTGCGTCTCCCCTGCTTTCTCACACAGGCAAGCAGGGATTTCTTCAACTGCTTATACATCATCTTGGAAAGCTTTGTTTGCATCTCCAGGATCATCCCTACACAAGTTTCATCTTTTGTTTTCTGTTTTATATTCATCCTTATATAGAGCGGAGTTGGATGAGGTTGCTTCGTCGGCTGACGTCCGTGGACTTACTCCTTCTTGATCCTATGAATCTTTGGTTCTTCTTAGGCTGCCAATTCACGTGCCAATTGCGTTTCATACTCGTGCTACTCGACATTCAGCTGGCATCATAATGCATATTGGATGACGTTTTTCCTAGTTTGCACAAGTTTTTTGGGGTTTCCAGTTATGCCACATGAGACCTCCGTGCATATACAGTCTGCTTTTGTCCATTGGGCTACAGAGTCGAAAAAACAACAATGGGGGAGGGGGGAAGATAGTGCAGCATGATATGCTTTGATGGCTACGTCAGGTAACACTTCTGATCTACCCAATTTCTTATACTCTGGAGTATCTTAATGATTTGCCCAATGCGTCCTCTGAATTTCCTCTTATTCACCTTAAGAACATGTACAAGGTAACGTTAGGCATATGCCTTCACACGAACTTGCCCAACTTATTCATCATGACTGTAATCAACCACTTTATTTACTTGTCGACTATGTACACAAAATGTGACGTGTATGCCCACGCCTGGCTTTCAAATATTCTGTGAGCTTATCCCATGAATCTGCAATGTCCAGACCATATGATACCAAATTTAAGTTGCTCTTTGGGATCAAATTGCCATGGTTCCCAATCATCGTCAATTCCAACGAAAGTCCACTCCGGTCTTGCTTCTTGCTCTAAAATTCCTGTACTTCGGGTCTGAGTGGTTAACAAAGAATCAAGTTTCATTCTGCTAGCCCTGTGACTGGATGATGGTTGTTTCGGTGGCGCGTGCAGACATTCCTTCTCCCAAAATCCTGTCTTGTTCTCTATCCACATTTTATTATCTTCTGTCGCCCTTGCATCTTGGGCTGCTATCCACAAACGGTGATAATTGCAATCCTTTGTATCCCATTGATTTTGAAAACCGAGTATGTGGTCAGAGGACGGAGGATTTAACTCAGGCTGAGTGATACATGCTTTTGAGATGTTGCCTGAATCTAACCTCGTTCCACATATGGGCTCCTTAATAGGGTTCACCTTTTGTTTTCTGTAACCCTCGATGCAGAACAGGTGCAAACCTTGATTTGGTACCACGAGGACTTTCCCAGCAAATGAGATTAACATCCGATTTCGCTCCTGGATTATGCATTTTTCCATCTGCTTCAGAAAATCTTGGGATAAACATATCCCAAAAAATGGGGGCACATCAACTACTTCTATATCTTGGATCACAGCCAAATCTGGATGCCCACATATCAACATTGGAACTTTGTGCAATGTTCCCACCCTTCTTAACTGCTTCCCCTTGAAACGAAACATTTCTGGCCCCTGAATGTCTGGGCTCAAAACCAAATTTCTGCAAACTTCCATTGGCATGATTGAGACCTGAGCCTTTGGATCCACCACACAGTTATGCAGTATACCTTCTTTAAAAAAAAAAGACAAATAGAATGGAGAAGAACAGCTTCTTGGGAAAATTGGGAAGGGGATCCATGTAAGTGCATCATTGACCCCTGATAATTTTCCAATTGAAGCATTAATTAAGTTCACTCTATCTGACACCAACAACTCTTTCCTCAATATGGCCGATACTGGGGCAGAGTTTTTGAAAAGGCTATGGAACTGTTTCACTCTTTCTATTCTCTGTCCAACTTATACAGCAGGGAAATACAGCCTCTTATATGCCTCCAGTCTTTTCTGATTTACTGATTGGTTTCGCGAGGAAGGGCTTCGAATAAGAATTTGATCCCTTGCATTGATGCCTTGTGCTGGTTGAGATAGGGTGCTAACCTCTTCACATTCTCCAGGCTGAGATGTTACAAGACCTGTGCTTTTCCAGTGTCTATAATCCTGTACCGAATTATAAGCCATTATGTTATCCATCAACGAGAATTTTCTCATTTGCTCAAAGTGGTTTTCATCTCCCTTAACCTGGAGTTCATTATGGGACATAGGCATAACTGGAACCAAAACTTGATCACCTTCCCATTCTCTATTATTTCGCTGCTGTACCCCCTTTTTTGGACTTGTCCCCACATCTACTATTGGCTGCAAACAACTAGGTTGATGAAGTTTCTGTGCAACTGGCCCTCAGTCATTGAGGTCTTGTCTTTTGTTCCCTAAGAGCTGCCTTTTCATACTTCTAACTTCTTCGGCTAGTCTCTGGATCTTTACCTTCAACTCCTGCTCTGTTGGGTGCCTATTCACATGGGGGTTGGCGGGAATGTCGTCCTCTATTATTTGATATGGACGAGGTCTGATCTCCTCAGGGAATGACACATAACTCATAGAAGGTTGGAGAGGATGGGCAATTTCCCTAGGTGGTATTTTTCCTGCTTGAATCAATATATTTTCAGCGCAGATGGCCTCTCTAAAAATTTGCAGGAATCTCTTTTCTCCAGATTGCTGGATAAGGATGCTTATATCGGAGAATAAAGAACATCGCCAAAACCCGGACGAAAATGAGAATTGTCAAGATCGAGAGGAGGATATGAGATTGAGAGGACTATTGACAGAAGATGGAGAAGTACAACCTATAATAGAACAGTAGGAATTAGTACCTCACCCAAATGAATGAAGAAGAATACGGGTGCACGTATGATTCCCAGACGAAACGAAGGTATATGAGCAAGAAATACTGACTCCCTAGGAAGGAGTTGGAAACGAGGAGTTGGCAGGGTATAGCTTGTTAGATCAAATTGGGCTCATACAACAAAGACTGTGGAAACAAACGCAACAATTGCAAGAGGAGTATGAGACTTTGCGAAGGAATAACGAAGGATGAGAACGTAAATCATCCAAGAGTTGGATGACACTATACAAAAAATAGATGAACGAGCAACTAGAAGATGACAAGAACAAGAGGTAGAACTTGAACAACAAAGGATGGTTGAGGAAAGACCGCAGCAAAATCAGGAGGATAACTAGGGATAGGAAGAATCTATTGACCCGACAAAATATCGGCTAATTAGGGAAGAAGTAGCCAAAATATTATGGAGAGATATTGAGGAAGCACCAACATCTCCGGAAGATGACGGAAGGAATTGGGTGACAGATTCAAGTAGTGATGGTGTTCCTCCTATCCAGATAGAAAGCAATAGTTCAAGTTCAGGCTTTGACTTCTCAAGGCGGTATACAGAGACGTTGACTCATTCTAAAGAACAAAGACGTTTGGAGGAAGGTAGACAAATTAGAAGGTTGTTGAATGTAGATGGAAGGTTGAGACGATTAAGGGAACTGTCCCCAAGAAACCAAAATAGAGGAGAACCCATTAGACCTCAAGAACAGGAGGTAGCTTAGACATTGCGGGAGACAATCAAGTCTTCTCGATGGTCTAAGGCTACCTAGCCAAGGGAGGAGTTTGGTTGATCTCCCTCTTGATGGCTCGAGGGGAAGAAATTTCCCTCTTGCTACCCTTAGGCTACAGGATTAATGAAGTGGGCGACAAGGACCGTTCGTTGATCTAGCAAGAACCAATCAATTTGTGTGTGATTGTCAGGTTGGGCCATCAAGACCACCACAATGAAACCAAAGTTGTCATCCAGAACAACCATCCGGATCTTGGAAAGGTTGGAGTTGGGAGAAGGCAATCCCAAAACAAAGAGATTCACCCAACAATCAGGAGAAGGGCCATGGCACGAACGCATGGCCGAGGAAGGAATCAACAAAGACATGACAAAGTACAAGTCCAAGGACGAGTTCAGCTAGTTTGCAAAGGGAATAGGAGGCGGAATCGATCACCAAGTTTGGAAGGGGACTAAGTACAAAGAAGTGCAAGGATTCGTACGGAAGATGGCTGAATGACAGGATGCCATATAGATCAAAGGATAGAGGAGGACTATACGGTAGGATGTCGTACAAGTCAAATAGAAGAGGCTTGTATGGTAGGATGTTGTACAAGGTAGATATATGAAGAAGACTATACAACAGGTCATCATACAAGTCAAGTAGGCGAGGAAGATTGTATGGTAGGGCACCGTACAAGTCAATTTAAGGCTGATGATTGTACAACAAGGTACTGTACAAGTCTAGAGGATGGTGCGGTATGGAACCGTACAAATGAACCTCTTGTTGATGAAACCGATTGTACAAGTCGTACGATGGAGGAACTGGTAGGATGACAAGATGAGACGTCGTCAGAAAGCATTGTGTAGGTCCAAGTCAATGTGCTTGTACGACTTGTACGGTGACTTTGAGACTTCGTCAAGAAGAAGCTCACATGTAAATATGTAATTTAAAAAAAAAAGTCAAAAATTAAAAAGCACATGCAAGAAAGTTGATGTGGTGGCTAGAGGAATAGTTATAATTGCTTTCCTACCCAAGTCCAAATTTATAAATAGGGGCGGAAGGGGTGGCATGAAATCAGTTGAACGAAGAAGAGAATGTTGCAGAGGAGAAAATGTTGCCAAGTAGAAGACATTGCAATCGGAATCTGGAAGAATCACAACAGAAGAGAGGTAATGTTAGGGTATTGAAAAGTGCCCTAACTGCTGCAAAGTTGTAGGTGTACAGAAGACTGTACAACCGTATGGAAAACTAGAAGAGGAGAAAAATAGAATGGAAGGGCCTGTGCAACAAAAGTGAACTTACAAACTGAGATGGACAAGGAAAGCGTTGTACTAAGTGGAGGAAGACGACTAATTTTGCAAAAACCCTTGTATTAAAATTGCACAAAGGGGCACCTACTATTCAAAGGACTTCAAGGCAAGTTGCAGTCTAGGGTTTGAAGAACAAAGGAAGGAGAAGGTAGAGGAAAGTTATACGGATGAATGACTTGAGGAAAAGAACGAGTTTGAGTGAAGTAGTTGTCGTACAAATGTGTTGAAGGTGGGCCTACAAGTTGAAGCAAGTGTCATATGAACATTGTTGTGAATGTTGTTGTATGGAGGAGGAAGGTTGTCATACAACAGAAGAAAGTCATCATACAAAGGGAGAAGAATGTCGTACAATTGGAAGGAGCGTCGTACAAGTGCAAACAACTAGCCATATAGAAGACAATAGACTGATTGAATAGTCATAGTCAATGTACGACAAAAGGATAGGAAGCATGACGAATGAAGAATGACCGGAAGAATAAATTTTGGTGAGTGCTTAGCAAGGATAGAAGCACAGAGGATTAGATGCTCACCTGGTCTGTTTCATAGAAGAGAATATTGAGGAAGAGAAAAGGAGACAAGACTTGGTAAAAGGCAAGAACCGATAGAACAAACACAAAGGTGAGGCTGCGGTTACGGGATGGAGGAGGTAGTCCAGCCTTAGAGAGGACACAAAGAGTCATCCGAGAAAGAGAAGGCAAAAAGGATACCTCTGCATAAGATAACATGGACTCAACCAACTAGAGAATTTTGTCGGAAGTGGTGGCAGAAAACCCACCAAATCATCCACTAAAAGCTACATTAACATAAGTATGAGTGAGATGTATTGTGTAGGTTCCAGTATTTGATATGGGCTTTAAGGATTATTTGTTGCAAATGCTCAAAACCTATGATTCGGATGAAAATGTGAGCATAGTAAAGATTGGGAATCGAGACATCAGGTTGACGTTCTCAGCAAATAATTTTTGGTGGACGTTTGGGTTGCTGAAACATGTAATCACAATAAGGAGGCTTTGGACGTGAAAGAATGGAACCAAATAATAAATGGCATAACAACCATTAAACTTGAAGAAGTCAACAAGACTTTTAGTCATGGCAGTTGTGGGATTAACTAGAGCTAGTTGAAGAATGATGAATTCCGATGTGTCATGAACATTGTTATGTCTAAATTGTTAGGAGAAACCAAATCGTTTGAAATACCGGTATGGCTAGCACAATATGTGTAGGCCATGGTAGGATAGTATGATTGGGCATCATACTTGTCATTCTGTATTAGAAATTTCTTGAGGTGGCAGACTAAGAATTTTTCGATGGCATTCCATGCCATTGGAATTATACTGAATGTTGTGTCAATGTTGTGTCATACACTAAAATGGAATTTCTAGGATTGACTGCTCCAAGGAAGTTGTCAGACTATGAACCCACAGTATTGAGATGGATCAATGTAGTACGAGTACAAAAGTCCACTCCAACAAAAGTAAGGACTAAGAAAATCCTGAGAAAAGCGGATTTTGTCCCAATGGAGGATAGGGATGTGTCGGAGGAGGAAATAGCACCCCAACGAAAGAGGCAAAGAAGATTAGAAGATGAGTTGCAACAAGAGACTGAGGAAGTAACTCAGGTAGAACAAAGAGAGGAGTTGCTTCAAGAGCAGCAACAAGAAGAAAGAAGGGAGGAAGAAGGGAAGCAAATAAGTCTTGTTAGAACAAGGAGACAGTGTGAATAGGAAAGGTTGATGTTGTAGGAATGAAAACCCTTAGAAGAGATTGTGCAACAGCAGGAAGAAGTGAGGGCACAACTAGTTGAAGAGGTTCAAGAAGAACCAATAGTAACGGGCAATGTGGAGAAGATCTGCCAGGACTTGCTGAGTGGGCACAACAAGTGGATTTTTGTGCGTCACTTATTGCGCCAAATATAGAATGGTTTGAATTTTCGATGGCAGCCGAAGGTCTATTAAAAGAAATAGTGGTGCCAAGAGAAACAAGAGTTGAAGATCCAAAAAAGGGCAAGGAGGTTGAGATTTTACCAACATCTCAGAAAAAGAGAAAGAAAATCAGATTTTTCAAGAGGTGGTAGCAGTTAAAGATCAGGCAATGAAGAAAGTTTGCCAAATTTGTAGGAACAAACTGTAGTACAGTCTGACCAGACGGAAGAGGATAAAGAAGAACAAAATATGGAACAGGAAGTGGAAGAGACACTTCAAGTTCTAGGGAAGCATTTCATTATTGAAGTGCCTAGTTTTGGATGGTTCAAGAAGAAGGAATCCAAACTGATGATCAGGTGGATGAATTCTTTGGGAAGATGATGCAGGTTTTTGACTCTACATGACTACAGTTTAGGATGGGCTGTGTAGGACAGCTAAGGCAGTGGCAGTCCATGGTTTACAATGAAATGAGGAAAGTAGTAGAGTGGGTCCAAGAGGATGTGAGGACAAAGAAGCTCACTGAAATTTATGAAAAAGAACCATGGGAATTACAGGCTGAAGAAGTGACGAATATGATTGGAATAAATGAAAAGGATTGAAATCCAATTGAAGTCTTATTCCAATGCAAGAAATATAAAGGCAATAGGATGCCCAAAATACAAATAACCACCATCCGCTATATCTCAACGGAGGCCAAAGAAAGGTGATTTGCCTAGTGTTAGAATAAATATCATGAGCAAGCAAAAAACAATAACACAGTAAAAACAGTAACACAAAGATTTTATGTGGAAACCCTGCAGTGTGCAGGTAAAACCACGGGGCAATGGCAGCTTCTTTATTTTATTGATCTCGGCAAACTTTTACATTCACTAACTTTTTACATACAAGGGGTCATTCCCCATTTATAGAAAATACAAAGGAAGATTCCAGAAAACCGTGGTATACTCCAAAAAAGCTGTCTGGTCGTTTCCTCTCCTTAGTACGGTTGGGCAGGGGGGAGCCTGGCTGATTCCCCCCTGCAACCCCCTCGGCGTGCTCGACACATACGAACAACACACAAGTAAGGATCACTATAAACTGCACCACCATGTGCTTCTTTGCTGAAGAACATTAGAGATTTGGATATTGACTTCACCTCCTAACAGATAGCATCCAAGTAAACTTAGAAAACTAGCAACTAAAGATAACTATGACTAATATTATCCATCCATCTAGAACTACACCTAGGCAACTAAAGATGCACGTGGAATACTATTCTCACGTGGAATACATTATTAGCAAGAAAAGAAATAACTATGCTAATAAATAAAATGCAATCCTAGCTAGGAGAAAGAGGGGTCATGTGAGTGCACATCATTCCTCATCAACAAAGGAGTTACCACAGGGTATGCCAACTAGTTACAAGGTACCACAGAGAGTGTATATAGATGCAGGTACCTTGCAACCTTGTCCAATAGACACAACTGAAGTGGAATACAGGAAGATTCCACTAGAAGTGGCACCAATATATAGGCAGATTAATTTTTTGACTCATTGGATAGACTGGTTAACAGTTGGGTTGGAAAAGATACACCAATCCAAGGAGGAGCAAGATAACCAACACAAGGAGGAAATGGAAGCCATGAGAAAAGAGGTAGAAACTATGAAAAAGGAAGCAAAGACAGAGATTGCCAGCCTAAGGCAAAGTTATGAGGAATAGCTAAAAGTCAAGAACTTGTTGTGACAAAGAAAGACATGGAGAGGTGCAAGGAGATCATTGGACATTACAAGGAAGAACTAGCAGTAAGATCATAGATGCACAAAGCTCGCGAAAAGGAGTTAGAGAATAAGGATCAACCCATTGTTGAAAAAGATGAACAATTGGCTATTGCAACCAAGACTAAGGTTGAGTTGAAGCAAAGGTTACAGAAGGGTGCTACTGAACGAGAAAAGGAGTTGATAGTGCAACTAGCAAAGATGGAGAAGAAAGCTAATCACTACGGGCTATAGTTTCTTCATTTTAGTATGTAGAGAAACTAAAGGATGAATGGGAAGCCCTATGAGTCCAAATAATCGAGATGGGTAGAGCACCTGTTGTCGATTCTCAGCAAAAGCAGTCCAGTGCAGAAGAGCAACAACAACAACAACAAGCGTTGACGAGGACGTCGATTGGTTTAAAGGGGAGGATAGATGTAGGTGGCAAAATTGCTTCTCAGAAAAAGAAGAAATAAAAGTTGTACAAAGTTTTGTTCATTTTGTGATAAAGTGAAATTTAGACGAAATGTACATGAAATGATGTTAAATGAAATTAAAGTGAAATTAGGCAAAATTAGAATGAAATGAAATATTAATAAAAAGGTACTTTAGACCTTAGGAAAGTTGATAAATTCATGCAAACGTTGGATATGGGGTGGCGGTTGTAAATGGTGCGTTGTCTTGGGAACTGCTTGGAACAGCCCAAGCAGGCATCAAAAATGCCCCCCCTTCTTTCATTTTGTAGCATAGATAATATAGCATGTATGGAGAGAGAACCGATTGTTAAAGCGTATGGAGAAGAGTGTCGTGCATGAATGCATACCTGTATTAATATTGCTGTGACAGATTGTTGAGGCATTGTATTGCTATTGCATTGCTGGATACAACAACCATTGAACCATAATATGATTCAGCCATTGCAATTATTTGCAGTCTTTGTTATTGCTGATGGATGTGATTGTTAGGATGTTGTATGTTGTATTTCATTAGTATTGCAAAGTGTTCAGTCCATTGTTTGGCTATAGGAATGCTAGTGTTTGCATTGCCATAGGGTTGTTAGTATTTGCAGGTTGTAGAGAAGACGATGAAGGATTGTGATAGTTACAGCCTGAGGCTTATGATAGTTGTAGGCCATACGAGGGCAATATAGGATTTTTGCTACTTAGGAATTAACTGCTGCATCGTGATCTTGTACATGTGATTACCGTACAAATCACTACTTTTCACTAGGATTGAGGATTGCTAGGATTGTCTCGTACTGTGACGTATGAGAGATTGTGTCGTATGACTGTACAAAGGATTGGATTGTATGAAGGACTACATCGTACAACAATTTTTGTTGTATGACAGGCTATGCCATACAGTCTCAAGGAATGTCATATGACTATGTCAACAATATCATGACTATAGTACCGTTCGGTTCCTAAATCTGTCGCCATCTCATTACGAGGAATAACACCAGTCGTGCTATAGGAGGTATAGTCATATTTGTGAAAAAGGACATAACACCAAATTTTGTAAATATAATATGATGATACTTGAGAATCAATTTCGAAGACCGTCCCAAAGAAATCAAGAGTTCCAATATCAACAAGGACAAGGGCAATATCAAAGAGGGTAATTTCAATAAAGGCCATAGCAACAAGGGTATATTGCTCAGGGTGATTCAGAACCAGATTGTGAAGAAGAATTTGAAATAACATATAAGGTCCTCATGGGCAAGGAAGTGTCCAAACCAAGAAATAAAGGAGATAGTAAAGAAGCTAAGAAACAAGGAGAAATTCAAAAGTGTGTGCCACTAAAAGATAGTGAAGGTGGAGAATTTTCAAAACTTAGGTCTTGTTTACAAGCAATACTTCGAAAAGTTTAAGGATACTTTGAAAATGGTGTGACAATCTCTATTGGTGTAGTGAGAAGAATGTGTGTGGCACTATTCACCCTTGACATCCTTAAGGTACACTGCAGAAAGCAAATTGAAATAATTGAAAAGTTGAAGGATAAGCCCATGATGAAAGATGTTTGTTGTGACACAAGTGATCTTCAAAGGACAAATATCGGTTGTGATACTAGTGATTTGAGGCCTGTGATGATAGATGGTTGTTGTGATACAAGTGATTTGGAAGCTCTAGTGGCCGATGTTTGTTATGATACATGTGATCTTGTCCAAAGGGGAGATATAGCTTGTGGTGCAAATGATTTGAATATTGTTGATGAAAGAAAAGGTTGTGTAGAAGATGGTTGGATTGGCCATGATAAAGGCCATATTGTCAGAGTTTAAAGTGATAGTGATAGTTCAGATTGTGTTGAAGGACATTGTGATGATGATGTATGGTATTTGAACATTGTTGGTGACAAAGATCAAAGTGGTGATGTAGAAATTGGATGTTTTGAAAGGCATACAAAAGGAATTGGTTCAAAAATAATGAGAAAAATGGGATACAGTGGTACAGGTTTGGAAAGATATGGGCAAGGTGCGAAAATGACCATAATGCCAGGTATAAGGCCAAAGAATGAAGGCCTTGGTTATTTTGGTCAAGCAAGAAGCAGTGACACTAAATTTGTGACAAGTAGTAACACAAAACTTGTGAAGAAAGAATCATATGCAAAGGCTCCTAGGATGATTTGTTGTAGTCATTGTGGAAGATCCGGACATGTGACAGCTAGGTGTTGGAACCTGCATCCTTGTGAGAATTATGGAGGTAATAATCACTCCAGAAGAAAATGTTGGCACAAAGAGAAAGTGACCAACAAAATGCATATGAATTGTGGATGGATGAATGTATGGGATAAAGCAAGACAAATGTTGAATGGTTTCTACGGAAGGAGACAAAGTTTGGTGGTTGAAAAACATCACAGTTTGTTGAAAGTGAAGAATGTAAGTTTTCTCATGGAAAAATGTCTTGGGAAATTTGAGATAAATGATTTCAGAAGAATATGATCCATGCGATGCTTGGACGACTTGTAGTGACAGACCCTGCAGTGAAACATTGTGTAGATGATTTTGAAGATGTGAAAGATTCCAAAGATATAATTCAGTGGTAATTTCTTAGAGGAGATGACCTACAGGGAGATCCAAAGCCAGACCCAGAGGTTATGATGACCCAGAGGTGACCAAGAGGCAATGATGACCCTGAGGCCAAGACCCAGAGGTTATGATGACCCAGAGGTGACCAAGAGGCAATGATGACCCTGAGGCCAAGACCCAATGATATTGACTCAAAGGTAGACCCAATGATTGACCAAAGAGGTAGACCTAGTGGAGATTACTTATAGAGACAACAGAGCCAAAGCAAGAGCCAGAGACAATGCTAGAGCATAGTTCTAGTGTACCATCTCTAGAGTCATGGGGGTTAAATTATCTTTATACCAAATAATGTAATAAGGGGTGTGTTAGAATTTAATTATGTTAGAAAAATTAGCAAAATTCTGTGCAAGCAGAAAACACAATAACGCAGAAAAACAATAACACAGATTTTACGTGGAAAACCTGCAATGTGCAGGAAAAACCACAGGGCAATTGCAGCTTGATCTTTTATTTATTTTGGCAGAATTACATTCAATCAACATTTACATGCAAGGGGTCATTCCCCTTTTATAGAAAAAACAAACTGTTCGTTTCCTCTCCCAAAGGAAGACTCCAAAAACTGTTCGTTTTCTCTTCCAAAGGAAGAGTCCGAAAAACTGTTCGTTTCCTCTTCCAAAGGAAGAGTCCAAAAAAATGTTTGTTTCCTCTCCCAAAGGAAGACTACAAAATTGTTGTTTCCTCTCCATAAGCTGCACCACCATGCACCTCTCTGTTGAAGAACATTGGAGATCTGGATATTGACTTCACCTCCTAACATTCTCCCACTTGAAGTCGATATACAGGAATTCTTTGCCTATGTTTTTCCATCCAAGTGCCAATTGCCAATTGCCCAATGTTGCCCTTATCACAATTTTAGCAAGCCTAGAGAAATTTTGCACCACTCAAACTTCTCTGTCTTGACCGGCTTAGTAAGCATATCTGCAGGATTCACTTCAGTGTTGATTTCTGCAACAGTATCCTACCTTCTTCCACCACATTTCTTATAAAGTGGTATATGACATCAATGTGTTTCATGCGATCATGGAATGTTGGGTTCTTCACTAGCTGAATAGCACTTTGGCTATCGCAATGCAACGTAATTTTCCCCTGCATTAGCTTGAAGTCACCCAAAAGTCGCTCTAGCCAAATTGCCTCTTTGCTGGCATCAGTTGCTGCAATATATTCTACTTCAGTGGTTGATAAAGCCACCACAGACTGCAACTTAGAAGCCCAACTCACAGCTCCACCAGCAAGAGTGAAAGTATATCCTATAGTGGACTTTCTCCCATCTGTATCTCCACCATAATCAGAATCCACAAAACCTTTAACTTGCAAACTATCCGATCCGTAGTAAATAGCAGCATCTGAAGTGCCTCTTAAATATCTAAATATCCACTTCACCGCATTCCAATGCTCCTTACCAGGATTTGCCATGTACCGGCTAACTACTCCCACTGCTTGGGCAATATCCGGTCTAGTGCTCACCATGGCATACATGAGGCTTCCTACTGCTGATGAATATGGTACACGAGACATGCTTGTCTTCTCTGCTTCTGTTCTAGGACATTGGTTGGAAGACAATTTTAAGTGTGAAAGAAGTGGGGTACTAACTGGTTTTGCATTCTGCATATTGAAGCGCTGCAGAATATTTTCTATATATGACTTTTGACTTAACCATATCTTTCTTCCTTTTCTGTAGCTGTGTATCTTCATCCCTAAAATTTGGTTTGCTACTCCTAAATCCTTCATTTCAAATGTCCTAGCCAACTGAGCCTTAAGATCAATGATTTTCTTCATGTTGGGGCCTACAACCAGCATATCATCAACATACAACAACAAAATAATACCACAATGGTCAGCTTCACTCCTGCTGAAACCTTGGCTCTTCATGAAGGTGTCAAATTTCTTGTGCCACATCCTTGGCGCCTGTTTCAACCCGTACAGAGATTTCTTCAGTCTGCAAACCAAATGCTCTTTGCCTCTTTCCTCATAGCCCTTAGGCTGATCCATATAAATCTCCTCCTCGAGATCACCATGCAAGAAAGTAGTCTTTACATCAAGCTGCTCCAGTTCTAAATCCTGTGCAGCTACAAGTGCAAGTAGAACTCTAATAGTAGTCATCTTCACAACTGGAGAGAAAATTTCACTAAAGTCAATACCTGATTTCTGCACATAGCCTTTTACCACCAAGCGAGCTTTATAGCGTTCCAACAGCCCATCGTTGTTCTTCTTCACTTTGTACACCCACTTGTTTCCAACAGTCTTTCTTCCAGGTTTGAGATCCACAAGTTCCCACGTTTTATTCTTGCGAAGTGCCTCGATTTCCTCCTCCATGGATTTCCTCCACTTTTCTGCGTTCTTAGACTCTCTAGCTTCCTGAAATGAACTAGGCTCACCATCATCAGTAAACAAAGCAAAAGAGGACTGATAAACATGAGAATACCTTTTCGGACACTTTTGTGGACGTGTAGATCTTCTAACCCAATGATCTGTTGATTGTGGCTCTTGGTCTTGTGACTGTTGTGGCTGCTCTACTTGTTGTTCTGCATGCTGGTCAAAAAATTCAGCATGCTGTTCAAAAATTTCAACATGCTGATTTTCATTTTCATCTTCGTTCATGTCTACTTCAACTGGTACAACATTAGGTGTTTGTTGTACCTCCTTCCTTTGCATGAATTTTTCATCAAAAATAACATCTCGGCTAATAATTACCTTGTGGGCAGTAGGATCCCACAGTCTATACCCCTTTACTGCATCTCCATAGCCGAGAAAAACACATTTGCTTGACTTTGGGTCAAGTTTGGACCTTTTTTCTTTAGGCACATGGGCAAATGCATCACGACCAAAGGTACGCAAATGAGAGTAATCAAATGGCTTACCACACCAAACCTCCTCTGGAATCTGTCCATCCAACGCAGTTGTAGGTGACTTGTTAATGAGGTAAACAACTGTATTAACAACCTCTGCCTAGAACCTTTTATCCAACATGGATGCGCTGAGCATGCTTCTTGCACGTTCCATGATTGTGCGATTCATCCGCTTAGCCACACCATTTTGTTGTGGAGTATATAGTACAATCTTCTGGTGCTTAATTCCTTCCTGCGTACAAAATTTATCAAATTCCTTGGAGCAATATTCCCCCCATTATCTGACCTAAGACATAAAACAGGCTTGCCCAAACTTTTTCTTACTCGAGTTTTGAACTCTTTAAACTTCTGCAAAGCTTCCGACTTCTTCAAGAAATAAACCCACACTCTCCTAGAATAATCTTCTATAAAATTCAGAAAATAGATGGCACCATTTAAGGACTGAGTGAAGACTGGTCCAAATATATCCGAATGTATAAGTTGCAGAAAATCAGAACTCTTACCAGGGCTTGTAGTAAACCGAACCCTTTTTTGTTTACACAAAAAAACAATGCTCACACAAGTCTAAATTGCAAGATTAATCCCAAAAAGCATACCTCTGTCATGCAAAATTTTCAGACCATTTTCACTCATATGGCCTAGGCGTCGATGCCATAGCATTACTGCATCCTGAACAGAAGTTGTTGCTGCTGCATGGTTTGTCACCGTATCACCGCATAAATGATATAGGGTCCCATAAGATTCTCTCTTTGCTACTACAATAGCACCTCTGGTAATTTTGCAATAGTTGTTACCGAAAGTGACAGAATACCCTAGCTTATCCATCATCTTGATTGAGAGCAAATTCTTCCGCAAATCTGGCACATGTCGTACATCACATAACATCCTTTCTCTACCATCGTCCAACCTGATCCTTATGTCCCCTCTTCCCACAATTTCTAAAGGGTGATCATCACCCAAGTAGACCTTCCCACCACTATATGGTTGATATTTGTCAAACCAGTCTATGTGAGGAGACATGTGGAAAGATGCACCTGAGTGCAAAACCCAGGTATATAAAACAGATCTGTTGTTGCTGATACAGAAAGCCTCACATGTTGTCGTCTCTCCACAATTTACTGTACTGGCCTCAACTGATGGTTGAAATTGCTTTTCACCATTTTTTTTCCTTTTTTAACTGCCAACAATCCTTCTTTGAGTGCCCTGGCTTCCCACAATGCCAACACTTCCCTTTTAGCTTGCGTCCTTTAGACTTAGATCTGGACTATGATCTACTTTGTTGACTCTTCTCGAAAGATCGACCTCTCACAGCTAGGGCTTCATTGGTTGAGGGTTCCAAAGATGTTTTCCGCCTCAACTCTTCTGACAACAAAGCGGCTACCACATCATCAAAAGTTAGAGCTCCTGATGATGAATTGTTGATGGTCATCACCAAATGATCCCAAGTCTCCGAGAGGGAACAAAGTAGGGTGATAGCTCTGTCCTCATCCTCCATCTTCACATTAACTGAAACCAGTTTACTGATAAGGGTATTAAACTCATTCAGGTGATCTGCCACAAATGAACCCTCCTTTTTTTTTTTTTAAAAAAAGGGGGTAAATATTTATTATGTGGTCACGATATAACCATTACATAGCATATCCGCAACATGTGAGGGGAGAGATTTGAACCTGGGCCTCTCGATTTCAACCGGAGAGTTTTAACTACCCACTTGCTCTCCAACTCCTCTACAAATGAACCCTCCTTCATCCTTAGGCTGTTAAGCTGTTTTTTCAGAAAAAAACCTTATTTGTTGCAGATTTCGTCTCATACAACTTTTCAAGCTTCTTCCAAAGGGCTTCCGCAGTCTTTTCTTCAACAACATTGAACAAGACGAAGTCCGCTAGGCATAGACAGATTGTAGAAACCGCCTTCCTATCCAGCGTTGCCCACTCCTCATCTTTCATGCTGCTTGGTTTACTCGCGACCCCTTTCAAGGCTAGGGCTTGGTCATTTTGAACCAACAAATCCTCCACCTTCATCTTTCATAGGGCGAAGTTCCTGCCATCAAACTTTTCAATCTTAAACTTGGTTACACTTCCAGTCATTGTTGCAGCTCCCACTCACACAAAACCCTAGGATCTGATACCAAATGTTAGAAAATATAGCAAAATTATGTGCAAGCAGAAAAACACAATAACGCAGGGAAAAACAGTAACACAAATTTTACGTGGAAAACCTGCAATGTGCAGGAAAAACCACGGGGCAATGGCAGCTTGATATTTTATTTATTTTGGCAGAATTACATTCAATCAACATTTACATGCAAGGGATCATTCCCCTTTTATAGAAAAAACAAATTGTTCGTTTCCTCTCCCAAAGGAAGACTCCAAAAACTGTTTGTTTCCTCTTCCAAAGGAAGAGTCCAAAAAATTGTTCGTTTCCTCTTCCAAAGGAAGAGTCCAAAAAATTGTTTGTTTCCTCTCCCAAAGGAAGACTACAAAAAACTATTTGTTTCCTCTCCATAAGCTACACCACCATGCACCTCTCTGTTGAAGAATATTGGAGATCTGGATATTGACTTCACCTCCTAACAAATTACATTATTTGTTCATATGTAAATGTAATAATTACATTATTTGATTTTTGTAATTATTGGTGGATTGATAATTATTTCTCCCATATGAAATTTAAATAGTCACATCTCCTGTGAGAATATGAGGAGATGAAAAGACGAGTAGAAAGTGAAACACCAAGGGTCTCTTGAATCAAAGAAACACCATATTGTATTAAATATGTATGTTGTATGCAAGCCCAGGTTGACAAATTGTGGCGGATAATGGAGAAATAAATGAAATATTGGTGAATAAAATATGCAATATTATTGTTTGTTGTTGCTTGTTTTCCCCCATTTCCAACACAAAGTACTCGTTTACATAAAACATGAAAATACCCCATTACTTTACATTATTGCAAATACTTTGTCATGTACATTATTAAAAACATTTTGCACATGCACATTATCAAAAAATAAAAACACTTTATCACATACACACACAACACTACATGACAACTTATTATGGACACTTTGTGCACACACACACATGTACATTCATACACTCAAACATGCATTCATTCATGCAAGCGTGTCAATTTGTCTACCTATAAAGATAGGTAGCACATGGAGAGCAAATCAATATCTCAAGTTTTAGGGGTCTATGTAAGATTTGCAGCTCTAGGAAATCCATTGAGTCCTTGGAACTTAAGATTCGGAAAATAGTATATTTGCTGGTGATACTTAGTTTTGAGGCAACCATGGCGACTTTCTAACTAGAGAAGATCATATCAAAGTTCCCAAACACTTCAACAAGCTCTATAGAGGATTTCATAGGCTTAATGGCCTGTAGGAGCAATTATTCCATTGTGTTACTTTGTAATTTCTCCATTGTATGAGCTGAAATAAAACATTAATTGTTAGTCTATCTGGTTTTCCACGTCGCAGGGTTTCTTCATGTTAAATAATGGTATCATCTATGAATGTTTGATGTGTAATATGTTTTCTTTCTTTCTTGTGTTTATGTTCCAATCTGTTAGCATAGCATTAGTTTATGTCACAAAAAATAAACATGTTCAGGAAAGCATAACAAAGTCTCATACCCCAAATCAAAAGCAAAATATTTCAGTGCAAAGCACTAGAAATCTATATTAATGAATCACTTTGAGGTATAATTTAAGATCATTTCTAATTCAACATGGGAACCCAAGTATGATTCAAACCCCACATCTTAGATATTTTCATGATGTAGCCTTGTTGTGCCTAACACCTTGGGTCTAAATCTCTAAGAGAAGTTCCTTGACTTCCAATTGAAATATCTTACCTTAAACAATTGTGTAATGGGTACTAGATGATAAAGCTTTCTTTACGACAAATGATGGGATGTAGTTCATGAGGAAATGAATGACAAATAGCTTTCAAGATGTTTGAATCGAAATTGTGCATATTCCTTCACGAATATCATTGATAATTTTTGTTTCCAAATCCTCCTACATGTACCAAAAACACAAAGTAGATCTCACTTAGTTAACTTTCTCATTTTTCCTCAAAGTTTTACTTGATCTTTCTTTCCTATGCTTTATTAGTTAGTCACTTAAAAAATCTAATGGACAATAAAAAAATGAAAGTATTCTAACTAATTTTATGTTTCTTATCCTATAGTTGACCAAAGCAATAGACCTGCTATTTTGGAATGGCAAGCAAGGTTCTTGATAAAACTTCAAACAATGTTACCAACAAAACAAAAAAGAAAGAATAAAAAAATTCAAACAATAACTTTTAGTGATTTACCACATTTTCCTGTTTAGTTTTTCATTTTGTTTGATCTTAGCATTCTCTTCCCTGGTACATTCTAATCCAATTCCTTACTTTCTGAAGTCACATGTTGGTCATTTGCAAATATTAATATTATTTCATCTCACTTCATTCACCATTTTATTCTCAGTTGCTTCTTTTGATTGGACTTTTTCAACAATAACCATATATGGTCCAAGGTCCAACTTGTGTAAAATATATTTGAATATCAATCATTTATCACCAAAATAAAAAAAAGAAAAAATATTAGCTTGGAGAAAGTGTATTATGTAGGTAGAAAGAAGGACCTAAATAATACTAGAATTGCCGTTTTCTTGTGGAAAGTTAGCACAGTGTTTCTACTAACATTCCAAGGGGTCAACAATGATTCTTTAGTTAGGTTTCTATGAAATGTTGTGATGGCATTCACGGGATATGAAATCTTCAAATAAGAAATACCAACAAATACATGATTTTACATATTCTCATAATTAAAAAAATCACATGAATTCCCATGGTACGTTGTAGGTTATATTGTTGAAAACTTTAAAACTATACATTAATATATGTATGTTATCAATATGAAGAATATGTTATTGAAACTGAAATTAATAACAAGATAACATCTAGTTAGTTAGTGATCTTGATTTATTGAAAATATCTGAGTACATACTGTGTGTTAATATATATATGTGCGGACAGAATCTAGTTTTTAAAGTATTCTGTCTTATATACCCATCCATACCAATAAGATTTTAGTCCTTTTAATTTAATCTAATTTGATTTTTTCAAAATAAGTATGTATTTCTTATCATGTTTCCACTTAAAAATTGCTTGTGTAGTACATTGAATTAACATTGTGTCTTATATTCATTTTACTATAAATGATTTCTATTGAGATTTAGATGTGAAAATTAGATGATTGTAATAAGGTCAGTCTGTTACTCAAACTCTCAGTTTTTCTTCTACATATCACTATAAATTGTGAACTGTCAATAAATAATTGTTTATCTAAATATTAACTTTTTAAATTTTTTAAAAATAATAGCATTGACAAATTTCGAATAGCAATTCTAAAGGAAGTTTGTTTTCTTATACTCTTTCAACTTCAAATATGTGGATGCTTTCTAATTTTACTTCGTTTGACATACATTCAGGGAGGAAGTTGCAGATATGTTAAGGCGTTTACCATCACTTTTGGGTTTTACTGTCTGTAATGTATTGGAACCCAAGTATAAGTTCTTCTTGGAAGTCATGCAACGACCCCCAAAGGAACTTGTCAGATTTCCTCAGTATTTTAGTTACAGTTTAAATAGAAGAATTATACCACGTTATATAAGTTTAGGAGAAAAACATATGAATTATTCTTTGAGTACCATTTATGGTTGTGGAGATGTAGAATTTGAAAGAAAGCTTTCTAGATGGAATGGTGATTCAATGCAAGAATAATGTCTTATAAATTCTTTTGGTATCATTCTTTAATTATGGTAGCTATCACAACTCTGGAATTTTGAGATTTTTGTATCTCAGAAGAAAGAAAACCCTTCATGTTTCATGCATAAATCATTGGATGCTTTTGGCTTTGACTAGATGTACTTGGAAATGAGTCAAAAAATTACATAATGATTTAGGCATATGTAAGTTATTGAAATAAAGGAATAGATCTCAAGTCTAGAACTTTTTTCCTTTTAGCAGTTAGTGGAATAGATCTCAGGTTGCTGGATTTTAGTGGATGATACATACCTTTGATGGATACAAACAAGTCAAACATTTTCTAATATGCTACATAAACATGAGTTTAACTGAGAACTAAGTACTTAAAAATCAAGTTATGGTTCAGAGATACACAAATAGAAAGGCAATGAGACTGCATTTTATATCTTTAGGTTTCATCAAGTTCTGTAGTGTTTAGTTTTGTCTATAGTTTTTCCTACATTAAACTGCATTGGAATTCAAAATCTACTAATGTTTTTGGCCATTGTCATGAGTGATTTGAAAAGGATTGTATAAGATGAAGTATTTAATATACTTTATAGGAGCAGATAATTGAAGCCAAATTGGTCCTATCTTTACATCTAAAAGTTCTGTTAAAACAATCTTTGCCTGTTTTTACATACACTAACAAATGAAGAACAATTTCCTCTTTGAGTGATAACATCCATTTTTCAGCTATTGTCTAGATGCAAGAAGGTACCGTTGGCTAAAGTTTCATTGAAAATATATTACTAATATGGTAGATGAGTGATTTTTTAGTAGCAATATTCTTAACCGACACATTTTTTTTCCGGAAATAGGGATTTATAAAAGTTTGTCCAACATTTTAAAATGCAGGGTAAACAATATCTGTCTCATATGGTTTATGTCTCACATGGTCTCTGGCCTTGCAGGCATTAAAAACTACTCTACCCTCTTTACCCTTTACCCCTTAATATCAATGTTGCTTTAACATTTTTTTTCTTTTCTAAAAGTTTGTCCATTGGCCTACTTTGGTCATTTGTAGACATTAATAGAATTATCTTATCGTATCTATTACCACAAACATTCGTACTTTACATGCTTAGTAACTATGCCCTATATGTAGTGGTTCAAATAGATTGATAGCATGCTTTATATATTTATTATCTATGAGCCAATTTCTTTACTCAATCTACATCTCCTTTTATAAGAATCACACTTCCTGACTGTTTTGGAATTGAGCAAGAAGTATTTATTTTTAAATGAAGCATGTGGATAGTAGTAGTTGAAAATTATTAAAAAATTGCATATATAAAGCAAAATGATACTACAAAATAACTTTGACTTTTTAAAGTAAAGATCCACTAAAATTTTACCAAGTAAATATTGATAAAAAATGCTCGATAATAAAGAATGCAAAATGTTGTACTTGTAAGAGAACAACATTAAAGATTTTTACGAGTTGTAGAACAATCAATGTGATGTTAGACAACTTGGTTATCTCTCTCACACTTATTTGTAGGTGAAAACATGAAGGTAGTGAGAAATTAGAGAAATTTATCAATATTAAAGAGAATTATTAAGAATCAAATGGTATGAGTTCAACTGGTTAAATTCCTCACCCTTTAAGGAGGATACTAAGGTTCAAATTCTGTTGAGCAATACATGCATAAGTGCTAAGTTGTTATAAAACAACATTATGGTCATGATGTAATACCGTGTGGTCATGATGCAATATTTAAATTCCTCACCCTTGAAGGAGGAAACTAAGGTTTGAATTTTGTCGAGCAATATATGCGTAAGTGCTAAGTTAGTATAATAGCACTATATGGTCATGATGCAAAATGTGTAGCCCATTTCAATCTCATATATATATATATATATATATATATATATATATATATATATATATATATATATATATATATATATATATATGAGGTGCATTGTTAAAAATATTAATAGAAACATAGCATCTATATATAAACGTAATTGCAAGCATAATATAAAAGATATGTAAGTCACAATGTTAGTTGGGATCTAGATTTGGGAAAAATATACAAGAGTGGGTATGATATTTAGCCATGTGAATATAAAATTAAATAAGGGACTACAAAACAAGATTAGTGATGTATGGCTGGAAAGAATAGTGTGTGATAAAATATCTTGTAAGTGATGAGAAGATTACATAAGAATGATATCGTTGGAATGTATTAGATATTAACGTTTATTTATAAGAGCAACTTTGGAAACCTAAAGCAATTTTAAATACTTTAGCTTTTTTATTTAGCCTTTGATTTAGGCTTTCTAACTCTAAATCACTTTCTAACTTTAAAGTATGTATTTACTGGAACAAGAGTGATGTCATGTATGTTGTGTTTCCAACCAGTTTATATCTAGTTTGTCAACAATCAAATTAAGGAAATGATAGTTTAGCAATGTAATTTAGAGTTTTTATGTTTTGATGCTTCCCCTCATAATTTTTTTCATAGTATTAGAGCTTTGGTTAATTGTTGCATGCAGGATTGTTCGTCATTAGGGTGAGATTAAACCCTTGTACACACTTGCATGCAAGGATATTCTCACCGATGCATGCTTCGAGTTTCATGGTTAGAAAATTTATACGGTTTTGAAATATTAAATTATAAACTTTATTTTCACATTGCATGTGAGACGGAATCAAATAGTGATTCACTTTGTGAAATCAAATTCTATAAGATCATTTGGTGATTCACTTTTATGTCAAACAACAAAAATATTTAATGTAAATTTGTTTGTGAGAATAAATATTAGGGAAGTTTGACAAGTATTCCAAAAATGGAAAAAACAAAAAGAATGCAATTCAGAGCAAAAAGAGTAAGTAATCAATTGAAAGATTTAATTGCAAGTAAGATAATGATCACAAAAAAAAATTATTTCCATGTTGAATTAGTAAACTTATTGTAGTAGTTTGACTATTACCTTCAAATTCTTGCAGGGAATTAGCCAATGGATGATGGAGGAATTTTGCAACTTGAGAAGCAGGAATGTGAACTAGAAATTTTATAAAAAAATTGAGAAACATGGCTAAGTATGCGAATTGGTGATTTGTTGGCAAACATCCAAACTGTTGAAAAACTCTTGATCTGTCAGCAAACTCCTTATACATTGACAAATTGATGATTTGTTGGCTTTCCTTCAAGCGTCAACATGTCGTCGTCCAAAAAACTCTTAATTTGTTGACAAGCTCCCGATTTTTTGACAAATCAATGATTTGTCAACTTTCCTTCCAACATTAGCATGATGTCATCCAACAAAATCTTGATTTGTTGACAAAATGACGATTCATTAGCAAATCAAGCAAAATGACAAGCAAAGAGTCATGGGCATGAAATTTGAGGTGCAATTTTCAACGAAATGGCTTCATAGCGATGTTTTATCTTTTTTTTTGCAATAAATGTAAATGTAAATCAGAGTTACATTACATTTAGAGTTACATTAGGAAAAATAAGGGTTAATACCTTCCTATAGATATTAGCACTAGGTTTATTTGTAATATCTTTTGGCGACTTTAAGAAAGACTAGAGCTATGCTTCTTTATTGTATTTCTTCTTTTGATATTAATGGAAAATTGTGCTTGATATTCTTGCTTTGATTGTGTATCATTTGTTGGACCTCTTAGTACATGAATTGATGGTGTTTGTGCCACTTCCTTCTCACCTACATGTTAGTCCTATTTCCCAATTGTTTTGCATGTTGAATGAATGTTGATCAAGCTATTGTATTTGTTCATTCCTTGGTGGTTTGATTGAATACACACTAGCCTAACTACTACTTTGGTCATATTTTATTTTTGACACTTTACTTTCATTTCTCACATCCTCACCCCCACAAATTTTACTTTTGCATTTAGTTATATTGACAAACCTTAGAGGGGAGTCGGCCCAAATTTGGAGGTTGGAAAGGATCCATTTTTTTCCTTCCAATTGTTGAAATGCGACCTCGCAAGTGCATACCACTTCCATGGATCAATAGTTTATGGCATACCCAATGGGATCCTAAGCATTGAATTTGTAGGAATTCAAGCTTGCCACATGCACCTTGTTTTTTAGATCTATGCCCTTTCGCTTCAAATCTCTTTAGATCTACAAATGGATTTTCTAAAAAATCAAATATGATAAAACCTAGAAAATTCAAATGAGATGTGTGCATATTTAGCTAAATACAATAATTTTGCACCTAGACCCCCAATTCTATTTTGTTGAAAATCCTTTGAAGCTTTGCCTGAAATAAGTAAAACCATGCCTTCGTTAACGATCAAACCTCAAAAACTATTAACAAATGTAAGGATCTCAAAATCATCTTTCTATCTCAAAAATTTGTCTTGTGAGTCGATTTCTTGAGAAAGCAACGTAACTCAAAAAATCATTTAAAATTTTACAAGTTTGTTTGCCTACGATATGTTGACTATTGTGTAAATTCTATAAAGTTTTTCATCCAAAATATCTAAGTCCTTGAGTTGCCTATTTGTTGACCAAACAATGATTCATCAATTAAAGCTTTATTTGTTTGGTTACGTCATTCCTTGACGAATTCTACCATTTACCAAGTCAATTATCTAGCGATCCATAGACTTTCTAGTGATTTGTCAGCATCGTTGCAATCCTCAATAAAGTTGTCCACTAAAAAAAAATGTCCAAGTCAACGAATTACTAGAAAATCTAGTTGATTAGTTGTCTTCTCCAATGACATCATGCTAACTAAAGTGGTGATTATTGGCATAATTCATAAAAAATTTCCAAGTCTAATTGCCTTACAATCACTAACATGGGTGCAATATGTTGATAGTTAATGATGTCACCATGATGCAAGCAATGATCCAATGCACTAATGAGCAAAATTTGACCAAGTCTAGTTGCTTGCGATTTTTTGACATGGGTGCGATTTGTAGGCAGCAAGATGACTCACCTGCATATTGATGACATCATGCTAACATGGGCATGATCATAGTGATTTGAAAAGAAAATTTTAGCTAAGATTGGAATCCAACGATTCATTGACTTTCTAACTATTCACTGATAAATCTAGTGATTTGCTAGCTTTCAAAAAAATCTAAATATTTTTTGGGCTACCACCCCAAACCCCACTCGCTTAACAGGGGAATCATATAGGCTTCGCACTTGTATTTGATAATTTGAGGCTTTGGGTAGCATCATGAAGGCTCGAATAGGGGGTAACCCTTAAATGATGCGAATTTTGCCATGTATTTAGAATCCTCAATTATCCCAGTACCTACAAACTCCCTAAGATCAACACTTCATGCAACAAGTGGTTGCTCAAAGTTCCCTAGTTGTGCAAAATCGACAATCAACACATGCCTTGATGGGATAACCTATATGTTATATGCCATGAGCAAGGGTGGTATGGTCCACAAATGAAGGATGCTCAGACCCCTAAACTACCTCAATTTATTAAACAACAAAGTCTATCCAGCTCTTTTGATCCAAACCTATTAACAAAATTTTTTGCAAGGGCAAGGTTATATTTACAGCTCTCCCAATGTTTACAAATAGGTTTTGCAAATTTCAAATGACATTGAGGATCAAATGATTCTATAGTATCTTCAAGTTCCTCAAAATTAGTATGACATGCAAAATAATCAACTATTAACATATGCCTTGTTTCCTTCTCTCATTAGAATGCACCAGGGGTATTTGAAGCCTCAATGGTTAGTAACTCAACAACAAGACTTATCGACTCCCGCTCCTAGAGAAATTTTGGCTTACAATGAGTTCCTTCATGCATTACACATCTCTTGGACACAAGATCATGAATGTAAGGAGGAAAACTTGCAAATTCCCCAACAAGGAAATATATAGATGACTAATCAAGCATAAAACATGGTAGATAAGAATCAACCTGTAGGAGTAGATCAACCCATTGCCTAGTCAACCAATGGTTAATCAACTCATGATAAACCAACCAATGGTAAATCAAGTGGTTGTACATCAAGTCAATGTGGCACAAGCCTATGCAATGCCTAGAACACATAAAATGGGTAAATATTACCTTCCTATCTAAAGTGCAGTAGAGTACATTTTGGTAAGTTAACAACTTTCGCATTGGAAGATATGGTAATCTAACCTTATTGGCTAAGTTTGACAGATGATGATGTTAGCCTTCGAGTAATCTTTGATATAAGCCTACAAGCAATATTGTTGTATTCATCCCTTATGAGATTGGTTAATCCACCTGGATGGTTATGTATTCACCCCTTATGGGATTGGTTAAACCACCTTGATGGTTAACCTTAACTAAACCTTTAATTAAATATTTAGTAACTTGAATTAACCTTTATCCTTATGTCGACCCTTGTTAAGGTAATTTAGTTGTTATTTAGGGATTAGGTATTTACTATAAATGTTCCTCAACCACTAAGCCATTGCATCAATGTGAGTTGTCATACTTTTACATGAGCTATTATTGTGGATGCCCACCTTGGAAATCCACCCATCCTATTTCATGTTCTTGATCTTTCTATTTCACTTATCTATTCTCTTGCTTATGCTTGTGGTGAATATAATGCTTGATGAGATTATTGGAAAGTATTGTAAATTACTAAATGGTATTAGAGCCAATATGGAGCGGTGTCACTCGACTATGCAAAGAGATTGTTTCTAAAGTAGTTTTGAGGAAGATCTTGTTTGATAATTTTTAGGGTTTATTCTTAAAAACCCTAGTGGGATCTTGGATCATGAGGATATCTTATGTGGCATTGACTAATGGACTCAAGAAAACTTTCACCAACAAGTTCACCATGTTTCTCTATTTTGGCATTCAATCTATTTTGTTGTTTAATTATATTTGATGGATGATTCCAATGATGCCCTAAAGAAGTAGTTTCTACGAAAATTGGTGGATTAAAATTTTGAGTTTTTTTTGAAAACCTCAATTGTCTTTTACAAACTTTTATAAAAAAAACTATTTTATTTTTGGCACTAGTGTAGCAAAAATAAGAGGGCAATTTGCATGATTCTCAAAGATTGAGAAGAAGAGTCTGAACATCTGACAAGTCACCCCAATTTCCATATGAGTCATGGGTAGGCTCTAGTGCATGTAAAATATCTTCGAGCTATTTGATAGGTTGTTTGATTAGTTTAACAACCTTTTACATTACTTTGACGAGAGAGGATTGCTTGTTGGGTTGTATTCTATAAATAGGTTATATAGGGAAAATTGTGGTAGATATGGAAAAACCATCAACTTTTTTGAATTCTTTATGAAATTTTAAGGGGAGGGGCAATTTAGAACTTTTGGTGATTTTGTGGTTTTGATGCCTTATTTTGTGTTAGAAAGAATATGATAGTTTCTCCTCCAAAATTCAAAATTTTACTTTTTGAATTGCAATATTGTGTTGAATATTCCTCTAGCAGTACAAAAATGGCAGACAATAGGACAAACATGCAAATTTTTGACTCGAGCAAAATTTGGCATCTTAGGCACATTTCTTCAAATGTAAGGGGCAGTGCTATGTTTTATGTTTCTTCAATGACACAATAGTATGATGTTATTTTTCTATTGTAGACATTATGAGTTTGAACTATGATAGAGCTCATATTGATGTTTTGGTGCTTTAGGCATATTGATCATTTTAGTTTTTAGGGGTAGTTGATATGCATGCATAGTTGTAGCATAGTAGTGAGGCGTTTGACTTTGAAGGGTGAGGTCCTATGGTTGATTCATGCAGTTTTTATTTTTTATTTTTTAAAGGGTAGGAAAGCATAGGTGTGTGCAAAACACAGTTGCATAAATTGAGTCAGGTGCCTTGGGTGCATTGAATAATTTATTTTTTTATCACTTACACTATAAGCAACAAGGCGATGTACTTTAATTTTGTGAGAGTTTCCCTTGAAAGGCACTATGTAGTGAATTAGTGATGTAGTAGTAAGGTTGGATCCTGACCATTGAGATGGCATTATTTCAAGTCCCACACCCTTGTCTTTTGCTATTGTAAATGACTATGCTAGTTTCCAAAATAGATAAAATGATTATGCACCATTTTGATACCCAATGGAAGTCATGGGTGGCATGGCTATAGAGAAGAAAATCTCTTCAAGGAGGTTTGATGGAATTTTAGGCCTTATACTACCACAAATTATGATAGGTTATATTACACAGGTCCCAAATATAAAATAGCCAAAATATAATAATGATAAGGTCAAGATGATAATAAATTGAGTAGAATAATATGAGAAAATTAATATGTATATCAAGGCTTATAATAAATCAAATAATATTTAATAATATGCTGAAATATAAATGTAAATAGCTTGAATCATTCATGTACTATGCATGAAGAACAACTTACAATACTGATTGCTCAAAATATATACAAGCTTTCTTGCACCTCTTTCTCTTACAAATGTACAAGATAGTAATAATCTTGATCCTTGTTCTTCCTTGTTTATGGAGCATTGTCTCCATAATATAGCCATAGTAATGTGACTCTTTAGATAATTGATTATTGCTCTCCATATGCCAAGTCTTATGACTCTTGGCTTATCTACTTTCCACTTGCATACTTGATGAACACTTGACACTATAACATATGCACACCTACACATGACTCTTACACTTCTACTTGCACTCTCTAATCTAAGAAACTTGTGCACATATTTACATTACATAGTTGTCCTCATACATATAAGACACTTGTGCACATAGACTCAACTTACACTTGCATTCTAACTTACATGACACTCGTGCATTTCCTGCACATTCACACCTACATAAAAGGGGAAATATAAATCACACTCTCAACTTTGAATAAACCCTAATCTATTATTTAAAAATGTACCATGAAGGTACCATGGGGGTACATTAGCATGTACCAAATAATATAATATACTCTAACAAGGTCATGGGTTTGGCCTCAAGAGATGGAAAGTTTTGTTTTGCACACATGCTTCCCAAGTGTGCTTCAAATTTAACATCCCAAACACCTAAGCATCATTATTTTGAGAGGTTGGTAGCCAAGTGTGTTTGGTACCTCAGTGGTAACGTACATTGGTAGCAATTGATAAGTTGTGAGTTTAAATTGCACAAATTATATTTTGGCCAACAAAGCCTTAGATGTAGTGGTATCCGTGTGATTGCTTCTGTGCTAGGACTATGAGAGGTATTATCGTTTATATTTTACAAAGTCTTTACTAATGGGAGGTTACACAAAATCGTTGGTGGACCTTATGACTAGGTGATCTCTCATTGAAGCTTTGCTCCCAGTGGGTAATGGGTTCAAATCCTGAGCCCTATATTTTTTGAGTTGGCATTATGTATCTAAGGTGGTAGCAGATTTGATTCCTAGGTTGTTGTCAATGAGAGATAATTAGTATATACTCATATGTTAACAAATAATTTTTACACTTGCTTATACTTATTTTTGTGTTTGTGTCCATTAGGAGATGAAGAAGATAATTTGGTTGCCTAGTCATTATCTTGGTTAGAAACAATAGTTGTAGAGGATAGATGACAACTTTGATAGTTTTGCAACACATTGCACCTTCTGATTTGTTGTAGGTATTTATTTTAAAATTCAAATTTTCACATTTTGATAGTTTTTGTTAGTGTGTGGAGGGTAAACTTCTATAAGCATTAACTTTTGCACATGGAATTTTTTGAGCCCATTTTTTCAAATTGCATGATTTTTCAAGTTCTTCACAAGTTTTGTCATTGCTTTGTTCTATTCTACCAGTAGAACTTAACCATTTTGTAGGATCACTAAGGATCACTTGTATTTGAGAACCTTTTTTATAGGTTCTTTTGGATGCAAGAGGAGTAGGTTTTGGATGGTTAGTGTAGGGTATGCCTTGTTCCTATGGACCCCTTTCTAACCATGGGGAATGATTATTCAAAAAACTATTTTTTTCTTGATGATTTTGTTATATTATTTTTTAGGTTAGATGATAGATTGTGGTCACCGTATTGTATGTTGAAGATATTCTCATAGGAATATCAACACCTTGGATCCAAAGGTGGAGTCATAACTTCATATCCATGGAGGGATTGATCCAGTTCATGTACCTTTAACAAGATAACATGATTCATTTACCCTCATTATTAGGAAAAATTGATCTAGATCACATCAACATGCCATGAGAGTGATTGTGGGAGTATCTTGGACTTGATGGTATATTACTTACAAGGAATTTGGCAGTCTTCTAGATGAATAAGGAGGTTCATTCATGAAATCTTAACAACCTTCTAGATGAAGAGGAAAGTTAACTTGTTCACATCTTGACAATCTTCCAAATGGTAATGCAGTCTCATTACTTAGCAACTTGATAATTTTCTAGATGATGCAGGAAGCTTAATGGTTTCGATACTCTTTTGTCCAATTGAGATTTAATTATAGGGTAGATGACATCATCTCTAATGTATTCTCTCCTTGGTCCCAAGACTAGATAATGGGGAGGTGTTGGAAGATATGGTAATCTAACCTTATTGGCCAATTTCGATAGATGATGAAATGTATGGGTAACCTTTGATGTAAGCCTATATGCAATCTTATGATGATGTAATCCTATAGACAATTTGATGATGATGTAATCATTCAAACAACCTTTGATTTAAGCCTATGGAAAATATAATATTCATCCCTGATGGGATTACTTAATCCACCTGGATGGTTATGTATTCACCCCTTGTGGGATTGGCTAAACCACCTTGATAGTTAACCTTAAATAAGACTTAATTAAAGCTTTAGTATCTTGAATTGACCTTGATCCTAACATTAGACTTGGTTAATGAATTTGTAATTTTAATTTAGGGTTTAGAAACTCACTATAAATAACCCCCAACCACTGATCCAGTGGATCAGTGTGAAGTGTAGTATTATTATATGAGTTATTATTGTGGGTGCCCACCTTGGAAACACACCCATCCTATTTATTATTTTTGATATTTCTATTTCTCTTATGTATTATCTTTCTTATGCTTGTGATGAATGTTACACTTCATGAGATTAACATTTTGAGAATCCCCTACCTACTTGCTAGGAAACATACTCCACTTAGCTAGAGAAAGAACCGAAGATGATAATAAATATTCAAATAATAATGGATCAATGATTGTTGTGATAGAGTCCTAATCCTCCCATCAAGGTTCATCCTTCCTATGGTCTAAGGAAAGGTTGAAAACTAAAAACAAGGATTTTAAAGATAAAGAATCAACGGTTGGATAAGATTGAGTCATTTAATCCTTTATTAGATGAGCATTTAAAGGTTATAGGAGAAAGGCATATAATAGGATCAAGAATTAAGTTAAAATATAAGGTGTTTGGTTTCCTATTTGAGGATGTTATGCTTATGAAGGAGATAGAGGTTTCTCTTAGATGTGGAATTAGAGAACATGGAGGTAATGGTAAGAGGAATTGGCCTAAAATATGAAGATGAAATAAAGTCTGCAAGATCTAAAGAATTGACATGAGATTCCATTTTTTTGGATACATTCTACTTCTCAAAAGAGAAATTTTCAAAATAGAATTACCAGATCCTTGGAATATCATATGAAACTCAAACCAATGCAACACTTGAAGCACCTAGAATGGGTAAATGTCATGCGTATTCATGAATCAACAACTATAGAGGAGTCTCTATATCAAGAATTGTGTTCTCCCAAATCAAAGGGAGGACTTCAAATTAAAAACAAAAGATTTTGAAAATGAAGAGTTAGGGGGTTACAAAGAAAGGTGAAATATTTGGTTTCTCAAAATATGAGGTATTGGGTTTTCCCTTTGAGGAAGAGGAACCCATAGTCATAATTAAAATGAGTCTTCAACTAGAACATGAGATGTTTATACACGAGTTGGCATCTATACTAAAACCAATAGAGGTGATATAGGAAGAAACTAAACCAAAATATGAAGCATACAACTTTATTCTAGAGAAGGGTAAGTTCGCAAGATTTAGAGAAATATTATGGGCCTCCTCTCATATAGAAGTATTTATCTTTGAATATGGAAGCCTAGAAATAAATACAACATAACAAATAGAAAAGGATTTATATGCGACTCTTGAGGTTGTTTAAGTGATTCCAAATATATTGGCTGAAGAACACAAGCTTATACTGAGAGGGGGGTAAATAGTATAAGACCAATTTTTACTTTTCTTTTCAAATCAATATTATGCAATGTATATATAGCAGTATCAATAGAACTAATAAAAGCAATGCACATAACACCATACATAATAGAGACACAGATTTAACGTGGTTCACCCAATGTGGGCTACCTCCATAGAGAAAATATTTCTTCTAAATATTTCTCAAATAATATTTTGGGAATCCTTCCCAATTACAATGTTTATGGACCTCTGTCCAAAGGATATTTTGATCCCCTAAATATGGTTTATGGATCTCTATCCACAAGAGAACTCCTTCTCCTCTGGTCTAGATGGTGATCCTCTAGAATACACTGCCTCCACTGAATTGACTGTGGGTCTCTCTCCACTTCAAGACACTTGTCCTCACTCAGAACTATTCTCAATTTCCTAGCTGATGGATCTCTATCCACTAGAGACTCTATCCTCGCTGTTGTATCACCTCCAAATCTCTGCTCAATAGGTTCACTTTGAACCTTCTCAAGTCTACTCAACATGTCCACTTAGAATCAGCTCAAATCTGCTCAACAGGTCCACTCAAAACCTTCACAAATCTGCTCAATAGGTCCACTCAGAACTTGCTCAAATTTTCTCAACAGGTCCAGTTAGAACCTGCTCAAATATGCTCAATAGGTCCACTCAGAACCTGCTTAAATCTACTCAATAGGTCCACTCAGAACCTGCTCAAATCTGCTCAACAGGTCCACACAGAACCTGATCAAATCTTCTCAACAAGTCCACACAAAACCTGCTCAAATATTCTTAATAGGTCCACTCAGAACCTGTCTAAATCTGCTCAAAAATATCACACAAAACTTGTCCAAATATGCTCAATAAGTCCTCTCTAGGACTTGCTCAAATATGCATTGCAAGATTCCACAAAAGCTCACACAAAAATAGTCCACAAGCCTTCTCAAAGACTTGCCTCAAATCAACTTAACAAGTCCACACATAACTTGTCCAATCTCATAGAATCATAAAGAGAATTGTTAGAGACTCAATATGTTCTATACTCAATGCTCAATCACTTTCTCAACTCAATCTCATAGAAGCATAAAGAGAATTGTTAGAGACTCAATATGTTCTATACTCAATGCTCAATCACTTTCTCAACTCAATCTCATAGAAGCATAAAGAGAATTGTTAGAGACTCAATATGTTCTATACTCAATACTCAATCACTTTCTCAACTCAATCTCATAGAAGCATAAAGAGAATTATTAGAGACTCGATATGTTCTATTCCCAAACATTAATCTCAACTCAAATCAGAATATAGAATAGTTTTTTTATGGAAATTGAACAACCACTACATGCATCCACTTGACTAGGCTCAACCAACTCTACTCAACCAATCACTTCAAGAAACAACCCTTTCTCACAAACCCTAGTCCAAGAATGTATCTCCCAACTCAAAATGTTTCCAACAATGCTCAACACAAATCTCACATAACAATGATACTCATGTTCTTTTCTAACTCAAATTCAAGTTCTTTGCATAACTCATTGGCTTCAACAACAATGCTAATAAAACAAGGTTTTAATCACAACTCTCAATTCAGAAAGCCTTGAAGCATAAACTCAAAGTACTTCATTCAACAAATGGTCTAAACAACAATGCTTATCAAACAAGGTTTTAATCACAACTCTCAATTCAGAAAGCCTTGAAGCATAAACTCAAAGTACTTCATTCAACCAATGGTCTAAACAACAATGCTTATCAAACAAGGTTTAATCACAACTCTCAATCCATAAAACCTTGAAGCATTAAATCAACCACTTTCGAAAAGGAAACCCTAATCAAATCCTTTTCACTCCAAACTTAATTTTTAATCAAGCCAATCACCTAACTCAACAAAGAATAAATTTTCCCATACCTTTTCTTGAAGAGTAGTTGCCCTTACAAATCTGCCACACTCACAATTACTTCTTTGACAAACTCAATAAGGGTTAGAGGATAATTTTTATATCACAAAAATAATATCATAATTATACCTTATCACTTCAACTTAAATAATAAGCAATATCCTCACAATAATCACAAAACCCTTTATTCAAAATAACATACAACCCACAAAATATTAACCTTTATATATCCCACAATAGCAAAATTTAAGACTTGAAAATAAAAACAGAATTCTCCTTATAACTCCTGATGGTATTTCTCAACTACCAACCTTTATCACAATGCAAAGACTTCAACCACCAAATACCTTATACCTCCAACTTAGGCATTAATAAAATAAAACATAAAAATGTACCTTTGCCTTTGGAGAGTTTCAAACTCTCAACGCAGCCCACACAAACGTCTTTGCCCACTGTGCAAACCACCACATGAGCTACAAGCTCATTGGGAAGGAAGAAGCACCACGTGCTTCAAAACCCATTCCTTGCCTTGCAAAATATATGTGCCTAATGATTGGCACCTTCAACACGTCCACCAAAAGCTTCCACGAGATTCGAACACTATCCACCATGCACACCAAAACGTAAGCTTGCAAACCACTTGCCACCAGGCCAAGGTGCCTTGTTGGCTTCCAACTAATCAACGCACTTGCTTTTGTTTCCTTTCGTTGTCAAGTCAAACATGAATTTAGCAATTCTATCTCAGGAGCTCTACATTTAATTTGTATGCTTTCTCTTTCCAGTTCGAGCAAGGATAATTCAGAAATCAACTTTGACATGGTATTTATATGCATTTCCACTAAATAAAAAACGTCGGCACTTCCCTTTTGCTTCTATGACTTCGACGGAAATAAACTTTGCCTTGTTTAAAACTTTAAATCCAACCTTTGGATTTATTTAAATTTTCTTTGGTCTTAAACCTTTAAACCCAACCTTTGGGTTTATTGAAATATTTTTAGACTTTATAAACCCACTTTTGCAAAATAAAATATTATAATGAAAATTACAAATATTTTATTTTGGGTTTTCACCATGGCACTTCTAACCATCATAATATTTCACCTTTGATAAATTACCTTTTAATATTTATTTATAAAATTTAAATTCATCCTAAATTTAAATAATTTATAAAATAAATATTACAACTCCTTTTTAATTTTTGTCTTTTGCACTGTTTCACTCGAACTTATGCCTTCTTGTTGAATATCAAATGACCATCTTTGTCGCCTTTATTTCCTGCTGAAATCTTTGGTATTAATGATGATTCCATCTGGTGGCATCAATGGTGACATCAATGACAACTTTGACTTAGGGACTCAAAATGTCCAACATTGGCTACATTAAGTAATAGAGAGGCCATGATTCTAGAAATGAGGTTTTTTCTATATTTTTACGTCAAAGTTGAAGAAATTACCCCGAAATTGACTTGCACCAACCAGGAGATCACAAAAAGTCAAAGAAGTAAGTATATCTCCTCATTGAGCGCTCAAATCGAGCAACCATCAAAGTGGTCCCTATCCTAAAATAAGTGTTTCAACCTAATGTTCAAAAAAAGGGGTTTGGGGTGCCCAAAATCAGTGTTGTGGGATATAGCTCATTGTGACCATCTTTTCAAGCTGATCATTTTGATATATGACATCCAAGCACTTTTTGGATGTATTAGTAAAAATAGTAACCCCTTAAATCACACTTCTATTTTTAGTAAGTCACTAGTAGTCACTCAAGACACACCAAAATGGTTTTTGGTACACATGGACATAAAAAAGAGTTAGACCAAACCATTGTAATGTTTTAATCCATGAAGAGCACCCTTGATAGCATTAACCAAGCAAATCATGCCATAAGGGAAGAAATCCAAGGCTTTAGAGGTCAATACCTTCACTCCAAAGACCGCTTGGAATAACAACTAGCGAAAGTTGAGTCCAAATTACAAGGTGGTCCAAAAGAGTTTGAGTATTATACTAAAAAATTAGGCCAAGGGAAAGGAAAGGAAGTGGATGACTCTTCCCCTAACTATGACCATGATCCCACCTTTAAGATGCCTAAGTTGAAATTTCCTAAGTTCAATTGGAAGGATGTAGATGGATGATTATGTCATGTGGATCAATTTTTTAAACTCCATAATATCCCTAGATATTATCGGGTCCAGATGGCTTCCTTCAACTTGGAATATGAAGCTTTAAAATGGTACCAATGATTGCAACACACCACTCCCGATACTTCTTGGGAAGAATTTGAGTCCCAACCACTCACTTGATTTGGCCCTAGTGAGTATGATGACTTTATAGGAGCATTGACCAAGTTGAAATAAATTTCTTCAGTTCGGGATTACCAAATTCAATTTGAGAAACAGGTCACCAATACTAGAGGGTTGAATGAAGGGTTTTTACGAGTTGTTTCATTAGTGGCTTAAAGGATGGTCTCCAAGCCAAGGTTAATATGTTTAAACCATAAACAATGATGTAGGTTATAAGCCTAGCATGATTGGCCGAATCAAAATTTTTAGCTCAAATGAGGACACCTAAATTTCAACCAACCAAACCCTATTTTTCTTCCAAGTATACAAGAAATTAGGAAAATAAATCTATCCCCTCAAAATGCTTGACCATCGAGGAAATGGATGCTCAATGAGCCTAAGGGTTGTGTTATAATTGTGATGAAAAATATTTTAGGGGGCATAGGTGTGCCCAAAATAAGTTGTTGCTAATAGATGTAGAGGAACCTACAAGTAGTGACCACAGTGATGATGAAGTAGACACAACCGAAGAACACCCTCAAAATGAAGAGGAAATATAGGAATAACCTCAAGCAAAAATTTTGGTCCATGCCCTTGCAAGGATTACTACGCTAATTTTTACATACACACATGCAATTCCTTTGAGGTTATGATTGCAAACGGAGGGACCTTACCTTGTAAAGGTAAATGTCATACTATAAAATTAAAAATTGGGGAATTATGAGCTCGAACAAGATATGTTTACCTTTCGATTAATGGGATGTGATGTTGTGTTAGGTGCTCAGTGGTTGGGTACCTTGGGAACCATCTCATAGAATTTTGCAAAATTATGGATGCAGTTTTCACAGAATGGATACTCGTACACTCTTCATGGTTCCAAAGCAAGGCCTCCTCATATTATCAATTCAAGCCTTATGGAGAAGTTGAAAAATCATCTCATGGTGTCTTACTACAACAGTGGATCAAATTCCTAAAAATTTGCAACTTGTGTTGTCAAAGCACAATGCAATTTTTACTGAACTGACCGATTTGCCACTACATCGCTCATATGATCATGCCATTCCATTGGTCCCTAGTAGTGTACCGTCTAACATTAGGCCATACTAATATCCTCATACCCTGATAGGGAATCATGTATTACCACTGTTTATTTTTTAATAAGTTGTTAGTTGTTGGAATGGATAAGGTTACCAGGAGTATCGGGTACAATCGAAAATGTACTCCTATTACAAAAGAGGAAGACCAAAATGAAGAAAGTGAGTAGGTCTTTAGAAAACCAAAAAATAAATACTGGCACTGCATCAGGCTCAGAAAATGCTCTCCAATAATTGTAAACAATGCTATATCGACGAACAACTAGATGGATCCCTCGATTCGGTAGAAGAAAGAAACGACTGATGTGTTGGAAGGAGATGCCTCGAAATATGTGCCAAAGATGCCAGTTGGAAATTATGGATGCATTAAATTTTGGTTTTAATTATGGGCCACGAGCATTAAGGAAATGTGCACATGAATGAAGGGTAACGGTTTAATGCGCATTAATGAAGGTGACGGACATTAATGAATGCAACGACATGGAAATGCATTTAATGAAAGCAACGGCATGGAAATGCATTTAATGAAAGCAACAACATGGAAATGCATTTAATGAAAAGTGACATGGAAATGCATTAAATTTTTGTTTTTGATTGAACGGTGGTGGGAAAATTAAATTAAATTAAAAATAATTTAATTTAATTTATTATTAAATTTGCATTTAATGGTGAGCCGCGCACGAAAATTAAAAGAAAAACGTGTGCATTAAAAGGAAAATGCACATTAGGTGGTGGGCATGTTTTAATGATGGACACGTGCATTAATGATGGCATGGATTTAATGACAACGACAATGGTGAAAAATAAAAAAATTAAATTAAATTAAAAATAATTTAATTTAATTTATTGTTGGAAATGGAGGAAATGGGTATGTAAAAATTAAATTAAATTAAAAATTAATTTAATTTAATTATTTGAATGGTGGAGGCCATGGCGGATCTCGGGTATGCAAAATCGAGCGGTAGGAATGAAAACACGAGAGGTGGTGGCCATGGAGGCACATGAGGGAGATCAACCAAATGATGGAAGCGACGACGATGGCATTTATAAGCCTGAAAACGATTGAAAAATGCAAGTCACTTAAAATGTACAGGTATCACCGTGAATCTATGGAAGGTGATGAAAATATGTAGATTTGCACTAGAAGAAGCAGAAAAGCAGTAGAAAACAACAAAGCAATGCCCATACTTGTAAATCGCATCATATTTGCATGAAAGTGTAAATTTTTGTTGGAAAATAGCCGAGGTGTATCGTAAATTGTATAGAAAGCTATAAAATGCATAGATCCATGGTGCAGGTAGCAATGCAGGCAAGCCCAGAGGCATCAGGTGGTGCAAAAATAAATCAATGCTTGGAAACAAGAGATCGAAACTCCAAGGTTGCAAAGAGATTAAGAGTTAAATAGATGGATCACAGTCATATGTGAGCAAGAGTGGCCATGATTTGCAGTTGTAGTGGGGACTACACAAATGGGTGAGGAAGCAGTGATTATTGATGACAGAAAATGACAAAAATATCCAAAAAATGTGAGATTCACCAAAAATTTGTATGATTGCGATCGAGAACAGGAAACCAGCATCCAAGAGAAGAACCGCCAAACAAGAAGACTGTAATGGAGAAATTGTGGACAATATGGTAGGTCATGAAGTATAGGGAGCACAAAAAAAATGGTAGACAGATCTACAATGTCTTCTGCCACAACAATAGGAGCTTCAAATGAGCTCGGATCTGCAAGAGAAACATCTTCAATATCAACATGAGCAACATTATCTAGTGGTAAGATGCAAGGCATGTCACCCAAAGACCCTAGTTCGATTCCAGGTGTTGCTAAATATTATTCAATATTTGGAACCAGTTTGGGATTAGGTTCATCAACGAGATATTCGTTAGTAGCGATGACCATTTTAACTTGCATCTACTGAAGGTTGGCGATTATAGCAGCTTGGATCTATTGAAGTTTGATGAGCATAGCCACGTGGTTTTACTAAAGTTTCACGAAGAGATCTATGAGTCTGTTAGAGACCTCTTCAAGCAAAATGGTCAAACTCAACATCATATTATTAGATACGAAAATGAATGGCGATCATGAATAAGGATGGTGTAAATGCACCAAATCATGAGTTAAACAAGCACGAAATAAAAATGATAAAGTGAATTTTTTAAATCCAACAAAGTGCAAACCAAGTTAAAAGCTTCCAAATGTCTGTAACAAAATGTAAAAGTGTTCACAAGGTGGAAAAAACCACCAAAACAAGATCCACAATAGGTTTTATCATTTCTCGTTTGAACAAAAAATGACCTGGAGGAAGAGGATACTTGCCTACCTTGTGCTTAGCTCTGATACCAATGATAAGGAATACACAATTACAAACAAACAACCAAAGGTTTGCATGAACAAAAATTGCATTGTATTACCATAATATGCCTATAAATAGGTATTACAAGGCATAGATCAGATAAGGTTGTAGTAAATAATGACAGTACAACCTTATGCATCCCAACAATTAACAACATATTAAAAATAAACAGTGGTAATACATGATTCCCTATCATACCCTTAAGTCAGAGATAGAAAATCTAGTGCAAGAATTGTTAAAAGTTGGAGTCATTCCCCCTAGTAACAACCCATACTCTTTGTTGGTCTTATTAGTAAGAAAGAAACATGGTTCATGAGCTCAATAATCTCACCATTAAGGATAAGTTTCTTATACCAATAATGGATTAATTATTGGACGAGTTGCATGAAACTATGTTTTTCTCTAAATTAGATCTTCGCTCTGGGTACCATCAGATCCGACTCAAGGAAGAAGATATTCCCAAAATTGTATTTTGTACTCATGAGGGTCATTATGAGTTCTTGGTAATGCCATTTGGCTTGACCAATGCACCTTCCACTTTTCAAAGTCTCATGAACAACATTTTTTGTCCATTTATTCAAAAATTCATTTTGATTTTCTTTGATGATATTTTGGTTTATAGTCGCTCTTGGGAAGAGTACCTCATCCATGTGGATCAAAACCTACAACTGTTGGCACACCATCAACTTTATGCTAAGCGGTCCAAGTGTTTTTTTGGGTTGACATAAGTGGAATATTTGGGACACATTGTCACTAAATATGGCGTTAAAATTGATCCTAGAAAACTTTAGGTAGTTCAAGAGTGGCCAAAATCTTGCACTCTCAAGGACCTTCATGGATTTTTGGGGCTTACTGGCTATTACCACAAATTTATCTATAATTATGGAAAATAGTTGGTCCTTTAACATCCATATTAAAAAATAATTCTTTTACTTAGACAAGTCTAGCTGAAAAAGCTTTCCTAGATTTGAAACATACTATAACAACAATTCCGGTCTTAGCCATGCCTAATTTTTCTAAGTCATTTGTAATTGAAAGTGATGCTTTCGGCAATGGTATTGGTGTGGTGTTGATGCAAAAAGGATGACCCTTGGCTTTCACTAGTAAGGTACTTTCTAGTCACAATATAGGCAAATCCACTTATGCCAAGGAAATGCTTACCATTTTGCATGCAGTCACTCATTGGGCATCATTTTTCCATTAAAATAGATCATCAAGTCTCAAATATTTTTTAGAGCAATGGGTTGCCACCCCTAGACAACATAAGTGGATATATAAGCTTATGGTCTATGATTATGATATTACTTATAAAAAGGGCAAGGAGAACATTGTGGCAGATGCTCTCTTCATCAATTTGAGGCTCATAGTATGCTATGCACCATTTCTTCTCCCATTCCCCGATGGATAAGTTCTCTTTGTGAGGAAGTGCTTAAGGATTCAGGTTTTCAAACTTTGGTTCTTCCCTTCAAACATATTCTAACTTCTATCTTGGATACAGTTGGTATGAACAAGATTTACACTACCATTAGTGTCTTATTATACCTCACACATCTCCACTCCGAGAACTCATGAAGGAAATACATGCTTCTACCACTACGGGCCATTCAGGGTTCCTTAAAACATATGAAAGGATTAAGCACACATTTTATTGGGAGGGTATGAATAAAGACATGTAAAATTTTGTGCTAGCATCTGACACCTATCAATTGTTGAAAGGTGAAACAATGTATTCTCTAGGCACTCTACAACCCTTATCGATTCTTGAATAGGTTTGGGCAGATATTTCAATGGATTTTATTGAAGAGTTACATAAGTCTAGAGGTAAATCAATTATTTTCATGGTAGTGGATCGTCTTTTGAAGTATGCTCATTTTTGTTCCCTCTTCCATCCTTACACAACCTCCACTGTTTTCCAAAATTTCCTTGATTTTATCTTTCACCTTCATAGCATACCTGTCTCATTTATGTATGACCGTGACCCCACATTCACTAGTAATTTCTAGCAATAATTGTTTAAGTTGTAGGGAACTCAGCTCAAGATGAGTTCAACTTATCATATGTAAATGAATGGCTAGATTGAGATTGTTAATAGATTTTTGGAGACCTACCTTCATTGCTTTACCTCAAATCATCCTACTCAATGGACAAAGTGGCTTCCCTTGGTTGAGTGGTGGTATAATATTTATCACACGGTGACCAAGGTCAACCCTTTTGAAGTTGTTTATGGTCGGCCTCCATGCATGATTCAAGATGTTGTCATGTGTACTCCTCATGAATCAAAAACTCTAGAGGAGTTTCTATATCAAGAGTTGAGTTATCCTGAATCAGAGGGAGGACTTAAAATTAAAAACTAAAGAATTTGAAAATGAGGGGTTAGGGGGTTACAAAGAAAGGTGAAATATTTGATTTCTCAAAATATGAGGTGTTGAGTTTTCCCTTTGAGGAAGAGGAGCTCATAGTTATAATTAATATGAGTCTTCAACCAAAATATGAGGTGTTCATACATGAGTTGGCATCTATACTATAAAAAATAGAGATGATAGAGGAAGAAACTAAACCAAAATATGAAGCATACAACTTTATTCTAGATAAGGGTAAGTTGGCAATATTTAGCGAAATCTTATGGGCCTCCTCTCATATAGAAGTATTTATCTTTGAAAATGGAAGCCTAGAAATAAAGACTACATAACAAATAGAAAATGATTTACATGCGACTCTTGACATTGTTTAAGTGATTCCAAATATATTGGCTATATTAAGTAATAGAGAGGCCATGATTCTAGAAATAAGGCTTTTTCCACAATCTTGGAAAGTGCAACTAGGGTAAAAATTACATTCTAATAGTTTGGTGCTCTAAAGAATAACATTGATATGTTAGGGAGAAACCATAATTGTCGAGTAATGATGTATTACCTAGTTGCTTAAAGGCAAGGAACCAAATTGATAGTCAAAATCAAAATCTATCATTGAATGAGATAAAAAGTGAAGATGCTATAATGGTTGTAGAAGTCCTAGCATCCATATTTGATCCCAATCACTTTAGATTTAAAAAAATATATCATTTTCAAGATCGTTGGCATCAAGAGATAAATGTTGTTCTAACTACCCAAACCATAAAATTTACCCACAATTTTGATTGTTTTCTTTAAGAAATATACTATCTCCTGCAATGCATTCATGAAACTCTAAATTTGGGAAGACCCCTTGAAAAATGCCTTCCATACTCACCATTAATGTTATCCAATTAACTATGTTTACATAGGTGTTGAAAAATACTAAGCTCAAACATCAACACTGAAAGGGTGGATAGCTATTTTCTTGATCCTATAAACATGATTATCTTTCGCTTAGTTAAATAGTTGCTAAATTGTTTATTTATACAAATTTCCATTTCTCATTGCCTTTTATTTGATTTTTGTACTAAAATAATAATAAATAGACAAATAAATAATCCCTATCTTGTTTGAGTGAAAATATTGTAAGAGACACTTAAGTTCCCATTTATTTTTTGTTAGGATCCCATCCTAATATTATTTTTGTAATTCTCAATTGTTTATGTAATGAACCATGTCTAATATGGGAATCCACTTCTATGTTATTTTGTAATACTTTGTAATGGTATATGGCAAGTAAGAAACCTAGAAAAGTGATGCCTTTTTATGTAACCATTATCAAGAATGTAACCAATGTTTGGTAGAATATTCTAGCTCGAGTGGCATTTTGCATGTAAGCCAACTCTTGAGCTTAGGGTTAGGGTTGAATGAAGTATTTCTTTAAAATATATGAAGCCATGTACGAATGTATCTTTTTGCAAATTAATGAAATATTGAAGGAGGTTGCCCCCTCGAAGAGGCCCATGATTCAGAGTTATTTTGTGAGATTGTTTCAATTCTACAATTACTTTTCTGCATAGTGTGTTATGTTATTTGATGAATTTTCTATTATTTTCAGTATTTGTGTGAGTGAGCTTTATTTTAATAGTAGATTCCTAACAAGAGGTATTAGAGCACTTTCTAGGTTCGAGTTCTACTATGACTGCAACAATTTTTACCCATCCACTCCAACTGTTAGGTATAAATTTTCTACGTTTTTTGTTTGTCATTTATATGAAAAAACCAGCAAAAATCAACAAAACCAAAAATTTTTAGTTTTTATAGTAGTTGAGTAGGTTAGAAACCCTATGCTGGGGGTTTAAAATTATCACAAAGGAACTATCGTTATTGGCTAAGCTAGATATTCCATACATCTAGTGAAGTGAGGGGCGATCAGGCTCTAATACCCAAGACTAAAAAAACACTCATGCACGAAATTGAGCTCCTATGTATCTTCAGGTATATTGGGAGACCATCTAGGTTTAAACAAAATTTTATCCCTAGTTAGCTTTTTGGACCTTGTATTATCCATAGTGCATGGGACACATCCTGAAAGACTACCCTCCCATATTGTCAAAGAGGCAGATACTGTGCTCAAGGGTATGTGTGGATTCCTCCTTGGGTAGTGGCTTGAAATATTGGTCCGAGCACTATTGTTCATCACTGCGGTATAACAAATGGCCTATGGGTATTACATACTCCTTTGCCTAGCGTACCCTAGTTCTATAAAAGAAATTCAACCTGCAAAAACATGAAATCTCTTTGTTCTGCTAAACCTATAATTTTTTCCCACAAAAGTGAGTATACGGAGGAAGACTTCCCTATCATAGAAAAAATTACATGCACCACATAGTCAACACAAAGTATACAAGTGTCTGTGACATCCAAGAATTATTTTAGTAACATTTGGGTCACTGGAAGTAACAGTCAGAGGTTATAGGGTTGTTAGTGACAAAAATAGAATCGACAAAGTCAATAACTACATAGTACAAAGGTTTCCCAAGGTTAGTGTTTGAACAATATCAGTAATCACAGTATAGGTGATAGGTACAAAGACAAGACAATGGCAGGAGTGGTTAGTATTCAGAACATATAGGGCAAAGATAGTTGACACAATACCCAACTTTTAAACCCAATCTCTAGAGTTAAAAAATTAAAGTTAAACTTTTACTCAAACATGGATATCTCTTCACTCAAAGCTCATATTGAATCCAAAATTTAGCAAATAACTCTACATTCTATTTTATACAAAATTGTCCTTGACAACTCCTAGTCAAATTTTGCATCGATTTCCCAAAATTGGCAACTTTTATTTTTCTTGTTAAGGCCATAATTTTTCAATGGTCAGCCAATTTGACCTTAAATTTGGGGATTAGAAGCAGCTCATTATTCTGCACCAAAGACCCTCAAGGACCCACCTATGAATTTTTACATCCAAGTTGAGGAAATTACCTCGACATCGACTTGCACCAACCAAGATATCACAAAAAGTCAAAGAAGTCAGTATATCTCCTCACTGAGAACTCAAATTGAGCAACCATCGAAGTGGTACCTATCCTAAAATAAAATTTTCAACCTAATTTCTAAAAAAAAGGTTTGGGGTGCCTAAAATCAGTGTTGTGGGATATATATCTCATTGTGACCATCTTTTTGAGTTGATCATTTTGATATATCATACCCAAGCACTATTTTGGACTTATTACTAAATATAGTACCCCTGAAATCACACTTCTATTTTTAGTAAGTCATTGGTAGTCACTCAAGACACACCAAAATGTCTATTGGTATGCATGGACATCAAAAAGAGGTTAGACCAAACCACACAATGTTTGAATCCATTAAGAGCACCATTGATAGCCTTAACCAAGTAAATCATGCCACTCCAAAGACCGTTGGAAGAACAACTAGCAAAATTTGAGTCCAAATTGAAAGGTGTCCCAAAAGGGTTTGAGTATGATACTAAACAATTACACTGAGGAAAAGGAAATGAAGTGGATGACTCTCCCCCTCACTATGGTCATGATCCCACCTTTAAGATGCCTACATTGGACTTTCCTAATTTTAATGGGAAGGATGTAGATGGATGGTTATGTCATGTGGATTACTTTTTTAAACTCCATAATTTTCCTAGATATTATCGGGTCCATATGGCTTCCTTCAACTTGGAATATGAAGCTTTACAATGGTACCAATGGTTGCAACACACCACTCCTGATCCTTCTTGGGAAGAATTTGAGTCCCAACTACTCACTCAATTTGGTCCTAGTGAGTATGACAACTTTACAGGAGCATTGACCAAGTTGAAACAAACTTCTTCAGTTTAGGATTACCAAACTCAATTTGAGAAATTGGCCAACAAAACTAGAGGATTGAATGAAGGATTTTTTATGAGTTGTTTCATTAGTGGCTTGAAGGATGATCTCCAAGCTGAGGTTAAGATATTTAAACCACAAACAATGATGCAGGCCATAAGTCTAGAACGATCGATCGAATCAAAATTTTTAGCTCAAAGGAGGACACCTAAATTTTGACCAACCAAACCCTTTTTTTCTTCCAAGTTCACAAGAAATCGTGAACATAAATCTATCCCCTCAAAATTCTTGACCACCAAGGAAATGGATGCTCGACGAATCCAAGAATTTTGCTATAATTATGATAAAAAATATGTTAAGGAGCATAGGTGTGCCCAAAATAAGTTGTTCCTAATAAATGTAGAGGAACTTACAAGTAGTGACCATAGTGATGTTGAAGTAGACACAATTGAAGAATAATATACCCTCAAAATGAAGAGGAAATATAGGAATAACCTCAGGCAAAAATTTTAGTCCATGCTCTTGCAGGGATTACTATGCCATAGACCATGAAAGTTGTGGGTTTTTTCAAAGGCCAACATCTCACAATCCTTAATGATTCAGGTAGCACACACTACTTTATTGATCCTCAAATTGCTAAGGAGGCTAAATGTTACATACACACATGCAATTCCTTTGAGGTTATGGTGGCAAATAGAGGGACCTTATCTTGTAAAGGTAAATGATGTAGTATAAAACTAAAAATTGGGGATTATGAACTCGAACAAGATATGTTTACCCTTTAATTAAGGTTGGGTACCTTGAGCACCATCTCATGGAATTTGGCAAAATTATGGATACAGTTTTCATAGAATGGACAATTGTACACTCTTCATGGTTGCAAAGCGGGGCCTCCTTAGATTATCAGTTCAAGATATATGGAGAAGTTGTTAAAAAATTATCTCCTGGGGTCACTATGCAAATATTTGCAACCCAACCATCTACTACAATAGTGGATCAAATTCCAAAAAAATTGCAACTTGTGTTATTAAAGCATAATGCAGTTTTTGCCAAACTGATCGATTTGCCACTGCATCGCTCACATTATCATGCCTTTCCATTGGTCCCTGGTAGTGTACCACCTAACATTATGCCATACCAATATCCTCATACATTTAAGTCAGAGATAGAAAATATTGGAAATATTGAGTTGTCATTGATGTCAAAGGTGCATGATAGTCAAGGCAAAAATATTCCCCATGGTTTTGATGAATAGCAAGCAATGGAAGAAATTCAAAAGCAAGGTATATCTCCAAAGTATTTTTCTAAGAGAAGGATTAATAATATTTAAATGTCAAATTTAAATATTATGAAGAAGGACAAGGTTTAAAAGGTTTTATTATAATTTCTTGAAAAATATTTAAAGACCACAAGAGGAGGCAAAGGTTTAAAGACAAATTTATTTCCAAGGGCCAAAGGTTTAAAGATTATAATATTTAAATCTTTTAGATTTAAAATATTATAATCAAAAGAAGGCTTAAAAAGAAAGAGCGCCAAAATTTATTAGAGGCTATATGAAAGTCAAAAATCAAAAAGTAAAATATGAGCATCGACGTCATTGTGAAAGGAGGCAATATGCATATAAATAATGCACTAAACATTGGTTTGGCTAAGGTTGAAGAGCGTGCATTCGAGATAATTCATTGTAGTGAGTGCAAATGGCAGCAAATAAGGAGGAGAAGCATAGCCCCTTGACGTCATCCACCGGGGTAGCCCAAGTGGTGGTTTGACTTGTGCCAAGTCACTACGAGGAAGAAGGTGTGAGGTTCGAAACTCACTGGCACCAGTTTTGACGTGTTTTATTGCCTTGGAGAGTGCAATGAAGGAGAAAAATCGGTAGTGCTGCATCTTTTGTTTCAACCGGGTGGCTAGCCCAGTTGGTCATTGATCCAGCGCTAAGGCATTGGGGGTAGGAAGGTCACAGGGTCAAATTCGGGCAGGTTTTGTTTTGCTTGGTAGAGTGGAAAAACACTTTTGGACAAAGGAGTGCTTCAAATATTTCATGTTGCATTGTGGTTACTACCTGTTGGGGTAGCCCAGCTGGTTACCAAGCCTTGGCTTGGGCACTGGGTTGGTAGAGGTCACGGTTCTGATTCTCCTTGTGCTCGCGGGGCTTGTTGGTTGAGGTATGGGTGCCAAAATTTTGATTTAATTTTTTATGAAATGATATAGTTCGTTGGCCTTGTGTTGATTAAAATAAGGATAAAAATTTGTGAGAGAAGGAGATAGTCACTGGTTAGTTGTTGATTAAACAAAGGGAAATTTTTATTTTTATTTTATCTAAGAAAAGGAGTTATAAGGTGTATTAAGGACTAGTTGAAAGTGTAATTTTTGGCATGTGAAAATTAGATACAAGGTGGTTTTGGTATTGTTTGAAAAGTGTGATTATTGCATGTTAGAAAAGGGGATATAAGGTGTATTGTGGATTATTTGAAAGTTGTAATATTGCATATTTTAAAAGGAGATATAAGGTATTATTTTTAAAACTTTATTGTGCACATTTTTGGGAAGGTTAATGTGGATGATTTGAAAAGGAGATTTACTAACTAGTTCTTGAAGTGGAACTAGAAAAGAAAATTATTTTTGTTAAGACAAGTTTTGAAGGCACATCATCATCAAGGCAATTTTAGAGGTATGGTGATCTAACTCCTTCTCTAGGTGGTTTTTGGTTGAAGAAAATATATTGAGTTGTCATATGTTTGGAGGCATAAGGATTGATTTTTTGAGCATTGCTTTTATTGAAATTGGGAAATATCATAGATCAGATTTATGAGCAAACCTATGCATTGTTTATGTTTGAAATTGGAAACAAATTGATGAAAGTTATAAATCAGTTTTGAGAGCAAACTTGTGCATTGGTTTTGAGTGATATTGGAAATGAAAGTGCAAGAGTTATAGATCAGATTTGTGAAGCCAATTTGTGCATCATCATGATTGATTTTGGAAGTAGATGAGCATGGCAGATTTGTGGATTGTTATAATTGGTTTTGGGTATAAATGAGCATTGTTTGTATGCAATATTTTGGATCAATTGTGAGCAGGTTTGAGCAGGTTTTGTAAGCAAATTTGAGCAGGTTTTGGTGAGCATATTTGAGCAAGCCTTATGTGTAGCAGAATTGAGCAGGTTTAGTGAGCAGATTTGAGCAGATTTTTGAGCAGAGTTGAGCAAGCCTTGTGTAAAGGCTTGGAGCATATTAGAGCAAAAGGATATTGGTGTCTCCTATGGATAGAGGTCCATGAACTAGAGCAAAGGGGATTGGTGTCTCCTATGGATAGAGGTCCACGAACTAGAGTAGAGGGGATTGGTGTCTCCTGTGGATAGAGGTCCATGAACTAGAGCAAAGGGGATTGGTGTCTCCTGTGGATAGAGGTCCACGAACTTGAGCATAGGGGATTGGTGTCTCCTTTGGGTTGGTGCCCATAAACATTGTAATAGGGAATTGGTTCCCAAGAGATTTGTTGAGAAAATTTATAAGAAATATTTTCTCCATGGATGTAGCCCACATTGGGTGAACCACGTTAAATTTGTGTCTCTTATGTGTGTGATGATCTATGCATTGTTTCATTATTGCAATTGTTAATATCGGATAATACTACTTTGGAAAGAAAAGTAAAATTTTTATCTTATATTGTTCACCCCCCCTCTCAGTATAAGCTTGTGTTCTTCAATTGGTATCAGAGCGGGTTCCTTCGTGAAAGCCTAACAACTTGAAGGAAGATCTTACAAGAACACACATGGCCATTGAAGTGATAGAAGATGCTCCTATGGTTGAAATCAACAAGAAAGATTCAGAAAAGGAAGAGGAAGCCATAGTTGATATGGAAAAGGAACTTATTGCTGCTCTTGGAGAATTGAAAAGGGTTAGAAAGAAGAATTCAGGATTGAAGGCTCAAGTTCAAGAGGATGAGGAAACAAAGACAAAGCTTCTACAAGATCTCATAGACTTAAAAGTGAAGGTTGAAGAGACAAAAATAATTGAAGAAGTTATGGTTGAGAAATTAAAGACAAAAGAATTAGAATGTGAAAAATTGGAACATGAAGTTGTCTCTCTAAGAAAGGAAGTAGAAAAGTCTAAGGATAAGCTGCAACAAAATACAAGGTTAGAGAAACAGAAAGAGGAGTCAAGCTCAAAAGGAACAAAGACATCAAATAAAGTTAGTAAAAAGGAGCCCATGACCTATGCTGATGTATTGAAGGAGGAAGAAGACAGAGAATCATCATGGACATAAGTCAATCATAGGAACAAAACCATGCGACCATATCATTCAGGGCAATCAAACAGGTTTAAAAATTTCTTCCATGGTTATTGTTTTTCATGTAACAAATATGGTCATAAAGTTGTACATTGCATGGTCTATGTGAAAAATAATGTTGGCATCATAAATAGAAATTACAATTCTTTTGCACCTCTCATGAATAACAATGTCATGTGTTACAAATGTAATAATTTTGGGCACAAAGCTAGATGGTGTAAAATTGTATTTCCTGAACTTCCTAAATCAAGCAAGAAAGAGGAAGGTCAAACAGTTCAGAAGGAGATGTCCTCAAAAGTTTGGAAAAAGAAAAAGGAACAAGAAAAGGAAAAGTCCATGTTGGTACAAACAACTCTTCATGTGCAGAATGAAGGAAATCAATGGTACATTGATAGTGGTTGTTCAAGCCATATGACAGGTGACAAAAGCAAATTTCTTTCTCTCAAGAAAATAAATGGAGGAACAGTGAAATTTGGTGATAATGCTTCTACCAAAATTGTTGGAAAAGGGACTTTGAGTTTGGATAATGGAAAATCTAGGACAAAAAATGTGTTATATGTTGAAGGATTGAAGCACAATATACTAAGCGTAAGTCAACTATGTGATCAAGGGCACATACTCACATTTCACCCAAATGGATGTGAGATCAGGAAATCCAAGATAAGAAAGCTTATTGCAGATGCCAGTAGAACTACAAACAATCTCTACATGTTGAGTGAAATTAAAGGAGGAAAATGCTTTTTATCACAAGAGGATGAGAGTTGGTTATGGCATAGAAGAATGGGTCACCTGAACTTTGACAACATAGTGAAAATAAGCAACAAACAGGCAGTCAGAGATTTACCCAAAATAGCAAAACCCCCAAGCATGATTTGTGCACAATGCCAGCATGGTAAGCAAATAAGATCAAGTTTCAAATCAAAGGAGTTTTCTTCATCCAAACCCTTGGAGCTAGTTCACACCGATCTATGTGGGCCTACAAGGACAAAGAGTTTACAAGGTGAGAGTTACTTCATGTTATTTATTGATGATTTCTCTAGAATGACTTGGGTAACATTCTTAAAAGAAAAATCAGAAGCATTTGAAAAGTTCAAGGCATTCAAGGCACTAGTAGAAAATGAAATAGACAAAAATATCAAGTGTCTAAGATCAGATAGAGGAGGAGAATTCACTTCAGGTGAATTTGTAGAATTCTGTGAACAACATGGAATCAAAAGATAATACTCAGCAGCAAGAACTCCACAACAAAATGGAGTAGTTGAAAGGAAAAACATAACTATTCAGGGTATGGCTAGGGCTATGTTAAATGAGTCTAATATTTTTGATGCGTTTTGGAAAGAGGTAATTCATACAGCTATTTACATTATCAATAGAGCTCAAATAAGAATAAATCACCACAAAATCCCATATGAGCTTTGGAAGGGGAGACCAACTACTATGAAGTACTTCAAAAATTTTGGAAGCAAATGCTACATTAGACGAGAAGAGAAAAATCTGGGCAAGTTTGATTCCAGGTGTGAAGAGGGTATTTTCCTTGGTTATTCCACTAAGAGCAAAGCCTATAGATGCTACAATAAAAGATCACATAAAATTGTGGAAAGTACAAATGTAAGGGTTGATGAAGAAATAGATCTAAGAGAACCAACTCAAGAAATTGTGTATCAAGAAGGAGAAAGTTGCAAAGAAGAAGAAGGTGAAGAAACTGAAGAAGATGAGACACAAAGGGCACCACCAAAGACACCATCTAGGTATGTGCAAAAGAATCATCTGAGAGAACAAATTATTGGAAATCCAGATGAGAGACAAACAAGGAGAAAGATAATAGGAACATGTGAACATGCAAATTTTTCCTTGCTATCCAAAGTTGAGCCCAAGGATTTCAATGAAGCAAGTGAAGATAAATACTGGATGAAAGCAATGGAAGAAGAGTTAGACCAAATAGAAAAGAGTGAAACTTGGGAACTTGTCCCACGTCCAAAAGATAAGAATGTAATTGGCACCAAATGGGTCTACAAAAATAAGTTGAATGAAGATGGTCAGGTTGTCAGAAACAAAGCAAGACTTGTGTGCAAAGGCTACGCACAAGTTGAGGGGATTGAATTTGAAGAAAAATTTTCTCCCATTGCACGTCTTGAAGCCATAAGAATGTTTCTGGCTTTCTCAAGCTTCAAAAACTTCAAGGTATATCAAATGGATGTAAAATCAGCTTTTCTCAATGGTTACTTAGAGGAAGAGGTCTACATAGAGCAACCAGATGGTTTCAACCTAACAGATAAGTCGGACTATGTATGCAAATTAAAGAAATCTCTCTATGGACTAAAGCAAGCCCCTAGGGCTTGGTACTCAAGATTGGATAAGTATCTCCAAGAATAAGGTTTTAGAAAAGGTATAGTTGATAGCAATCTATACATCAAAAATGAAGGAAATAACTTATTGATTGTAGTGGTCTATGTAGATGATATCATTTTTGGAGGTAGTAATGACAAGATGTGTCAAAAATTTGCAAAGTGTATGCAAAATGAATTTGAGATGTCTATGCTTGGTGAGTTATCTTTCTTTCTTGGGTTGCAAATTTCACAATCAGATAAAGGTATATTTCTCTCTCAGACCAAGTATGTGAAAGAAATGTTGAAAAAATTTAGGATGGAGGATTGCAATCCTGTGAGTACCCCCATGGTTACAGGATGTAAGTTAAGTAAAGATGATGAGTCTCTTGAAGCAAATCAGACATTGTATAGATCCATGATTGGAAGTTTACTATATGTCACAACTACTAGACCAGATATAATGCAGGCAATCGGATTGGTGGTAAGATTTCAAGCTGCACCAAAAGAAACACATGTACAGGAAGTAAAGAGAATCTTTAAGTATTTGAAAGGAACTATGAGTTTTGGACTGTGGTACCCCAAATGTAATAATTTCATACTCACTGCATATACAGATGTGGATTGGGCAGGCAGTATTGATGATAGAAAAAGCACAAGTGGAGGAGCATTCTTTCTTGGAGATTGTTTAGTCTCTTGGCTAAGCAAGAAACAAGCATCAATATCCTTATCCACTGTAGAAGCATAGTACATTGCAATAGTTGCTTGTTGTACACAGGTTTTATGGATGAAATAGACTTTAAGTGATTTCAAGATAGAACATGATCATCCTATCCCCATACTATGTGATAATACAAGTGCCATTAATATCTCAAAAAATCTAGTGATGCATTCAAGGACCAAGCACATTTCAATCAAATATCATTTTTTGAGAGAGCAAGTGATTGATCAGCAAGTCAAATTGGAATACATTGCTACAAAGGAACAGATTGCTGACATTTTTACCAAGCCACTTCCAAAGGAAACTTTTGAGTATCTCAGAGGAAATTTGGGAGTAGTTTCACTCCCATCCCATAATTAATCACCTCAAGGAAAGGAGGTGGTGAGGGGGCTATGCTAAAGTGTCTTATTTTTAGCCCCAAGGAGCCCTTTGCCATTGATGTCAAAGGGGGAGAGAATTTAGTGAGGGGGAGCAACTTCTTAAGGGGAGTAATATTGGAATTCAGTTGCAAAAAAGAAGATTTTTTTTGAAGGGTTGCCATCAATGACAAAGGGGGAGATTGTTGGAAATATTGAGTTGTCATTGATGTCAAAGGTGCATGATAGTCAAGGCAAAAATATTCCCCATGGTTTTGATGAATAGCAAGCAATGGAAAAAATTCAAAAGCAAGGTATATCTCCAAAGTATTTTTCTAAGAGAAGGATTAATAATATTTAAATGTCAAATTTAAATATTATGAAGAGGGACAAGGTTTAAAAGGTTTTATTATAATTTCTTGAAAAATATTTAAAGACCACAAGAGGAGGCAAAGGTTTAAAGACAAAGATTTATTTCCAAGGGCCAAAGGTTTAAAGATTATAATATTTAAATCTTTTAGATTTAAAATATTATAATCAAAAGAAGGCTTAAAAAGAAAGAGCGCCAAAATTTATTAGAGGCTATATGAAAGTCAAAAATCAAAAAGTAAAATATGAGCGTCGATGTCATTGTGAAAGGAGGCAATATGCATATAAATAATGCACTAAACATTGGTTTGGCTAAGGTTGAAGAGTGTGCATTCGAAGATCGTTCATTGCAGTGAGTGTGAATGGCAACAAATAAGGAGGAGAAGCATAGCCCCTTGACATCATCCACTAGGGTAGCCCAAGCGGTGGTTTGACTTGTGCCAAGTCACTGCGAGGAAGAAGGTGTGAGGTTCAAAACTCACTGGTACTAGTTTTGACGTATTTTATTGCCTTGGAGAGAGCAACAAAAGAGACAAATCGATGGTGCCTCATATTTTGTTTTAATATGGTGGCTAGCCCAATTGGTCACTAAGCTAGTGCTAAGGCACTGGGGGCAGGAAGGTCGCAGGGTCAAATTCGGGCAGGTTTTGTTTTGCTTGGTAGAGTGGAAAAATACTTTTGGACAAAGGAGTGCTTCAAATATTTTATGCTGCATTGTGGTTACTACCCGCTAGGGTAGCCCAATTGGTTACCAAGCCTTGGCTTGGGTGTTGCATTGGCAGAGGTCACAGTTTTGATTCTCCTTGCGCTCACGGGGCTTGTTGGTTGAGGTATGGGCGCCAAAATTTTGATTTAAATTTTTTATGAAATGATATAGTTCGTTGGCCTTGTGTTGATTAAAATAAGGACAAAAATTTGTGAGAGAAGGAGATAGTCGCTGGTTAGTTGTTGATTAAACAAAGGGAAATTTTTATTTTTATTTTATCTAAGAAAAGGAGTTATAAGGTGTATTAAGGACTAGTTGAAAGTGTAATTTTTGGCATGTGAAAATTAGATACAAGGTGGTTTTGGTATTGTTTGAAAAGTGTGATTATTGCATGTTAGAAAAGGGGATATAAGGTGTATTGTGGATTATTTGAAAGTTGTAATATTGCATATTTTAAAAGGAGATATAAGGTATTATTTTTAAAGCTTTATTGTGCACATTTTTGGGAAGGTTAATGTGGATGATTTGAAAAAGAGATTTGCTAACCAGTTCTTGAAGTGGCACTAGAAAATAAAATTATTTTGTTAAGACAGGTTTTGAAGGCACATCATCATCAAGGCAGTTTTAGAGGTATGGTGATCTAACTCCTTCTCTAGGTGGTTTTTGGTTGAAGAAAATATATTGAGTTGTCATATGTTTGGAGGCATAAGGATTGATTGTTTGAGCATTGCTTGGATTGAAATTGGGAAAGATTATAGATCAAATTTATGAGCAAACCTGTGCATTGTTTATGTTTGAAATTGGAAACAAATTGATGAAAGTTATAAATCAGTTTTGAGAGCAAACTTGTGCATTAGTTTTGCATGATATTGGAAATGAAAGTGCAAGAGTTATAGATCAGATTTGTGAAGCCAATTTGTGCATCATCATGATTGATTTTGAAAGTAGATGAGCATGGTAGATTTGTGGATTGTTATAATTGGTTTTGGGTATAAATGAGCATTGTTTGTATGCAAGATTTTGGATCAGTTATGAGCAGGTTTGAGCAGGTTTTGTAAGAATATTTGAGCAGGTTTTGGTGAGCAGATTTGAGCAAGCCTTGTGTGTAGGCTTGGAGCAGATTTGAGCAAGTGATATGAGCATATTTGAGCAGGTTTATGAGCAGTAGCAATGAGCATATTTGACAGGTTTAGTGAGGATATTTGAGTAGAGTTTTGAGAAGATATTTGAGCAAAGTTTTGAGCAAAGTTGAGCAAATTTGAGCAAATTTGAGCAAGCCTTGTGTAAAGTCTTGGAGTAGATTAGAGCAAATGGGATTGGTGTCTCCTATGGATAGAGGCCTACAAACCAGAGCAAAGGGGATTGGTGTCTCCTGTGGATAGAGGTCCATGAACTAGAGTAGAGGGGATTGGTGTCTCCTATGGATAGAGGTCCACGAAACAAGAGCAAAGGGGATTGGTGTCTCCTATGGATAGAGGTCCATGAACTTGAGCATAGGGGATTGGTGTCTCCTTTGGGTTGGTGCCCATAAACATTGTAATAGGGAATTGGTTCCCAAGAGATTTGTTGAGAAAATTTATAAGAAATATTTTCTTCGTGGACGTAGCCCACATTGGGTGAACCACGTTAAATCTATGTCTCTTATGTGTGTGATGATCTGTGCATTGTTTCATTATTGCAATTGTTAATATCAGATAATACTGCTTTGGAAAGAAAAGTAAAATTTTTATCTTATATTGTTCACCCCCCCTCTCAGTATAAGCTTGTGTTCTTCAAAAAATCTAGTGCAATAATTGTTAAAATTTGGATTCATTCACCCCAGTAACAACCCATACTCTTCGCGGGTCTTATTAATAAGAAATAAATATGGTTCATGGTGATTACGTATTGATTTTCATGAGCTCAATAATATCACAGTTAAGGATACATTTACTATACCAATAGTGGATGAATTATTGGATGAGCTGCATGGGAGTATGTTTTTATCTAAATTAGATATTTTCTCTAGGTACCATCAGATCCGACTCAAGGAAGAAGATATTCCCAAAACTACATTTCATACTCATGAGAGCCATTATGAGTTCTTGGTAATTCCATTTGGCTTGACCAATGCACCTTCCACTTTTCAAAGTCTCATGAACAACATTTTTCATCCATTTTAAAAAAATTCATTCTAGTTTTCTTTGATGGTAGTTTGGTTTATAGTAACTCTAGGGAGGAGCACCTCATCCATGTGGATCAGAACCTACAACTATTGGCACACCATAAAATTAATGCTAAGTAGTCCAAGTGTTCTTTTGGGTTGACAAAAGTGAAATATTTTGGAGACATTATCACCAAAGATGGTGTTAAAGTTGATCCTAGAAAGATTCAAGTAGTTCAAGAATGACCAAAACCTCACACTCTAAAGGGCCTTCATGAATTTTTGGGGCTTACTGGCTATTACTGCAAATTTATTCATAATTATGGAAAAAAAACCGGTCCTTTAACATCTATGTTAAAAAAATATTCTTTTACTTGGATGGGTCCAGCTAAAAAAACTTTCCTAGATTTGAAATACACTATGACAAAAAATTCAGTCGTAGCCATGCCTAATTTTTCTAAGCCTTTTGCAATTGGAAGTGATGCTTCTAGCAATGGTATTGGCACGGTGTTGAATCTGGAAGGATGACCCTTGGCTTGCACTAGTAAGGCACTTTATAGTCATAATCTAGACAAATCTACTTATACCAAGGAAATGCTTACCATTTTGCATGCGATCACTCATTGGCAACCTTATCTCATTGGGAATCATTTTTTATTAAAATAGATCATCAGTCTCAAATATTTCTTAGATCAATGGGTTGCCACCCCCAAACAACAAAAGTGGGCCTCTAAGCTTATGGGCTATGATTATGATAGCACTTATAAAAATGGTAAGGAGAACATTGTAGCAGATGCTCTCTCTCATCATTTTGAGGTTCATAGTATGCTATGTGCCATTTCTTCTCCCATTCCCCAATGGATAAATTATCTTTATGAGGAAGTGCTTAAGGATTCAGGTTTGCAAACTTTGGTTGCTTCCCTTCAAATATATTCTACCTCCTATCTTGGATACAATTGGGATGGACAAGATTTACACTACCATCAGCACCTTGTTGTACCTCACACATCTCCACTCTGAGAACTCATGAAGGAAATGCATGCTTCTCCCACTATGGGCCATTCAAGGTTCCTTAAAACATGTGAAAGGATTAAGTGAAATTTTTATTGGAAGGGTATAAAGAATGACATAAAAAATTTTGTGGTATCATGTGACACCTGTAAATGGATGAAAGGTGAAACAATGTATTCTCTAGGCACTCTACAACACTTTCTGATTCCTGAACAAGTTTGGGCAGATATTTCAATGGATTTCATTGAAGAGTTACCTACGTTTGGAGGTAAATCAATTATTTAATGGCAGTGGATCATCTTTCAAAGTATGCTCATTTTTTTTCCCTATCCCATCCTTACACAACCTCCACCATTGTCCAAATTTTACTTGATTCTATATTTCACCTTCATGGCATGACTGTCTCCATTGTGTCTGATTGTGACCCCACATTCACTAGTAATTTTTGCAAGAATTGTTTAAGTTGTAGGGAACTCAACTCAAGATGAGTTCAGCTTATCATCTGCAAATGAATAGCCAAATTGAGATTGTTAATAAATATTTGGAGACTTACCTTAATTGCTTTACCTCAGATCATCCTACTCAATGGGCATAGTGGCTTCCCTTGATCGAGTGGTGGTATAAGACTTCTAATCACACGGTGACCAAGGTCACCCCTTTTGAAGTTGTTTATCATTGGCCTCCATGCATACCCTCCTCCTACATTCCAAGTAGCTCTAAGGTCTATGTAGTTTACACTACACTCAACCAACATGCCGAAGTCCTCCATCAACTAAAGATGAATTTGGAAGTGGCCCAAAACTAGATGCACCAAGAAGCTGATCAACATCATTTTGAGCATAGTTTTAATGTTGGTGTTATGGTATTCCTTTTACTGCAACCATATAAACAATCCTCCCTCCAAATTTGTAGGTGCTAGAAACTTACAACCAAGTACTATGTGCCCTACTAGGTTTTACAACAAAATTGGTGCCATGGCTTACAAATTGGCCCTACCCTCAAAATCCAAGCTCCAACCTATTTTTCATGTCTCCTCTATCAAGAAGGTTGTGGGAACTTAGGTACAGTTTCAATATACTCTCCTAGAATTGGATGAATAAGGTTCTATATTGCTTGAGCTAGAATAATTATTAGATCGTAGGATGTGCACGCTTCATAATCGAACCATTACTGAGCTCCTTGTTCAGTGGCATGGTCTACAACTGGATGATGTTGCATGGGAGTCTCTCCATCATATTCAGTACCAGTTTCCTCATATACAACTTTGATGATATATATTTTGAAGGGGAAGGACATGTTAGGACCCCATCCTAACATTATTTTTTGTAATTCTCAATTGCTTATGTAATGACCCATGTCCAATGTGGAAATCCACTTATATTATTATTTTGTAATACTTTTGTAATGGTATGTGGCAATTAAGGCACCTAGAAAAGTGGTGCCCTTTTATGTAACCATTATCAAGAATGTAACCGATGTTTGGTAGAACATTCTAGCTCAAGTGGCATTTTTCATGTAAGCCAACTCTTGAGCTTAGGGTTAGGGTTGCGTGTATTAGCTTTTGATGCTATAAACTTAAAAGGAAATGCAACCACAAGTAGTAAAATAATCATGCAATGTTATATCTATGATAATGGCAATATAATAAGCAAGTAAATAGCATGAGAAAATTCTAAATAACTCATGAAATAGACATTAATGGAAGCTCATGAAAATTTGAACTTTTTACAATATGTGGAGATCTCAATGCTCCATACTTCATACAAGTTCTACATTGTATCAACTCACCAACTTAATAATCTTATGCCTCTCACTTGTTCTCTTGAATTGTGCTCTCTTGTCCTCTTAACTCATCTACCAAATGCCTATATATAATGATACATGACTCTTGGTCTTCCATCTTCCTATGACTCTTCATCTTCCTATTCTAAGGACTCATGTACATGTGGACACCATGCACATTTACATCATTGCACATTCTAATAATACTTGTGAATTTATTACATTACATAAAGTAAATACTCAAGCCTTAATCTAAGACACTCTCCTAATCTAATGATGTACCCAAGATGGTACATTAGCATGTACTAAATAATGTAATATATTCCAACACACCCCTATATTACATTATTTGGTTATTGAAGATTTTAGTCTTTAGTATGGTCTTCGTATTATCTTAAATTTACTTTGCATTGTATGCCTCCTTTGTCAAGTTCCTCTTTCTCTTCTTCTTCTTCTTTATCTTCTTTATTAGAGTCAATCTTTGTGCTTTCACGATCTATCATGCTATTATTATATTCTTGAAAAATTATTTTATCCTTGTCTTTGACATTCTCATCACAATTCTTCTTTAGTACAAAATCTTCTGAACAATCATTTAATGCATCATTATAAGATATTAAGTTAGAAGAACTTGAAGTATCAATATTGCATGAGGATTGAAATATCTTTTCTAAGAAGGATTCATCTACTTTTGTTTTCTCTTTAAGTGTTTCATTCAATTATTTTTGCTCTATAATTTCTTCTTTGTAACATTTGAATGTAAGTAATGCCATATATAATATGCTATCAATGTCTAAAGGAATTTGAATATCATAATTTTCATTATCAATCACTTTTGTGATTCTAGCATGTAGATAATATTCCAAACTTTTGAAGTTTTTTTCTAAGGCTTCACTAAATATCACTTTTGAAGTAAGATCTTGTTGTGGCTAATCCACAACACACCCCAAAATTGGGGGCCCACCTTTTTGCATGCTTTCAAAGAAGAAAACAGTGACCCAGATGCTAAGAAAATCAAAGAAAAAGGCAAAAATTTCACTAAGGAGAAAAGTTGTCGCGATATCGCGACATGTCGCTCCGTCGCTGCCGAAATGAAAAAGTGTCGCGATATCGCGACATGTTGCTCCGTCGCTGGCAGAAATGAAAAAGTGTCGCGATATCGCGACATGTCGCATTTTCGTGGCTCCAAACAGCCAAATGGTACGAAAGAGAAAAACGTCACGATTTCGCGACAGGTTTGCATCCGCATAGCCCGAAAGAGAAAAGCGTCGCGATTTCGCGATAGAAAGTAGCCACAGTTGTACGAAATGAAAAAGTGTCACGATTTCACGACATAAATCAGCTGGACAGCCCGAAACAAAAAAGTGTCACGATTTCGTGACATAAAGCAGCTGGACAGCCCAAAGCGAGAAAATGGTCACGATTTTGTGACAGGTTGCAGCGAGATGGCCCGAAATAGAAAAGTGTCGTGATTTCGTGACAGGTTGCAGCAAAATGGCCCAAAAGAGAAAAGCGTAGCGATTTCGTGACAAGTTGCAGCGAGATGGCCCGAAATAGAAAAGCGTCGCGATTTCGTGATAGGTTGCAGCGAGATGGTACGAAGTAGAAAATGGTAGCGATTTCGTGACAGGTTGCGACGAGATGGCCCAAAACAGAAAAGCGTAGCGATTTCATGATAGGTTGCGGCGAGATGGCCCAAAATAGAAAAGCGTAGCGATTTCGCGACAGGTTGCGGCCGAAGGCATACCGAGTGAAAAACATCACGATTTCGTGACAGGTTGCGGTCGAAGGCGTACGGAGATGAAAAACGTCACGATTTTGTGACAAGTTGCGGCCGAAGCGTACGGAGATGAAAAATGTCACGATTTCACGACAGGTTGCATTGGCAAGGCTGGCGACAGGAAAATGTCGCGATATCGCGACATGTCGCGTTTTCGCGGTGAAAGCAAAGGAGCAAGGCTGCATGCATAAAAACGTCGTGATTTACATGGGGCCATTACGGAACGTGCAGAAAAGCGCTGAACACGTGGCACAAAGGCATGAGGGTCATGATAACGCTTCAGATCGACAATTCACGATTAGCAAGAGAAGACCAAACGTTTCAGGCTCGAGCAAAAGGTCAAAATAGCAAAGAAGCGGGAAAATGAAACGAAGCGATCTAGGAAATGAAACGAAGCGTCACAGAGCGAAACCAAGAGCCGCAACAGAAAGTTTAAAAGCAGAAGCGAATGTAGATACAGGGGCTGGAAATTGTAAGAAGAAAAGCATTATTTTTGTGAATAAAAAAGGAGTTTATTTGGCAAGAGTAACTTTTGTGTGTGAAACCAAAAGGAGATTGAAGGCTAAGACTACTGTTATCTCTGTAGATCTTTCCCTTGCATTATTCTTTCTTGTATCTATTCGTTTACACCATAATGTGGGTTACGATAGGTGAATGATAGAATGTTGCAATTATTTATTTCCTTAGAGTCTTGCATCTGATCTGATTCGACTGTGTTTTATTGCGAGGTCTGTTAGGTCGGGTTGTTTTAGAGCTTCATCTCTTAACTTGGGGTTTTGCAGGGAGGAGATTGCTAACCAAATTAACGTCTTGTTTCAGTTTTTCCAGCTGATTCTCATAAAGAATCTTTCTGTTTTAGGTTCTAATTTTATTTTCACATTTTTTATTCAAAGATTGGCATTTCGGATTCTGGTGCATTCCAGAATACGTTTTCAATTTTACTAACTCCAAAAGCTAACATAGAAATAGCAGAACAGTTAAATAAAAGATAAAATGAACCAGTTAATGATAAAATGAACCTCATGTTAAAGGCACGGAGCTTAAAATGAAGTGGCTTATACCACGCATTTTCTCATTTGAAATATTTCTTTAAGCCAAAAGATAAAAGAGGTTACTAATTTATTTTCGGGTGGGTTTCATTAATTTCAAGAGCATAAAAGAAGAAAGGGATTTTTTGTTCTTTCTTTCGTTTTACACGGTTGGTTATTTTAACAGATTAGGGTTACAAAGTTTGTTGTGAATCATTAAAGGCCCCTTGTTAATAGTTACTTGCAGGATTTAAGTTATTCTAGGTTACATTCATTTATTTGCATTAAGTCTTAATTGGTTATATGCATATGAATGTTTGTTCACAAGAACCTTGGAGAAATTAAAAATAACAAATTTTCTTTGCAAGAAAGAGTTTTCTATCTGAGACTCTAGTTGCGTGGTCATTTTGTTATAGGACAAAATATTCACTCAACATTTTGGCGCTAGAAGGAGGGCCTTCTTTATTGCTTTGTGATTATGATCTGTTCTAACGATTAACGTGGGTAGTTTTGTTTCCACCTATTGTGCTTGCAGGTATAACATTTAGATACTTGATTTTGCAAGTAAGTTGAGAGAAGTCTTTTAGAGTTCCAGAGTTTTCAAGCTGGCCCAACTTGAGTACATAGCTACTAGGTCCAAGACCACGGGGAAACTATTTTCCAAAGCCTTTCTCCCATTGCTAGGAAGCCAAAAAACAAAACATTAGAGATCGAAATACCACCCGGTATACTTGAGTTAGGGATTTCTTTAGACTCAAGTACGTCTAGCGGGTCTGAGCCCTTAATTTCAAGTGCGACAACAACACAAGGTGTATCTGTCTCCATAGTTCCAAGCGTTCCCATTGTTCCCACAGGGTTAACACCTTTGAACAACATGGCCCAACAACAACAACAACAACAACCACCTGCCCTTTGGTATGGTGCGCAAAGTTCCCCCTTGGATATTCCTGGGCGAGTCCATGACTTGCCTAGAAACATTGAAAGGGGATTACCCAAATTCATGCACGATGGTCCCACAACAGTAGAAGATCATGTCCAAATCTACAAGGATTACATGTTTAGGCAAGGGGTTACTCACGAGGATGTTGCTTGCCAAGTTTTCCCTGCTAGTCTAGACCCCACGGCCAATGAATGGTATCGAAATCTTCCAGCAGGGTCCATCACTTCATGGGCCCAATTAGAAACCGCCTTCATTAGCCAATTTAGAATGTTATTGGATCCCTCCATAATTTACAATTTGTTCGTATCATGCAAAAGATTACCCAATGAGCCCATACGAACATTCAATCAGAGGTTCCAAAAACTATACACGAATCGACTCGTCACTTTGTGGTAGATCTTGCGGTCGCCTTGCAATTATATTTCGGAGCCTTAGATCCTTTAACATCTTTGTTGACTAGAAGGAATCCTCGAGGTTACGATGCTTCCTTTAGCCTATGCGAGAGACAATGACTCTCGAACAACAAATGAACTTACCGGGAGCGGGATTGTCTCAATTGGTTGGGATGTGACAATATGGTCCATACGAGTCAATTTGCCATGATGAACCGGTTAATGGCACCACGGGTTCCTATGATGAACAATTTCCAAACACCCACCCAAGTGGCATCATTTCCAAGTTATCCTAATGCCTCCGTTCAAACACGAGGATTAATTCAAAATAGCCCGATGGGTTTGCACTGGGTTCGGCATGGGCGATAATTTGTTGACCATGCCGAGGTTTGCTCCGATTAGCACGCCAAGCCCAACGACTTATCCAACAATCACTCTAATTCAAAGTGTGAATCCAGGATGGAATCCAACTGCCCGAGACCCAAGCCATTGTACCTATTCCAGAGGTGGCTAATGCAGCAAACACAACTGGACCCGGAATTACCGTGCCCCAACCACAAGGGTCCGAATCCGCCATAGAAAACATGAAGGAAACCTTGGCCAAAGTTTTGGTTACGGTGGGAAATGTCAATAAAAAGGTTGACCAAGCCATGGGTCATAACCGACCTCATAACCATAGAGGAAAAGGAACATACAACACGCAGCCGAATAATGGGCGAGTACCCAATCCCGTAGCCAATCGGGCGGGATGTCTCGAAAGATTTTGGAGAATCGGGACCTTGTGACAACGATTGCATGCATTGTGGCCACGGGAAGCATGAGTCTATACTTGAGCGAGGTTATACATTCCCAAGAAAGTGAAGAAGAGGAGGATGTGGAATTTTTTGGAAACGAAGATGAAGAAACATTGGAAGTTCATGCCAACAAACGTTTTGGGAAAGGAAATCACAAATATTACACTAGGAGTTCTAAGGAGCCCAAAACTTCCTCTACTCCTCCAAACAACCAATTACTCCCTCCTGATTTCAAAGGAGATGTCAATCCCTCTCCTCCATCCATGGTGGAAAAGTCTAAGATGGTGCAAAACATGTCAAATTCAGAAAAACCCACTTATGACTTGGTAGAAGACATGAAGAAAACTAAGGCCAATGTCTCAATGTATGATATGTCCCGATTATTAGGCCAAGAAGTAAGTCCACCAAAAAGTTTAGATCCACCTGCCCAAGTTCATGAAGCTAAAAGTGTTGAGTCCCGATTGGTTTTGAAAAAGGAAAAATGAGATATACCTCCTTTTATGATAACCATTAGAATTGCAGGTAAAAATCTGCACAATTGCTTAATAGATTCAGGGGCCTCGGCTACCATTATGCCCCTAGAAATCTGTAAAAAATTGGGACTTACACCAAAACCTTCTAGAAGCAGGGTGGTGCAGTTGGATAGATCAACCATGGAGGCAGTGGGAGAATTGGGTGATGTTCTTATTCAAGTCAATTCAGAACCTAGGGTTCAACATCACATAGACATATTGGTGCTCGACATTCCTATCAAATATGGCATGGTGTTGGGAAGAGATTGGAGTAAAAACCTAAACGGTTACATTGTGACAGATTCTTCACATATGTGGTTGCCTTGGAGGGGAGTGGCCAACCAAATTCGGATTGATAGTGAACCTAGGCTCAAGGAGATGATCACAGAATACAACAAGCCTAATGAGATCCAATACATTGAAGCTGAATTAGGAGCATATTGTTTGGACATAGAAACACCTAAAAATTCCCAAAATGAAAGGATTGGATGCAACGTTACTGAAGGACATCAGGACATTTGGACTTTAAGATTTGATGGATCCAAGTCCAGACAAGGAGCAGGAGCCGGTATTGAATTGTCATGTTCAGACAGAGAGCCTATGTTCGCTGCATATAGACTACAGTTCCCTGCCACCAACAATATGGCAGAATATGAGGCCTTGATTCTCGGACTTCAATTGGCCCTTCGGAAGAAAGTTAAGTGTATCAAGGTCCTTGGTGATTCGGAACTAGTGGTAAAACAAGTGAAGGGACAATACGTATGTAAGAACAAGCGGCTCGGACTTTACCGAACCGGGGTTAGAGATTTAATAGATGAGTTTGATGCTTTTAACATATCTCTGATCTCTAGAAAAGGCAATCGTACTGCGAGACTCTCTAGCCGTAGTCTGCGAGTATGTTGAAACCAGTGGACCATAAGAAATGCAAGAAATTCTCCATAGAACTGGTCCCTTGTCCCTCGATACCAGATAATGTCATGAATTTCCAAGTGTTTGATAGTGACAGGCACATATTCCATTTTGTCACTAATTCTGGTATATTTGAAAAGCAGGTTATAGATGAAGATGAGAGGGATCTAGAGGAGGCAGATTTGGAAGAAAAAATTATTGGAAAATGTAACAAGATGCCAAATGAGATGGCTTCATTAGAAAAAACTTTCGATATCGGATACCAACCAAAAGAAGGTAGAAAGGTTCCACCTCCCAGAGAAGCCTGTGACTTGGTTAATATTGGAAGTGCAGAAAACCCTCGAGAAGTATTCATAGCAAAAGCATGTACCAAACAGGAGAAGGATTCCATTGCCAATACATTAAAGGAATACATAGACTGCATAGCTTGGAGTTATAAGGAGCTGAAAACTTATGATCAGAATGTCATAACGCATACGATTCCTTTGAAGCCAGACTCCAAACCCTTCAGGCAAAGACAGAGGCCAGTCAATCCATTATTAGAACCCTTGATAGAGAAAGAGGTAAAGCGACTGTTAGAAGCTAAAATCATCTTTCTTGTTAGGCACTCCACATGGGTTGCTAACTTGGTCCCCGTGAGGAAAAAGAGTGGAGAAATAAGGTTATGTATCGATTTTAGAAATCTTAATAAAGCCTCACAAAAGGAAAATTACCCGTTACCTGCCATTGATGAAATACTTCAAAAGGTAAATGGGTCAGAGATGATGTCATTCCTGGATGGTTATTCGGGATATAATCAGGTCCTTATCCATCCTAGTGATAGGATGAAAGCTGCCTTCACCACAAAGTGGGGCACCTTTGCATACAGGAGAATGCCTTTCGGACTATTGAACGCAGGTGCCACATTCCAACGGGCTATGGACTTTGCTTTTAAGGGGCTCATAGGTAAGTGCATTATTATCTATGTAGATGACATTCCTGTCTTTTCTAAGAACAGGGAAAACCACGTCAGGGATCTAAAGAAAGTCTTTCAAAGATGCAGGGAACATGGCATTTCTCTCAACCCAAAGAAGTGCATTTTCGGGGTAACGAAAGGAAAATTATTGGGACATGTAATATCTAAGGATGGAATTTCCATTGACCCTGAAATAATAGAGGCCATACAACAGATTCCTTGTCCCAACAGCAAAAAGGGGTTGAGATCATTTTTTGGGAAGATCAATTTCGTCAGGAAAATTTATTGCAGATTTTGCGAAATAGCAAAGCCTTTGAACGACATGTTAAAGAAAGAGGTCCGGATCAAGTGGACGAGATGAAAATAGAGATGCTTTCAAAAATATCAAGGACGCGATTTCTAAAGCCCCGGTTTTAGTGAGTCCCGATTATACGAAGCCTTTCTATATTTACACATTTGCTTCAGATCACTCCTTTGCGAGTGTTTTAACTCAGAAGAGTGAAGGCAACATTGAAAATCCTATTGCCTTCTTGAGTAGTCCTCTCAAAGATGCGAAACTGAGATACTCCATCTTGGACAAGCAAATGTATGCTCTAGTTAAGACCGTTAAAAAATTCAGGCATTATATAGTCCACAGTAGGGTGTTTGCTATAGTCCCGGATCCTGCAGTCAAAGCCATGTTTATACGGAATGAATTAGGTGAAAGACGAGGTAAGTGGATTTCAACTTTGCAAGAGTTTGATCTTGAGATTCAATCCATGAAGATAGTGCGGGGACAAGGGTTGGTTAAGGCTATAGCGAGAAAAGGATCTCGCAATTTCATGTCAACATTATGAAATCGTGAGATATAACCAAAGATGAGTGGTATGCGAGATGTGGTGTATTTTCTACTAAATGGTAAATGTCCACCGCATTTGAATTCTACTCAACGAAGAGCCTTGCGCTTGAAGTCTGCTAATTTCCTAATTAGATCCGACACGTTATACAAGAAAAACCATGAAGGTATTTACCTTCGTTGTGTTGATCAAAAAGAGGCGAGTGCAAATACTTGAGGAATTTCATGGTAAACATGGGACAGGACATGGGTCCGCTAATGCCACAACCCATCAAATCCTTAGAGCCGGTTATTATTGGCCTCGACTGTTCAAAGATGCCCATACTCATGTGAGGTCATGTCATACATGTCAAACTGCAGCCAATAGAGACAGGGGTGCTTCCATGCCATTACAATCCGTAATTGAGTCTAGACCTTTTGCGCAATGGGGCCTAGATTTTGTTGGGATTATCGGTCCCAATTCATCCGATTCCCACAAGTACATTATGACAGCTACGGATTATTGCACAAGGTGGATGGAAGCTATCCCCACAAAGAATGCTACTTCGGAGGTTGTTATTAAATTCTTAGAGGATAATATTGTCACTCGGTTTGGAATGCCTAACTCCATTGTAAGTGATAATGGTTCAGCTTTTTCCTCTTTGGAATTTGCTAATTGGGCATTTGACAACAGTGTGAGTTTAAAATTCTCTTCCAATTATTATCCGCAAGGTAATGGATTGGCTGAATCTTCTAACAAGAATTTGTTATGCGTCATAAAAAAATTGTTGGAAAGGAATCCTAGAGATTGGCATAACAAACTTAAGTTGGCTCTTTGGGCTGACAGAATCAGAGTCAAAGAATCAATAGGAACATCTCCTTACCATCTGGTTTATGGACAAGATCCCATTTTTCCTACAAATCTCAAGTTACAAACACTGCATTTCATGAAAGATTATTTCGGAACTGATGATAAACTTGAGTCTAGACTAACACAATTAATGCATCTGGATGAAAAAAGGGATGAGGCTATGCTTCATTTCAGTAAACACCAGGATGTAGTAAAAATATGGTTCGACAAAAAGTCTAGAGCCAAGGCTTTTAAAATATCAGATCTAGTGTTGTTATGGGATAAAAGACATGAGAAGAAAGGGGATCATGATAAGTTTGACTACTTATGGTTGGGTCCGTACCAAATTTCAGAAGTCCTAGGGGAAAACAGTTTTAGACTAAAAACCTTGGATGGAAAGGATTTGGCATTACCTGTCAATGGGTTGCACTTGAAACACTATTTCCAGGCTTGAAGCGGCTGGGTTTTGTATTATATGTAATTATGCCATGCTTTGTTTCTTTTGTGTGTGCAGATTTGATATTTAAGTTGTGTGTTTGTTTGACATGTTTAGGTTTTGTATTAATGTCGTGCTTTGTTTCTTTTGTGTGTGCAGGTTTGACGTTTAGGTGGTGTGTTTATTTGACATGTTTTATTTTCTTAAAAAAAAAAAAAAAAAAGAATAAAAGTTTGAAATGTTAACTCATGCCTAAGATCGGGAAAATATGAAACATTGGAATTATGTTGTAAAAGCTCCGCATGTAACACAAACAGTTAAATAATATCGTTTGAAGCTTGTGATGCATGAAGTAGTCAGTTTTACAAATTATGACAATACTTCATCTGCAATTCAAAGGGCAATGCATTCATATTACATCTCACTTTGCATATACATGCCATCTTAGTTGCATATGCATTTCAGATACAAATCATTAAAGTGTGTCAAATCCTCTTAGGGTTATGCTACAACATAAATAAGAAAAATCCTAAGGTTGGAAACTGAGCCCTGAGATATCTAGAACCAAGCACATTTTATACACATTAAAAAGGATCTTGAGCAAAATGATCAAAACCTTGCTTGGAAGAAAAGGTCAGGCGAAAGAAGTATTTCATGTCTATCCTATTATGCAACATGATCCTTAAAACAGTGGTTTTTACCACTTCCATTAAGCTTAAAGCCTAAAATCAGAGTAGTAAGGATAGGGTTAAATCCTCATCGAACTTAGGTTGAGGATCCAACTCCCCAAAGCATTGATTTGACCTACATGGAGTAGTAAGGATAGGGTATAATTCTCATCTCGTCTAGGTTGAGAATCTGATTCCCCAAAGCTCTTATGTCTCATTTCATGATAAATATTGGATTGGAAGGATCGTACTACTTGTCCTCTGCAAAGGATGGGTAGTCATCCCCAAGGTCCAAGCAATAAAATTAATATTCTCCATTTTCATCTAAAACTTGGATTGGAAGGATCGTACTACATGTCCCTAGCAAGGATGGGTAGTCATCCCCAAGATCCAAGAAGTAAAAATTAATTTTTCCCATCTCATATTTATATTGGATTGGAAGGATCGTACTACTTGTCCTCTGCAAAGGATGGGTAGTCATCCCCAAGGTCCAAAGAAATGAAGATAAATCTTGGATTATGGGGTTAAGTATGCCCATGCATGGCAGCATGTCTTGTCTAAAAAACAAGACCACTGATCGTTCAAAGGGTTAGACTAGCATGACCATTTCTTCCATAATTGGTTAAATTATTTTGCTCAAAGTGAGGTAATGAATTCCAAATCAGAGTAGTAAGAATAGGGTTAAACTCTCATCTCGATTAGGTTGGGAGTCCGATTTCCCAAAGCTCTGATTTCACTTTCACTTACACATGGGTTCAAGATAGTAGTGACTCATAACCAACTTTGGGATCTAATAAAACAATTCATTATAGATATGGTTGATCCTAAGAGGGTTTGATAATCTTGAATGTTTGTGTATGATATTAGAAGGTCTATGCATTTATAAAAGCAAAATCTCTAAGCATATTTATTAGGTTACACAAATCATTCAGAGTCTCACATATGCATGCATGTAAAGCTGACAATGGAATGTTGATCAAGTTCAAGCGATATGGAATGAAAACAAATAGCACACACCGAGCTAATACTAATGATTATGATGTTTCATGTACTTCTGATCTGTCGGTATTTGTTTATCTTTTATGTCTTGATGCCTGTATCTAAGCTTGTATATTTCAGGTTGGGTTCTCACCAAAATGCTCTGGAGCATTTGACAGTGAGTCGCCATTTGTTGTGGCTAATCCACAACACACCCCAAAATTGGGGGCCCACCTTTTTGCATGCTTTCAAAGAAGAAAACAGTGACCCAGATGCTAAGAAAATCAAAGAAAAAGGCAAAAATTTCACTAAGGAGAAAAGTTGTCGCGATATCGCGACATGTCGCTCTGTCACTGTCGCTAGAAATGAAAAAGTGTCGCGATATCGTGACATGTTGCTCCGTCGTTGGTAGAAATGAAAAAGTGTCGCGATATCGCGACATGTCACATTTTTGCGGCTCCAAACAGCCAAATGGTACGAAAGAGAAAAACGTCACGATTTTGCGATAGGTTTGCATCCGCATAGCCCGAAAGAGAAAAGCGTCACGGATTTGGAGAAGAGGTTGTGGAATGAAAAAGTGTCACGATTTCGCGACATAAATCAACTGGACAAAAGAAAAAGTGTCACGATTTCACGACATAAAGTGGAACGAAAAAAGTGGGATTTGCGAAGGTTGCGAGATGGCGAAAGAGAAAAGCGTAGCGATTTCACGAAGGTTGCGGCAAAATGGCCAAAAGAAAAGCGTAGCGATTTAGAAGTTAGAGGCAAAAAAATGCGATTTCGATTTGAAGAAAAAATATTATGAGATGGCAAAAAAAAAATTGGAGGGCAAAAAAAGCGTGGGATTTCAGAAGGTTGCGGCGAAGGCATACCAAGAAAAGGTCACGATTTGAAAGTGGCAAGTGAAAAACGTCACGATTTCGTGATAGGTTGGGCGGTAGGAGATGAAAAACAGATGAGTTGCATTGGCAAGGTCTGAGGAAAAATGTCATGATATCGTGACATGTCACGTTTTCGGTGAAAGCAAAGGAGCAAGGCTGCATGCATAAAAATATCACGATTTACATGGGGCCGTTATGAAACGTGCAGAAAAGCATTGAACACGTGGCACAAAGGCATGAGGGTCATGATAACGCTTCAGATCAATAGTTACAGTCTGTAGAGAAGACCAAATGTTTTAGGCTCGAGCAAAAGGTCAAAATAGCAAAGAAGCAGGAAAATGAAACGAAGCGATGCGGGAAATGAAACGAAGCGTCACGAGAGCGAAACCAAGAGCCGCAACAGAAAGTTTAAAAGCGAAGCGAATGTAGATACAAGGGCTGGAAATTGTAAGAAGAAAAGCATTATTTTTGTGAATAAAAAAGGAGTTTATTTGGCAAGAGTAACTTTTGTGTGTGAAACCAAAAGGAGATTGAAGGCTAAGACTACTGTTATCTCTGTAGATCTTTCCCTTGCATTATTCTTTCTTGTATCTATTCGTTTACACCATAATGTGGGTTACGATAGGTGAATGATAGAATGTTGCAATTATTTATTTCCTTAGAGTCTTGCATCTGATCTGATTCGACTGTGTTTTATTGCAGGTCTGTTAGGTCAGGTTGTTTTAGAGCTTCATCTCTTAACTTGGGGTTTTGCAGGGAGGAGATTGCTAACCAAATTAACGTCCTGTTTTAGTTTTTCCAGTTGATTCTCATAAAGAATATTTCTGTTTTAGGTTCTAATTTTATTTTCACATTTTTTATTCAAAGATTGGCATTTCGGATTCTGGTGCATTCCAGAATACGTTTTCAATTTTACTAACTCCAAAAGCTAACATAGAAATAGCGGAGCAGTTAAATAAAAGATAAAATGAACCAGTTAATGATAAAATGAACCTCATGTTAAAGGCACGGAGCTTAAAATGAAGTGGCTTATACCACGCATTTTCTCATTTGAAATATTTCTTTAAGCCAAAAGATAAAAGAGGTTACTAATTTATTTTTGGGTGGGTTTCATTAATTTCAAGAGCATAAAAGAAGAAAGGGATTTTTTGTTCTTTCTTTCGTTTTACACGGTTGGTTATTTTAACAGATTAGGGTTACAAAGTTTGTTGTGAATCATTAAAGGCCCCTTGTTAACAGTTACTTGCAGGATTTAAGTTATTCTAGGTTACATTCATTTATTTGCATTAAGTCTTAATTGGTTATATGCATATGAATGTTTGTTCACAAGAACCTTGGAGAAATTAAAAATAACAAATTTTCTTTGCAAGAAAGAGTTTCCTGTCTGAGACTCTAGTTGCGTGGTCATTTTGTTATAGGACAAAATATTCACTCAACAGATCTAAGTTTCCTTTAGACTTTGTACGTAAATTCTTGATTCTAATTTTTATGACATTTACCCTTTCCTTTCTAATGATTTTTCCATATCATTATTCATTGTATTCTTAGAAGTAGATATCATTTTTTCTCCTTAAAATTTGATTTTGAGAATAGAATCTTTTATCTTTTAGGAAACTATTGATGTTGACTACCTTATGACTCCCTAGTATCTTATGGTTAAATTCAATGAACTTTTTTAATTATCTAATTTGTAAAATACGTGATAATCTAAATGTTCAATCAATGATTTTGATAAGAATTTAATTTTTCAACTTTCTAGGTAGAATTCCTTTTAACTCCCAAGTATTTTAGTAAAATATCAAGTTTGATAAGATCTTTTCAATTCTTCAAGTTTTGTAAAATACTTTGTATCTACCAAATGATTTTGAGTGCAATATGGTTTTGATAATATGCTTAGCTTTCTTAGTTGTTCCTTGAGTTGAATCCCTTTTATCTCCCTAATGTTCAACTTCTATTTTTTTTTTACCTTATTTCTCATATTAATGAATAAATATAAATCTAAATATAATTTATGATGCACCTTCAAGTTTTTGATAAGGTTATTTAGTTTTCAAGACCTTTAAGTTGGATTCCTTATGTCTCATAAATTAGAGCAAGAGACTAATTCTAAATGCAATTTCCAACTTTCTATCAACTCTATGTTTTTCTTCTTTCAAATTTTAATCCAATAATTTATAAATTTCAATAATCTATATTGATGTAGAACTCCTTATATATTTCTAATTGGAAATTTAGAAACTATGGTTATTTGTAAATTTAATGTTTTAAGTTCTATGTAGAATTCCTTTTTCCTCCAAAATAAAATATTTGCAAATAATCCTTATACTTGAATAAATTAATTCAAATGATTTTAATTAAACCTTCCTTTATTCAAATTTTTTTTCAAATATTTTAATAAAGCATCTAAGGTTATACTATATCAAAGCAATTTCTTATACCTTCAATTATCTAATTAATCTCAAGAATTAAGGATTAACTAGTTTTAACCTTAGTAATAAAGTTCCTTATTCCTCCTTTACTTTATAAAAATACACTTTGATTTAAATAAAATCAATACCTTCTTTATCTTTGGCGTGCGCTGAGTTTGAAGTCTTTCTCTCTTTGACTTGTCTACAAGTTTCACTTATCTTGAGATACTATTTAATTCTCCTTCTTTAATTCTTATGACAACATTAATTGCACTTGATTTTTGCGCTTTCAAAATTGTTGACTCTCTTCAACGTACTCTTCAATTGCACTTGTTGGTTATATTATCCTTCATTGTGCACTTGGGCTTACTCCACTTTGCATTTGGAATTTACTTCATTGTACTTCTCTACGTACTCCTAGAATGCCTCTATATGGCATGGGTAAGTGTGAGACTTGTCACTCATGCAAGACAAATTTTTACTCTTCCTCTAGAGTTTTCTTTAACACGTTGACACTTGGCAACAATAACTCTTCACCTTATTTCATCTTCTAAGTGCTTGCACTTCCTTGTAATGTTCTTTCTCTATGTTGTTTTTCTTCCAAGTGGCATTAACTCCTTTGTGTTTGGTATAGTTCTATCTTATCTCCAAGTGGTGTTGTTATTGCTATGTAACATTAATAAAGGTGATGCTATTATTTATGACACTTCCTCCAAGTGGCACTAAGACTTGTAACTCCTTTTTCATGTGCTATATTTTATGTAGCACTCTCATTTGCAATGTAACACTCTCTATAGGCATTGTGACTCTTCAATGTGGCTTCTTTAATGATGAGGCCTTCTTTGCAATGTTCTTTTCCTCCTTCAATGCTCAATATCATATGATGTTGCATCTGTCCTTCTTTTACTGCATTATTGGATCTTCAATAGCAAAATACCTTGGTTCTTGCACTTGTTTTGCTCATTAATGGTGTTGTTCTATGTAGTTTAATGAAATGCTTGTCCCCCTGTGCGGTCAATATTCACCTTTGCTTTCCAAGATGGTGTTTTATTCTCTTGAATGTGGTGGTGGCACCTCTTCTTTTTTTAGGCCATGGTAATGGTGGTTTCTACATTACCTTCTCCTTCTTGGAAACTTTTCTACTACATCTCCTTACTGGATCAATGCTTGATGATCCTTCCTATGGTGATTCTAAGCTTCTTAATCATGCCAATACCTTACCTTATGGATAGATTAGTATATCCAATTTTTTATTTATAATAATATCTTGTTTACTATACAATATCCACTTGTTAGCTTTCAATAGACAGTAAGAAGTGTATCTAACTTCTCGTTCTTGTGTGCAGGTTTTAATTCCTTAAAAATGCTATCTCCTACATCCTTGAAGACATAAAATTGAAACCTTTCCTCTTGCAACTTTAAACCTCAAATTTTGGTTCTTTTAAAAAACTTAATAATAATATGAATCTGAATGTTCAAATAATGAACCTTTTGCACCAATTTTGCATACATTTTTGGTCTCTATTTGGTGATAGATTTCTTGGTGATTTGGATCACCTAATTGCTGCCTTGAGTTTGATAAATTTACAGCTTCAATTATTTATGGTTTTATACTGTGAACTTATCTATTTTGTAGCTCTTCTTGTTATCCAAATCAACTTCTAAACTCTTTCAACTTGTAGCTATTAATGCTGCCCAAATTGTTGCCCTCTTATTGTCCCAAGCTCTAAATTTTTCATATTTTAACATAGTAAATTTCGCCTTCGATATGTTGTCTAATGTGTTTCCTTTAACCTTTGAAATTTAGTAGGAACCTCCTTCAATTTGTAGCTATCTTTACCTCTTCAAATTTTTACTATAAAATACAACAATCTTCTTTTCTACAAATCAACCTTCAAACCTTCAAAGACAATATTTAAACCTCTCAAATTTATGTTCTCTTCTAGATCCTTTCTCATCAAACATCCTTGTTGAATTCTGACTTTAATATTGGCCTCTTTGTTGGCCTTCTTCTCAAGAATCTAAATGTCTTGAGGTCTTCTAGAATCTCTTCCAAAATTTGGCAATATTATTGCCAAATATTTCTTCCTTTTGGGCTTGTTGTCGGATGGTGATAATTGTCCCAAATTATTCTCTATCAATAAATTTTTCTTTCTAGAAATCTTCTCACTTGAGTGCTCCTCAAATCTCCTCCAATGACCTTCTTCAAATTATCCAATGAGGCTTTTCTAGCCTTCTCATTCTTTCTCCTTTCAAGTATGCTTGAGGCCTTCTTCTCTTGGGTCTTCAAATTTTGCAGCTTCTTAAAATATTCTTCTCAAAAATTCAATGAGACCTTTCCTTGATCTCTTCAATATTTCAACTATGAAATTTATGCAATGAGATCTCTTTATTGGATCTTCAAAATTTTTTGCTTCTAAAATATGCAATAGGACCTTTTCTAGTCCTCTATCTCCAATCTTCCAAATCTAGAAGTTCTTCAATGGGACCTCCTTTGGGTATTATCTTTAATATTAGATGGAGATATATTTATTGATTCTCCTCTATCTTCTTATTTCATATTCTAAGTGCTTGCACTTCCTTGTAATGTTCTTTCTCTATGTTGTTTTCCTTCCAAGTGGTATTAACTCCTTTGTGTTTGGTATAGTGCTAGCTTATCTCCAAGTGGTGTTGTTCTTGCTATGTAAAATTAATAAAGGTGATGCTATTCTTTATGACACTTCCTCCAAGTGGCACTAAGACTTGTAAGTCCTTTTTCATATCCTATATTTTAGGTAGCACTCTCATTTGCAATGTAACACTCTATATAGACGTTGTGACTCTTCAACGTAGCTTCTTTAATGATGAGGCCTTCTTTGTAATGTTCTTTTCCTCCTTAAATTCTCAATATCATATGATGTTGTATCTATCCTTATTTTACTACGTTCTTAGATCTTCAATGGCAGAATACCTTGGTTCTTGCACTTGTTTTGCTCACTAATGGTGTTGTTATATGTAGTTTAATGAAATTCTTGTCCCCCTGTGCGGTCAATATTTACCTTTGCTTTCCAAGATGGTGTTTTATTCTCTTGAATGTGGTGGTGGCACCTCTTCTTTTTTTAGTCCATGGTAATGGTGGTTTCTACGTTGCCTTCTCCTCCTTGGAAACTCTTCTACTACATCTCCTTGCTGGATCAATGCTTGGTGATCCTTCCTATGGTGATTCCAAGCTTCTTAATCATGCCAATACCTTGCCTTATGGATAGCTTAGTATATCCAATATTTTCTTTATAATAATGTCTTGTTTGCTATACAATATCCACTTGTTAGCTTTAAATAGATAGTAAGAAATGTATCGAACTTCTCGTTCTTGTGTGCAGGTTTTAATTCCTTAAAAATGCTATCTCCTACATCCTTGAAGACATAAAATTGAAACCTTTCCTCTTGCAACTTTAAACCTCAAATTTTGGTTCTTTTAAAAAACTTAATAGTAAGATGAATATGAATGTTCAAATAATGAACCTTTTGCATCAATTTTACATACATTTTTGGTCTCTATTTGGTGATATATTTCTTGGTGATTTCGATCACCTAATTGCTGCTTCGAGTTTGATAAATTTACAGCTTCAATTCTTTATGGTTTTCTACCATGAACTTGTCTATTTTGTAGCTCTTCTTGTTATCCAAATCAGCTTCTAAACTCTTTCAACTTGTAGATATTAATGCTGCCCAATTTTTTGTTCTCTTATTGTCCCAAGCTCTAAATTTTTCAGATTCTAACATAGCCAATTTCTCCTCCGATATGCTGTCTAATGTGTTTCATTTAACCTTTGAAATTTAGTAGGAAACTCCTTCAATTTGTAGATATCTTTACCTCTTCAATTTCTACTGTAAAAAACAACAATCTCCTTTTCTACAAATCAACCTTCAAACCTTCAAAGGTAATATTTAAACCTCTCAAATTTATGTCCTCTTCTAGATCCTTTCTCCTTCAACCTCCTTGTTGAATTCTAACTTTAATCTTGACCTCTTTGTTGACCTTCTTCTCAAGAATCTAAATGTCTTGAGGTCTTCAAGAATCTCTTCCAAAATTTGGCAAACTTCTTGCCAAATCTTTCTTCCTTTTGGGCTTGTTGTCGGATGGTGATAATTGTCCCAAATTCTTCTCTATCAGGAACTTCTTTCTAGAAATCTTCTCACTTGAGTTCTCCTCAAATCTCCTCCAATGACCTTCTTAAAATTCTCCAATGAGGCTTTTCTAGCCTTCTCCTTCTTTCTTATTTCAAGTATGCTTGAGGCCTTTTTATCTTGGGTCTTCAAATTCTGTAGCTTCTTAAAATATTCTTCTCAAAAATTCAATGATACCTTTCCTTGATCTCTTCAATATTTCAACTATGAATTTTTTGCAATGAGATCTCTTTATTGGATCTTCAAAATATGTTGCTTCTAAAATATGCAATAGGACATTTTCTAGTCCTTTATCTCCAATATTCTAAATCTAGAATTTCTTCAATAGGACCTCCTTGGGGTATTCTCTTCAATATTCAATGGAGATATATTTATTGATTCTCCTCAATCTTCTATATTCAATATGCAAATCTTGCAATGGGACCTTTTCCTTAGGCCTCCAAAATCTTCAATCTTCAACTTGTTACTTCAAGTACTGGATTGATTCCAAAGAAGATATTCTTTCTCTTTCTTGTAGGAAGCTTCCCAAATTTCTTTGAATCTCCTCTTCTCTACAAAAAAGTATTAGAAAATGATAATAGAAATTTCTTTAAATCTAAAGAAAATGAACTTCACTAGTTGATTTGTCAATCTAGTGGAATCAATGCTAAGTCCTAGTCTTCACAAGTTTTTTTGCAACTCTGTGGAAAGACTCCAACCAAATGCAATTTTAGAAATTTCGTATCTCCTCTCAATATCTCTTATGTCTCTCTTAATCTCCTATCAATTGACCTAGTGCTTTGATACCACTGTTAGCTTTTGATACTATAAACTTAAATAAAATGCAATTACAAGTAGTAAAATAAGCATGCATTGTTATATATATGATAATAGAAATATAATAAGCAAGTAAATAGTATGAGAAAATTCTAAAATAACTCATGAAATAGCCATTAATGAAAGCTCACAAAATTTTTAACTTGTTACAATATGTGGAGATCTTAATGCTCCATACTTCATACAATTTATACATTGTATCAACTCACTAACTTACTAATCTCATTCCTCTCACTTGTTATCCTCACTTGTTCTCTCTTGTCCTCTTAACTCATCTATCAAAGGTCTATATATAATGAAACATGACTCTTGGCCTTCCATATTCCTATGAATATTCATCTTCCTATTCTAAGGACTCATGTACATGTGGACACCATGCATATTTACATCATTGCACATTCTAATAATACTTGTGCATTTATTACATTACATAAAGTAAATACTAAAGCCTTAATCTGATGTACCCAATATGGTACATTAGCATGTACCAAAAATTGTAATATATTCCAAAAACATGAAGTCTTTCTTTAAATATATATGAAGCCATGTATGAATATATATTTTTACAAATTAATAAAATATTGAAGGAGGTTTCTCCCTCGAAGAGGCTCACAATTCAGAGTTATTTTGTGATATTTTTCAATTCTACAATTACTTTTCTGCATAGTGTGTTTTATTTTTTATTTTTTTTATTTACATGGTGGAATCAATAGCTACCATGAATCCAGAAAAGCTATCTAGATTTTATAGCTGTCACAATATTCTATGATATACACCCTAAAATCCGCCATACAATTCTTAATCCAGTCCACCCTTATAACCACCATGCCACAATTATTTTAAACCTTTTACACTATTGAAAGCACCAGGAAAGGGACAAGCGTTCAGTCCGACAAGGTCCAATATTTGAACCTTGGACCTCCACCTCCCTTATGGGGTCTGGTTGAACCAAGTGGTCTACAACTCAGACCTACATAGTGTTTTATGTTATTTGATGAATAATCTATTATTTTCAGTATTTTTCTGAATGAGATTTATTTTAATAGTAGGTTCCTAATATTTTTACTCCTTTGTTTTAAATATTGGTTGAAGATCTCTCCAAAATCAATAGTTTCTCTCTTGAAGCTATAAAACCTTTGGTGACTAAGGGAAAATTTTATAAAATATAGAGAGATTGTGGATAACCCTAAAGAGAAGGGTTGTAGAAGATAAGAAGGTTAACATATTAGAAAAATATTAACAAGAATAGAAGTTGCTAATCTAGAAGCACAAAGTACTTCCACCATATTCCCCACAACCATCTTCACTTTACTTCCACCATTGTTTATTCTAATCCATATAACTATTATCTCTTCCCATCTTATTTTCTATTCTTGCTTCTCAATTCCACCTAATTTTTTCTGTTGTTTCCATATGACCTCAAATAAGTGTAACCTTAGTCTTAGGGTAACTAGTAGGTTCACCCATTTAATATGTAAGGTCATCTCACATGTAATATCCACCCTAGTTTGTTCCATTATTATTAATACCACCATCATCAACTATTCAATCACCATATACTTTTTATTTTTCCCTCCATATCACAAATGCCATTGCATCATCCTATGTGTCCTCATTTCAACCTCTCATATCACCCACCACCATTGTATTTATGCCATCATTTATATTGTGGAATCAAAGTGATATCCTCACTCTTGTATGTTGATAAGTTACTATGGGTTCAATGCAATTCTTCTTTCCAACAACATTAGGAGTGTTTGAAGTAATTTGCACTAATCTAAAGAAACATCCTAATATTTGTGTTAGTTGATTGTTCCCTCATTAGATGATAGAAAGCCCTTATAATAAGGATATAGAGGTAAGTATCAAGATTCATGTAGAAGAAAAGAAAGTATATTGATCAAGATATTACCAAGAGATTCAATTTTTTCTTCATGTGTGATCCTACAATCTTAATTAGCAAAAAGGGGTAGAAAATTTTTGATTGTAGATGCACTTCCAATAGATCCAAGTATGCTATCAATTGGCCCAACCAACTATACCACCATATTGTCTACCTTAGACTTATCAAGAGTTGTTCCATTTCAAATTGTACAACTAATAGAACAAGTTCTATAATCAATAGTTACTAGATGTGCACAAGCAATTATCAAAGATGGAAGGTATAAGAAGTAATCCTTAGACAATGCAAGCACTTAAGAAACTAGTAAAAGACATGAAAATGCAAGTGGTGCAACTAAAATAGGAAATAGAGGCATTGAAAGAGGGGAAACATTAGGTAGCAGTAAATAAGGAAATGAAGAAATAATTGTCAGATTTGAAAGGGTAATGGTAGATAACATAGAATAAATATGAATTTATGCAACAATAGAAGAAATAAGACCTATGAATTCAACTCAATCAAAGAAATTATTGTGCTTGATGTTTTAAAAAAAGAGAACTAAGGTAAATAATTCATTGTATATGTTAAAGAACATAATAGACGAATGGGAGATCCTCTCAAAAGACCAACATGAGGGGTAAACATTGTATGGTGAGATCTTGAATGATCTGGACCTAACCTCTAATATAAATTGGTAGACACTTTTTGAACCTATTTTCCTAGAGTTGAATACATGTGACCCACCATTTTGTAATTTTGCTATGATTTTGTACCAATTTTAAAGACTCCTTGCCAAGAATAAGATATCATATAGGATCTCTTACCAATCAATCTCGGTGCCCTATGAAATCACCAAAAATATAACAACTTTGCTACAACCTTCAAATTAATGTAAGGAATTAGCCAAGGGATAAAAAAGGAGAAGGAAATTTGTATCCCTAGAAGCAATAGTGTGAAATAGAAATTTTAGAAAATATTTCAAACAAATGGCTAAGTATAGAAATTCATAATTTGTAAAGAAACTCCCAATCTATCGATAAGCTCTTGATTCATCAACTTTCCTTCCAACATACCTATAACAATATCCAACAAACTCCCAATCTATTGACAATCTCCTAATTTGTCAATAAATTGATGATTCGTTAGTTTTCCTTCTAGCATCAACACAAGATCATCCAACAAACTCCTGAATTGTTGATAAAATGAAGATTCATTTAAAAATCAAGCAAATGAGAAAACATGAGTCATGGGCATGGAATTTGAGGTGTGATTTTAAAGGGAATGGATTGATAATAGTGTTTTTTATTCTTGCAATAAATGTAAATGTAAACTATAGTTACATAGGGGAAAATAATGGTTAATTCTATTCTATAAATAGGACCCCTAGGCTCATTTATAATTCTCTTGGCCACTTTGAGAATAACTTGATCTTTGCTTCTTGATTGTATTCCTCATTTTGATATTAATGGAAAAATATACATGGTGTTCTTCTTTTGACTGTGTCTCATTTACTAGAGCTCTCATTACATGAATCAATAGCGTTTATGATACTATGTACCAGTTAGTCTTTTTTTAGTTACTTTGCATGTTGATCAAATTATTATTAGGTAATTCCTTGGTGGTTTTATTGATAATACACTAGCTTTGTTATGACTTTGGTTGTATTTTATTTCTTGCTCTTTACTTTCATTTCTTGCATCATCACCTCCTTAAGTTTTACTTTCTACACTTAGATTGGTGAAATTCGCATAGGTGATTGGGGAGTCGATCAAAATTCATAGGTTGGAAAGGATCCATTCTTTCCTTCCAATTATTAAAATGCAACCTGGAGGGTACATTCCATTTCCATGGGTTAACACTTATAAAACATGTAAATGTTGATGAAGATTATTTTTCTCATTTTGCACAATGTTTTATGAAGAAGAAAAAGAGAAATTTAAGAAACAAGTTGATTTATTGATTGAGAAGAAATATAAATTAAAGGTCAAGATATTTTGGGTTTATTATTCTTGTGATACAACCAATTTGATAGAGATCATTGAATCTTGTGTGTTCTATTGGGGATAATATTTAAGTGGAGAAAATATTTGTTTAGCAAAATTTTAACCTCCCTTGGGTATAAGTAGAGTGGTGGTCTGCTATAGAAATTTCAAGTCAAAGTGGAGGAATGGTTTTTATTGGAAATTGAAACCTTATATAAAAGTAGAGTGGAGGTTTTCTACTAAAAGATCAAACCTTGGGTGAAAGTGAAGTGAAGGATTGATATTGGAAATTGAGATTATTTGAATAAGCATTGAACCTTGATAGTAGAGCAAAAATTTTCTCAGACAAAAGTGAGAGTAGAATTTTTATTAGAAATGAGATTAATTTTTATTTTAAATATAGTAGATCAACAATTTTATCAACCAAAACCAAACTATAGGACTTCCATCCATCCCAATGAAAGACAATATAGAAAATTTGGGTGCTAATGGAGGGCATAAAAATTCATATTCTACCAATTTAATTAATGAAATATACATATTATTTAGAGGAACTCACCTAGTGCATATTAATGGTAGGTAATTTTTGGGAGTTATATTTTTTAGAGTATATAAAATTACAAGCATCCAAACCATAATCTTACCCAACTCTCAAAAGTGAAATGAGAAAAGTTCTAGTATTTTGAGCCATAAAATACTCATCCTTTGCAAGTATAATTACCTATACAAAATTGTCCTCGTTATAAAAGCAATCACATTGAATTAAACATAAGGAGAATTTGATTTTTATAAAATCTATCCATTGCAAATGAACTAATTTTTAAAGTTTACAATGTCATGCAAATTGCAACACTGGGAAAATCTCAAGAACAAGTATTAAACATATGAATCTAGACATGTTTTATGCTTGAATAACTCTCTCTTTTAGATTAAGTTGCACAAAAATGGATTCATATAAAGCTATTTGTTATACCTAAAGGATAAATGTGATTAATTAGTTTCCATTAAAAAATTGATTGATGATATATTGTTGAGGTTTGCCTTCATTTTCTTTGAATATATGCATTGATAATGTTGAGATTTAAAACATATTTTTTTATTTTATATACTGTCATATTTCTTAGATATATACACAAATATTTATATGTACAATGGAATATGTTTTGGTATCTCAAGAGACTCTTTGTGCTTCACCTTCTTCTCAAACTATTTAGCTTCTCTCAACCTTCCATTGAGGTGTAACTATTTATCTTATCTCAACTTCATAGGCGATGTAATATTTATAAATAATTCTCCAACATCCCCTAAGGTGTAATAATTACATCAAATAATGTAATAAGTATCTAACATACCCCCCTTATTACATTATTTGGTATAGCAAATATTTGAAGGTGTTGGTCACAACCAAAAATGCACCTTTTATAAGAAATTACTACCCCCCTTAATTTTTACTTCCTAGGATAGTAAAATGAAATTGTGGTCTAGCTTTGGATCTAGCTCTATATTGGCTTGGGCTCTAGCTCTAGATCTAGTTTTCATTATGGCTTAGGATTATATCTAGCTCTAGTTCTAGTTCTGGTTCTAGTGTAGGCTTTGACACTTCTTTGTGAACTTCATCATTTGATACAATTCTTACAATAGGATATTTAGAATACTTATGATGTATATTAGATGTATATTCCTACCCCAATTTGAGCAAAGGACTCAAATATTATACCCAAAATTTATAAAGGCATTTGATTTGAATGGTAGGAAATATACTCACATCTTTCATGAGTAATCATCAATAAAGCACTAAAAGCACCTATGTTTACTGCATAGATCAGTATGTATGACATCCAATGGCACTTTAGCTCTATGATGTTGAGCTCACAAGGTAATATTCATTCAAAATATACCTATGTGGATGATATGTGCTCTTGAATCTCAACCAATATTGCAAGACCTAAAAATTACTTTCAATTTAGCCTTTGGGGAAGATCGGTTCCTTTTATACTAACAAAATTGAAATGGGGTTCAAGACTAAAGAGATATATGAGAAGGGTAAGAAGAGTGTAGGGTTAGAAATTGGATTAAAGTTGACCAAGATTCAACTAACAATAATAAGCTTCAACTGTATAAGAGTCTCACACACGCAATAAAACCAATACCTAACAGACCAACTAGCATACAACTATCACATAACAATATCTAATTTAAATCACAAATATTATACATTCTAGAGATATCTCAAATAGTAATCCAAATAACGATTCAAATTTAATTATAATTGTTTTAGCATAATGCACTATTCAAGAAATATAAACATAAATGCATAAAATATAACTTACATATTATGTTTTGTAATACCAAAGATAGAGGCCAAACAACATTGAATTCTATTGATAGGAAACAATCATCATATAGTATCCATAAAATGTAAATGCTTAAGAGTAAACCCTCTATTAGAGGTACATTGAGCTATTTATAAAATTTTGCATTGCATATTGTTAGCACTTATCATTACATGAAAACTACTTGTAGGCCTATCAAAGGCAAATGTAGGGTGTGGGCATCACTTTTCAGCTTAGCCTAACCACCTTGATTATGGTTTGTTGATATATATGATAAGAATTTCTTCTATAAATTTGGTGTCCATGTGCTTCTATTAGATCTCAACATGCTCTAATAGGTTCACTTTTAACCACTACACTTATTACATTGCCAAATCATCACTCATTCTGATAGGCTCAATTTGGGGGGTTAGTTAACATGTGTGAATTTGGTTGATAGGGACTAGTCCAAAATAAACTTTCTTAATTCTAGAGCTTGGGAGAATTACTTAAATTTTGTGTTGATTTGTTGTTAGTTCCAAGAAAATATGGTCCTATATGTCAAACTCTATGCCTTAGCATGATTTTGAGTCATGCTTTGTATCTTAATACTAGACTTCTCTAGCTCTTAATATAACATCAACTTTCTTAAACGTTTGACCATATTTCCACACTTAGCCAAATTTTGAATCTAGATTGGTGTAGTATTGGATACCAAATACCATATTCTTCAACTCCTCCAAGTGATACCAATGCCTCCAAAAATTTGACCACATTCTACCTTGATCTCCAAACTTGGCCAAATTTTGAGTCTAGTAGTGTGTTAAACATTGGATAATCTTCACTCATGACATGAAATCAACTACCTCAAAAGTCTAGCCCATGTATTATGTCAGACACTCTGCCTTGGTCAATTTCAAGTCTCATTCTAGAAATTTTGGTCCTTCTTACTTATCCAAAATCTAAGTCTATCCAAATGCAAAGCATCAAATCCTTTTACCTTGATGAAACTTTTTGTTCGACCTACAACAAAATGTCAAGATTTTTACCTTGGTCAAACTTTAGTTTTGGAAAGGCATTCCTCAATTTTCATCGATATTTATTTTTATCTGTCATGCATTAACCTATTGTAGCAAGATCTTGTTTTGGAAGTTTACTTATGTGAAAGTGATGTTTTCAATCAAGCTCTTGTGTTGTTGCCTTGGAAAATTCTAATAAAAAAAATTGAGCAAAATCACAATCCTACTTGATCTACATGGATAACGGATATGGGTGATCACATTGACCCACATTATTGGTGATTTTCAAGAATTTTTGCTTGTAGAAATAGAGAACCTAGATAACCTTGTATATTGGTTGTAGGGTCAAAAAGAGGAAAAAGGAGCTAGAAGATAAGCTAACAGATATTAGAGGTGTGGAAGGAAGCAAAGCTTAAAGCTATAAAAGATAGAAATTTATAATAGGGAATTGAGAAAGTGAATGTGGAGATGTGAAGAAGGTGAATGGATTATGTAGCTACAATAGGGGTTTTGAAAGCATGTATTAGAAAGTACCCCTATTGTAGACCCATGCCATTTGCCTATAAAATATGAGTTTTTATATAGAATATGGAGGAGAAATATTCTATAGAAATATAAGGCTAAGGTTTACATAATAAGTGATAAGAGAAAGAGCATTGGAAAATGGATTAGCTTTGAATGGTGGATTAGGATATAGGCAGACATAATGCAAAAATAGAAAGAGGAGAAAAATATAAGAGGAAGAAAAAGGAAGGGAAATTGAGATAACTAAGTCATAGTACCTTTGAAAAAATTGAATCCTTACTGAGCATAGTCCACCACAGCTAAAATATGCTTTAGAACTAGACAAGTTGCCTTAGATAAATATTCCAAGCACTTAGGGTTTTGAGTACTATGTTGCTATCTTTTTCTTAACAAAATCATGTAGGTACTCCTTTTCAAGATTGTAGATCCTTGTGTAGCATCCTAGATCTTCTAAGATATGCATGACTAAGATGAAGTTTCCATATTTTATATCCCTTTATAGTATCTGTGGATGGTAGCAACAAATAAAGTCTTAATTGAGATTGGATTTTGTTAGAGTTAGCATCGCCAAACTGAAATGGCACTTCATGCATCATGGATGCATGATTTTATCCTTTGGGAATCACATGATTGCATTTATGATCTGAGAACTATGGAATACGAATAAAAACTTGGTGCATCAAATTATTTCTCATAATTTTTTTGTGTTGCTTGTCACCCATTGATCTCAACAGTATTGGTCTTTCCATATCCTAACATGTTATTGTGACACTTTCTTTCATGCATCAATAGCATTTTGCTAGTATTGTACTTCCTATTATGATACCTTGCATTTGATTTTATCGTCAAGGCATTGAGGTGTCATACTATATACTTCATCTATCCTTTCATTATGCTTGTAAATCATCTTCACACAGCCTCCTAATAAACCAGAACACCCTCTTGCAAAAGAAGAGTTTAGCCAACCTATCCATTGGGCTATGAATTCAAAAGGAAGTAATGGGAATGTTTAATGTGGAGAGGGATTTAGTGAATTTATAGGATGGGAAGAATGAGGAATGAATAGAAGTGGGTTTTGATTTAAAGTAAGGAAATGAATCAGAATACTAGAGTAGGTGAAGGAAGGTAGATACGTAGAGGATGGGGAAGTGATGATGATCGACTCTAATAGCTTACATTTAATTTATCAATCCGAGGGTAATCAAGGTTAGATTTAAAGAGTAGGAATCTATTATAGATTGTACCATGGGGATCAATGCTAAGATTAATCTAGATTTATTTTAGTTTTAGGTTTTGCAAAAAAGTAATAAACAGAAATTAAATTGTGCAAGAATGAAAATAAAATGCAATTTATGATTTATGTAGTAAATATGATAATTACCTATTAATGATTTGATCTATTGATGAGGATAACTAATAGTAATTTCCTATTGATGAGTTGATCTATTTTTGAGGATCCTCGTGCAGTTAGATTTAATTATCTATTTTGAATTTATGTTTTATAAAAATGCAATATATTTATTTTATATTCTAAGGTTAATTAACTATTTCTAACCTATTGTAGGGGTGAGAGATTAGGGATTGGCTATAGGAGTGGGCCTTGCATCCTAGAGGACAATGTAAATCTTTCTCTCCTAAACTAATTTATCTCAGTAACTAAGATGCATAACTCTTCTTAACATTATTCTATTCTATGAATGTAGGATAATTACAATTACAACTACATAAAATAAATTAAGCAGTAAATACAAATGACATAGTTACCATATGTGAAGAATAAAGTGCTACTTTTATTTCTGGAAATTCAAATGTACATGGTAGCATATTTCATCAAAAATTGTACAAACACATTTCGACATTTCTCCTTAAAATTATTCAATTTTAGACAATTGGACATTAGACCTTTTCAAAGGTCTCCCTATGTAATATATATTGTGACTTGGATAATTCTAAGTAATATTCTTCCATGTATTTTTCTATGTGGAGTTGTGGACTTGATAATACGACAACTATGCACTAACAAGAATAATCTAAACTAATACAATTCCTAATTCTGCTTGGACTCGGTAAACAACTTAAGTGGTCCAAGTGGCACTTTATGAGCTAACATAACAACATAATACTAACTTAGAAATTTTACAAGATATACACATAACCATATGTCCTTTATTCTCGTAAAGGACCAAATAATATTGCATGGGAATCTAATCATCCTAACAATATTCCAATTATACAATGTTTACGAAATAAATTTATAACAACTTTATTAATCACAATATCCTCATGAAGAATATGTGACAAGTCAACTAATTAAGTTGATTGTACTCCTTTATTGCCATTTAAGAGCACCATGCTATCACTGATGTGGCATGCAACATAAATCAACTAACTTGGTCAACTCTCTTTGGTAACTACTAGTAAAATTTCTCTTTGGTAATAGTCTTTAGTAGCTATCTTCTACAACATACTTCGGTAACTATCTTCCATAACATACTTGAGCTACCATATTTTGTAATAGTCTTCAGCCATTATTCTATCACTATGCCTAGGGCTTCCTTAATCCTTTGTCCTTATGCCCATCTTCTCATGTTTGAGGTGTATTCTAAGGCTTGTGCTACTACATCATGCACCTATGAAAAGTCCTTCTATACTTCCCTGCATAATCACTCACAACTCAAATGTTTTACATGAAATGCACACATTTGTCAGATTAAATGCATCCATATTTTAACTGATAAATCACAAAAATAAGCAGAAATAAATCACTTAAAATATATTATAATCACAAATTAAATATAAAAATGAAACAATTTGTTAATATACCAAATAAATCACTCATCATTTTCCCCCAAACTGAAATATATGCATGTCCTCATGCATGTGGAGAAAATGAGACAAACAAAATATTATAGATATTACACATATATCAATTGTCATCATCCAGATCTTTGCAAATAAATGAAATATTAAAATCAATCATGATTTATATTCATAAAGTCATTTACAAGTTCATAAAATAGGACATCACAATTATTTTTCAAAAATAAGCAAATAGGTTATCAGATATTATCTCCAAAAATCATTGGTAGCAATACTAAGAAACCAATATTTTTAGAGATGATTTAAATATAAGCCAACACATTACAATATAGCACATAGTTCCAATGAGATATCTACAACTAAAAATACGATGTTTTAGATTTTTATGACAACATAAATGTTACAAAATCTATCAAATAGATTGGAAAGTACTGATATCTACAGTTGAAAGTAGAATATTCCAGGTTGTCACAAATCATTCCTATGACAATACAAATTTCTCAGAAACTATTAAGCAGATAAGGAAATAATGATTTCTAGAATTGCTTGTAACAAAAATAATTTCATCAATAAATGCAGAACATATGATCATCTACAGAAAAATATATTGTTTTACAATTGTTTTTAGAGAATAGTTCCTACAAGAGCACAATAACATAACAATTCCTAGCAGAAAAATGAGTTCTCCAAATTATTTTACTCTAATAATTATGCTAAAAATTGTGATCGTAAAACATCAAGCACTACATATATGAACAAGTTCAAATATAAATTACTATTTACAGTATTATTTCAAAGATATATATGTCACAATAATATCTACAGATATAAGACATTAAACATTTTACAGATAATAATAATATATAAAATATTAAGTCTGAAAATAATAAAAATATTTAAATAGTTTATTAGTTCATCCGACTTGTGACTGTCAGGTGGAGATTCTTGATGATGGAGGTCTTGCTGGTGGTAATTTCTTTTTGCATTTCACCTTCTGTACCTACTCATTGGCCTTATACTCATCGATCGATGTTTCAACCATGATTGTCTTGATGTGTTCAACCTTGAGAGAATCCTCTCCCTACACTACATCTTGCATTTGAGATGGCAGAGGTTTCTCAACTGATACAACTATGTTTTCTATTACTGCGTTAATCTCTGGAGGCATCCCGATGTTTAAGATAAAATTCTTAGGTGCAGTTCCTATCTTGGTGGAAGGATCTGGTCTTTTTAGTTGATTCTTCTGTGTTAGACTGGCGAACGGTTGGGAGCTTTCCTCCTTAAGAAGCTTGGAAAAATCAAAGGCTTTGGTGGTGTAGGTTGCTTTACTGAAATTAATATTTTTTTTTGCTTTCTACTGATGGTGGAGCTTTTATTGAGAGAAGCATTGACAGGTGGCGGTCGGTTGATGGAATCAACAGGTTTCGTCACCTTATCCAATGAGATTGCTTAATCATGTCTATTTGGAGGGCAAGGGATCATTGGACCACTTTTGAATGTTCTGTAAAATCCTCCCTCAGTATATCAATTTTCATTTGTAAAAAAGTATTTTGTGCTTGAACATGAGATAGGGTTTCAGCAGTTGATTCAGGTAAGTTAGATTCATGCCCTAATATATTTTCTTTCTCATAATTTTTAGGAGTGTGTTTATGATGCCAGTTTTTCCATGCAGACTAGGTTGGTTTAGTAGTTTTGGTGGGTCATAATTTACGTTTTGGGGTCTCAAGTTCCTTCTCCTGACTATCTGACTCATGATATTCCTCAGATGGACTATCTTCTTCAATCTCATTTTTGGTAGACTCATAATATTCTGGCAGGTTAGACTCCTTCACTATTCTGCTCCAGGCTACTTTTACTTCATGTGCTTTTTTTAAGACTATTAATTTGATAAGGCCATGGTGTGCAAGTAAGTGCATTTTAGGTTTTTATTGTGAGTTTTTAGGTTGAACATGAATAAAAGTGGACTTTAGAGACTAAAATAGAAAATACAGTAGGTTGATGACAAAATCATTATTCTCTGGAAATTTCAAGTTTATAAAAATGCGGATATGGTAGGCTGCACAAGTGGACATTCATCCTTCTAGAGTGAATAATTTGATAATTAGGATGGTGTCTTCCTACCACATGAGAGGAAGTGGAGAAGTAGCATCACCCTTAATCCATCCCTCTTTGTCTCGAATAATGGTGCATTTTCATCGAATTTTGCAACTAGCTGGGTGACTCTCTTAGAGCGCTTTTTAGAATATGGCAGCCCTACTTTTGGTAAACCTAGTACTTCATAAATAATAATCGGGTTAAGATCAAACTAGATGTCTCTGACTCGAGTGGTCATATTTGCGAGGTTACAGTTTAGAAAAAATTGTTTGGCCACCCCTTGATCGTACCCTCTGACTTTCATGAGGGCATCCTACCACCTAGCTCTTTGAAATAACTCTGTTAAAGAATTACTAGGATTCTGTATTTTGACAAATGGGGGCTCACTACGTTTTTGAAAAATGGAATGAGGCATGGCTTTTAGGGTAAAGGATAGATATAAATTTGGTAAGGAATATAAAAATTTAGGAGCTGAGAGACCTGCAAAAATATTTCAATTGTACATAGAGAAACACATCTTACAATTTTTGTAAAATAATTCATTATCTTCACAAGGATTAAGAGAAAACGTAGAATTTAGGAGTAATTTTCATAAGCAGTTTATCATTAATCTCCATATAAGACTAATACGTTATTTTATCAACATAAACAATTTTAATTCTGACCTAACCTTCTGCATAACTCCTAAAAAATATTTGTTAATTACATATGAAGCAAAATGATCAGGGAATTAAAATATCTAGTTCTACGAATAAAAATAAAAATTGAAACAGTAAAAAAATTTACCCGTCGCTTTTGCTTTTTTGCCTTGCCAAACCTCTATCACCCTATGTCGTAATTCTTTGAAATTTTTCACCCGTGCTTCCTCTTAGCAATTTCGAGGTTTGATCTTGTTTTTATGGCAGAAACCATAATGCTCCAATTCTGTTTTGATTACGAAGAATTTCTGACGATTTTTCTATGACCTTCTATGGAAGGAAAGATAATTCTAGGGTTTATTTTCCTTTGCATGGAGTTTTAGCCATGTAGAGGTTCTACATTGTCTGATTACCCTTATCTAATGATGGTGGCCACTTGAACTCTCATCGATGACAATTACCACTTTAACTCTCATCGACGGTAAAGAAAATATTGAGTTTGATAAATCACGTTCATTGATTTGGATTTAATCAATAGTAAAGAATTTAAATCCATATCCTAATGTATGATTGGTCGATAAAAGCCATGCGTCGGTAATCGTCTCCTTCTATGGCTATTATGGAAAATTTTATAGACTTATCGTGGGTTTCCTTCCTTCCATCGTAACCCTCCATTTGAAATTTGATCAACGGCTAACATTGCCCATCTGTGGTATCTCCCGTGATTGGCAAAAAAAATCCACTTGTCATTCATCGACATAGTCTCTAGGGTGGTCGATATTCCTTTGGTGCAAAACTTAACCACCACCTTGCATGGAAAATATGGACTTTTATTACCAAGTATTGTAATATGTTTTGATCACCTTGGTAGGTAAAAATATTATTTTAATCATTTACCACATTTATTCTTTTATCCTCCAACGTGTCGCTAGCCCACATGTCTTCTTTTATGTCATTTTGCTATGTTTTATGCCATGTTTTGTCCACGTGGTACTCATTGTTGATGCTAAATTTTACAATCAATTAGATTGGTCCACATCCTAACTTGTTTGCTTTTACGTGCACGTGTTCCAATAGACCATCGTTCTTTGAAACTTTTATTTCCAGCCCCCGAGAACATCTGTGCTTTCAAGAGGGGTTTAAAAATTAACAGCACGTGGCACTAGTTTTGGCATACATGTCATAATAGGGCGACATGTGGCACCAGTTTGGGCCTACACATCATAAGATGACTTCTCATTTATGCCTTCATGTACACACTTAAAAGGTTTTATCAATATATAATTTTTTATTTTGTTTCCCTTGATTCTTCCTAAAATATTACTGCCACGTTTCCCTTATAATATTTGTTGACACGCATGTTGAGTGGTAATTTTGACCAAGTGCAAAACCACACTCACAGTTAGGATTTCGTTGAAAAACCCTCTCTTGCAAAGAAGTGTGAACTTCTCCAAGGTTCCTTTTACTTTAATGTGTGCATGTATGTTTGTCAAATGAGTGCATGGAATACCTTAGTGCTCTGCAAAACAACTATTAACAAGGGGCCTGTGCTGGGGTTACTTTAGTATATTATGCTATTATTTTCATAAAACTTACAATGGAGAATAAATGTGATTGGCCCTCATATGACCACGATGTGAGAATGAAATTCTTTTTATCTAGAAGTGTTTTAGCTGGATTTCCTCTTCCTTTATTAAGCAAGTTTAAACCAATTTTATTCTTTATTAACCTTGCTTTAAACATGAAATAGAAGATAAAATATGCTTCTAAAAAGTGAATCTGAAAATGATAAGTGGATTCCTTTTATGTTTCTTCAGAAATGGAAAAGGAATAATATTGAATGGCCAACACTGTAGCTATGAGAGCCTTTGATGTGCTTTATTAATAACTATATTTAATGAAATAAATTTTCATTAAGAGAGTTAATAAAAGGCTTGAAATGTCCTGTAAATCACCTCCTTTCAATGAGACTATAGTTTTCGTGAAATGAGTCAGTTTAATGCTTTTAATGTAAAGGCCTATAAGATGCCAAATAAATTACCCCTTTTCAAGAAATTGTAATTTTCATGAAAGAAAATGATTTATTACTTTGAAGGAAATAGCCCTTTTAAAACAATGCTTCATAAATCATTCCCCTATAAATGAAATTGAAACTTTCATCAAGGAGAAATAATTTATTTGTTGAAAATAAAAACAAATTTGAAATACAAAATCCTGCAAAACTGAAACTGAGAAGTCCCTACAAAAAGCATGAACCTGGAATAACTTTAGAAATTTGGATTTTAGTTAGAAAAAAACGTCTTTACTTCGAATGGAACTCTGAAGCTTATTATTTCAACCTATGTAAATATTTTTGGGATTTTATATTTTACATATTTTTTTATCATTTTATTTTATTTTTCAGAAATTAAAAACGAAAAGGTCAGGGTTAGAAAATAAAATAAATATAAAACTGAAATAAACTAAAAAACTACAACTCATAAACTAAAACACTGCAACTCAAAAATCACCACAAACCCGACAACATTAGTATCCTGCACAGAAAACCGCCATTAAAGTGACCCGTAGTCATGCAATCCAACCTTTAATGGGGTGCGATCTCCTAAGGAAAGTAAACAATACATCAACCATGACATGAAAGCAACCATATATGCATAAACTTGCTAGATAACAGTGTATTGTAGAAAAAAGAATATTTTCAATAAGCTTAAAGATAGTGCATAACACAACTTCATATTTGGAATCTATGGTGAGCCATAGTCCAGTTACGAAAAATGGAAGGAAAAACCAAACTAAATATAGACTCATTACATGCAGTCATGTCCTTACACGGTTTTTCCACCCTGTCAATTGTGTTTGAATCGAATATTTAAAACCCTTCGTCAAACATTTCCTTCCTCCTTGGCTTCAGTTTCTCCTTTACCTTGACAAAAACATCAAAGCATCCACCATATTTCATGTGCCAAACCTTTGATAATGCTTTTCATTTCGTACGTTTTTCTTTCTTTATAATGCTTCTTTCTGCATGTTGTAGGGGTATTTAACAAAAATAATTTGAACGTGATTTTAATTAATATGCTTCACTTATACCCCATTGGACAAAGTTCTCCATGTATCATTTTTTTTTCTCTACATCAAGGCAACGTAGGATAAGACTTAGCTTTGTGTTCCACAATGAAATTGGAGTTATCCTTAGCCACACTAGCCTATCCAATTACTAAACATATGAAGGTTAAAACTTGGACGTCCTACCTATTTGCACTGCCATGTGTATGTTTCTTCAGTACATTCACTCAACCAATCAATGCTGTGGGATTTAAGCTGCATACCATGACTGAGGTAGGGTAACATACACGTCGTGTTGACCATGCACTTGCATTGATCATCAAACTATCGGACCTCTTCGACTGCTATCCATTGCTATCAGAATACCTATAAACGTAATGGTCACACATCCATGAGCACTATGACCTGCCATTATCTTTGATTATTATGCACTGGGTAACTCCTCTACACATACCTCCTTTGTCTGCATGTGGTAACATCCCTATGTAACTATTCTATCTAACATATAACATGAATGTTCTTTATGCATTATTACTACTGCTACCTTCCCTGTTAGATTTCTTGATAACGCCCAACTTATCTTCATCGTACCCACCATGCCCATTTTATTATTGTTGATGTGCTGCCATTGTGCTTGTAATGACGCTTATACATTGTCTATTTGATATCTCCACCAAAATATACCCATAGTAAATTCTATATGATATGCATTAACAACTACCTTTTGTCATCCTCTCAGTTTCATGAACTACCCGCACATTCGAATCATCTTATAACACCTTCCAAGTATTGGTGTGCAACTAGATAGCCTACTGCAATTCTTCCATGCAGATAGGTCTGCATTGTATCTTCTACTTCTCCACAGACATTTTTCTTCCATACTCACAATTGCCAAACACAACTCCTATCCTTGGTGCTATCGTGCACATTGTGACCGTATGATATAGGTCATTTGTAACATAGCTATCTTTCTGCAAAAGATAACCCTGCACATTAAATGGTATCCCTTTATTTGTGCTTTGCATGCATAATCCCATCAGAAGCATCAATTATTTTACCCATAGATCAAGCCCTCCAAAAGATACACGTCAAATATCTAGAACTAAGTCCGAGTCATTGGTCTGTAACCACATCCACACTTTAGGGTACTGTTGGAGATTAAAATGCCTTCACACTCGACATGACCCATTTTGCTCAAAACCATGATGCACCACTGCAATCCCTGTCATGCTTCGACGTCGAACATCGTATCTTTGTCACCTCCACATGCCCGTAGCCGCTGTCACACTACAACTCAAGCCTTCATAATTTCTAATTAGCTGGCATATCCATGTATTTTTTATAGCTTCCATTCATCCTCCCTCACGGATGAAAATTTGATTATTGATAAACTTGGTCGTTGCAACCTGTGCCAAATTTATTCTACTGCGTGGCCACATCCACAGGCTAGCCTAGTCTCCATATTATGTCAATTCTCGATATCTGTGATCAACCATGTCAGCATTGCTGAGTTTGCCTGTCTCTACTTAGTTCACATCGCCTTTGTATGGTAAACTATATCCATGTACACGCTTCTAAAAATTAGCTATGACGACAAAAAAATTGTGGGTCTGGAACATTGTACTTTCTAGCTACTATTTCCATATTTGCTGGGTCCCATCATTGTCACTATGGATTACCATAATCACCACTATCCTTATTCTTAAACACCATGTAATCCTTGTTGTAACACCCTCTAGTTTCTAAAACAATCTACATTCTTTATTTTATCTCTTGTCCACACTGGCTATCGGATAGATGACACCTTTCACCACTGTTGATTTGTGTAGACGTGTCAGTGATGACCCCGACAAACATAAATGCATCCACCTTATCGAGTTCAAAATTTATCTGATGTAACATCTACATTATGTGCCACAATGGTTGTATGCCACATCGTCACCTCCCATGTCTGCTTCGTCTAGAGAGATTGGTCCTAGTCGGCAGTTCGAGTCTCATATCCACCATGCTTTGCTCTATTGTATTCCATTATGTCATTGGTGATATGTTCATTGTGACTTGCTTGGGTCAATAATGAGTTTGTTGACAGCTAACACTCTTTTCGCTGCACATGTGATCTAGGTCATCCTATAAAGAGTAAACATCAATGTTTTAAAAGAAATTCCAAAATAAAAATTAAGTAGCACAAAAATCCAAAAAAAACTTCATCTATGCAAGTCGAATATAAAACTAATGTTAGCTTAAAACAATGAACATTAAACTAAAACCTCATGGTATTAAAGTAATTAAGGTTTTAAAATTGACACAAAATCAAATAAATAAAGTTATATATACATATAAGTATATTTATTTTAATATATTATTATTATATATATAATAATATATATATAATAATATATATATATATATATATAGTTTTTTTTCTCTTTTTTTATTTTATCTTTTCAAATTTGCTTTTAACTAAAACATTAGGACTAAATTAGAAACAATGGAATAACATAAAAACTGAAACAAAATCCAAATCAAACACAACAAAACCCTATACAAGAAAAGAAAAGATACACAACACAATGAACCTTGGAAACTACATCACAAAATTGTGAATAGAGATTTATCAAACATGTCGTTAGAATAAGCTCGAAAATCCCTAAAATTAAAGTTTAAAGGTGGGTCCCAAAAATTTGGGGCTAGTTGTGGAGAGGCCACAACAAATGGTGACTCTGCTAGGGAATGCTCCCGAGCATTCCGGATGAAAAACCCAGAATATTTGGTTCTGAAACCAAACAAACCAAAGATTAGAAACAAAACTATTCAGCAACATCCAAATATGATGGGGATAGACAACTTCAATTGAAAATACATGAACCATTGCTTTAGCTAAGTGTGTGAAAGTGCTTTCATTTTAGCATTCTTGAAAACTATTCAGATTCCATCACTTGTTTTGCATTAGGCTATAAAAATATTACTCATGAAAGAATGTGCCTTTGCATTGCTCCACAACCAGTCAGGCATTTATAGCCCCGATGGAGATGCCCTCACTCACCCAAGTATTAGATTAAATTTGCATTTGCCTCTTTTATAAACATTGCTCCACTGCCAGCCAGGCGTCTATAGCCTCGATGGAGATGCCCTAAGCCATTTGATTGATTTGGCTTTTTTTTTTATCATTTTATTGCTTTGCAAATTTCACCTACCACCTGGGTTAGAGATCAAGTAAGGTTAAATATTGAGTATACAAAATATTTTTGCCTTAATTTGCAAACCAAATAACTTCATCTTTCAAGATTCCAAGAATGCCCCTTAATATGATGTGTTCATGTGTAGCCTTAGCAAAATGATTCATGGTTCCCAAAATTCACTATCTTAGTCCCCAAAATCTAGGAGCAATTACTAAATAATTCTATCCCCTTTCCTTGATCCACATGATAGGCAATTCATCCTTCAAGAGGCCATAAATTAGCAACTACCACAAAACACAACCACCAATAGAGGAACCAACCCAAAAAATCAAAACTTGCAAAACCAAAACTAGAAACAAAATCCAAAATAGAAAACCAAAACCAAAACATGAAAACCAAAACTTATATACAATAATATACAAGATGATGCAAAAAATTTGGCTATCACTTCCCTGGATCCCAAACACGATTAGCACACTTTAAAAGACATATATCATGATATGCATGCCAAGATTTACAAAAATCCAACCAAAACAAGATTAGATCAAGCCATGCAACAACTCTCATCTTGCCTCTCTCACACAACCACTTTGATTCAAGTTTATTAGCAATTCCATGTTGAGCATTTGATTCATTAAACTTGCAAGTGAATACATGATTTTCAATTATCTTTTGCTTATTCAATGAGATGTAAATTTCAAAATTAGATTCATTTTCACAAGCATGTAGGATTTCTTTCAAACAAGAGGCTATCTCTAAAAATTTTAAAGCAAAATCATCATCCATGTCTTTAGGCCAATCATACTCATGCAACAATTTACAAGCATCTAGGATATCTACTAAATGAGAATCATTATAATCTTGTATCCTAGATTCAATTGTTAGTTGTTGATGAACCTGATTTAACAATTCAAGCATGTCTACTTCTCCTTCATTTAACAAAGCAATCTCATTAGTGGTGTGAGTAGAAATCCACTCTAGTTCTTCATTCACCTCTAGTGGCATTTCATCATAAATAGCATTTGAATCCAATAAATGATTATACAAATTTTCACCTGAAGCTTGGATGTTTGGACATAAAAGGTTAGATTCTACCTTTTGTACATTTTCATTTACCAACACTTGGTGAGCCATTATGATATTTTCTTCTTCTTCATGGGCTTCATCATCATCTTGTAACACTTCATGTGATATAGTGATTTCAACATCCTGCATATCAAATGAAACAAAGAAATTTCATTAATAGGAACATGAGAAGCAAATAAGTCCTCATATCTTCCCCAACCATTATAATAATCATCTTCTAAACCCATGGGATGAAATTCTATCATGTTTTCCAAAGGCATATGATTCTCTAATTGTTCAGGAATTGTAGGCTCTTCATGCAAGATAGCAACTTTAGTGTCCTGCATATGAGATGAAGAAATTTTTTTATCAGAATGCGTAAAAGGAACACATTCCTCATATTTTTCCCAAACATCATCATAATTATCTTTTAAGATCAAAGAATCAGATTCTATCAAGCCTTTTGTATAATCTTTAGATTCATCTATTGATTCACCCTCTTCAACTTCAAAAAATTCATCTTCCTCAGATTCATCTATTGGTGGGTCAAGGGTTTCTTCAGTGGGATCAATTCTTATATTTTGCTTCCTATGATTCTCCCAATCCTCCTTTGTGAATAAAAATGAACCAATCTCTATATCTTGATGGGTTTGCTTACTACAATCCTCATTGGTGGACATTGACCTTGATACTTGCACCTCCTCTTGGATGATATCTAAGGTGGTTCTAATATATGGACATTCAACCCTATCCCCTTGATTGCTCACATTAGACCTCATTAAATTCAAGGGTATTATATTAGATGGTTGGTATTGGTTGGAATCTATAGCTCCTAAAACACAATCCATCATGGGGGAAGGTGGAATCTCAACTTGACTCATGGATTCATTTAGTTCTTTACAAATGGAGATAAATTGATTTGATATCATATTTGGGTCAACCAGATTTCCAAAATGTTCAAGAAATGTTGATTCTAATTGATCCCAAGAAGTGATAGAACCTGCAGGTAAACCAAGATACCAATCATAAGCAAATTCATCTAATGTGAATGGAAACATGTTACAAATGACATCTTCATGCATCTTTGGCCATTGAATTAAAGTGTTCTTGTATGCATGAATATGTTCCTCAACCCACACTATTCCATCATATCTAAACTGAGGTAGATGATCCAAAAAATCTATAGGCATAGGATGTGAAGGCCCAGGTATGTTTAAAGGACAACCTACCCTTAAAGAAGTAAGGAATGCCATTAGATAACCTTAAAGAATATAACTTTAAAACCAATTTTGTTAGTCAAAGAAATATCTTGCAAAGAAGCATGAAATGACTAACAAATCTCAAAAGATATGCATCAATTAAATCATGACATTAAAGAACATTCTCCAATTTGCAAAAGGTTAGCATCAATGCATCATCAATTGAAGAACTTTCAAATTAATGGATATGATCAATAAAACCTCATTAGTCAAGATAAATGCCTTCAAATCACTCTTTCAAATAACATGAACAAGTTAGCATCTAAATAACAATAAAACAACCAAATCAGGCCCTCCTTCTAGCACCAAAATGTTGAGTGGTAATTTTGCCCAAGTGCAAAACCACACTCACAGTTAGGATTTCATTAGAAAACCCTCTCTTGCAAAGAAATAAACATTTCTCCAAGGTTCCTTTTACTTTAATGTGTGCATGTATGCTTGTCAAATGAGTGCATGGAATACCTTAGTGCTCTGCAAAACAACTATTAACAAGGGGCCTATGTTGGGGTTACTTTAGTATGTTATGCTATTATTGTTCATGAAACTTAAAATGGAGAATAAATGTGATTGGCCCTCATATGACCACGATGTAGAAGTGAAATTCTTTTTATCTTGAAGTGTTTTAGATAGATTTTATCTTCCTTTATTAAGCAAGTTTAAACCAATTTTATCCTTTATTAACCTTGCTTTAAACATGAAATAAAAGATTAAAATATGCTTCTAAAATGTGAATCTAAAAATGATAAGTGGATTCCTTTTATGTTGCTTCAAAAATTGAAAAGGAATAATATTGAATGGCCAACTTTGTAGCTATGAGAGCCTTTGATGTGCTTTATTAATAACTATCTTTAATGAAATGAATTTTCATAAAGAGAGTTAATGGAGGGCTTGAAATGTCCTATAAATCACCTCCTTTCAATGAAACTATAGTTTTCATGAAATGAGTCAATTTATTGCTTTTAATGTAAAGGCCTGTAAGATGCCAAATAAATTACCCCTTTTCATGAAATTGTAATTTTCATGAAAGAAACTAATTTATTACTTTGAAGGAAATAGCCCTTTTAAAACAATGCTTCATAAATCATTCTCTTGTAAATGAAATTAAAACTTTCATCAAGGAGAAATAATTTATTTGTTGAAAATGAAAACAAATTCGAAATACAAAATCTTGCTAAACTGAAATTGAGAAGTCCTTGCAAAAATCATGAAACTGGAATAACTTTAGAAATTTAGATTTTTGTTAGAACAAAATTGTCTTTGCTTCGAATGGAACTCTGAAGCTTATTATTTCAACCTATGTAAATATTTTTGGTATTTTATATTTATATATATTATCATTTTATTTTATTTTGCAAACATTAAAAATAAAAGGGTCAGGGTTAGAAAATAAAATAAAAATGAAACTGAAATAAACTAAAACACTGCAACTCATAAACTAAAACACTGCAACTCGAAAATCACCATAAACCCTACAACGTTAGTATCCTGCACAAAAAACCACCATTAAAGTGACCCATATTCACGCAATCCAACCTTTAATGGGGTGCGATCTCCTAAGGAAAGTAAACAATACATCAACCATGACATGCAAGCAACCATATATATGCATAAAATTGCTAGATAACAGTGTATTGTAGAAAAAGAAGATTTTCAATAAGCTTAAAAATAGTGCAAAACACAACTTCATATTTGGCATCTATGGTGATCCACAATCCAGTTTCAAAAAAATGGAAGGAAAAACCAAACTAAAAACAGACCCATTGCATGTAGTCATGTCCTTCCATAGTTTTTCCACCCTGTCAACTATGTTTGAATTGAATATTTAAAACCCTTCGTCAAACATTTCCTTCCTCCTTGGCTTTGGTTTCCCCTTTATCCTGATAAAAACATCAAATCATCCACCACATTTCGTACGCTAAACCTTTGATAATGCTTTTCAAATTCGTGCATTTTTCTTTCTTTATAACGCTTCTTTCTGCATGTTGTAGGGGTATTTAACCAAAGGAATTTGAACGTGATTTTAATTAACATGCTTCACTTATACCGCATTGGACAAGGTTCTCCATGTGTCATTTATTTTTCTCTACATCAAGGCAACGTAGGATGACTTAGCTTCGTGATCCACAATGAAATTGGAGCGATTGTTAGCCACACTGGCCTATCCAAGTACTAAACATATGAAGGCTAAAACTTGGTCATCCTCCCTATTTGCACTGCCATGTGTATGTTTCTTTAGTATATTCGCTCAACCAATCGAGGCTACAAAATTTAAGCTGCATACCATGACTGAGGTGGGGTAACATACGCGTCGTGTTGACCATGAACTTGTGTTGATCATCAAACTATTAGACCTCTTCGACTGCTATCTGTTGCTCTTAGTATACCTATAAACGTAACGGTCACACATCCATGAGCACTGTGACCTATCATTATCTCTGATTATTATGCACCAGGTAACTCCTCTACACTGACCTCCTCTGTCTACATGTGGTAATGTCCCTATGTAACTATTCTGTCTAACATATAACATGAATGTTATTTATGCATTATTACTACTGTTGCCTTCCCCTTTAGATTTCTTGATAATGCCCAACTTATCTTCGTCACACCCACCATGCCCATTTTATTGTTGTTGATGTGCTGCCACTATGCTTGTAACGGTGCTTATACGTTGTCTATCCGATGTCTCCACAAAACTCTTTATATAGTAAATTCTATATGATATGCATTAACAACTAGCTTTTGTCATCCTATCAGTTTCACAAACTACCTGCACATTTGAATCACCTTATAACGTTTGTGAAGTATTGGTGTGCGACTAGATAGCCTGTTGTGATTCCTACATATGGACAGGTCTACATTGCACCTTCTACTTCTCCATGGGTATTTTTCTTCCATCCTCGTGATTGCAAAATGCAACTCCTATCCTTGGTGCTATCATGCACATTATGACCGTATGATATCGGTCGTCTGTAACATAGTTGTCTTTGTGCAAAACATAACCCTAAACATTAAATGGTATCCCTTTTGCTGTGCTTTGCATGCATAATCTCGTTGTAAGCATCAATTATTTTACCCATAGATAAAGCCCTCCAAAATATACACGTAAAACATCTAGAACTCAGTCTGAGTCATTGGTTTGTAACCACATCCATACTTTAGGGCACTATTGGAGATTAAAACGCCTTCACACTCAACATGGCCCCTTTTGCTCGAAACCATGATGTGCCACTACAATACCTATCATGATACGGTGTTGGACATCGTTTCTATGTCACCTCCACATGCCCCTAGCCACTATCACACTACAACTCAAGCCTTTATGTTGTCTAATTAGCTGGCATATCTACGTTGTATTTTTTTTAGCTACCATTCATCCTCCCTCATGGATGACAATCCGATCATTGATAAACTTGGTCGTTACAACCTACACTAAATTTACTCTGTTGCACAGTCGCATCCACAGGCTACCCTAGTCTCCATATCATATCAATTCCTGATATTCGTGATCAGCCATGTCAGCATTTTTGAGTCTGCCTATCTCTGCTTAGTTCACACCGCCTTTGTATGGTAAACTACATCCATGTACATGATTCTAAAAATTAGCTACGACGATAATAAATTTGTGGGTTTGGAATGTTGTGTTTGTTAGCTACTATTGCCATATTTGCTAGGTCCCATCATCGTCGCTATGGATGGCCATAATCACCGCTATCGTTATCCTTAAACACCATGAAATCCTTGCTGGAACACCCTTTAGTTTCTAAAACAATCCGTATTCTTCATTTTATCTCTTGTCCATGCTGGCCATCGGATAGATGACACCTTTCACCCTTGTTTATCTGTGCAGACACGTCAGCGACGACTCCAAAAAATATGAATACATCCACCTTATCAGGTTCAACATTTATCCGATGGGACGTCTGCATTATGTGCCAACATGGTTGTATGCCACATCATCACCTGCCACATCGAATTCATCTAGCGAGATTGGTCCTAGTCGGGTTGTTCGAGTCTCGTATCCACCATGCTTTGCTCTGTCATATTCCATTATGTCGTCAGTGATACGTTCGTTGTGACTTGCTTGGGTCAGTAATGATTTTGCTAATATCTAGTGCTCTTTTCACCACACATGTGGTCTAGGTCATCCTACAAAGAGTAGACATCGATATTTTAAAAGAAATTCCAAAATCAAAATTAAGTAGCACAAAAATCCAAACAAAACCTTCACCTATGCAAGTCAAATATAAAACTAATGTTACCTTAAAACCATAAATATTAAACTAAAACCTCATGATATTAAAGTAATTAAGGTTTTAAAACTGACACAAAACCAAATAAATAAAGTTATATATACATATAAGTATATATATTCTTTATTTATTTGTTTTTACTTATTATATTTTTTAATTTATTTTTTTATTATTTTTATTTTAATATATATATATATATATATATAATATATATATTTTGTTTTTTTTGGTCTTTTTTTTAATTTTATCTTTTCAAATTTACTCTTAACTAAAACATTAGGACTAAATTAGAAACAATGGAATAACATAAAAACTAAAACAAAATCCAAATCAAACACAACAAAACCCTACACAAGAAAAGAAAAGATACACAACACAATGAACCTTGGAAACTACATCGCAAAATATCGGATAGGGATTTATCAAACATGTCGTTCGAAGAAGCCCGAAAATCCCTAAAATCAAAGTTTAAAGGTGGGTCCCCAAAATTTGGGGATAGTTGTGGAGAGGCCATAACAACGTCTTTATCACTTGTCTTGTCATTTTCTGAATTGCTACGCGTCTCTCATATATGGGGCCAATTTAAGTTTTAACACTCAAGAACATTTCATGATCTGCATTACGGATAACGTCTATGGATGGCACTTACAGAATATTATTACAGAAGATATCTACGAAAAATGTTTACGGAAGATATCTACAGAAGACATCTATGGAAGACATCTACAAAAGACATCTATGGAAGACATCTATGGAAGACATCTACAGAAGACATCTACGGAAGACATCTACGAAAGACGTCTATAGAAGATATCTATGGAAGACATCTACAAAAACTGTAGTTGTTAGAGTTGAGAAAATACTTTACCTAATTCTTCCCCCCAAACTGTATTATGAACTTCGTATGCCTTTATTTACCCCCTCCCCCAAACTATAATTTTGGCTATATAGCCAAAACAAAATGAAGGGTGTCTTATTTATATTATGGTGGATGGTATAATAATGAGTTTTATTTATGGGGGATTATTATAATTTTTGTGATTGTGCTTCCTGAATTTCATTAAGGAGTATCCAAGTGAGAGAAAAATAATGATTATAAAGCTTGATATCAGTCATCAATATATGCAAAAATAGATCTCTATCAAAGGCTTGGGATATTTTCAATCACTTAGAAAAAATGGAATAGATATTCTGATATTATGATGGCTTTTGCTAAAGGATGCAAAGTTTTGGGAGATACAAGCCACATTTTTGTAGGATAAAATGAACTATAGTACTTCCATAGGAATTTGCTTCTGACTTTTGCCTGCTTATGATATTCTAGAGTTGTTTCACAAAGACTTCAAACATCCTAGTGACTTCAAACAAATTCATCTATTCATTTCACAAATCAATATGATGTTAAAGTTATCCTAATGTTTTCAAGCTTCTCAAGGACCAACTGTGTGTGCAGTGAGTATTCATTTCCCATTATGAGTAAGGATTGAGTAAAACAATGGTCACTTATGCCAACAAGCTAGCTTATTTGTGAGCATCCATAGGTCTTGTCCAGACTTAGTGCTACTACATAAGGATACCTTATTGCCAAGCGGGTTTCATTCAACCCATTGTTGTAATGAGGATCACCCCATGGTTTTCAAGATACTAAGAATTCCAGGGATTCAAGCTCTTTTACCCTTCTTTGACTTTTTTTTCTTGGGATACTTGCTCATTTTGAGAGGGAGCAAGGGATTTTTATTGCTTTTTGGAGTTCTTGCTTATTTTTAGAGGAAGCAAGAAGATATTTTTGGGATACTTGCTCGATTAGATGAGGAGCAAGGGATTTTTTTTGAAGGATGAAGGGCGAGCTTGTCCTTTTGCCAATTCATTAGTACTCTAGACCATGTGCATAGATGGATAAGCAAGGGAAACTATTCACTTTATGGCAATAGTAACTCATGAGTTAATCTCTCCAAATCTCACAATGTTTTTATATGTTCTAATGTGCGTAGTCCAAGAGAAAACTTGATTGACTAGGAATAACTTACAACATCAAAATATTGCTTGAATTTCAATGAAAATTTGCTCAAAACACTAGTGGTGGTTGAGTAATTGAAAAACACCTAGATTTTATCTAGCAAACAAGGTATTATGCAACATGTGGTAGTCATTTTCCTACAAGTTTTTTAAAGAAATATCCTTGGGCTATTTTTGAAACATTGAGACTGAAAATTGATGAAAATAAGATAGAAATATTGCAAATATAGAAACTTCATGATGAAATAAAGGAAGCATAATCTTTTTTTTATGTGAGAGAGAAGTTATTATTCAATAGTTGTTGATTGCAGTTTAGATATGTACTACAAATCAGCTTGTTGCTTAAGGTGGTGTATGAATTCTTCCTTAGATAATGGCTTCTTGTAAAGTTTAAGCCTATGCCCATTTACTAGTAGTTTCCTTGTTGAATCATCTATAGGCTTAAGCTTGATTGTACCATTCTCGAATATCTCTTCAATTTCATAGGGTCCTAGCCATCTTGTCCTCAATTTACCTTGAAAGTCTTGGTAACGAGAGTCAAACAACAAGGCCCAATCTCCTGATTGAAATGTACATGGTACAATGTGTTTATCATGCCATTTCTTTCTTTGTTGTTGGGTTATTTCAGTCCTATGTAATGCCTCTAGTCTCCTTTCATCCAGAATGTTTAACTTTTCCAATCTAGCTTTCTGTGCTTTGTCCAAATTCATGTCAAGTTGTACCGTTGTGCGAAGAGTTTCTATCTCAAATTCGATGGGCATGATAGCTTGTTTTCCATAGACCATTTCATAAGGTGATAATCCTGTGGTAGTTTTCCAAGTTGTATTGTATGCCCATACAACTTCTTTCAATCTCTCAGCCCAATCACCCCTATTAACAGCTACGGTTTTTGTAATGATCTTTTCAAGTTCTCTGTTCGTAACTTCTACTTGTCCATTGGCTTGAGGGTGATATGGTGAGGTTTTCCTATGTTTTATTTGATATATGTCAACAAAATGTGCAATTACTTTGGAGAGAAATTGGGTTCCATGATCTGAAACTAACTCTCTAGGTGCTCCAAAGCATTGCATAATATTTTCATAAAGGAAATCAGCTACTGGTTCAGCTTGTGCTCGTGGTAAAGCTTTAACTTCAGCCCACTTAGTAACATAATCTGTACACACAAGTATGTGTTTATTACCTTCACTTGGAGGGTCTATTGGTCCAACAAAGTCAATTCTCCATTTCTCGAATGGTTCAAACACTACTTGCAAAACCAAAGGCATCTCCATTGAAGGTGTAGGCTTACTAGCTCTTTGACAAGCATCACATCTATCAATAAATTTATGGACATCTTTATTCATGGTAGGCCAAAAGTAACCAGTTTGAAGTATTTTACTAACTATCCTTTGGGTGGCATAATGGCCTCCACAGGGTTCTTCATGTGCTTCCCGAATGATGTCATATACATCTTCTTCTTGCACACATCTCCTAATTACTTGGTCAGGACATCTTTTAAACAAGACTCCATGAATCCACATATAAGGAGTGCTTTGACGTATTAGTTTTCTATGCTCATGCGGTGTATAGTTTTGAGGCATTTTTCCTGTTACTAAGTAATTTACAATATCATCATACCAAGGAGTAAAAATAGAAAGAGCAAACAAATGTTCATCTGGGAAATTATCAGGAATTAACTCATCATCATCAAATATTTGCATACGAGATAGGTGATCTGCAATGACATTATCTTTTCCTACCTTATCTATGATTGTGACATTAAACTCTTGTAGCAAAAGAAGCCATCTAACCACTCTACCTCCTACTATCGCTTTGTTCATTAAGTATTTAATGGTAGAGTGATCAGTGTGAACAAATACTTCATACCCTGTTATGTAATGTTTAAATTTATTGATAGCATGGACTACAACTAAAAATTATTTTTCAGTAATAGTGTAATTAAGCTCAGCTCCATGCAAATTTTTACTTACATAATAGATAGCATAAGGTATTTTGTTCTCAACCTGTTGCAATACTACCCCTATTGCGTAACCCGAAGCATCACAATGTATATGGAATGGTAATTCCCAATTTGGTCCTCTTAGGATTGGAGCAATAATCAATTTATCTTTTATAACTTCAAAGGCTTCTTGACATGCTTCAGTCCAATTAAATTCACTTTCTTTAGTTAAGAGCTTAAGCATGGGAGCAACAATTTTACTGAAGTCTTTAATGAATCTACGGTAGTATCCTGCATGTCCTAGGAAACTTCTCACCTCTGTTTGTATTTTTGGAGGTTGAAGGGATTGAATAACTTGTATTTTTGTAGGATCTACTTTAACACCCTCTTCTGATATATAATGTCCTAGAATAATACCTCCTCTCATCATCATGAAACACTTTTCATGACTCAAAGAGAGGTTTTTCTCTTGGCATCTAACCAAAACTTTTTGCAAGCTTGACAAAGTTTCTTCAAAGGTATTACCATAGACTGTGAAGTCATCCATATAGACTTCTACACACTCATTTATTAAATCAGCAAAGATAGCTAAAATAACTCTTTGAAAAGTGGTAGGTGCATTGCATAATCTAAAAGGTAAGACTTTATAAGCATAGGTGCCTACTGGACATGTGAAGGTTGTCTTTTCTTGATCTTCCTCAGCTATGGAAACTTGATTATAGCCACTAAAACCATCCAAAAAGTAGAAATATTTCTTTCCAGCCAAGGTATCAAGAACTTGATCAATGAATGGCAAGGGAAAATAGTCTTTCTTTGTTACTTTGTTTAATTCCCTATAATCCACACAAATCCTCCATTTACCATTATTTTTAGGGACTATCACAAGAGGTGACACCCATTGACTATCAAAAATTGGATATATAAATCCTGCCTTCAAGAGTTTAATGATTTCTTCTTGAACCACATCTTTCATAGTTGGATTCAATCTTCTTTGGGGTTGTCTTACTGGATAACATCCTTCTTGGATAAAAATATGATGGGTACAAATATTTGGATGTATACCTTTCATATCCTCGTAGTTCCATGCAAATGTTGATTGATATTTCTTAAGCACATCTATTAATTGTGATTCTTGTATGCTTGTGAGCTCATCACTGATATTCAAGGTTCTTCCTGGTGTGATATCTATTTGCTTGCATTTTTTGTGTTTGCATCTATCCCCATTATCTCATGTTCAAGAATATTTAAGTAATAGTCATATGGTATCATTTGTTGAGACTGACTTGTGCTTGCCTCATTAATAGCCATAGTAGATTCAGATGAACAACCATTATCTTGACCTTGATCTTCTTTTTGATTTCCTAACAGTAATGGTAATGGTCCCTCAACCTCTTGTTGAAGATGTTCGCTCAGAACATTGATTGATAAGGTTTGGATTTCATCAAAATCATGAGGGAAATCATACCATAATTGCTTTGGAAATTCTTCTTCTATTGTTGATTCATGGAATAGGCTAAGGTCTTTAGTATTCTTACCATCAAAAATAGTCATATTTCCCGATCTACAACTAATGTAAGCATCATCTGTTGCGAGCCATGGGTGCCCTAGAATTAAGGGATGTCCCCCTAACTTTTTCTTGGGTTGTAAGACTATAAAGTCTATAGGGTATTCCCATGAACTTATAGAGACTATAACATCTTCTAGTTTTCCTTCTGGCTTAATAGTAGACCTATCTACGAGTTGGAGTACAATAGAAGTTGATTGTAATTTATGTACCCCTAAATATTCCATTGTTTCTTTAGTCATGACATTAATAGCGGCTCCTAAATCGACCAAAATATTTTGCAAGGCTATGTCACCAATGTGTACCATGAGTATAGGTATTCTAGGATCTATGTATTTTGGTAATGACCTACCTCCCATTATTATCTCAGACAATTGTCCAATGACTTGAATAGTTTGGGCTTCATTCTTCTTTTTCCTTCCTGAATTTGTACATATGTTTTTAATGAGCTTGGAATAGATGGGTATATCCTTGATAGCTTGTAATAAAGGGATCTTGATAGTAACATTTTCTAATTCTTGAAGGAAGTTAAAGGTTGGCTTAGATGGTTCTTTTGGTATTGCTAGTCTTTGAGGAAATGGTATCTCTACTTCCTTCCTTTGAGGAATTTGGATCTCTTGTTGTTTTTTTGGAATGTTTTCTGGTGAATTTTCTATTTCCTTTTCATTGTTATCCTCCTTTTTGAACAAATCTATAGTGGGATTATCAAGCTCTGTGAGAGTTACATTGTTTTCCAATACTTTTCCTGATCTCAATTGAATTTGTTGACAAGGTGCTATAGATATAGAACATGTCTCACTAGTTTCATAGGCTTGTTGAATGTTCTTGTTGTTGTTAGGATTAGGGACTGGTTGAGCTGGAAGAGGAGGTTGCTTAGGAGGATTATTATTATTAACTGGAGGTGGAAGAAGTCTATTTTGAGGGGCTTGTCCCCTAAATTGGTTTTGAAAGTTCTATTGTTGTGATGGATTTTGAGACCAACCAGATCCTCCCTGATTATATTGACCATTAGTATTCCAACTATTTTGACTTGACATTCCTTGATTCCATGGAGGTGGATTTCCATAGGTATTGGCCATAAAGTGGGCCCATGGGGGTATGTTCCAGTCTTGATTGTTTGAATAAGAGTTCCAATTTGTCCAGTTTGGTGCATTGGACCATTGATTAGGCCTTTGCGAGTTGGAATAACTAGGGTTTGACCAATTTGGTGGTCCATTGAATGGACCATTCCATATTTGAGCTACAAAATAAATATCTTCTACCTCTTCAACTTCAGGTTCCTTTATGGCAGCTTTAACAATGGAGATGTATTTGCAGTTTTTAGTTTTGTGATTCTTATCACAAATTTTACAACAAGTAGCAATGTTGGAAATGTTTGTAATGTTGAGAGGGCATTCTCTCAGGTTGTGCTTTTTCCTACATCTATGATAGTAGATTTCTTCATTATCCTATTCTTTTGGCTTCCTATCCATTAAATCCAAAGATGTAGTCAAGGTACTTAACAAATCAGTTTTTAAACCTTCCAACATGTTTCCAATTTTTGCTCTTGTCACTCCTCCTGTAGATGTATACTTATTACTCCTTAGAGGTTTATTTCTTGAATAGTTTCTGCAAAGGTTTACAATCTCTTCAAACATCATAAGATGGATATCTCCTTTTGCCATAAGGTTCAGAACCTCAAGGACATCTTCTTTTAGTCCTTTTAGAAAGAGTTCTTTTAAGATTTCTTCATCAAGGTCTATATTTACTCTAGACCCAACAAATAGAAATCTCTCAAGGTAATCCTCCAAAGATTCTTCTTCTTTTTTATTCATGTGGAATAGCTCAGCTTTCTTATCCCTAACTCTACAGTAATCTTGATATCATTCAAGGAATAGCTCTTTTAATCCATGTTCTCCATCCCATTGATTACAAATATTTTCTCCTAGACCCATGAACCATCTTAAAGCTGCATCTTTAAGAGTAGAGGGAAACAACCTTAGATTTTGTTCATTGGTGGTGTAAAAGTAAGCTTGGCACACCACTTCAAATTTGAAAAGAAAAGCATCCGGATCTTCGTGTGGTTTCCCATGGAAGGTGGGCAATACAAAAATAGAGATTGACTTAGGTTCTCTTGTTGTCCCATCTGTATGTAATATTGGGAAGGCAAATATCTTTCTTTACCCATTTCTTCTTTGGTCTCTATTCTATCTTTGTCCATCCCCCCTTTGGTTCTCTTCTACTTCTCCCTGCCCACTTTGTTGGTCAGCCATAATTGAATGTAAGATTTCAAGAATTGGACCAGGTATGGGTTCAGTAAAAATAGAAGAAGGATCTATGTGATTGTCAAATTCTGGTTCAAGTAATAAATATGAGTTGGGATCTTGTTCTAGGATTTCATCTTGATTGGTTGATGTTGTTGTTTCAAATTCTTCTAACTTATAAATTCTAGGCTTCCTGCTAAAGTCTCTTTGGAAATTTCCTTCTAATTTGTTGATCTTTATAAATCTTCCCTTAGAGTCTCTAGGTCTACTCATGAATTTTCTAAGTTCTCTTGTTTTTGCAACACGTCTAATCTTCCTTGAATAGTCTATGAATATCGTTGATTGGATCAAGTTGTTCGGGTGTCATGAAGTGTTCTTCTTCAAAATCAAAGTGGTCTATCACTAATTGAATCAATTGAATAAGAAAATCTTGTGTTGGAATGGGGTCGAGATTTCCAAATTGTAACTCACAACGTAAATCTTGACACAACTCTCTAAAGCGCACAACTCTAGGTATCTTGTGATATTTCTTGCTATATTCTAGGGCTACTTCTCTCTTTTCTATGTCTACAAGGAAGTTGTGAATGATGAGGGAGTCTTCAAAATATTGATTCCAAGGGTAAATTGTTGGATTTACTATTGCTCTTCTATCCCAAAGCCAATGCTCACAACTCCTTCCAAGATCTAGATAAGATGAATGGTAGTTCATCCCTAGAGTTTTTGCTATGTCAATCCTTTTGATTTCCTTCAACTCATCTGATTTCTCTTTAATAATGTCAATGCATTCATACAGACACTCCCACTCCTTACTAGATGTTCTATTTCCTTGCTCAAAAATAAGGTTAACTTCTTGTTTTATCAGTAGTTCTCTAAGGTCTATAAGTGCAAACTATTTTCCACCATCTAGCAACTTATATTTTATTCTCCTTTTCTCTCTTTGGTTTTGGTTTTGTTTGGGTTTTGATTTTGTTTTTTATTTTAATCCTACTATTGTCAAGTTTAGATATAAATCATAACAAATGAATTTATAACTATCCTTAATATAATAGGAAAAATTGAAATAAAATTTCAAATAATCCTAATGTTTTGCTAAAATTAGATGTGACTCACCTTCCTATGAATCTTTATACAACCAATCTTAGCACACTAGGAATAATATGAAATATTGTTGAAAAAGTAAAATTTAATAATCCTAATGTTTTGCTAAAATTAGGTGTGACTCATGTTCCTATGAATATTTATACATCCAATTTTAGCACATTAGGAGTAAAATGAAATATTGTTGGAAAAGTAAAATTAATTGGAAATAAAAGGTTAAACTATTACTATTTGTTTGATTGTTTAGGAGGGTTTCACTATGGCTGTGTCACTCAACCATACCTACTTCCTACTTCTTATAGGTCCTAAATATTCAGGGGTGTTTCACTATGATTGTGTCACTCAGCCATACCTACTTCCTATTTTTCTCATAGGTCCTAAGTCAAACTAAATAATAATAATCACCCAAAGCTAGAAAATTTGTAGGAAATAAAATTTTAATTAAGAAAGTAGTAGAATTGATTCCTCAAGAGAAATGAACCTGGCAACGTTGAACGAAGGGGCTTGTTGGGACCATCTCATGCCACTCTAACTCATATGCACGCCAAGGACTCATATGTACCTCTTTCCACATACAAGTAAGCCTCTCCTTTTTGCACTACCAAACAACTTTTTGATTAACCACTATGATGCTACTCTCCTTGGCAATGGTGCCAAAATGATCGATTGTAATAGCTTACATTTAATTTATCAATCTGAGGGTAATCAAGGTTAGATTTAAAGAGTAGGAATCTAGTATAGATTGTACCATGGGGATCAATGCTAAGCTTAATTTATATTTCTTTTAGTTTTAGGTTTTGTAGAAAAATAATAAACAAAAATTAAATTGTGTAGGAATGAAAATAAAATGCAATTTATGATTTATGCAGTAAATATGATAATTACCTATTGATGATTTTATCTATTGATGAGGATAACTAATAGTAATTACCTATTGATGAGTTGATCTATTGGTGAGGATCCTCGTGCAGTTAGTTTTAATTATCTATTCTGACTTTATGTTTTATAAAAATGCAATTTAATTTATTTTATATTCTAAGGTTAATTAACTATTTCTAACCTATTGTAGGGGTGAGAGATTAGGGACTAGTTGTAGGAGTGGGCCCTACCTCCTAGAGGACAGTGTAAGTCTTTCTCCCCTAAACTACTTTATCTCAGTAACTAAGATGCATAACTACTACTAACATTATTCTATTCTATGAATGCAGGAAAATTACAATTACAACTACATAAAAGAAATCAAGCAGTAAATACAAATGACACAGTTACCATATGTGAAGAATGAAGTGCTACTTTTATTGCTAGAAATTCAAATGTACATGCTGAGGCATTTCTTCAAAAATTGTACAGACTTGAACATTCGATATTTCTCCCTTAAATTATTCAGCTTTAGACAATTGGACATTAGACCTTTTCAAAGGTCTCCCTATGTAATATATATTGTGACTTGGACAATTCTAAGTAATATTCTTCCATGTATTTTGCCATGTGGAGTTGTGGACTTGATAATGCGACAACTATGCACTAACGAGAATAATCTAAACTAACACAATTCCTAATTCTTCTTGGACTCAGTAAACAACTTAAGTGGTCCAAGTGGCACTTTATGAGCTAACATAACAACATAATACTAACTTAGACATTTTGCAAGATATAACACATAACCATATGTCCTTTATTCTCGAAAAGGACCAAACAATCTTGCGTGGGAATCTAATCATCCTAACAATATTCCAATTATACAATGTTTACGAAATAAAGTTATAACAACTTTATTAATCACAATATCCTCATGAAGAATATGTGACAAGTCAACTAATCTAAGTTGACTATAATCCTTTATTTCCATGTAAGAGCGCCATGCTGTCACTGATGTGGCATGCAACATCGATCAACTGACTTGGTCAACTTTCTTCGGTAACTGCTGGTAAAAGTTCTCTTCGATAACAGTCTTCAGTAGCTACCTTCTGCAACATACTTCGGTAACTATCTTCCGTAACATACTTCAGCTACCATATTCTGTAACAGTCTTCAACCATTGTTCTGTCACCATGCCTAGAGTCTTCTTAATCCATTGTCCTTATGTCCATCTTCTCATGTCCGAGGTGTATTCCGAAGCTTGTGCTACTGCATCGTGCACCTGTGGAACGTCCTTCAATATTTCCCTACATAATCACTCACAACTCGGACGTATTTTACATGAAATGCACACATTTGTCAGATTAACTGCATCCATATTTTAACTGATAAATCATAGAAATAAACAGAAATAACTTACTTAAAATATATTATAATCATAAATTAAATATAAAAATGAAACAATTTACTACAAAAAATATATGCCAAATAATCACTCATCAGATGATACTTGAATGTTAAGGATCTCTACATTACCGATGACTTTCATTCCTTTGCCATGATTTTGGGATTCACTTTTATTCCTTCTTGCTATTTGGCATTTTAAAATTTCAAATAGAAAAAAGGTAAAAAAGATGAAGCCAGTCCTTCTTGATCAAGAGGCTCTTCTAATTTTTTAGCTCTTCTTTTCCCACATATTTAGAGAACTCTTTATTTAATAAATCTTAGAAAGAGTGTAAAGCTACATGTCTTCGAAGCTTGATGCATTTGGCAAGAAATAGAGATTGGTATTATAAGAGAGTGAGGAAAAAGGTAAGAGAGGAAAATTTTGGGAGGTTGGGATGTTTTAAGGCATGTAGCTCTGCATACTTTTTAAGTTCAACCAAACAGAGCTTTCTCTTATTTTGTGGTTTCCTCTACTAACTCTCAGGCTTTGCTATTTTGATAATTTTGGTATTTCCTTAAGTTAACAACTTCCAATTATTATAAGAGTATAGCCATTCCTACTGGTCTTCAACAAGAAATACCATAATTATACCAAAAGAGCATAATCCCAAACATAATCATTAGCAATAATACAATGTTGAAGGAAGAATCCCACTTATATAGATTTCTTAGTTGAGAGAGATCATTGATCAATTTCCAAGTCCATCCTCTAATTATTCAACCCAAGTGTTGTAAACTTGTAACAATGACTATTTCTAAGGTAATTTTATCTTAATCTTCTTGATCCTACACATATGATCTACCTAGTGCTCCTTTCAAGGCCCTGTTTTGTCGTTCAACTATCTATTTAGCCAACTACATTATTTTAGTTGCATCTATCCATAATAAAATTGTATTTACCGATTGGCTTATTTACACTAAATTGTGGCATAACTCATGCTAGTGGTGCTTGAATCTTAACTTCTTCATCAATTCCCAAGATTATCTAAAAAATAACATCAATAATTAACAGTTGATAGTCTCTTCCCAATCTGCATTGATCTATGTGCCAAGTGAAAAAAATTCATTTTAAAAGTCCCAAGGCACATGAGAATCATTATGTTGGAATGTGGTGTAGAACAATCATTGGTGGTGTGCGATTCCTCAAGTAGTTTTCCCAGAGATTTTGGACCTATTTGTTGGGACATGTGCCTCATTGTGCCTTGAGACTAGTCATAGTTGACCTTCAATTTTTGTTGGCTTCCCAAGTTTGATAAGATCACCAATTTAGGACTACATAAGAAGAGCTCACTCCAAATCAACTCTTTCTTTCATTTTGACCAATAAATTAATTCTATTTATACCTACTCCATAACTCCTTTGGTCAGATTTACCTTTTGCTCTTCATATCTCTTGATATGATATGACCTAAGCTTCTCACCATAAATCCAAATAATTTTTGAAATGTAGAGGATAGTCATGTAAGCATGATCTTGTGCCAGGTGTCCTCCTACTTGTGCCAAAAAATCTCTTGATAATCTCGTCCTAGATATCGGTGGTAGATCCATGATCACTAAATCTTGAACAATTGCAAGGTTGGATAGTCTATGTAGTAATATTACAAAATTTTCTATGACACATTGTCTAGACTTGCATTCCATTAAAATGTAGTGTCCCAAAATCCATTCTAGCATAATTTAATCTCATGCAGCTATGTAATACCTAGACTTATAAGCATAATGATAAATAAAAGGGTGGAGACATAGTATTTCCTCTATCAAGAGATGATTGCTTGTATTCTAATTTAAAATCTATAAGGGTAACTCTATCAACCATTGGGTCCTTCAGAGTTGCTTCAACCAAATTCATTTATCTGAAGATTAGCAACATCTCTTCTATCCTATTTACTTCTTCCACAATGCTTCTTCTGGTAGTGTTTGATGCTTATTTTTATCCTTATTTGATTGTTGGACCAGTGTTTGATAGATTTCCATCACCTTTTCTCTTTGTTTTCTTATGATTTTTGGGTAATACAATTTTTGGTAAGCCTATTTTCTTTGATAGTGTAGGCACAATACTTCTATACTGTGTTGCTTTATTGGTAATTTTGACTCTTTCTTATCTAGATGCTCTCCTTGTACAAAAATTACCTCTTTTGAATCATCTTGTTTGGTTTGTTCCTTTTCTTGCCTCACTTTATGCATCATATTTTCTAAACTTTTTATCTTCTAATTGTAGTTTGACAATGAAATATTGCCCAAATTCTACAGCTAGATCAGTCGAATAGGTTGGGGAGAGTTTCTCCATTGTAAAATATTATTTTAGATCCATTGTAATAGCTACAAAATCACTTAATTCTTGTGCTGCCATTGGGTAGAAGTGTGGTTGATGGAATTGATAAGTGTTACTGTTGGTCATCAAATCTGCCTAGGAAAGGATTTTGGGTAAATGTATTCACCCTAGACCTAGACCAACATTGAAATGCTGAAGGGAAGAGATGCCCCTCATGCCAATCTCCGAAGAAAGGCCGGATCCTATGCTAAACTACTTTGGTGTTTGGAGATAAGGGTGCAGGAAAGAGATAAAAGGAGTTAGGGTTAGAGAAAGAAATAAAAAGTGGGTAAGGGAAGAGCTATTGATGATTCGAAGTGGGAGAGAACAGGAAGCACAATCACTAACTGACAACTTGAATAGAAGTAAAGAACACCAAAAATAAATGAAAGAAACTCTATATGAACCTTCCTATGTATCCTTCAGGCAAGTTTTAGGGTACAACCCCCGATCACACATTGGATGCAGGGTTCAGCTTCTCAGTATGCAAACGAAGGAAGACAAAAGAATTCGAACACAGAAGGCAGCATAAAAGAAAGCCAATATGACGTTTTCCTCTCCTATGTATCCTTCAGGTGAGTTTCAGGGTACATTCCCCGATCGCACACCGGATGCAGGGTTCAGATTCTTGGTATACAAATGAAGAAAGACAAAAGAATTCAAGCACAGAAGGCAACATAAAAGAGAGAAATCGAGCCCAAAGCTCTTTAGTATTAATCGCAGGACATCAAGTTGCAACAGCTTTCTTAGCAAATATTTCCCCCCATTTTCTTCATTACAATGCTTGGGTTTTTATAGAGGACCCGACCCTCTGAGTCATAATTACACAGCAAGGAGAAGTACCCCCTCAAGCCCTGAGAATTTGATTCCTTGAGGCTCTTGTGATCGAGCTCTCAAATCCGTTACCAAAACTAGAAACTATGACCGAGTCAACCATGGAAAGGTGCAATGATGAGCTGTCTGGACGTCCTTGGTCTTCGGGTGTGGTGATCGAGTGGCCGCCATGCTCGTCGGGCTCTTCATCATGGCCTGATACTTTGTTTCCAATTGCCAAAAATGAGCAACGAGCTTACCGGGCACGAAAAAATGTATTTATGAGGCACTTGATCACCTCGGTAAAATACTCGGCTTGGAGCGCATGCCTTTGCAGTGCTTCGCTAGCCTTTAAAATTCGCTTCGGGATGGACTTGTGTCGAAGTAGATTCTCCTTGATTTGCATTTTGCATGGTGAAGCTTTGTAAGACAGCTTCGGGGGTGATGGAGGCCGAAGCATATCTCTTTCACTAAATGGGGTCTTTATTTTTCGTTGCTTCGCTATGGCAGAACTGCTTCGGTGTGGTCCTTCAGCCGAAGTAGATAATTCGCTAACGAGCCTTTGGGATGCTTCTCCGCGATCCTTCTTTAGAACTGTGGTTTGGGAGTATTTTTGCCAAAGTGCACCTTTGTATTCAAAATGCATCTTCCACTTCGGATGAAAGTATTTCGCATGAAAGTTTGCCGAAGCAAATGCTTCGTAATGATTTTATGTGAAGTAGAATTGGTTCGCTAACACAAGGGCCCGAAGTGGGTGCTTCGACGACATTTTGGTGAAGTGTTTTTAGTACTTTACTCCTTCAAATTCTGCTTCGCAAAAAACTCGCCCGAAGTAGCTACTGGAAATGCTTCGAGTGCGAAGCAGTTTCCTTCTTCCTCTGTATTTTACTTTGGTAACACCGCTTCGCAAAAAACTCGCCTGAAGTAGCTGCTGGAAATGCTTCGGGTGCGAAGTAGTTTCCTTGCCTTAGCTAGTTTGGACTGTGGTCTAGACCTTCCTTCTTTGGCGAAGTTGTTCTTTTGAAGGCCGCTTCGCTCAACTTCCGCCCGAAGTAGGGGTTTGAAGCACTTTGGGCCCAAAGTTCTTTTATCGTTCCCCTTACATTCTTCTTCGACAATACTACTTCGCCAAAAATTTTTGCTCGAAGTAGTTGTGAAAATGCCTTGGGTGCGAAGTTATTCTTATTTTCTTTTGTATACAAAGGGATGGCATTGAAAACCAAAATTGCTACAACTTTTCAAATAAAGAAATAACAAAGAAAAACTTTATAAAACACTGTACAAAATTTTGATTTCCTTTTCTACCCCTTGAGGAATGTGACAAAATTGTTAACATTCTTGGTGGCTCGCGGGGTAACGAGCTCGTCTCTATGGGAGAACCCTTAATTTTAATCCATTGGGACAAAGTCTTCTCCATATCCTTCTCCTGCTTCCTCTTCTAGGAGTGCTTCTGCAGCTATCTCTTGTTCTCCTTCTTCTTCTGCTTCTTCTCCCCCTTCCTCTAGCGCGGCCTCCTCGGGAGCATCTTCCTGCCATGGCGATGGAGCAAGATGCTCACGGACTTTCTTCATAGTTCGGTGGACCTGAGACCAGGCACTCTTCGAGAAAGGCTCTAGGTATTGTAAAGCCTTGATCAAACTATGAAACCGGTCGATTTGCCCGATATCTGCATGTTGGGCTCTAGTATATAGATCATTTAGATAGGCTACGATCTTACAGTATTTCAAAATGTAATCTGTGACCTATCTTTCTGTTACTGGCTCTGCCCATTCATCTATTTCCAAGACGTCGCCTTCAAATTGAAGCCATGTTGGCTTAATCTCTTCCTTGGACAGGAGATTCCCATCATCATCTGTGAAGCTTGGGAAGCCCATGGAAGAGAGATCTTGAAAATATCCCATTGATGTGCGCTGCTCCTTCTCGAACATGTCCATGAGGTCCTTTGCCTTCTGCGTTTTTCGCACCTTAGAGAAGAAAGCGTGAACTGTGGCCTGGGTTGTAGACCATTCTCTGGCTATCCGACTCATAGCAAGGACCTGTAAGTCTTGATATTTGGAACTTTGAACATCGAAATCTAGTTTGAGTTGGCTTCTAGCTTTCTGAGTGATTTCATCAATAATTGGCCCTCCTTCGATAGCGGCATTCTGGGCTTCCATGATATAGGCCAAAATTGAAAGGGCACTGGAGGCCCGAGATCTAAAGTTTTTAAGCAAATGCGAGCGAATCTCCTTGATTCTGCTCCTATCACACAACCCTAGGCCCTCCTTTTTGTACAGTTGTTTCTGCATCTACAAGATTTTTGTTTCGAGCTCTTTGGCCTTCAGATCATTCTCGGCCTACCTCTGTGCTCGATTTTTGGCTGTACACTCCAATTGTTGTATCTATAGTTTTAGGGCATGTGCTTCCTTTTTCATCAGCTTGCACTGCCCTTTGGCATTTGCTAGCTTGGACCGAACTCTTGCCAGATCCTCCTCTAGTTTGATATTGGTGCCTTCTACCTCGAATCTACACTTATTTGCAATGTTTGAGTGCACTCGAAAGGTCTCGATCCCTACATGCATAGACACGGACTCATTGTCTAGGTTCAGGTGTTCCAGGTCCTTGGTTTTCTCCTGATAATCATAATCCACTGGAGTCATCTCATCCAAAGGCTTCTGGACCCTAGGGACCTTCTTCACCTTGTGTAATTTCCCGACTTTTAAATCAAAGACCGCACACTTCTCAACTTGGGCTAGAGAGCGCCCTCTTTTCTACCTAGCCTCCTTCAACATCTTCTCTGTGTTTTTCCATGCTTGAATTAGCTTTTTAGCTAGAGGACGTTCCTTTACTATGGACAACTCGAATTCAAATAAGGATGGATCTCCAACCATAGGGGTGAATAAATATAAGGAGTTGACGAGGAATATCTCACCAGAAGGTTCGACGACAGGTGTAGCGGGTGCTTCGGCTAGTGGGACAACACCATGTATGATGGGGAGATGGGATGTGAGGTTCGGTGTTGGGCTACTGTCTTTGCCTTATCTAAGGGTCGAAGGAACAATGACATGGGAGGGTGAAGCAGTTTCGACGGGCCGGTCCTGACCGAACGACTCAGGTGGGGTGGCGCTAGGCAGAGTTGGAATGGAAACAGATAATGTTTGAAGGGGTGATTGACTTTGTAGGGAAGGCAGAGGTTGATGGGGACTTTCAACTGGGATCATAGTGGACGTGTCAGATATCAAGGCGAAGGGGGCAGAGTGCATACCTGCGTGCCCTCCTTGCAAAGCGGCCATGGTAACTTCTTGTGTAATTGGCTCTTGCTCCTTTTGGGCTTCGACATTTCCAACCTCCGTGACTTCTACTTCAGGGTCTCCTTCTTGGAGGAGTTCCTCCACATCGATGACGTCTATGTCTAGAACCATCTCAGCACTTGGTGGTATCACACTTTCAACACCTGCTTCGATCGGGTCTGATGCAGGTTGCTCAGCATGGGTGCTTGAGGGCTTTGTGCAAGGTCGCTTTGGGTGGCTCAGATGCATTTGAATTTGCTCCCGCACCTTTCTTTTCTTTCTCTCCAATGACTGCTCTACCTCTTCGACACTTGTTTCATGGCTTTCTGATGGTACTTATGGCAGTGCCTTTGGAGTAGCTTCGGCTTCTTCCTCTGCCGAGGCATATTCAGCTCCTTTTGGAATTTCACTCGACCTCGGGGGAGTTGGAGGGAAAAAATTAGTGAAGGATATAGACTTCCAAGTTTCCACATCGACGTCGTAAAGAATCGTGAAGTCTTTAGCTGTTGCCAAGAGTCCATAAGAATTCATATTCTAGCGATGGACTCTCATTATCCACCACTCCTGAAGCTTTTCCTCGCTCCAATCCTTCAGCTCCTCCTTTAAATCATCTTTCACCATTTTCCAAAATTTGGAGCTTGGAGTTGGAAGGGGGTACTGATCAGGGTCAAACTCGACCTCCATGGGGTAGAACTCATGCCAGGGAGGTCATGTCCTCATCCTCTCCATATGCCACTCCAGGTCTTCCCCATTGGGATTATTCCTTTGTTCCACAATTTTGGGGTGGGGCAGATGTGGAAATTCTTAAATTTTAAGTGATCCCTCATTACTCCTAAGGGATCATAGATCCATTTCTAAGGGATCTAGAGCAGACCAAAATTGGCAAGCTTCTCCTCCAGGAAAACGTTATGTTTCAAGGCAGATACCTCAATTACTCCCATCCTGAAGGGGAAATCATAGGTATGTGCCCATTTCTGACCATGCCCATACACGACGTTGGCTGCGTCACTCTGTCGAGCGACTTCCAATGCAAATTGGTACTCGAAAGGGAAAACAGGGAGCAGGAAGGGTTTTCTTGTAAATCCGAACATACGAATCACAAATCCCTACATCAGCTGAAAAACATCCCCCTTATTTTCTTGCACTATTTTATCTCTCAGACTGAGGGGGACCCGAGGGGAAGAACCCTTCAAAAAATGCATGGCGGGCCCCAAGAATTGTTGATTAAAAGGATAATAGGACTCTGTCCTCAATAGGAGAGGATTCCACTGGTATACAGGCAGAGGATTTCCATCCTTGTCACTCAAAGAGATGGTGATATGGGGGAATCGTTGGTGAACCTGGTAAAAGAAAAACCAGACTAGGAGGGAGCAGGGTGCGAAGTACTGGCCTGTCGTCGAATTCTTCATACTGGTGAGTCATGTATGCAGGGTTCGGGCCACCCACTCTGCCCAATCAAATAAAACTGGGTTGGTGCTTGGTCTTGCAGTATCAGGGGCATAGAATTCCCCTCTTGAAATACATTCGGCCCTTTTGAGAATAACATGCTTCGCAGTGAACCTTCTTGCAACTGCTACTTCGTATAAAAGTCCTCGAAGGAGATTTTGAAGTGTAGTACTTGGATTTTGCGATCTTGGGACAGGATGTATATACAAATGCAAATTATACAAAAGTACATATACACATTTTTTTTTTAAAGAGAGAAATGATGTTTTACCTTAGCGGTGAAAAGTCTTCAAATGAAGACCATTGACAGAGATCGGTAAAACTTGGTCATCTACATCTTTGAGGATGAAAGAGTTGGCCGAGTTCACCTTCATAATTTTGAACGGACCATCCCAGAAGGCATCCATCTTGTCGTGATTCCCAGGCTTGGCCTTCCAGGAGTCCCACTTCCATACCAGATCTCCCACATTGAATGTGCGATCGGATGACCTTTTCTTGAACCAGTCTTGAGTGACCTGAGCATGCTTAGCGAAGTTCTGGTAGGCTTCTTCGCGATCTTCCTCTAGTTGCAGTAGCTGAGCTAATCTATTTTCCATTGGACTAACTCCATCTTCTGCTTCTAACAGCTGTAGTGCAGGGATCTCCACATGGATGGGTAAGATGGCCTCCTTGCCGTAGACCAGGGCATAAGGTGAAGTCTTGATTGACTTCTTGACAGAAATTCGATCAGCCCACAAGGCCCGATCTAGAAGGAGATGCCAAGTCCTTTTGTTTTTCTCTATAAGCTTCCTTAGCACCCTCAACAAGGTCTTGTTGGTGGATTCTACCAATCCATTGCCCTACGGGTAGTAGTTGGAGGAGATTTTATGATATATCCCATGTTTGTAGAAGAAATCGTTGATTTTGGCCCCTAAAAAACTGGGACCATTGTCCGTAATGATGGATTCGGGAATGCCAAACCTGGTGATCAAACCTTCAAGAAAGGTTATAACGGTATCCTGATCAGCATGCCTTGTGGGAACTGCTTCGGCCCACCTGGTGAAGTAGTCAGTTACGGTCAAGATGAACTTATGTCCCACGAAAGAGTTCGGCGATATGACCCCTATAAAATCCAACCCCCATTGCTGAAAGGGAGTTTCTACTTGTATCGGACGAAGGGGCATCGAAGCATTTCTGCTTCGGTCGATGAACTTTTGACACTGCTCGCATCTGCGACAAATGGTGAAGGCATCGATGAAGAGAGTGGGCCAGTAATAACCCGCCTTGATTATCTTTAGTGTCATTGTTCTCCCTATGAAGTGACCTCCAGATAGTCCTGAATGAAATTCTCCCAGGACTCTCCTTTTATCATCATCCTTTATGCACTTAAGAAGGACACCATCAATGTTCCTAAAAAATAGGCCTTCGGGACGCAAGGTATATCGGGAAGACCGAATCCTGAAATGCCTTCGCTATGAAGCATTTAGATGCGAAGGACATCTTCCAGTGTTGAAGTATTCAACAATTTCATTGACCCAGTCCTTTTCGTCCTCTCCATGGTTCACGAAGCATTCTTCGACTGGTGAGTCATTCCATTGAGATTCTATCGCTTCGGCCGCTGCGCTCTTTGCTAGCTCTTGACACAATGCACGACCGTGAACCAGTTTTGTGGGCTTGATCTCAATGTCAAATTCTTGTATCTTGTTCACCCAACCGGATCTCTTGCTTCCCAATTCTCCTTGGATGATGAAATTGCGTACGTCGGGGTGAATGACAAAGACTGTAACCCGACTTTGGGAGATGAACTGTTTGAACTTCCTGAGAGACTTCATTATTGCATGCACCTGACGTTCTATGAAATTGTATTTCTCTTCATGGGGATTGATCACCTGGCTTAGAAATGCAATGGGATGCTCTTCACCATCTTCCCCCTTTTGTGTCAGGACCGCAGCATAGCTTTCGGGCTCCCCTATGGCGTACATGATAAAATCTTGATTGTAGTCAGGATTTACCAGGACCAATGCCTGAGTGATTTGGGCCTTAATCTCTTCGAATGCCTCCCTTATTTCTTCCATCCAGATGAATTCGACGCCCTTCTTCAAAATTTTAGACATCGGCTTGATGACCTGGGCGAAATCGGGGATAAACTTCCTCACGAAGTTGATCTGGTCGAAGAAATATTGAAGTCCTTTCTTGTCTGCTGGGATTGGGAGCTTTGTTAGAGCCTCGGCTCTGTTGGGATCTACAACGAGACCCTTTTTTGATATTGCATGTCCCATCAATTTTCCTTCGTTGACTGCGAATATGGACTTCTTCGGATTGATTGATATGCCAAACTCTCAGCATTTTTCAAAAATTTTTTGCAGGTGTACGGGGTGATCCTCCCTTCTTCGGGAGAAAATGGTCATGTCATCTAGATAGATGACAATAACCTTATTTAGAAGCTCGCCAAAGGCTAGATCCATCACCCTCTAGAAAGTGGCACCAGCATTCGAAAGGCCAAATGGCATTCGTTGGTAAGCAAATGTTCCCCACTTGGTGGTGAACGTTGTCTTATACTGGTCTTCGTCCCTGACCCAGATCTGATTGTATCCGGAGAAGCCATCGAGTAGGGAGAAGCGTTGAGCTCAAGCCACCGAGTGCAAAATTTGATCGATTTGCAGAAGAGGATAGTGGTCCTTGAGAGAATCCTGGTTTAGGTTGCGAAAGTCCATGCATAACCGTATATCTCCGTTCTTTTTTCTGACAGGGACCAGATTCGCTACCCAAGAAGAATGCTTGATAGGATATATTATCTTTGCCTCGAGCATTTTCAAAAGTTTGGCCTTCATCAGGACCTCGATCTTTGGATTAACCGGCCTTTGCTTTTGTCGAAAAGGTTTGACCCCCTCCTGTAATTCAATTGTATGCTGGATCAGCCACCGATCGTATCCCCTAAGGTCTTGATAAGACCAAGCAATTATGTCGGGAAACTTTCTACATAGAGTCTGGATCTGTTCTATCTCTTCTGAAGTGCAGTCGGTTCTGACTTTTATCGCTTTTCCAGGTTCAAGCTCTAAATCTCGGTACTACTTTTCATTGACTTTGATCATGTGAGAAAGTGCTCGATCATTCTGATCAAAGAGGCTTTCAAGAGTGATCAATCCCTTGGGAACATAGTTATTCTTTAATTGAACCAGCCCTTCATCTTCTTCTTCGTCTGAGCTTCTGTCTTCGATTGTGGTGGCTTCTTGAATCATGAAATTTACAATCTACTCATCATTGTCAAAGACTTGCCAGTGTAGGTCTCTGTCTGGGATAGAGGGTCTATAAATTATCCTCACTGCTTTGGGCTTGTGCACCATGTCTTCTACTGGAGAGTACTTGGCTGCGATGGATGCCAGGACATCAGCATGTCGATTCTTTTCTCGTGGGATAGACAGTAGATTGAGAGACTCGAACTGGTCAAACAGGTCCCATACCCTGTTGCGGTATGACCTTAAATAATGCTTTTTTGAAGAGCACCTATTCGTGACCTGGTTACATACCAGTTTAGAATCTCCAAAGATTCGGAGGTGCTTTATGCCTAACTTGTCAGCTTTCTTGAGTCCAAGGCATAATGCTTCATATTCTGCTACATTGTTGGTGCAACTCCATGTCAACCGGTAGCAATACTCCTTCTGTTCTTCGAATGGCGAAACTAGGAGAATCCCTGCCTCGACACCATTTTTACATCGGGTGTCGTCGAAGAACAACTTCCATAGTCCTTCTTGGGTACTTGTTCTATTCTCTGATTGAGTGTGTTTATCAGGCTTGGCGATCGCATAACATCCTATCTCAGTCTCTATCATGGCATTAAATTCTGTTAAGGAAAACTCATCTTCATAACTTAGTTGTGCAAGAGATTCCTTGACCAGGTCCACCTGCTCTACTTCTTCCACTATTGCATTCACTGGATCGCTGCTTTCTTCTTTGGACATCTTCTGCACAAGGAAGGAAGAAGGCTTTTCATTGTAGATCTTCACATTCTTTCCTTTGAATGGAATCTCCAGATGAGAGTAATCCATGGACAGATATCCATCCAGCTTTCCTATGAATTCCCTTGACAAGCACATACTGAAGTATGGTTCCAGGTCGATGACCACTACCTCCTGTATGACCGTGATTTGAGGCATCTTATGTAGTCGAATAGGAATATCTTTGATTACTCCTATAGTATTCACTGGGGTACCATCCAACTAGAGTACGCCATGGCTGCTTCATGTATATTCCATCCCTATCTCTTCGTAGACTTCTCTCAGCATGACTATTGTAGCGGCCCCAAAGTCGATCATACAGTTATGTACAATATACCCTTCCATATGTAGAGAAAGGTAGAATGGAGGTGGTCTATTTTTTCTTGTAATTGATGTGGATAGGGTCTGCACAAGAGCAAGCGGTGCTGCATTTTTTGCTTTAATCATCTTTAATGATTCTTGCAGCAAGTCCACTTGTCCAGGTAGTTGGAGTGCATCGTACAAGCTGATCTTGGTTGGGATCCTCTTTAACTCCTCCACAATGTTGTATGTCAGGGAACTAAGCACCTCGGGTTCCTTCCTCAGCTCATATCTGGTGCGATACTATTTTGTAGCTTCAACTCTTTGTCACTTAGTTAGTGAAGGAAACTTGAGCTTTTCCCTAGCCTGCTCTTTAGTTTCTGCCTGAGGTGGTTCGACAGAGGCCTTTTGAGCTTTTTATCTGATTGGTGTAGGTGGAGTAGCTTTGTTCGGGGCCAAAGAAGATGATCGCCCCTTTTTGGGTTGAGCAGGCACTTTTAGGGGAGCCATCTGAGTAGCATCTACTTCTATCGCCTTCTTTCCTCCTATGGTAAGTACCACAACCGGCTCTTCATCACCAATTGCCAGGTTCTGACTCATTTTCTTGATGACGTTGACTTGACCGCCATGACTATTGCTCGCCAACGTTTGTACATAGTGTTGGTGCAGCATGCAGGTATTTTCTTCATGCGGATCATTACACGTAGAGCACCAATACACATAATCGAAAGTGCTCGGAGCCTCATCAATCGTAGCATTTCTCGTCGAAGCCTTCCCTTGCTGGACTGCTTGATCTTTGGTAAGCGCAGGAGTAGGATAAGATCTTCTCGGTATGAATTCTTGTTGCACTTGCTTCCTTTTCACAATGGTCATGTCATTGGACAACGTCTAAACTGTGGAGTTCAGAGACTGCATTTCTTGTAGAATCTTAGCTTGTATATCATCGGCTTTTGGAATGAATGGCAATGAAGCCATTGTTGGTATTGGAGGTAAGGCAGGGGGTTGAAGTGGTGCTGGTAGTACAAGGAATGCCGAAGTGACAGTGGGCTATGGAGTTGAAAATGTGGGAAAATGAATTTGTGGAGCGGTGATTTGAGACACAATAGGATTCGGGTTCCAAGATGAGATCGAGAGTGCAGGGGTTGCAGAGATCTATGAAACGGCTGTGCTCGCATAAGGGGATTGAGGGAATTCGGGAAGAATAGGCATCGACATCCTTTGGGGAAGCTTGCCTATAGCTATCAAATCTATCTCTGCCTTCTTGGCTAACCCATACAACTCGGGAAAAGTATTGATGTTAGAATATCTTACCATAATACTAATATCAGGGTTGAAAGCCCAAAGGAAATAGTATGTTGCAACCTCGTTAGTTGGCCAAAGTCCAACTAGTACTCTCTGCCAAGTTCGAGTGAACCTAACATTGAATTCTACGATCTCTTCTTGCGGATGTCTCTGGATTGAGGTAAATTGATGCAGGAGAGAGGTAGGATCGAAAGATTCATTGAAACCTTGCATCAACTTCCCGGCTAACTGGTCCCATCCAGTAATAGTACCGGGTGGTAAAGATATATACCAATAGAGGAGTTTTCCTCTAAGGGAAAGAACTAGAAGCTTCACCATAACTTGTTCCTCTGTGATGTCATGGATCGCCGCCAGAGAGATTATGTCCTGGATGTGCTCCAGGGCAGTCTTCCCAGTTCCATCGTACGTTGGGATCTTCTTTACAGCAGCGGGCGACACTTGCCCTTGTCCCGCTAGATTTAGCAGTGACAAAGAATCCCATGACGAGAACCACCTAGGCGGCGATGGTTGTTGCATTTGTTGTTGTTGTTGTTGTTGTTGCTGTGCCATACTTGCTCTTGGATTTTGAGAAACTAGAATCCTCGAAGCTCCTCCTTGATTGACAATAGGATGGCTAATAGGAATGGAGACACTAGGATGCTTCAGAGAGTTGGGAGGATTGGGAGGAAAACTAGACGCTGTGCTATCAAAAATTAGACTTTGTCCATCAACAGCGGCCTCTTGCGAGGATGTTCCACGTAACAGTGACTCGGGGGTAACTAACCTAGATTGTTCCCCAAAGGCATCAATATCTAGCTCAAAGAACTCAATTTCCTCTCCTCTATTCTTAACTCTCCATCTCATTTGCATGAAGGCACAGGCTTTGGTACTAGTCTTTACGACTTAAATATTCTCGGGTAAACAGAGTCGCTAGATGCTAAAAGTCTTTCGGTAATGAGAGCATCGGTCCTCACTACCACTAGTCAGGTGAGACTGACCGGGTCACACCAGGAATTGATTAGAAATATTGGCCCCGATGTATATGGGTTTTGCATTTAAAATATGGGACCTTGACTAGTTATGGATCTTACTAAGACAGACACAGTCGGTCCCATCGGGCGTGCCAAAAACTGTTGGTCATCAAATCTTCCTAGGAAAGGATTTTGGGTAAATGTATGCGCCCTAGACCTGGACCAACATTGAAATGCCGAAGGGAAGAGATGCCCCTCGTGTCAATCTTTGGAGAAAGGCCGACTCCTATGCTAAACTACTTTGGTGTTTGGAGATAAGGGTGCAGGAAAGAGATAAAAGGAGTTAGGGTTAGAGAAAGAAATAAAAAGGGGGTAAGGGAAGAGAGATTGATGATTTGAAGTGGGAGAGAACAGGAAGCACGATCACTAACCGACAACTTGAATAGAAGCAAAGAACACCAAAAATAAATGAAAGAAACGCTATATGAACCTTCCTATGTATCCTTCAGGCAAGTTTCAGGGTACAACCCCCGATCACACATCGGATGCAGGGTTCAGCTTCTCAGTATGCAAACGAAGGAAGACAAAAGAATTCAAACACAGAAGGCAGCATAAAAGAAAGCCAATATGATGTTTTTCCTCTCCTATGTATCCTTCGGGCGAGTTTCAGGGTGCAGTCCCGATCACACATCGGATGCAGGGTTCAGCTTCTCGGTATACAAACGAAGAAAGACAAAAGAATTCAAGCACAGAAGGCAGCATAAAAGAGATAAATCGAGCCCAAAGCTCTTTAGTATTAATCGTAGGACATCAAGTTACAACAGCTTTCTTAGCAGATAGTTCCCCCCCCTTTTCTTCATTACAATGCTTGGGTTTTTATAGAGGACCCGACCCTTTGAGTCATAATTACACAGCAAGGAGAAGTACCCCCTCGAGCCCTAAGAATTTGACTCCCCGAGGCTCTTGTGATCGAGCTCTCAAATCCGTTACCAAACCTGGCAACTGTGATCGGGTCAACCATGGAAAGGTGCAATGATGAGTCATCTGGATGTCCTTGGTCTTCGGGTGCGGTGCTCGAGTGGCCGCCATGCTTGTCGAGCTCTTCATCATGGCCTGATACTTCATTTCCAATTGCCAAAAATGAGCAACGAGCTTATCGGGCATGAAAAAATGTATTTATGAGGCACTTGATCGCCTTGGGAAAATACTCAACTTGGAGCGCGTACCTTTGTGGTGCTTCGCTAGCCTTTAAACTTCACTTTGGGATGGACTTGTGCCGAAGCAGATTCTCCTTGATTTGCACTTCGCATGGTGAAGCTTCGCAAGACAACTTCGGGGGTGATGGAGGCCGAAGCATATCTCTTTCGCTAAATGGGGTCTTTATTTTTCGTTGCTTCACTGTGGCAGAACTGCTTCGGTGTGGTCCTTCGGCCGAAGTAGATACTTCGCTAACGAGTCTTTGGGATGCTTCGTCGCGATCCTTCTTCAGAACTGTGGTTCGGGAGTATTTTGGCCAAAGTGCACCTTTGTCTTCAAAATGCATCTTCCACTTCGGATGAAAGTACTTTGCACGAAAGTTTTCCAAAGCAGATGCTTCGCAATGATTTTCGGTGAAGTAGAATTGGTTCACTGATGCAAGGGCCCGAAGTGGGTGCTTCGACGACCTTTTGGCGAAGTGTTTTCAGTACTGTACTCCTTCAAATTCTGCTTCACAAAAATCTCGCTCGAAGTAGCTGCTGGAAATGCTTCGGGTGCGAAGTAGTTTCCTTCTTCCTCCTTTGTATTTTACTTTGGTAACACCGCTTCGCAAAAACTCACCCGAAGTAGCTGTTGGAAATGCTTCGGGTGGTAAGTAGTTTCCTTGCCTTAGCCAGTTTGGACTGTGGTCTAGACCTTCCTTCTTCGACGAAGTTGTTCTTTTGAAGGCCGCTTCACTCAAATTCCACCCGAAGTAGGGGTTTGAATCACTTCGGGCCCGAAGTTCTTTTATCATTCCCCTTAAATTCTTCGACAATACTACTTCGCCAAAAAAATTTACCCGAAGTAGTTGTGAAAATGCCTTGGGTGCGAAGTTCTTATTTTCTTTTGTATACAAAGGGATGGCATTGAAAACCAAAATTGCTGCAACTTTTCAAATAAAGAAATAACAAAGAAAAACTTTACAAAACACTATACAAAATTTTGATTTCCTTTTCTACCCCTTGAGGAATGTGACAAAATTGTTAATAGTTACCATTGTGATGACCATCAAATGTTGGGCATTTAAGCTTGATTGGACTTAGGAATATTCCCTATTCTTGATCTTTGGAAACATAAATATGTTCTCAACTAACCTTATCAATGTACATTGCTTGGTCTCTTGAGGGAAATGCATTTTGAAGATATGCTTCACTTTATATTTCAACCATAGTTGAGAAAATTAAAATCAAATTTGAAAAAAATCAGGGAAAATTGGGAATCGAGAAAAATAACAAAAATTTGACAATTTTTTATGAGAAAGCTAAAGAAAATATAAATTTTCATTGATTTATTTTGATGCATATCACTTTTTTTGGCAAAACATTAGCAAAATTGGCAAAAACTTGACCATGCTGTAAATCGAGAAAAATCGGCTCAAATTGGGAATTTTTAAAGATTTTCTCAACTATGGTTTCAACATTATGTTGTTCCATAACATTGAGCTCATTAGTCAAGTGCTCAATCATAGCTCTTAGTCCTTGAACTATTTGGGACTCTATGGTAGCCATTGTGGTAGAATTTATTTCCAAAGAGAAATATGAGTGTGGTTCAAGTAACATGTCTGATGGTAGAACAGGTATGGCCAAAGAAGGACTTTGTGTAGTTTACCTAGTGAATCTAAGGAGCATCTAACCTGGTGGATATGGGAGGGAGTTTTCCAATTGAGATAACCATATTCTTTGCTATTATGATCGCTTGGAAATTCTATGAGAACCTCTTTTAATTAATATGATGTATGAAGAGACTCAGGTATGGGGTAAAATCATAAAGGGAATAAATGTAAGCTTGGGCTTGGGATGGCATTATTTCATGAACGATTCTTTTCTAGGTTACTTTGAACTAGATATTAAAATCAATCATGTTCTCCTGAGGATTTATTTGAATAAAACAAAATTGAGTGAGGAAGGGATCTCCAAGACATTCAAATTCTAATATGAGGGTCCTAATGATATAATCCTCAAAGAAGTGATACCATTGTACCACTTTGCCTCAAAAAGACCAAGAATGAAGCCTTATCATCACATCCTCAAAGGCAATATTATAAATGGTTACCAAAGCAATAACATCTTGGTAGTTTTTATAAGCCATTTCCCCATTACCATCATAGTAGAGAAAATCTTTTAATGCAGCCTGGGGAATCTCATGAACATCTAGAAGGTTGAGGTAACCAATGCTATTCCAATCTAGATAAATTTGTCCAACTATGACTCTAAGGAAGATGCACTATGATATTTTTAGATTCATCATTTTGAATGGTATACAATGGGCTATATTGACTTTCAGTATTGTTATTATGAAATTCTAAGTTGTTCTTCCAGTGGAGTGGCCAATATTTTTGGTTCTTGAAATTAATGGAGTCACCAAGTGAAAATTTATTCTTTGCTAATGATGTCAAGACTATTCAATAGTATCTTGAATCCTTTGGTTGACTGAGATGAGATTTATGAAATCCTATCCCATCGATGTGCCAAAACATCTTGGTCTAAAATCCACCTCTGTGGATGAGATGCACCCTTGAATCTTGGTCAAGATGGAATACCCAAAATTGATTTTGAGTCAACCTTCAAAGAAGGTCAATTTATTTTATGCTAACAAAATTGAAATGGGGTTCAAAACTAAAGTGTGACATCCCCACTATTTGAGTAAATAATTGCTTATTTGCTTGAAGAATGTGATACTGCTAAATATATATATGAGTGCAGGTGCAAGCTTTCACTCCATAGTAAGCAAGCCAGCTAAGAAGAGCACCCACCCCTGGCGAAGATAGTGGTTGCAGGCATCAGGTAAGGTGGGATATGATGTCGTGCTTTATGCACCATGGCCTATGGGTACATGGAAGCCCACTATAGGAAATTCATGTAGATCATGTTGCCTGCTAAAATGCATTATATTAATATAGAAAAAATGTTTAAACTAAATGCATTATGTCTGCTAGGTGAATTTGATGTGTCGAAAATAAATAAATAAATATATATATATATATTATTAAAAATTTAACTAAATAAAATTAAAATTAAAAATAATAATAATAATAAATATAATAGTACTAATAAATAAATAAAAAATATGTCATGAAATAAAATATATATAATAAAGAAAAAATTTAAAATGTAACTTTTTATGAAAACTCTTCCTTTATCGGATGTACAAACCTTTTACCACATAGTGGTCAATCGAGATGATCTTTGCATGATGAAGTTCTATGTATCACTTTGATGTTATACCTAATTTCTATAAAATGGAAGGCAAGTTCAATTCTAAGGGTGTTAGTGAGATCTTTGGCTATGTAAGTTTGTTGTGTTCGTTTGCCTTTCAGGAAGCTTTACAAAATTTTATCTGTTCAACCAATAGACGTCATCTATTCGACACCGGGTTGGCCTCTATTTATTTCCTTGGCTTAATGCCTAATGTGTTGTATAGAATAAGTTTCGGAGTGAAGTTTTGTGCATTGATTTGTTAATATGCTATTGTTTGGCTTGTGTAAATTGTTTGTGCAATCTTATTTGCCATTATTGAACTATTGGTTATCATTATTGATAGAATATATCTTAAAGAAAAGTTATCTATGCTAAATGGTATTAAATTATTTTAATTTGTTAAAAAAAAAACTAGTTGGATATATAGTTGTTTGGGCCTTGCATGGAAATGTGATATATTCACCAAAAGATTGTGGAGACTGCTTCAAATGCCAGAATAGTGTACCAGGATTTTTAATTAAATAAAATGGCAATAAAGTCATTATGTTGTCTACACATTATTAAAAGGAAAGATTGTAAATTGAATTTCTTCTTACATGCTAAAGCCATGACAACGAAAATAAAATGAAGTATTTGAAGTAATGCTTGACTGTATTTAAAAACAAAAAATTTAGCTTCTATGAATACTGATATAAATTTCGGATGGATATTTAGCTTCACTTTAGAAATGTGTAATCCTTTCAAAACTGTAGCACTCTAACATGATGTCGTTATTTACTATTTTGTACTGAAAAACAAATAAATTCAAATGATTATTATATAAATTAGAGGTTTATTATAGCCAAGATAGCAGACAAGATTTTACCTTTTATTTTTGACCAATATTAAAATCTATTGTTGGGTTTGGGGAACCATTTATGACAAACTATAGTCTTAGACCTATATTGAAATCTATATAATGATGAATAAACTTTCTACCACTTGTTTTTATTTTAATTTATTATGAAGGTGACTATGTCGTCGGTGTGGATGGTATTACACTCAAGCTGAGACGTACCTTAAATCTTATGATAGAATTTTTCTTTAAAAACTTTGTAAAATAGAAAATTAATGCACATGTAATTCCATCACACTCTAAAAACCACCTTCATCAAATGCAGAACCGTTAGTTTTTGAAGCTTCAAGTTTCTTTGTTTCCATGTTTATTTTATAAAAAAAGGTTTGCATGAAAACTAAGACATAGGAGTCAAACTTACCATGTGCGCATTTTGAAGGAAGTTCTATTTTATTTAAAAAAAATTACCTATTTTTCCTAAAGTTGGTACAAAACAAATTACTAGTTTTCAATGGGAACAGATAGTGTTGTGATTGTTTTCGGTTGGAGGAATTGTTGGTATGATGTGATTCCTTGAGGTGTATTTCTCCATTTGGTGACGGTACTGTGAAAGCTTATATTTGGCATCATAAACCTTAGCCCTATGAAAGTAATAAAAGAAGTATAAAAATCATGTTTTTAGAATTTAGTACTTAATAGAGTTGGATGTTATATTTTATCACGTGCATGTGTCCAGGGAGCTCATACTAAGACATCCAATATTTTCCATTTAGCCCTCAAATGTATATGTTCAATAGGTGTTCAGTAGTGCTTATTTTATATTGTTATCTAACCTTCAACGTTATTTTCTTACGACATCTTTAGATTTGAAACTTTAGTTATATTCTAAAATAATTGTAAATTTGCTTTGTATGTTCTGAATGCTTAAAGCTATATATTTTTGTGCATGTTGGAATTTTATATGCTTTAGGTGGATGTATGTTCAACATAATTATATAAAGACACAATTTATATTAGATGGTATAGGTAAACTAAGAAAATTATTAAGCATATTGAATAAAATTAACTTTATAAGTGGATGTTTATATTATTAATAATAGTGTATTTTCTTTGATTAACAATATTATTTTAAGTCCTTTAATTTAAATATGTTCTTAGTTTTTGTATATTCACTTTTTTTTTTATTCTCTTTAAATGATTTGTTTTATTATAAAAAAATATATAGTAATATTTCTTTTATAGATAACCTATTTATAAAATTATATTAAATACCTAAATCCTTCTTATATGCAAGGTTATCCTCAACGGAATACCAAAAGTGGTATTGCAAAAGAATAAAACTAAGAGACATTTTCCTGGAAACAATGAAACCAAACCAAGCTACCCAAAGAGATAATTGATATTACAAGTATAGATAAAATCCATCGAGAAGGAAGGATATAAAAACCTTGGTATCATCGAGAAGGATGTATTTCCACCCAACTCCGACAACTTGCAAGTGGTGTTTGTTGTGAATCAGGGATAATCATTCTCTAGTAGGATTATAAGAGTCAGTGGACCTTATGCTATGGAGAGTAACGAATGATGGTATGGGATGTCGTTCTAGGTTATCATACGAGGTAGTACAATGAGGATTCTCACGATTCATAATTGGTTGTGGAATAGCCAACAATAACTCAAGACTAGGGAGTAGGTCTTCAGGGTTGGAAGGTCCAACGATAGATGGTATGGGATGTCTTATCATCAACTGCGATATGATCTGAGATACCTAGACCCAAATCCAGAGTATTGGCGGGCCCTGATAGCATCCATAGAATGATGGACTGCTATCAGGCACTAGGCATAATAATGCTAACTCTAGCATGGGCTTAAAGCTTAATATATGAACCAGGACGAAGTAAAGGTCAGTGGGACCAATGTCCTCCATGCTACGAGATGGGAAAAATATGCATCCACCCTTCTAGGTGTTATGGGCCCTGGAAGGATAACCCCTTGCCGAGTACCCAGAACTCGAGTTAGGAGAAGGTGGGTCTCATAAATGGTAGCCTATTATGAGATTTGGCCAATCTCGAGCACTCGTGATTCCATCTGCAGCGGTCATTTATCTTGGAGTGTGGAAATTTATGCCTATGTACTAATATAAAGTTGGGTGTACGTGTGTCAGTTTGTGACTTTGTTTTTAAAATAAATCAAAATTTTGAATTTGAGATTTTGACAACCAGGTGAGTAGACTTGGGTTGTTACAGTTGGTATCATAGCCTAGGTTGCGAAAACCCTAGGTTGCAAATATATGATTATTGAATTGACATAGCTCTTTTGTCACTAGGTATAATGGTGGGGACCTCAAAAAGGGCAAATGCTACTCTACAAGAGGGGCTTGCAGAGGTTCTGAGAAAGGGACTGAGATGACTCATGAGGGATTCAGATCGTGTACAAATAGTCGAAACACCTCGACGTGTTTTGAGAAAATAAAAGGAGCCAGCAATAGGAAGGGCTGCACAAAATGATGATAACATGACTAAAATGATTCAGCTAATGCAAGAATAGTTGAATCAACAGAAGGAGCAAATGGAAATTCAAAGGGCTCAGATGAGTGAGCACATGGAATAGTAGAGAGCACAATTGTCTCAGCAACAAGAAATTATTACTCAGCAATAGAAGGTAATAGAAAATTTGACTAAAAGTAAAGAGTCAAAAAGAATACAAAGTGAATTTCCTGAGGGATCTTCAAGAAGGAAAGTTGGTGTGGAATTACAAAAAGAAATAAAAAATTTAGATATCTCTAAATTTGATGGGAAGGGGGATGGTGAAGTAGTTGTAAATTGGTTAAGTGAGGTTGAGGGATACTTTGCCATTCAACCCCTGTGTGCTGAATCTAAAACTACATGGGCTGTAGCACACTTAACGGGTCCTGCCAGAGATTGGTGGACCACATATAAGAAAACTAGTCAAAAGGAGGTTGTTGATATTCCTTGGGATGTGTTTGAGAAGGAATTTAGAGATAGATTCCTTACCCCATAGTTTTATATTGAGAAATATATAGAATTCACCAATCTTCATCAAGAAAACATGTCAGTGATAGAGTATTATCAAAGATTTATCCAATTACTAAAGTATGCACCTGAATATGACAAATGTGAGGAGTTTAAAGCTCATAAATTTATGCTAGGCTTGCATCCTAGAATTGGATCTCCTGTTGGATGGATCAAGCCAAAGAATTTGATTGAAGCCTTTGATTTCGCACGTTATGAAGAATTAAGCCAGAAGAATAAGAAGGCTTATTATCAGAGGTTTGAGAAAGATGAATCTAAGAAAAGAAGATACCCAAAACCCACTAAAGGAAAGGACCAATACAAGAAATATAGGGAAGGTGACCATTTTAGAGGGGACAATAGGAACAGAGGAAAATATCAAGGTAACAAAGGGCAACAAGATAGGAGAAACTTTCTAGAGAAAGCTGCACAGAGAACTACGACACAAGAAAAAGGAAAGAATGTTACTAGTCAGAATAAATATGGGGACAGATGGAAGAACAAAGGTCCAAATGTATGCTTTGTCTGTGGAGCTAAAGATCATTATGCAAATCAATGCCCGAAGAGAGCAGATAAGAGAAAACCAGTTGAAGAAGCTCCTCACAGAATTTATGCTGCCATAGGTAACCCCAATCTTTTAGGGTAAGCCACTCCATTTATTTTAAAAGGAAAATTAGGTAAGAAATATGTTCGTATTTTGATAGATAGTGGTGCAACTGATAGTTTTATATCTTCTAGTATTGTGAGGGACATACCGGTAAGACCTGGGATTATGGAAAATGGGTGGCAAGTTGAATATGGATCAGGGACAAACCTATATGGTCAACCAATGTTTATTTGACTCCTAGATAGATATACCCCAAGGAAAAATAAATTGGCACCTGTATGTAGCACCTTTACATGCTTTTGATATCATCCTAGGTGTAGATTGGCTAAAAGCTCACAAAGCCCTATTAAATTTTGAAGAGAGATGGCTTGATTTCATAGATGATTCCAAACAATGAATCCGAGTCCATTGCAATCGAGTGACCCTAGAACCTCACCTACTATCTGCTATGCAAGTTAAAAGGGCCTTAAGGAAGGGTTGTAGGCTTTATGTGGTCAAAATGAACAAGAAAGAAGAAACTGAGTCTAGCTCTACTCTATTCCAACAATATCTAGTTTTGAATGAGTTTAGAGATGTTTTTCTTGAAGACCTACCTAGACTTCCATCAAAGAGAGAATTTGATTTTTCTATTGAGTTATTACCAAGAGCAACACCCATAGCTAGAACCCCCTACCATATGACTTCCATTGAATTACAAGAGCTTAAAACTCAACTTCAAGATTTATTAGAAAAAGGGTACATCAAACCTAGTGTTTCACCATGGGGAGCACCAAGTTCTATTTGTTAAGAAGAAATATGGATCCTTGAGATTATGTATTGACTATCAAATGCTCAACAAGATGACTATGAAAAATAAGTATTCCTTACCAAGGATTGATGATCTCTTTGATCAACTTAGAGGAGCAACAATTTTCTCAAAAATCGACCTTAGGTTAGGATACCATCAACTAAGAATTAAGGAGGAAGATACTTTCAAGACTACCTTTAGAACCCATTATGGGCATTATGAGTTCATAGTGCTACCTTTCGGTTTGACAAATGCTCCTATTGCTTTCATGAACTTGATGAACAATGTGTTTCGGGAATAATTAGATCAGTTTGTGCTAATATTTTTAGATGATATCTTGATCTATTCTTGAAGTAGGGAGGAACATGATCAACACATGAGAATAGTTCTAGAAATTCTTAGGAAAAATCAGTTGTATGGAAAGTTATCTAAGTGCGAGTTTTATTCATCACAAGTACAATATTTGGGTCACATAGTCTTAGTCGATGGGGTTGTAGTTGATCCTAAAAATATAGAAGCCATAGTAGATTGGCCAACACCCACCAATGTATCTAAGGTGAGAAGTTTTATGGGAATGGCTGGATATTATAGGCGATTTGTAAAGGGATTTTCAAAAATTGCCTTTCCCATAACCAATTTGCAAAGGAAGGGAAAAATTTTCAAATGGACTCCATAATGTGAGGAAGCATTCAAAATACTTAAAGAGAAGTTGACAACTGCACCTATTCTTTAGATTCTAGATCCAGGTAAACCATTCATAGTTTGTACGGATGCTTCTCTAGAAGGGCTAGGAGGTGTCCTAATGCAGAATGAGGTCGTTGTGGCATATGAATCTAGAAAACTTAAGAAGCATGAGGTCAATTATGCCACTCATGACTTAGAGCTAGTTGTCGTAGTTCATGCCCTCAAAATATGGTGGCACTACCTGTTGGGTAAACCCTTTGAATTAAAAATAGATCATCAAAGTTTGAAATATATCTTTACTCAACCATTATTAAATGCTAGACAACGATGGTGGATGGAATTTTTGGCTGAATATGATTTTGGGATAGAGTATATTAAAGGGAAAGAGAACAAGTTGGCTGATGCACTCATTAGAAGGAGACATGTAGCTGCTTTAACATGATGTCAGTATGGACTGGCAGAGCAAATTAAAGAATTGTAGAAAGATGATGAATTCTGTAATCAATACCGAATTAAGGTCGAGCAAGGACCAAATATGAATATGGATTTCAAAATCAAAGAGGATCTGCTATATTTTAGAGATCGAATAATAGTCCCAAATAATGATGAGATAAAAAGGACTATATTACAAGAGGCACACTATGCTCCGTACTCTGCTCATCCAAGAGTAGTGAAAATGCGTGAGAATTTGAAGAAGGATTACTTCTGGCCTGGAATGAAGAAGGATGTAACTCATTTTGTTGCAAGGTGTCTCGAATGTCAGAAGGTTAAAGCAAAACATCAACATCCTGGGGGATGACTTTACTCTTTTGATATTCCAACACAAAAATGGCAAGTGATTTCCATGGACTTTATAGTTGGTCTCCCCAAGAATCAATTTTGACATGATGCAATTTTTGTTATAGTTGATAAATTAACTAAGGTGGCACATTTTATACCTAGAAATGTTCATGATGATGCTCCTACAATAGCTCAAAATTTTTCTCAAGAAATTGTGATACTGCATGGTTTTCCTAAGATAATTATCTCTGATAGGGATTCATGATTTACTTCTAAATTTTGGTAAGCTTTGCACCGAGCATGGGGTACAAAGCTTAACATTAGCACAACCTATCATCCTGAAATGGATGGACAGACCGAGAGGGTCAACCAAGTGCTAGAAGATATGTTACGTATGTATTGCATGGACCACCAGAGTAAGTGGGAAGATTACCTCTTCTTGGTGGAATTTGCTTATAATAATAGTTACCATACCACATTGGGCATGGCCCCATTTGAAGCCCTATATGGGCATAGGTGTAGAACACCGTTGACATGGGATAATTTGGATGATCGAGAAATGATCGGTCCTGATGTTGTGAAAAGAATGGAGGTCTAGTTGAAAGAAATCCACCAACGACTTCGAGAAGCCACAGATCATCAGAAGAGCTATGCTGATCTAAACCGAACTCCTAGAGAGTTTGCTATTGGCGATAAAGTTTTCTTGAGAGTCAAACCAACCAAGAGCTCCATAAAGTCCACTAAACTTAGCCCCAAATTTGTAGGACCATTCGAAATCATCACCAAAATCAGTCTTGTTGCTTACAAATTAGCTTTACCACCTAATTTATCCAAAATCCATAGTACCTTCCATGTGTCCCTCCTTCGAAAGTATGTAGTTGATCCTTCACACATTTTGGATGTTTCTCATTTATAGATATCGGACCCACAACTCATTGAGGTTTGCCCCATCAGGATTCTAGGATATAGAACCAAACAACTAAGGAAAAGGGTTGTTGATCAATGTAGAGTCTAGTGGGATCTCTACTCAGAAAGAAATGCCACATGGGAAGATGTGGTAACAATGAAAGAACAATTTTCGTTCTTGTTTGAAGATTGATATTTACATAAATATTTGAATATTTGATATATATTTATGTGTATATTTTGGATTTATAATACATATTTTGATATACTAATGTTGAAATGCATGCATCTTTTGATAAAGTTCATAATATATGGCTTGATGTTTATATATGTATATATTTTGAAACTTGCAAAAATATTTTGGCTAACATAGGGACTATGTTAAATTCTGGTGGGGGAGAATGTAACATCCCCACTATTTGATTAAATAATTGCTTATTTTCTTGAAGAATGTGATACTGCTAAAGATATCTGTGAGTGCAAGTGCAGGTTTTCACTCCATAGCAAGCGAGTCGGATGAGAAGAGCACCCACCCCTGGCGGAGATAGTGGTTGAAGGCATCAGGTAAGGTGGGATATGATGTCGTGCTTAATGCACCATGGCCTGTGGGTACATGGAAGCCCACTGTAGGAAATTCATGTAGATCATGTTGCCTGCTAAAATGCATTATATTAATATAGAACAAATGTTTTGATGTGTCAAAAATAAATATATATATATATATATATATATATATATATATATATATAGACATATATATTATTATCTAAAATTTAATTAAAGAAAATTAAAAATAATAATAATAATAATAATAAATATAATAGTATGAATAAATAAATAAATAAATAAATATATGTTATGAAATAAAAATTTATATAGTCAAGAAAAATTTTAAAATGTAGCTTTTTATGAAAACTCTTCCTTTATCAGATGTACAAATATTTTTACCACCTGGCGGTCAATCAAGATGATCTTTGCATTATGAAGTTCTATGTGTCACTTTGATACTATACCTAATTTATGTAAAATGAAAGGGAAGTTCAATTCTAAGGGTGTCAGTGAGATCTTTGGCTATGTAAGTTTGTTGTGTTCGTTTATCTTCTGGGAAACTTTATAGAATTTTGGTCGGTCAGCCAGTAGACATCATCTATTCGACACCAAGTTGGCCTTTGTTTACTTTCTTGGCCTAATGCCTTATGTGTTGTATAGAATAAGTTTCAGAGTGAAGTTTTATGCATTGATTTGTTAATATGCTATTGTTTGGCTTGTTTAAATCGTTTGTGCAATCTGCTTTGCCATTATTGAACTATTGGTTATCATTATTGACAAAATAAATATTAAAGAAAATTTATCTGTGATAAATGGTATTAAATGATTTTAATTTGTTAAGAAAAGTAATACAATTGTTCTAAATGATGTAAAAAGTAGATGATTTGTCCTTAGATGCTACATTTGAAATGTTGTATGGGTGCTTGATGTTTGCTTGCTGCATAAATGTATTCATGTAGTTAGATTCACTCATTTTAGGCCATGCTGACCCACTAAACTTGTGACCATACATTTCTCCGTCATGCCGAGAAAGGTGTAAATATACTATCTGGACATATAGTTGTTTGGGCCTTGCATCGAAATATGATTTATTCACCAAAAGGCTATGGAGGCTGCTTCAAATGCCAAAATAGTATACCGAGATTTTTAATAGAATAAAATGGCCATAAAATAATTATGTTGTTTGCACATTATTAAAAGGAAATATTGTAAATTGAATTTCTACTTACATGCTGAAGCCTTGACAACGAAAATAAAATGAAGTATTTGAAGTAATGCTTCACTGTATTTAAAAACAAAAATTTTAGCTTCTATGAATATTGATATAAATTTTAGATGGATATTTTGCTTCATTTTAGAAATGTGTAGTCCTTTCATAATTGTAGCACTTTGACATGATGTCGTTATTTACTCTTTTGGATTGAAAAACAAAAATATTCAAATGATTATTATATAAATTAGAAGTTTATTACAGCCAAGATAGCAGATAAAATTTCACCTTCTATGTTTGAACAATCTTGAACTCTATTGTTGGGTTTGGGGAACCATTGTTGATAAACTATAGTCTTAGACCTGTATTGAAATCCGTATAACGATGAATAAATTTTTTGCCACTTGTCTTTAATTTTAATTTATTATGAAGGCGACTATGCCACCAGCGTGGATGGTATTACACTCAAGCTGAGACATACCTTAAATATTATAATAGAAGTTTTCTTTAAAAACTTTGAAAAATGGAAAATTAATGGACATGTAATTCCGTCACACTCTATTATTATTTTCTCCAGTTCAAAAATAAGGGATAAAATAATGGATGGAGTCCCATGGTTTAAGGGTAAAGATACATTATACTTAAGACCTTGGAGCAAGAATTTTTTTATGGACACAGAAACTATTAAAAGGTTTCTGGTATGGATTAAGCTTTTTGGACTTCCTTATCAACTCATCAATAAGGAGTTTTTGAAGAGTATTGGTAATACTCTAGGCAAATTCATCCAAGGGAGACCATCTACTAAGGAGAGAAGGTGTTTTGTATACACTCGAATATGTGTTTCGATGGATATTTCTAAACTTTTACTGCAATCGATTAGGATTAAAACTCAATCAAGAGAATGGGATTAGCAGGTGGATTATGAAAACATTGCATTCCAATGTTGCAAATATCATGAAACTAGGCATATGGCAAAAGGTTGCAAAGTAAAAATGGAGGTAGAGATGGAATTTTTTCTGCATGAGGGTAATTTCAATTTGAAACAAGTAGACCATATATTTCCATTGAGGGTAATTTCAATTTGAATTTTTTCTGCATGAGGGTAAAGCATTATGTATTCTTTGAGGGTAATTTCAATTTGAATTTTTTCTGCATGAGGGTAAAGCATTATGTATTCTTTGGAGGATTGGCCCTGCCATTATTTTTTAGAATTTATGGCTTGAAAGGAATAATAGAATTTTTAAAAATAAATATCATAATCATGCCCAAGTTTGGAATTGTATCAGTGCCTCTCTTGCATAATGTCTACAAATATGGTGCTCATCATGGGAAGTCTCAATTACAAAAAAAGAAGTGCTAATAACTTGGCTACAGGATTTGAACATACATGGAAGAGTCATCTGCGAAAATGAAATTAAAAAAAAGGATCTACTTCGATCTATGGTAAAATGTAATGTCCAGAAATTGGGTTTATCAAAATTAATTTTGATGGTGCTTCTAAAGGAAATCTAAGAAAAGCTAGTGGAGGTGGTGTTTTTAGAAATAGTGAAGGCAAAATTCTCCTCACTTATTCATAATCATATGGAACTTCAACTAACAACTATGCAAAGTCTAGGGCACTTCTTACTGGGATTAAAATTGCAGCAGAAAAATGATGGAAATATATTTCAATTGAGGGGGATTCCCAAATTATCATCAATGCTATTAACAAAAATGGATGTGGAGACTGGATAAAATAATAATATTATTGTTGATTTTCATCATATATTACTAGAGGCAATCTCCTAGCAGTATGAGCATATTTATAGAGAATGAAATCGAGTAGCAGATAAATTAGCGAATTCTGGTGTTGATCTACATGTGAAATTCAAATTTTAGATGACAAATAGTCAAATGATATTTTATGTCTTAATCAAAATTATGTCAAGGATTTGATTGTGGAAACATAGCACTTTGAGGAAGTTGAAGAATATATTTAAGAGAAAAAAGAAAAGAAAAAATAGTGATAAAAATGTTTGCTATAGCAAATGTAATATTTCGGGGAGTGGCCCCAATAGAAGCCACATATAACCTATTCAAAAAAATAAAAATTAACTAGACAAAACATCTTCAATCTACTATTAATAAAAATTAATAGTTTTTCTTTGGAACCCTACATTGTTAACTTAATAGCTTCTTTGGAAAGTCTTAACTAATATTGACTTTAATATATTTTTGTGACCAATTTACCTACCAAGAATCGCTTCGATCATAATAAAAAAAAACAACACTCCAGACCATAATAATATTTTATTTTAATATAACAACAATGTTAAGGTAATAGATCCTATGTCTTTACATTCTAAAATAATTCATGAATTGATCAAGCATTAATTCAACAAGACAGAGTTAGCCTAACCTTCATTTGATGTTTGCAAGAGCTTACGACAACAGTTAATACTTGGAGTGTATTATGAGAAGAATATAGTGTAATGGAAAAGGAAGTCTACCAACATTATGGGCCAGTTGGATAGGAATAGCCATCTCTTGGGCTACGTCCCAATAGATACTTAAATTTTTAAACGTCATGCATGTTTCCCCATGAAGAAGGTAAAGAAAAATACAAGGATGTTTAAAATGACATTGCACATGGTTCCTTTCTCAAAGGTGATTGGTTTAATGAAATCAAACATGAACACAACATTATTCAAGTAGGAAAAAATAATCGCCCAAGCCCAACTATGGTTTCTCAACACGAATACCACTGAATTAATTGATTCAGAATCCATTAGCTCCAATGATAAATACTAGCAAGTGAATACTTGAACAAAATGGGGTATATTCTAGTTTAAGGTTTCAATATTTTACTAACTTAAATTCCTCAAATTAAAACCACAAAATGAAGATTTAGATCCAACCCAACCAATTTGAACATAATGTTAAGAAATCATTCACACAGGTATATTTGTTGCTCCAAATAGAGAAATATTTAACACGAGCATTCGAATTTACAAGATGAAAGGAAGATTACTTCGAGAAAAACATTTCAAATTCTTGAAAATATTCAAATACAAAAGCGTAGCATTCAAATTGGAAATTAACTTAGAAAATAAAAAAACTTCTACTAATCTTACCCTCAATGGTCAAGCACCAAATTGGAATCGATAATTCTCTAAAAATTGTGAATCTCACACGCAAAATGTTTCCTTCCAGCTAGCCAAAATTTTCCCCCCAACTTTGGCAACCCACCCAAAACCAAATAGACTCTGAAGGAATAGGGAGATCAAGAAATGGAGGATAAGAAACTCAAAGGATGAGGTGACTTCTTGTTTACCCCATACGTTCTAAAAATTCATTGATTTCCAATGCTCCTCACAAATTGGAAATATGCACTTATTATAATAATAATAATAATAATAATCAAATGTATCTTTTTCTAAGTATTGACTTAATAAGGTTAATAATTAATTACTAAAGGTATTTGTAAATAAATATTTTACTCATTTTATAGTATTAAATTAATTAATACTATTATTAATATTAATTTTTAGCATGGAGCCAAAAAAATCCTTGGGACCCGATGACTTTCCCCCTCGTTTATATCAAGCTTTTTGGGACATCGTAAGTGAGGATGTAATTTCTGCTGTCATAGAATTCCAAGCAAGCAATCATATCCCAAAAGGTATCAACTCTACTTTTATTTCTCTAATTTCTAAGAAGAAAACCCCTGAATCTATGGCTAACTTCAGGCCAATCAGTCTGTGCAAAGTTTCTTATAATATCCTAACTAAAGCCATTGTAAATAGAATGAGATATATTTTGCCTCGCATCATAGATCCATGCCAGGGAAGCTCTGTCCAAGGTAGGTCAATCTTGGATGGAGTTATCACAGTTCATGAAGCTCTGCACTCTGCTCATAAGACTAACAGGTCTTTTTTTTCCCTCAAGCTTGATATGAACAAAGCATTTGATAGGCTAAATTGGGACTTTCTGATTGCTGACCTCCTTAAGTTTGCTTTTCACCACCAATGGGTTAATTTGATCAAAGAATGTATTTCTAAAGCATGGTTCTCGATTCTGGTTAATGGAACAACTACTGGTTACTTTCAAAGTCGCAGAGGAATTCGGTAGGGGGACCCTATCAGACCCATGTTATTCATCATTGTGGCAGAACCATCAAAAATACTTGCAGTTCAAGGCTAATATTGGTAATAAAGGCAACATATCTCACTAGGATTGTTTCTTACCAACAATTCGTCGATGCTACCCTTATATTGACTAAGGCATCAGTGGTTGAGGCCAAAATAATTAAATACATCCTGTAACTCTACGAGGACGTTGCTGGTCAAAAAGTTAATTTTAGTAAAAGCAAGTTATATTTCTTGAAAACCCTCATTCAGAGGCAAGGAAGGATTGCAGAAATTTTAGGGTGTGATATAGCAAACCTCCCCACTTCGTATCTTGGTCTCCCTCTTTTCATTGGTTCTCCGAGAGAGTCAATGTGGGATAGGGTTATTGAAAGAATTCAAAAAAAACTTGCTAGATGGAAAGGTCATCTTCTATCTCAAGTAGGAAAGTTGACCCTCACTAAGGCCTCTCTTCAGAGCATTCCAGTATATTTCCTTTCTGTTTTAAAAGCCCCTATGAAGGTTTTCCAAAAAATTGATAAACTCCAAAAAGAATTTTTATGGACTGGATCAGAGGAGAAAAAAAGGATACACCTTGTAGGATAGACCAAAGTGTGCAGACCCAGGGAAAATGGGGGCTTAGGTCTAAGGAGAATTGCTCATATAAATTTAGCTTTACTAGCTAAGAAAGCATGGTGCCTCATTTCTTGTGAAGAAAATGAATGGACAACTATCATCAAACGAAAGTATCTTCAAAATATGGAATTTCTAAGTGACTCAGTTCCAATCAGAGGTTCTGCTTTTTGGAAAGCAATTCTTAATTGTAAGGAAATCATCAAAAAAGGTTTAAGATGGGTTTTAGGCAATGGTGAGAGGGTAAATTACAGGAATGACAGGTGGGCTAAGGATGAATCACTGACGTAATATCCTAACTTAGCTCGAATTAGAGATATCACAGAAGAACTCATTGGCAAAAATGTCTCTGATTATATGGTTGAAGACAGAGGTAGAATGAAGTGGAAACAAATAAGAATTCAGGGATTTCAAGCAGAATCAAATGATCTTTGTAACATTCTTGGGCAATAGTTTATCCCCATGAGACCCAAGGAATATCAAGTTACCTGGGCTCCTATATAAAATGGGCAGTTCACTGTTAAATCAACTTACAAGCTTCTACTTAATGATGAGGATTTTGTCCTCCAAAAGGACTTAGTTTGGATTAGGCCTAAGTGGGGTTTTTTAGGCCTTTAATATTTCATGGGTTAAACCAGCCATCATACTTGATTTTTTTGTCTAATGGCCTTACCCCTTTTCAAGCCAAAGACTTAGATACATGTGGAAAATTTGTCTCAATCACTATCTTTGGTAGGTGTGGTTAGAAAGGAACCATAGAGTCTTTAATGAGTCTATCCATGATCATCAAACTATCATTGCCAAGATCCTATCCTTTGCCAATGAGAATGTGAACCTTATCCCTTTTGATAGTTGTAAACCTCATCTACAGGAGACCATGATTGCTCAATATTTAAGCTTAACCTTGTGCCTAGGGTAGTCAACTCCAGAGTCAATGTTAAGTGGTATCCACCTCCTACGGGTTGGTTTAAGCTTAATTTTGATGGAGAAGCTAAGGACAATCCTGGAAGAGTAGGCGCTGGTGGCATTGTGTGAGATCATAATGGGAATATGATGCTTGCATTTTTTGAATATTTGGAAACAATGACAAATAATGAAGCTGGAGCTAGAGCTATGTGGAGAGGCCTTCAAATGACTCAAGACTTAGAAGGCAATTTGATCGTAGAAGGAGACTCTATGCATGTTATAAATCTCCTCAATAATTGGAAAACACCTCCTTGGAGGATTAAAACAATTGTTGAAGAGGCTAGGATCCTTTTCCAGGGAAGACAAGACAGAAAAGCCCAACATTTCTTTCGGGAAGCTAACAAAATTACTGATAAGCTGGCCAATTTGGGTGTCGATGGTGATGGAATTTTCAAATGGGAACATGGTGTCCCGAGTGAAGTAGAGGAGCTTATTCAACAAGAATGCCAAGAATGATAGTCAAATTTACCAATAGGGAAGGCACTGTAAGTTCGAATGCTAGGAGTATTCCCGTCTCTTTTTTGAATTAGACTCACAATAAAAATTATCTGAGCTGTCAGTCTTCGTATATGCTTCTTGGAAATACCATAAAGACTAATGGGGACAGTCACATGTCAGATAACATGTCTCCTAGTCGTCTTAGTAATTTGAGGTTGGTTGATAATAACAGGGAAGGAAAGAAACGACAATATAAGACTTTGAACCAAAGCCACGTGGACCACCAGATAGCCACCGCCATAAATCTAGCCAACAGGTTCACTTCTCCAAGGCTGATTGGCCAAGATAGTATGTGGTACCAAAGCATGTCATATATGGAAGAAAGCAATTACCAAAGAATTATTAAGAGTAACTGTCAATACAGAGCTTGTGGGAGTTTTTTTCAGTACTCTGCTATGTGTGTCTGCAGCTTTTTGTTTCTCCATTGTCTCAAGGAAGGGATCCATGTCTATTTCTTTTTTGTAATTATGATGCATGTGTGTTTTCTCGGGGTATACCCAAAATTTTGTATGGGAAGTTTCTTTTTGATAATAGGCTATGTGCCTTACTGGATGTAATGGCTTTGGTGGCATGTAGATTTTACATATATAGGATCCTTAGTAAGGATATGTTCATCAACAACCTTGGGCTGATTTTTGTAAAAGTTTTTGGGTCAACCTGTAAAACCTGGTATTAATGCTATAGTATCTTATCTACCAAAAAAAAATATTAATGTTTAGAATATTTTAAAGTATTAATAATACAAACATTATTAATAATATTTATCAAATACTTAACCAATTAAGTTCTAAAATTTGAAACACAACTAGTAATGCACAACATCACTAATTTCTACGTAGGAGGCATCATGATAACTACAAGGTTATCAACCACCTACAAGAGGCCCCTAAGCACAAGGGTAGGTCTCTTTTGCCTTTATATCAACCTTCTTACCAGATAATGCATTTAACTACACATACACATGCAAATGCTTCTACATGATATGGATTGTTTGACTGAAAATCATCCATCATTTCCCATTTTTCATTTCTCTCAACTTTGATGGTTGTCTCATACCAATCCACTTGTGAGAGTAGCTGGTACTACAACCACAATATTCATCAGTAGTACCATAGTATAAAAATAACATAATATAACTTTACAAAGCATAAAGTACAACTATCAAATCGTCTTGATAGAATAAAATAGGATCAATGTATTAATTATCAATACATCAATACATAAATCAAACAATAAGAGAAGGTCCTTCCATGATGGTCCATTACATACTCTCCCATTGGGACTGAATTTAGTCCATTAGAATTACTTTCTCATAACATCATCTTCCCAAGTAGTACAATTCTCAAAAAAATGGTCCCAGTAGACCTTACCCTAATCTAAGGTATAGTTTCTCAAGGTTTAGAGTGAAACCCTAGAATATTGATAGGTCATTAAAAATGCTAAAAAATATTATACATCCATGAAATGAAATATAAGATCGAAATGTAGAAAATCAAAATGCAACCATAAAGATAAAGAACGAAATAAAAGAAAATGATGGACGATGCCCTTTCTACTAATAATGTCTTGTTCATTTTCAAGAAGGTTACAAATAAGATTCCTTTTGAGGGATTGCTACCAATATTGATACAATGGATTACAAATGAAATAATTCAGATGTACTACGTAGGATCTTTTTGCATCCACAAACTGATTTGGAACAAGTTTTCGGGACTATCGCAATGTATGATGATGATATATGAATTTTTATGCTATTGCTTCCTCGTAGATGCCTATGATCTACACAAAAGAATATTAAAAACATTAAAAGAATATGCAGAGCCTTTCGAGATAATGCCCATATTAATAGCAAATAAAATGACAAAGAAACTAAAATAAGATGAATGCATGCATGAAAATGAAATCTATCTATGCTAAACAGTAACTAAAAATATTACTAAAGCTTAAAAAAATAAAGAAAATAAAAAACAAATATCTTCTTGGGAGGCCATCTCTATGCAGGACGGTCATACCTATGGGCCATCTCAGAGAGAGATGATCATACCTACAGGTTGTATCGATCGCTAACCTACGAGTGATTCTCTTGTGGTCGATGCAAGGCAACACCGAGTTCGATCTATGTATTGGTCGATGAATTGGTGCATCCATGGAGAATGGCTAAAAGGGTATAATTCAATGTCAAAACAAGGATTTTAGATTGCATAAATAGCACATATGTGATCTTCAACCTTCAAAATGATCCATTGGCATGCTTTCTATAGAGAAAAGAGTACAAAAAGAGCTAGGATCTTTGTGGTTGAAATTTGGCAACACTTCATTGCTTCAAAATGAAACTCTCCTTGATAAATATTTGAATATTCGATGCCATTATATAGACTTCGAAAAGGGAGTCCAATATTGCATGGAAATCCAAGAAATGGTTAGATCCAAGAAAGGTAACTGTTCATTCTTGAATCTTCCCTGCAACTGATTGTGTATGTCATTATGTTTAGTTGGCTCGTGTAACCGCTTTAACTATGGTACGAGATTTGAAAATATTTCTAGAATGATCATCTTAGGGTGATATGGATTTGAATGGAGGTCATCTTAAGGTAAGATGGTCTTTGGAGGTCATTCTTTTGTGGGATGGTCTTGGATGCAAAGGAAAATTCCTCCTTGTCTAAGTGGTGAAAATCACTATTGAGCCCTAGGGTTGTCCAAGGTGGGTCATATGGCCTAAAAGGAGTCCATATAGGTAGTATCATCAACATGACGTGTTTTAGGTATCTATAGATGACCCTATTTGGGTTGCATTATGTGAAAGCATTGCATGAAGGAAATTATAGATGACCTATAGTAAAATTGAGGGTTGGTGGTGTTCATTGATTTGATCAATGTTAAATGCCCCAATCATGAAAAGAGCATGCATTTTTGAATCATTGATTTTGACAAATTGAAGAACTTGAGTTTTTGGTAAGCTTTTCAATCATGGGTAGCCATTATTAGTCCATAGGCAATGGCAGTAGAATCATTAGCCATGGATGAACATTTTTAATCCATAGTCGATGACTTTAAGTATACTAAATAAGCAGTAGAATCATTAGCCTATTTTTGTTTGATTTGATTTTTTGCTTGTTATCTACCCCAAGCAAGAAGGGCATGATTATCTTTGGCAATGATTCTTGAATGAATGCAATATGCATGATTGAGTGTTTGATTATTGACCTGATTATGAATTTTGTGATTATATGACTATCCCATCAAGCGACGATTCTATAGAAGAGATGGAAAGTTATGAAAGCGATGATTCACTTGACCAAGATGACTTATTTTGAGTTTTGTAGGACTTTTACAAAAGTGGAAGGGGGGAGATCCCATTACACCTTTGATTTCGACCATTATTTGTAATTATTTTTGTTCAAGTGGCCTTATGGTAATCTACCCATCCGATCAGATTGCATGGATAATTAGTCACTTCAACCGCCATGTGTATAGGGTAAATCATTGGATACGAGGATCACTTGAGATAATATTGATAAAAAAATTTTGATATATTTGGAGTTTTTTTTTTTGCAATTTTTGGGGTCGTCCCTTAGTAGGGTGGTCGTAGTAAATGTGATTGTCTGACCTTGATATGGTCACATTGTTTTAAAAAAATAAATGCAAAATTTTCATATTTTTGACATCATTTCCACTGTTGCGATTGGAGGAAAAGGGAGGTGGAGAGGAGGACAAATTTTAAAGTAAAGTGTTGTTGAATTGCCAACCAATATCTAGCATGGACCGACTCGGGACCTCAACGAGTGGAGAATATGGAGAAAGGTAAACGCCATATTCTCTCCTTTTTTATTTTACAATCTAAAATGAACCTCACTAATTAATACGAAAAATAAACCTCACCAAAAATTAATGCAAGGAATCATATTTTAGATTAGAATGTAGTGTAGGTTGTTAAACTTGTTTTAGTGTGCTTTTGTTTTTTGTTTTTTTACCATGCATGTGCCCCAATTTTTGGACGGTCTCGGGGGGATACAATCCCTCTTGTGGACTTGGGGGCTATCTTGGTATGGGACGACCGCATTTGAATTGCAACGATCAAATTTCTTACCATTAAGGATGTCGTCTCAACCAGAGACGACCTCACTTGGAGACTGTCTTGATCCAAGATGGCCTCATTATGCTTGTGATTTTTTTGGACCTGATTGCTAGATTATTTACTTGTTTATTCAACTTGTTAGGGCTCACCATAGATTCCCGATGGCATTGGGGAGTGCACATCATCAACTCTCTAATAATTAGGAATGGCTCGAGGCTATTGAACTTAAGCAGTTGGTATGGCTAGAGGCAATTATTACAAATCACGTACCTAACAGCTTTAATAGATCGCTAGGATAGTTAGACTAGCACTTTCCATATTTTGACTAGCAAGATGATAGTCATTCTGGAGGATGTCTATAGGATTATTTGTGTATCGATTGAGGGAATTCCCATCAGCTTGACACATGTTTATCAGTAGAACAAAGTGCTCTAGAGGATTTTTGGTGACGATTAGGAGGTGGCTCGATATGGCTTACGTAGTGGTGGAGTACTAGTGAAGGTATGGTTCGATGCTGACATTTTGACTAGTAGACATGTGGTGTTGATGTCACTCATGTCCAACATACTCAAGCTAGTTGAGAAGTTGGTTGATTGCACCACTAAGGAGTCACTGGTTATGGCCTGGGGGAGTACCCTACTTGCAAATTTATATGATAAGTTGTATGAGATTCATCAACAGAGTAGATGTGGATTAAGTTGTAGCTTCCTTCTTCAGGTTTGGGGTTGGGAGCACATCCGAGTGGAAATACCAAAGAGGCTTCCATGGGTATCATAGATATCAATGGTAGACTGTGAGATCAGTTATGTGGCTTAGTGGGGTTAGCAGTAGGAGGTGGATCAAAATCAACCCTTCTCAGGTAGTATTACCCATTACATAGAGTCCTTTGAGAGACTCATGCCAGATCAGGTGATATGGTGTCCATACAGGGACTACCCACCATGAACACAAGCTATGGATAAGCTGAGGCACGTGAGACACGGGTGATCGGTGATTGGGTACCATGGTATGAAGCGGGAGTAATTCCAATACTCTCGTGTCACTTAGCAATTTAGAGTTCATCAGGATATCTCTAGTGAGCCCATCATATACCATAATTAGGGAGATGAGGTTTACCTAGAGTGGTTGTGTATTGGGCCAACAGGTGAGGATATAGATCCACCAGTGGTAGGTCCAGATGTGGGGGACCTTGGTACGATTGCAGATTATGACACTTGGTGGGTCACTCAGTTATAGTAGGGTGGTGGACCTATGGGTGGATAGGCTAAATTAGGAGGATATGAGGGCATTATGTAGGCTGAGGCTAAGTGACAAGTGCATCACCATATGGAGGGGGAGTGGGACCAGACCTCTAAAGGAGTAGAGGAGCCACAGGATGAGGGAAAGGATGATGAGAATCCCTAATATGAGGATGCTTAGCTTGGAGGAAAGATGTAGTCTCTATAGGAATAGTTAGCAAAGAAAAATAACACAGTGGCAGTGTTCTAGAGCTAGCTAACCAATGGGAGACAATAGTGGAGGGGATTCTTTGAGGACAGTGACTTGTTGAAGGCCTAGGTAGAAAAATCCTAGGCAAATATTGATTGAGTGGTGGTAAAGTGAGATGCTTTGTGGGCACAAATGGTTGTAAGAACAACAAAGAGGGATTCTCTATAGACATAGATGGTTGTTAGGATAACAGAGTGGGATGCTATATAGGATTAGGTGGTGACCTTGATTGTGGCTCAGGGATAGGTAAGTATAGATGGATAGGCCACAAGTGATGAGGCCAGATTATAGGTATGAGTGGCAGAGTTGTAGGGGATAGTGGTATGCTACGTATCTCAATGATAGTCAGATCGAGAGTATATATTTGGTGTGGAAGATGAGGTGGAGTGGCTAGGAGGTAGGCTACCTTCATGAGACTTGTTGGGGGTATCTCATCAGAGCCAGCGTAGTGAGGCAGAGGAGCCTTCAATGAGGCAGTCGATACCCAGGTTTTGAGATGTTCCATGAGGGTTAGAAGCTAGTGGATCTGCTCAGCCTCATCAAGACAAGGTTGAGGGTGGAGGTGATTCTGGGGGTGCATGCTCTATTTGATTTAGATTCATGTATTGTACTACTCTTTTTGGATGTGAGGTTCGAGGACCCACTCTTATTATAGCCTATGGGTATTTTTGTATCATGATGTATTAGACTCTCACATATATATATATGATATATATATATATATATATATATATATATATATATATATATATATATATATATATATATATTTTATTATGGTCCATCATGTTTTTATTTTATGTGATGCATGGATGCACTTTATGGATGCAATTGTGGATGATGGATGTATACTTAGACATTGTAGTATATATGCATAGATATATGCATGTAGATGATGTACTAATGATGTGATGATGCAAATTTTGTATTTTTATATTTATATGTGAAAACATAAGGAACAAATCTAAGATTCCAAATAACCTATATGTATGCACCATAACATGTATAAAAGATTCCATCTGACATGGGTTTATGCTCAAAATAATGATCGTGAGAGATTCCATCTATGGAATAAGATATCTTTTCAGAGGAGTCTTTTCATTAATTTGCATTGGATGGTTTTGGGTGACTTCAATATAGTATTAATAATAGAGGACAAAAGTGGAGGGAGGATTAACATCACTCAAGGTATGCAATATTTTAATGATTTTATTCAGAATAATAAGTTGATTGACCTGGATATGTGTAAATGTAAGTTTACATGGACAAATAGAAGGATGGGGGATAATCACATTCAAAGGCACCTCAATAGAGTTCTTATTTTTGATAGTTGGCTAAGTATAAATAGTATTCATAGACTTACATGTATACCCAGAATAAGATCAGATCACAATACCCTCTTGTTGGATATGGAAAAGGAGGGGAAGCAGGGAGGAGCACCCTTTAGGTATGAGCTCATGTGGAATATGCACCCAGAAATTACAAATAAAATTCAATCTTGGTGGCAGGAGGAGGTTCAAGGATCAACAATGTACAAAGTTACCCAAAAATTAAAGAACATCAAGTATCGAATCAAAATTTGGAATAAATAGGTTTTTGGTAACATCAATTTAAGAAAACAACAGCTTAAAAAGGATATCCAAGATATAGAGGAAACAATGGATAGGGAAGGTCGAAAACTAAAGTGGTATGAAAAGGAAAAACAACTCCTCATGGAGTATCATAATACTATTGCCCAAGAGGAAATTCATTGGAAATATAAATAAAGAGTTTTGTGGCTCAAGGAAGGTGATAGAAACACTAAATTCTTCCATGTTTCAACTATGAGACATAGGAACAACAATAAAATCCTCTACCTTATGAGGGAAAAAAAAGAAAGTATGAGGATTTAAATGATATTAAAAATTTAGCCATTACTTTCTTTCTGAACCTTCTTAGCAAAGAAAAAATAGAGTGCAACATGGAAATAGAAAGCATCATTAACATTGTTCCCAAAGGAGTTAATGATAGCATGAATGAATATCTATGCAAGGTAATCTTTGAGGAAATTAAAAGATTTGTGTTCTCTATGGGATCATCCAAGGCTCTGGGGCCAGATGGTTTTCCACCAGGTTTTTTTCAAAATCATTGGGATATTGTTGGAGAAGATGTAGTCAATGCAATCCAAGAAGCCCAAGAATCTGGTAAGTTACTAAAAGAATAGAATAATACCTTCCTTGCTCTATAACCCAAGAAATATGGGGCACATAAATTGTAGGAATTTAGACCAATCAGCCTATGTAATACTATTTACAAAATTTTTACTAAATTTTTGGCCAATCGGTTGAAAAACATCATCCCTTCAATAATTAATGAAGATCAAGGAGGTTATGTAGCAGGTAATCAGATTATTGAAAGCATCATTTTCATTTATGAAACAACACACTCTCTTCAAATAAGGAAAGGCTCAGGCATGTTCCTTAAGCTGGACATGAACAAAGCCTATGATAGGGTTTCATGGTCTTTCTTAGATAAAATAATGGAGTGAATGGGTTTCAGTGAAAATGGAGGGCATGGATTGGTATGTGTATTTCTAACCCCCGATTTTCAATATTGATCAATGGAAAATCTACTGGGTTCTTTCCTTCTAGTAGAGGAATCAGGCAGGGAGATCCATTGTCTCTATATCTCTTTATCATTATGGTAGATGCCCTGGGAAGAACTTTGGAAAGAAAGAGAAAGGATGGTAATATCAAAGGTCTAAAACATTCATCCATTGGTGAAGCTTTATCTCATAAACATTTTGTGGATGATACTTTCTTGCTTGGGGAAGCTATAAAGGAAGAAGCTTTGGAGTTTAAAAAAGTCCTTGATTCTTATGAAAAATCTATAGGCCAAAAAATAAATTATGAAAAAAGTAGGATTATGTTTTTAAACACAGAGGAGAGTATAAGAGATAAAATAGTTAAAGTGTTGGGATGTAAGGAGGAAAATTTTCCTATCACCTATCTTGGTTTACCTTTTTTTATAGGAAATATGAAAGATGAACTTTGGAATCCAATTATTGATAAATTTCATATGAAACTTCAATGTTGGAAGGGATCTCTGTTATCCTCTACAGGGAAAGTACAACTCATAAAACACACACTTCAAAGAATCCTTATTTATTTCATGTCTTTCCTAAGGATGTCAAGGAAAGTGGAAGAGACTTTAGAAATACTAAAAAGAAAATTCTTATGGGATGGCACTAAATGCAAAAAATATATACATCTTGTAGCTTGGGATACCTGTTTCCAGCCTTTACATAATGGGGGTCTTGGTTTGAGGAAGTTGAGAGATCTAAATAGAGCCCTTCTAGCTAAAAATGGTTGGAGGCTTTGCACTAGAGCATCAAGGAAATGGGCTAGAATTATCCAAAACAAATACTTGGAGGGCAGAAACCACTTTATCAGTTGTTCTAATCCTTCATGTGGGTCTATTTTTTGGTAAAATATAATCAATAGCAGAAAAGTTCTATGGCAAGGTCTAAAATGGAGAGTAGGCAGGGGAGACAAAATTGACTTTTGGAAAGACCCTTGGATTCAAGAGGAGCCTTTAGAAAACTATAGAAAGTTCAAAGATATTAAAGAAAATTTAACCAAAACCTATGGTAAGAAAATTAATGGTTACATTCATAGGGTGGGTGATTTTCAGGAGTGGAAAATCGTGTAAGAAGATATGCAAGGCTTGAGGGGTAAAGATCTACAAAACCTCCTAAGGAGTTATTATTTAGGTAGAGGTTTAGAAAAGTATCAGATAATTTGGGGAAGAAACCAACAAGGCTAGTACTTAGTGAAGGATGGATATAGAGTCTTGGGCAAAGTAACCTTAGAGAAACCCGAGCTTAAAATAATTTGGAAGCTAAACATCATCCCTAAAGTTGCTATATTTTTTTGGACTTCCATTCTCAATAAGATCCTTACAAAAGACAATATGTTCAAAAGAGGGATTGTGGTTCCAACTGTTTGTGTCTTATGTAACAAAGAGGATGAGTGTGTGGACCACCTATTTGGACCTTGTGATTTTTTTTGTGATATCTTAAATATGTTATTGAGATAAGTTAATGTTGCTTGGATCATTCCAGATTCTCTAATAAGGATTTGGGAACAGTGGCACTTAGGAAGTGGTATTTTTTGGAAAAAATGTATTCCACATATTTGCTTGAGGATTTGGTTGGAAAGAAACCGAACAAGTGTTCAAAAATAAAACCAGAGGAATAATTGGGGTTTATGCCAGGATAAAAACAACCCTATTGGAGGATTGTATTAAAAATATTGTTGGCCAGGAAAATATTGCAATGATCCTCTCTAGAGAAAAATATATCTTAAATATGAAAAAAATTAATAAGGTGAGACTAGATACCAGAAGGGAACATCCCCACAAAGACTAGGTAAAATTAACTTCGATGGAGCTGCAAAATGTAACCCGGTTCATGCTAGTGGTGGGGGTCTCATTAGGAATGACAAAGGTCACGTAGTGGCTGCATATGTTGAGGATTTAGGAATTACCACAAATCACCAAGCTGAAGCAAGAGCAATGCTTATAGGCCTCTGAATTGTAGTGAATTTGGATTTTAGGATAATTGTTCTTGAGGGGGATTCCAAGAATATTATAACTTCCTTTCAAAAAGGGAAGTTAAATAATTCTAGTATTTTCCAAATAACTACATATGCGAGGAGTATTTTTGGAAACCTTGAAGAAATTCAAGTTAAACATATTTATAGAGAAGTAAACAAATTTACCGATAAAATGGCAAATATGGCAGTTAAATATGAGAATTTCAAGGTCTGGTCATATGCCCCCATGGAGTTGGAAGAGATTATAAGAATTTATAATGAAGCTAGCAGATAAATAGGGTAGAGCAAAGTAGAATACTTATTGGGATCATGCGATGAAGTATTTGAGCACACTAAATTACATTATTGTCAGCAGTTTCTTTATCAGTTATGTAAATCATTGAGCACTGCATCAGCTACGTTAAATAGAATGATAACGGGAGGAATATTATTTCAGCTTCTCCATCAACAAGTTCAGCCCAGGTTTGTTTGTTTTACTAATATAGGGCTATCTTGCATTTGCATGATCTTATTTTATTTATTTTTTGTATATATTTCGAGCTCTGTGTAAAGGGTCGAGACCCTTCAACCCCATTTTTTATCAATACCAAAAAAAAAACATGTATAAAAGTCATCAATCAAAATGTTAACCTTTTCACAAAAGTCATACATTTGAAATCCAACCATATGTAATATAATGAAAATGTAGATGATGGATGGATGACCGATAAGATGCTATAGGAAAGCGATATGGTTTTCATGAGACTCAAACACTTAACCAGTCAAAAGTTGTTTATTGACTATACCTGACTCTATAAGATAAAGATCTACTAAGAAGACCCAGATATTCAATATCATTATGTGTGCATGTGATGTTTATTAATGACACGTAAGACTACCCCATTGATAGGTATGTTTCATTCAACCCACTGCTATAATTAGGATCATCCTATGGTCATCGTTATCCTGATTTTGGGTGTAGTGGGAGTTGACTACTAGGCAATACAATCCACCAAAAGCTAGCTCATCCACAAGCTAACATTGGTCTATACAAAAGGTCGCTAATATGACAGAAATACCCCATTGACTACTCCATTGTCAAGTGGGTTTCATTCAACCCATTATTGTAATGGAGATTGCCCCATGGCTTTTGGATAGCTAAAAATTACAGGGATTCAAGCTCATTACCCCCTTCTTTTCTTTTGATTTCTTTGGAATACTTACTCATTTTTTATGAGGAGCAAGGGGATTTATTTACTTTAGTTATGAAAACCACTTTTTTTAGGGATATTTGCTTGTTTTATGGAAGAGCAAGGGGATTTCTTGGGTAGGGGGGAGCTAGTCCTTTTTTCAATTCTTATTATTCTAGACCATGTGCATAATAGGATTAGCAAGGGAAACCTTTCGCTCAAGGTGGCAAGGACTACATTGTAGCGTCATCCTTCCTTGTTCAAAATTAGATTTTAATATGTGAATTTGTGTTTAGGATTTTGACATATGCAAGGTACTATCAAAGCAAGACCCTACCTTCTAAAATCCAAGATAGCTTTCTACAAAATCTGAAATGAAAACTAGGAATGGTTGAATGACCAAAAACCCTAGTGAACACCCTATAGCAACTTATTGGTTGTGTTGAAAAATACAATTACTCACAAAGGGGAATATGGATGATATTGGTATGCATAATATGGGGGTTTTCCCTATGATATTTTTCAAACTAAAAGGTGTGTGTAAAATAGTCAGTGGCCATCTAAACATCATTGTTGATATCCATATAGTTGATCCAATATATGTTGTAATACTAGTGGGTGTGGCTAGTAGTTATCAGCAGGTGATTGAGGGGGTTAGCAAAGTGGTTGTAACATTGGAGGAACACTAGATGGAACCTTATAACTCTTGTTCTTTGTCACCACATTGATCATTCCAAAAAAACCTTAATTTGGACAAGTCATGTATACCTCATTAACCTGCCTAGGATGCCCTACTTGTCCTCCATGTTTAGGTAACAAATCATGAATGATATCGATGGATAGCGACTTTATAGGAGGCTGAACTAGATATTTGATTGACTCGATGATAGGCATGAACGTAATTTTTTGCGCTATATACTCACCGAGTTTGGGATTGACCAAATAAACCATAACCTACAGTGGGGTGGATGAAGATGGTGTGGTGTGATCTGACTCATCCATAGTAACAAGAGATTCTTCCTCATCGATAGGAGTGGAAATATCCTCTACTTAAATGGTGGAAATGGATAGGGGAATCTCCTCAATTAGCTCCTTCAAATTTTTCTCGCTCATAGGATCCGAGGATGAAGAAGGGATATCGAGAGAAACCGATGGTAATGGTAGAGATGGAGATGGATCAATGGCTGACTATGGTGCTAGGAAGATCATTAAGTCTAATATCCAGATGTGTGAATGACAAGATAGAATCCTATGGATGGTGCACCACATTACAATACTTAAAGGACTCTAGATTAGCATGAACCACATGAACTTTCCCTTCATGTATATACTTAAGACACTAATACAAAATGGATGGGACACATTTCATGTCCCTCATCCAAGGTCTTCCAAGTAATATAATATATTGCATTGCACCCTCCAAGACGTGGCACAATGTAGGCATTGTATTTAGTCCAACCTGGATAGGAAGGACTATTATGCCAACCGTAGAGCATAGAGCATCATTAAATGCTCAAAGATTGAAATTGGATGCTACAATATGTGACGTTGGAAGACTGAGATGTTCCTGTGTGGTAGTGGTGATTATGTTGATAGAATAACCAGATTCTATCAACACTGGTTTATAGGGGATTCCATTTACACAAGCAATGATGTGCAATAGAGGATAAACTTTGTTAGTGGGTACTAGCTTGATCTCGTGATCATAGAAATTTATGACCAGTTCTTTACATTTTAATGTACCCCACAAAATTTGTTAAAGCATTGGGATCCTAGGGCTGTAATAATAGATTTTAGATGAGAGCTTCTCTGTGTCGTGGTGATTGTTGTATTAGCTCATAAATTAAGAGTGTGTTAGAAATAGAGTATATTCTATAATTTGGATCATGTAAATGTATCTTCCAAGGTACATACTTAAGACATTAGATTACTTTAGGGGGAATTTATCTAGTTACTTCATGCAATGTAATAAATGCACAATTGTCAATGTGCAAGTTGTATATGTGCAAGTTGTCCCTTGCACACCTAGGTAGAGTGTTGGCCAAGGAACCTATTGTCCTATATAAGAAAGGCCTCATTATTAGATAGATATAGAGTTAGGGGACATAGTCACATAGTGTAGCTTAGAGCATAATACAGTTCTATGTAAATCACCATCTATTGGTGATGGGTGCAATGTAGTTCAATAACTTCATTAATGGAGTGTTCATTTTCTCCATAGCTACATTGTATTCTTTTACGTTATTTCTATTTACAACATATTTTAGTCATCTAGCAAATTTACTTTCTTTCATATTATTCTGCATATTGTGATTACCATCTCCTAGTGCTTGTTACATCAAAAACTAACAGTTTGGTTGATGTCGTTCGTAGAATTTGGGTATGCCTACTTCTAATCGTCACCACTAGTTGGGGTGGTGAACCTTGGACAGGATTTGATTGCAGCAAGGATTGTGACGTAGAAGAAACATTGGTTGGAGCTATAGGTGGTGTATCGCTCCAAATTTTTCACACCCTTACCTTCAGGCTAAAGGATCCATGCCCGAAAGGGGGATGGGAAAAGGATGGGACAATACCTCGGATTGAGAGGCCCTTTGAAGGTCCCGCCTCTCGGGGGAGGGGTATTAAGGTGATTTTTTGACGGATGGTGGGGTTCACTAGGAAACGTTTAGTGGCAGTTTCCACGCCTAGGTTGGGAATGTGTTTAATGTGTTCAGTTTTATCTTTAAACATCCAAGTCCTAGGTTTGGCCAGATGAATCTAAGTGTTCTATTATGAAAATGCAAATTAAATAAATACAAAAAATAGATTTGGACAGAAAATAGAAAGAATAAGCTAGATTAAAGAACTATACCTGATCCGGATGTCTGATGAAGGTTCTGATTTTTGAAGCAGTCCAGATCATCTAGAATTTGACAGGATCATCTGAGATCTGACGGGATCGTCTGAGATCTGACGAATTTGTCAGACGAATTCGTCAGAGACCTGCAAAAAGAGAGATAGATACAAAATACCAGAAATGCAACTATTCTAACAGAGAAAAATGGTGTAAAATGGCAACATAGATGCTAAGGTGATAATCACAAATAAAAATTTAAGTAGATTATGACGTTCTAATGACAAATTATGACTTCATTGTGCACTTAAGCTATATGGGTGAACTCCAAGATGCAGAATAATAAGGAATAATAACAAATTTAACTAAATGCAGGATAAATCAACAAACAAAGTGAGAAAATGCAAACCCTGGGCACTGATTGCCCCCAATGTTGACTGCAGTCGAAATCATCTCGGATTGGTACGAAATCATCTCTAATTGAACAGGATCGTCTGCGACGATCTGAGCTTGCTCCGACTGAAAAACAATGAAGTTCCTGCAAAAAAACTTGGAAAAATACAAATGCAAATGGTGGTTTAAGATAGTCTAATGCATGTAGAATTCATGTTACAGGGAATTTCAGCCAGGGGGAATGCCAAGAGGGGGTCCTAAGGTTAAATAGGCTTAGGAGGGAGGTTAGGAGGTTGGAGATCATCCTAATTTGGAAGATCTCCAATGGGGGAGGTCTCTAACGGCACAGACACGCTTCTGCCCGGATTAGAGACATCGTTGAAACAAAAGCTAACTATGCACAAATCAGTTTGGGACGAGATCGTCTGGACGTTCTTCTCCAGACGAAATCGTCCGATCTGAGGCGATATCGTCTGATCGGCGACGATATCATCAAACGGACAAAACAAACTCTAAAAATGGCATGGAAAACGAGGAAACGGGCAGCAGGCGGTTTGGGAGCGGTTTTGGGGTTAAAATTTGAATTTGAATTATTACTAATGTAATTTTAATTATTTGCTAAGGTTTTACTGTGCCAATTTTAGGGTGCTACATTTTGCCCCCTCTTTAGCAAATTTTTCGAGGAAAATGCGTTAAAGATGAGTTCTTCTCGATCTACGAGAAAGCAAAAATTTATTCCCATTTTTAGGCGACGATTCTTGGTCGAATCGTACGACAACTTACTATGATGCCCCCTCCGTGTTTTTACCCAAATCGAACGTTTGAGGTAAAAACGCGGAAAAGCCAAAATTAAATTTGTTGCTAATTGTTTTTGAATAAAATTAAGAAAAATAGGGAAAAACCCTAATTCATTTTTACTGTTCATTTTCATTTTCTGGTTTCTAGAGCTCTGCAGACAAGATGGTCGAGACAGCGCACAGATCGACAGAGGTCCGGCGCGGGCTACGGGTAAGGGTCTAAACTTAGTTTAGAAGGCTTGAATTTTGAATTTCATGCTTTTTAGATTAAATTTTGATGATTTTTGAGCATCGCGGCCATTTTTGGGCCGTCGACGTCGTCGAGATGAAATCGTCTCGATTTCGTCGAAATCGTCTCGATATCGCCGATTTCGTCCAGGGGCAAAATCGACGAAATGGGGACGATTTCGTCAAAAAGGGGACGATTTCGACTAGCAAAATCGGAGACGAATTTTCTCAAATTTGGGACGATATCGTCCAATAGTGGACGATATCATCATTTATTAAATTGAACTTGCTTTACTTGCATTATTAATGATTGTTTTATTAATGATTTTTATTGTTTTGTTGTTTATGTTGCAGAGAGGATTACTAAAGAGCAAAGAATGGAAATACGATGGGTTGAGGGATGACTTGGCCACTCTATCTCAGGCAGAGCGAGATCAGTCGGCTCAGGTCGGCTTGCGACATGTGGCAGAGATGCCACAGGTTTCTACGAGATATGGGGCTATTGATAGCCCTAGCAGAGAGGTGGTATCCGGGTTCTTCCTCTTTTTGGTTATCGATAGGGGAGATGACTCCCACACTAGAGGATGTATGGAGGATTTTGAGGATCCCCATACAAGGATGGCTAATCACTCCCACGGCCAATCAGGGCCACGCGATGATGCGACTATGCGGAGATCCGAGCTTCGCCCTGGAGAAGGGCGGAGTGAACATCGAATCTCTACGGCAGATGCTTGGGGCATCTAGACTGACACAGGTTTTGGCTGGGGTTGTAGGTGGTTTGCTGCTATGCCATCAGAGTGGATGCAGAGTACCATGGCTATCGAAAAGATGTGGTCTACGACATGAGAGACCACGGATACAGGTTTTCTTGGGGGAGCTTTGTACTATGCCGATTGTATAGGATCCTGCATGGGGTCGTATACAAGGGCGACCGATGTCTGGTTATGACATCTCTACTATAGGTTTGGTGCTGGGAGCACATCACGGTGCGGAGGCCGGTAGGGCTCCCACTGATAGGGATTGATGGGGAGAGGCCCCGAGCTTTCTACTGGTGGCTCCGAAGAGGGTCACAACGACGGATAGATCTACCAATGTCCCGGAGACTACTTGATGACCTTGTCTCCGACCAGATCACCTGGAGGCCTTGGAGAGATCATCCAGGGTGGGCCGAGGATGGACAGGAGCTGGCTCACGTCAAGCGAGTCTGTTGGCTAAGGATGGAGAGGGGAGAGGTGGAGCTCCACCGCTATGACCGAGTTTTGAGGCAGTTCGGTCTACAGTAGGGGATCCCATCCCTCAGAGACTACGAGTTTTCTCGGACTGTCCGGGATAACACTACAGTTAGCGGGGCTCCAGATATGCAGTGCTTCTGGGGTCCAGACACAGATGATGCCCCCATTCAGCCGGTGGATGGGGATGACATTGGGGTAGCTGACGGCTACGATGCCTGGTACACAGGCATCCGCCCTCCTCGAATGACAAGGGCTCAGGGTCCGATTCACACAGTTGTGCATCGGATGGGGAGGCGGCGCCAGGCGGCCATTGAGGTGGCACAGGGTCATGGCGGGAGAGAGTAGAGGAGACCACAGGCTCAGCAGAGGCCACGGTAGCGGGAGAGGAGGGAGGAGAGACCCCCTTCTCCATGGAGAGAGAGACCACCATCGCCCGATAAGGGCAAGGGTGTGGACACAGGAGAGAGTAGTGAGATGGCTACTCTCCGGGTGAAGACTGTCCATCTCCAGGAAGAGGTGCAGACTCTATAGGATGAGGCTACACGACATCGAGAGGAGGCCACACAGCTCAGAGATGAGGTAGCACGCCTCAGAGCACGGAGCGGAGGGGCGAGCACTCGGGATCTAGCATGGGCTATTGCCCAGGTCACATTCTATCAGACACTATACCACCATATGGTGCCAGAGGGGCAGAGGTTACCACTGTCGGCCCATATTGCGGAGCCTATCGGGATGAGGTCATCGAGGACATCATCACGATCAGAGTCCAGGACTCATAGCACCACATGGACTATGATGGGGCCACCTCGTCCACCTCAGGGCGGGGGAGGAGATGAGGCTGAGAGCTCAAGGGGTTCTCGAGGCTAGCTGCTACAGATTGCACTACATAGATTGATTATAGTGCTTATTATTATTTTTGATAGGGGATTGAGTATGCCTAGGTACAGATTGTGGCATACCAATCTAGTTTTGAGATGATGTACATATACTTGTTGAGATATATATAGATGAGATATTTTTTGATCATATGACTTGTCTTATGTATTTGTATGATGCTTTAATGTTTTGATTGATTGATTCGATGATTCATGTAATTATGCCATTTGGAAATATGATGGTTTGAATGTCATGCTTTTTTAAAATTTAAATGAAATAATCTGATGTAAACAAGTTGGTTGTTTGTGATGTGATAATTTGATAAAAATAAAAGGGACTTTTAACAATAATTTCAAAGGACATTGTCGCTATTATAGACCATTTCATGGAGTCGCCGCTCACTCGGTCGTCAAGCTAATCCTAGTATAGAAATATTGCTAAAAGTAAAAGAGTGCTTAAGAGACTGTCTTAAGACTTTGTTGTGATGATGCAAATGATGATGATGATGATGATTTGTTTTTCAGATTTCCATGAAAATATTATGCATGAAATATTTTAAAATGACTTTTGCTAGGCATAAATTCCTAAGTGTGATAAATTTTTTGGATAATTCCCTAGGAATTATACCATCATTGCAAAATTGAAGTTTGACATAATGACATGAAATAGAATAGGTGTTTGTTTGTTTTAAAGCATAATTGTGTAACATAATGATTTAAGTCATATGTTTTTATGATTTTAAATAAATGGGAAAATAAAATTGGTACAATGGTTTGCGCTAGGCATAGAATATTTAGGTATAGACTTATACCATCATCGCAAAATCCAAAGAAGAAAATAATAGTTTTATTGCATGGTTGATTTTTAATTTTTGAAATAGTAAAAAATATGAAGATGAGGACTTGCACTAGGCATAAAATTCCAATTTTTGGTTTTGGAACTATACCATCGTTGCGAAAGTCGATAATTATATATAAATGTAACTTGATTGCATGTTTTGGAAAATGATTTTGATTTTTTTGATAATGCATGTAGTTGTCTTTATACTAAACAACTGTTCTTCAAAGAAGAAAATGAATTTATTCCAAACAATTTGCAAAAATATTTCAAAGTATCTTAAAGACAAAAGTTAGATTTATAAGGAATCCCATGTGCGTATGTGAGTTCATTACCAATCTTGATTTATCATAATGATACACAAAATCTCTCAAATACAAATGTGTGTGCAATTGCATTGTTCATTTACCAAGTTTTGAGCAAGATAATTTGATACAAGTGATTTGAATGAACCAAATAAGTGTTCATTAACCATGATTTAGATGCATATAACCATACCAGACTACTATGTAGGTCGGGTTATCAAGAGCTAGCTAATCCATAAGCAGACATAGGTCTGTACAAAAGAAGGTCGCTAATGTGACAGACATATCACCATGCTAGGAGTTACCCAAGGCCAAGCGGGTTGGGCACAAACCACCTGTTATGGGGCTTACCTCACAGTTTTTGAATAATTGAGAATTCCAAGGATTCAAGCTCATCAACCCTTCTTTTCTTTTCAAGGGGTAGGGAAAGGGATTTTATTGCTTTTGCTTTTGCTTTTTTCTTTTTCTTTGCTTTTGCTCTTTTTTTTTTGTATTTTTGTATTGTGACTTGATATTTGAGATAATGCTGAAATAACTTGTTTCTTTTTCTCTTTTTCTTTTGAACTTTTCTTTTCTTTCTATGCTAGGGATACTTGCTCGGATTAGCTGTAGAGCAAGGGATTTTTATTTCGGGTAGGGGTGAGCTTGTCCTTTTGCCAATTCTCAAAGATTCTAGACCATGTGCATGATAGGATAGCAGGGGAAACTTTTCGCTCAAGAACCACTTCTACTATGTAACATAGCATGGAAATTACAAATGTAATCATTTTATTGTGAAAATATATGCTTGGTTTAAGTAAATAACAACATCAATTCTCTATGCTCAAACTTTATTTAATTGAATTTTGTGTACTTTGATATAAGAGAGATTAGTAATCATGCCAGATAAAATCAAGATATTTATTTTTTTGTGTTTGTGATAGTGGGGGATTCCAAATAAATGCTAATTTATCCAAAATAACTTGAAAATATAACTGCAATACTTGAAGAAGAAATATATACAACAAATATTTGTGAAGAGTTTGATGATTTTGACTCTCTCTTTCTTCTTTATTATTATTTTTTTTTTTGGGTTTCAAAAGAGTCAATAATATTGTTGTTTTGACTTTTATTATTTTTTTTTTTCATTTGTTTTTGTTTAAACAGTTTGATATATATATTTTTGAAAATGAGACAACATGCAAAATATGTACAAATGATGAAATGACCAAATTTTATGCGTAGTATCGCTTAAGATGCATAATATTCATAGGTTCTTTTAAATCTTTACCATCTAAGGTAGCTAATTTGTATGCTCCTGATTCAAATTTAGCAGTAATAATATATGGTCCAAGCCAGTTGGGCTCAAATTTACCTTTAAGGTCTTTAGTTGCATTAGTATTTTTTTGATTTTCTTTTAAAACAAGGTCGTCGACCTCAAAGGATCGATGACGAACTTTCTTGGCATATGATCTTTTAAGCTTGTTTTGGTAAGCACGAAGATGCTCTAAAGCATTGATGCGCTTTTCATCTAGAAGTTCTAGCTGACTGAGTCTGCCAGCTCGATATTCATCTCCTACTTCGGTATCTTGAAGTAGTAGAGCCAAAGAAGGAACTTCTAATTCAAAGGGAAAAATGGCTTCAGCGCCATAAACCAAGACAAAAGGTGAAGTTCCAGTGGGAGTTCAAACACTAGTTCGATAGGCCCACAAAGCTGGATATAATTGAATATGCCAGTCGCGGCCAGTTTTATTGACCAATCTTTTGAGAATTTTGATTAAGGTTTTGTTAGATGCTTCTACTTGACCATTACCCTGAGGATAATAGGGAGTGGACCAACGATGTTGAATCTTATATTTTTGGCATAATTTTTTAACATCTTTATTTTTGAAACAAGTTCCATTGTTTGAGATGAGATTTGCAGGAATTCCAAACCTACAAATGATTTGATTAAAAATAAATTTAGAGACTTGAGTTCTAGTGCAAGAAGCTAAAGGCATAGCTTCAACCCACTTCGTGAAATACTCAGTGGCGGTTATGATGAATTTGTGTCCATCAGATGACACAGGATTAATTTTGCCAATAATGTCTAAGCCCCATTTTGAAAAGGGCCAAGGAGATGAAATATCCTACAGCTCTTGTGCAGGCGCATGGACAAGGTCAGCATGTTTCTGGCACTTATCGCAATGGACATCCTTCTCCTGGTAGGGAGCCTAAGCTAAGGGAGCTGTTTTGTCCTGCCAACTTATCGATGAAGTCCATCGTGGGCTTTTGAAGCTGATCTTGGATTCTTCGTAGACTCCGATATACTGGTAGGCTGCGGGCATATCGTATAGCCAATTATTGCAGAGGGTCGATTTCGATACCATAAAGCTAACTAATAGTTCTGACTTAGAATATGCATTTGGATTTAATCGAATAAGGTATTCTCATTAACGATTAGAAACACATCAAATCAGGTCTAAACGATGACTTCTTTGAAGAGCGATCTGATATCATCTACATAATCATGGTAGGATATCATGCATCATATCCATGAAAGATATAAGTCATAGCATCATTGATATGTTCGATTCTTTAACCAAATGGCATCACTTTCCAACAAAAGGTACCCCAAGGGATAATAAAGGTTGTTTTAGCCTGATCTTCAGGAGTTATCCTGATCTGATTATAGCTGGAGAATCCGTCCATTAGGGACATCATTCCACTCCTGATAGTAAATTCAATGATTTGATCCATGTTTGGAAGAGGAAAATCATCTTTAGGGCATGCAGCATTAATATCTCTAAAGTCTGTGCAAACCCTAACTTTGGTAGCTTCTTTCTTGGTGACTGGAACTACATTCGAGATCCATTCAGCATAATCAATAGCTTGTATGAAAATAACATTCAGGAGTTTTTCTAACTCCCCTTTGACTAGCAGGGCCACTTTGGGATGCATTTTTCTAAGTTTCTGTTTAATAGGTTTAGCATCCGGATGGACTACTAGATGATGCATGACTACAGAAGGGTCCAGACCTGGCATATCTTCATATGTCCAAGCGAAGACATCTTCATATTCTTTAAGGAATGCAATGTATTCATCTTGTTTTTCTTGACTTAATGCTGATCCAATATTGATTATGTGAGGAGTATCCTCAGTTCCAATGTTAACTTTAATGACGTTTTCTACTTCCATGTGTAGATCTCTTTCAAAATTAGGTGGGGCGGGTGAAACGCCCAATTCTTGTAATTATTTTAAGGTTAAGTTGGATAATTTGTCTTGATGAGTGGTGGCCTCAAGTTGGGCTATAGTTGGTATAGAACCATCAAAATAAAAACCATTGTGTAACAACTCTTCAACGGAGACATCATGGAAAATATCTCCTTCCAACTCCTCATCGGATTCAACAATCAATTCAGGGTAAGCTATGGATAGCATATTACATGTAAAGGGATTATTCTTTGAACACAAAGAATCTTGTTTATCTAGATAATCTTGATAACATATGAGTTGATCATCATCTTCAAAAGGGAAGGGTTGACCCTTACTAGGAAATAGGCCCACACCACATCGGGTGGGCCATGGTTCTACCTCGATAGGTTCTTTCATGCCATTTTGGAAAGGTCCCAAGCCTTTCCCTTTATATCCCATTTTAAGCATTATGGGTTTAGCTTTAATATATTCATTAGTAAAATAACATCGTGCATATCCCTCATGATGAGTTTTGATATTTCGAGGTATTCTTCCCCAATCATATCCTTTATAAATAAAAGCACAACTCCCGACTTGGTAAGTACTTCCCATAGGTTGTGGGAGGCCCAAAGTACGAGGAGATGGTGGCAAATTATTTAAAATAATTGAATCTTGCATAAAAGCATTTGTTTTTTTTGATATTAAGACTATGGATAAATCCGGTAAAAGTTCATCAGAAAGAGCATAAGATGTAGAAGGATCATTCCCTATATCTTTAGATGTGGAAGGTATGATAGATGTTGATAATGTGGAAGTGTTAATGAATGGGTCTATAGGTTTTGAAATGATAGGGATGGAACATGAAGAATTGGTTGTGGATTTAAGATCTTTTTGAGGTTCTAGTGTGGTTTGTTCAGAAGATGGTTGAGTTAAATGTATAGGTGTAGTTGATGGAGTAGATGATGTTATGTGTGTGTTTTTCACACGTTTAGATGAAAAATAAGAATTAGGATGTGTGGATGACAGAGCGGGGCAAAATTGCACTCCAACGAGGTTCCGCCAAAGCACACATATCAAAGGGTCTAGGGTCACCATGGATAGTGACCAACTGATTTTTAAATTCAAATTTAACACATTGGTGTAAAGTGGAGGGAACCGCTCGCATCGCATTGATCCAAGGGCGACCCAAAAGTATATTGTACGATGCTGGGCAATGTACAATAAACACGGTTGTATCTAGGGTTCTAGGACCAACTTGCAAGGGTATAGTAATGACTCCACACGTTTCTTGTGTCTCGTCATTGAAAGCTTTGATAATCATGTCAGTTTTCTTCATTTCATCACTTCTAAAGCCAAACCGTTGGTAGAAGTCAAAAGTGCAAATGTTTAGAGATGAACCATTATCAATCAGGACTCTTTTAACAACTACATCTCCAATTAGAGCAGTAATATATAAGGGATTATCCTTATGTAAACTGTGTTGTGGGATATCTTTATCCCGAAAGTCAATACAATCGACTTCTCGAGTGATGATAGTATTGGACATGGCTTCAGGTTGAATATTTTGAGGTACCATCATTTGGCTTAATGTAAGCATTAACTCATCCCTATGGGTGGGAGAAGATCTTAACAAATCCAACAGGGAAATTCTGGCTGTAGTGTTGGATAATTGTTCATTAATATTGTAAGGAGGCTTAAGTTGAACATTAGACATATGATTCCCTTTATTGGGATTTTTCAAAATAAATGGGGTTGACCCATCATTCTGAGTTTGATCTTGTTGAGATTTTTGAGCCTGTTGTCTGGTAACAACTCCGATGGTACCTACAATGTTATATTGAAGACGCTGAACTGGTCTCGGTTGAGCGTTTATGGCTTGTTCATTAGGAAGGAATTGATTAGAAGAGGGTCGAGTAGTAACTCTTCTAGGAAATGGTTCTTCTAGAACCATAGCATCTGTGATAGGTTGAATAGGATCTGATTCATTTTCAGAACTATTCGATTGGTTTGAGGTGATGTCTACTTCACTTTCAGTATCTGATTCTACATCACTAGGATCGGGAGTTTGAAAATTATGTAGGGGCCTGGTCATGACCAGGGATAAAGTTGTGTCAAATATTTGAGGATCCTGAATAGGTAATTGTCCACTAATAGTCCCTACATATCGGGTAGGAGGGGGAACATTATGATGTTCGATTTGATTGGCCACTTCTTTACCATGGTTTGGTAAAGGATGTTGAAATATATCCAATGATTGATTAGCATTTTGATTTTGATTTTGGGGAATGGTCTTTTGAGCGTTATTAGGAGCATTTTGTTTAGGTTGGAAAGCTTGCACCTCCATTTCATTATTATCAATCAAGTCTTGTATTTTATGTTTCAATATTTTGCAAGAATTTGTAGCATGTCCAGGTCCTCTATGAAAGTCACAGTGTAGATCGGCTCCGTATCCGGGTATAGTTGGATCAGGTTCCCGGATAGCTGGTAATTGAATCAAGCCTCGTGCTAATAATTGAGGTAGAATGGTTGATAAAGGTTGATTTAATCTAGTAAATTCTCGAGGAGGTTTATCAGGGGGTTTTAATATAAATTTTTCTATTGTCTTCGTTGTATTGATATTAGCAACGTTTCTGCTATCAGTGACTCCGTCACCTACAACTTGTTTGTTTTTATACTGATTTTTGGATGTTTTCTCATCATCTTTCTTTTTGAGCTGACCTCTTCTAATGAGAGCGTCTTCTACCCTTCGAGCTAAGTCTATAGCTTGATCGAAGGTAGTTAAGGTGGCAGTTGATAACTCATAAGAGATTTGTTCTTGCAAATTATTGATAAAAATGTCCAACATTTCCCTATAAGGTAACACAAAGTGCAGTTTTCTTGTCAACTACCTCCATCTAGCTAAGAAATCAGCAAAACATTCATCTTTGTCTTGTTTTAAGTTGTACAAATCTTTAATGGTGACATGCCTCTCGATGTAGGCACTAAATTGATGGACAAACGATTCAGTTGTTTCTTCAAAATTTCTCAAAGAATGAGTGGGCAATTGATAGTACCACTCTAATGCCATTCCTCCTAAACTTTTTGGGAACATTTTTAGTAATAGCAAGTCATCATGTGATATATCATGACATGCTATCCTAAACATACGAAGATGCTCTATGGGATCTTCAGTTCCTTTATATATAGGCAGGACGGGCATGGGAAAGTGTTTAGGGTATGGTTGTGCTACAACTATGGGATCCAGAGGTTGACTACATATCTCTCGATAATTGTACGAGGGACGGTAGGGATCTATCTGGTCCATACGCGAAGCTAACTATTTCACCATGGCTTCCAGATTACTGGTTTGCCCACCATATTGGTTCGATAGGGCATTAATATGGGATTTGTGAGCATATGATGGAGGGACATGGAGATTAGATGCTATATTGCTATTGTGTAAATTGTTGGTAGGAAGGGTGTTATGAAGAAATTTTGAAGTTGTATTATGTTGTATCCCCGATTGTTGAAAATTGGTGTTTGGCTTCATTTTAGGTTTTTGTCTATTTGAAGCATATTGATCAATAGTTTGGCGAAGTAAAGCAGTGAAGGAAGTTTTCTTTTGTGTGGGAATGATTTTAGGCTCAATAACAGGTTCCTTAGGGGGTTGGGTAACCTGTTGTTTTGGCATGTTCTGAATCATAGTGACCATATCTCTATTGGATGGTCCAGCTTTATCACTTTCTTGATCAACAAAGGACAAGGGATTAGTGTGTATGTTAAACATATCTTCCATAGCTGCTTGAGTGTCACTAATTTGTCCTTTATCAATACGAACTGCCATATTAAGAGCACCAATGTTATTATTGAAAAATTTCCAGAAATGATCTAAGTTATCAAAAGCAATAGTTCCATCTGGAGCTATTCTAGGGGACGAGGATCCTTCCTCTTTAAGATTGTCTTCTTGTTCATTGTCTTCACCCAGGTCATCTTCTTGCTGTTCTAGAGTTTCTCCTTCCGGAATTGGATCCTCAGGAAGGACATTTGGGTTTGTAGTTTTGCCTCCCAACCAATCTTCTTCTTCTTGTTCAGTTTGTTTACCATTTCTAAGTTTAGGCATTGTGCTTAATTTTAAATTTCAGCAAATATATATATACTTGTATATATATATATATGCAACAAGGTATATATTTTAATTATATACCTACTATAGTATTTAAAATAAAATGTTTTGGGTTTTTGTTATGTTTTCTATTTTTCTTGTTTTTTTCTATTTTTTGTTTTTGTAACAATATTATAAAGATAACAAACAACACAATAAATGCAAGAAATAATAATGAAAGCAATGATCTAGTTTTCTATAAATAATTTATAAATGTCATTAATGGGCTCAAGTTCTTCAGGAGTCATGAAGTGTTCTTCAAATTGGAAATTTTCTTTCAAGAATTTAACAAAAAGTGCTATAGTGATATTATCTGTCTCAGACTCTGGTTGGTAGAAATAGAGTTCGTGGCAATACTCTCGATATAACATAGCCCTAGGAACTCTCCTCCATATTTCCCTATTCATAAGAACGACCTCTTGGTCTTCTACATGACCTAGGAATTGGTGTATAACAATTGCGTTCTCGAGGTATTCCTCGAAGGTGAACAATTCTGAAGACACAAGAGCTCTCCTATAAGCTAACCACCTATGGCAGGCTCTCTGAAGTTCATGATAAAAAATGAGTTGATGAGGATCCAGGATCCTATCTAGGGCAAACCTCTTGATTTTTCTAAGTTCGATTGATCTAGATGAAATGACACCTAGTCTCCTATCAAGTTCTTTCCACAGAAGTTGGTTTCTATTTGTTTCAGGTACACTAAGCATAGAATTAACTTCTATGGCTGCTAATTGGTTTTCAACATTTATAGTAACTGCTAGTCTTTTCTTAGGAGCTACCATCTAGACATGATATGCAACTTAGTATTTTCTAATGATTTTAAATGCATCTATGTTTTTGTTTTTTTTTTTTTTTCAAAAGGTTTTAGTTTCACGTCGGGTTCACCAAAATGTATCGCTCCAAATTTTTCGCACCCTTACCTTCAGGCTAAAGGATCCGTGCCCAGAAGGGGGATGGGAAAAGGATGGGACAGTACCTCGGACTGAGAGGCCCTTTGAAGGTCCCGCCTCTCGGGGGAGGGGTATTAAGGTGATTTTTCGACGGATGGTGGGGTTCACCAGGAAACGTTTAGTGGCAGTTTCCACGCCTAGGTTGGGAATGTGTTTAATGTGTTCAGTTTTATCTTTAAACATCCAAGTCCTAGGTTTGGCCAGATGAATCTAAGTGTTCTATTATGAAAATGCAAATTAAATAAATACAGAAAATAGATTTGGATAGAAAATAGAAAGAATACGCTAGATTAAAGAACCATACCTGATCCGGATGTCTGATGAAGGTTCTAATTTTTGAAGCAGTCCAGATCGTCTGGAATTTGATAGGATCGTCTGAGATCTGACGGGATCGTCTGAGATCTGACGAATTCGTCAGACGAATTTGAGACCTGCAAACAGAGAGATAGATACAAAATACCAGAAATGCAACTATTCTAACAGAGAAAAATGGTGTAAAATGGCAACATAGATGCTAAGGTGATAATCACAAATAAAAATTTAAGTAGATTATGACGTTCTAATGAAAAATTATGACTTCATTGTACACTTAAGCTATATGGGTGAACTCCAAGATGCAGAACAATAAGGAATAATAACAAATTTAACTAAATGCAGGATAAATCAACAAACAAAGTGAGAAAATGCAAACCCTGGGCATTGATTGCCCCCAATGTTGACTGCAGTCGAAATCATCTCGAATTGGTACGAAATCGTCTCTAATTGAACAGGATCGTCTGCGATGATCTGAGCTTGCTCCGGCTGAAAAACAATGAAGTTCCTGCAAACAAACTTGGAAAAATACAAATGCAAATGGTGGTTTAAGATAGTCTAATGCATGTAGAATTTGTGTTACAAGGAATTTCAGCCAGGGGGAATGCCAAGAGGGGGTCCTAAGGTTAAATAGGCTTAGGAGGGAGGTTAGGAGGTTGGAGATCATCCTAATTTGGAAGATCTCCAACAGGGGAGGTCTCTAACGACGCAGACACGCTTTTGCCCGGATTAGAGATGTCGTTGAAATAGAAGCTAACTATGCACAAATCAGTTTGGGACGAGATCGTCTGGACGTTCTTCTCCAGACGAAATCATCCGATCTGAGGCGATATCGTCTGATCGGCGACGATATCATCAAACGGACAAAACAAACTCTAAAAATGGCATGAAAAACGAGGAAACGGGCAGCAGGCGGTTTGGGAGCGATTTTGGGGTTAAAATTTGAATTTGAATTATTACTAATGTAATTTTAATTATTTGCTAAGGTTTTACTGCACCAATTTTAGGGTGCTACAGGTGGTGCAATTTGGTTAGGATATCTCTCGTTCCTTGTCACAATATTGATCATCCCAAAAAAACCTTGATTGGGTGAGGTCGTGTGGACTCGTTGACCTGTCTTATCTGATATTCCTTAGGTAAGGGATATTTGAATATGCCCATATGTTGGTTAGTGGTACTAAGAGGATTATCAATTTGTAGTTGATTTCTCTCGAGCATATATTATACTATGTCCTTAAATGTATAGCATGCCTAGCTATCATGACCATTTTTTCAATGGTAGAGAATATACAAGTCCTCTCTATGACTCTTAGATTTTGGATTATTTGGATCCATGAGTAAAATTTTAGGTAAGGTGATAGCCTTCGCCTCACATAATCGATTAAAAAGTGATGCCAAAGATTCAGGCAATGAAATATAGTTGTAAGGAAGATGATGTAGTTGATTTTGTGCCTGATTTCATTGAGGTTGATCATGGTTTTGTGTAGGAGGGGGTTGATCTTGATAGTTGGGTTGTTAGGGTATTGTTTGTTTCTCAGGATTTGGAACACTCAGGACAACTTGATTGATCGAAGGTGGTTTTTGTTGTGTATAATTACCTCTAGGGTTCTTGTTCCATTCCTTATTATGAATTTTGATGTCCCCCTCCTGGACCTTGATGTCCTCGATGACCTTGGCTTGTGCCAAAGCCTCCTCAAATGTTTGGTATTTTTGTAGTTGTAATAAAAGTGATATTTCCTTCGAACAACTCCTAGTGAACATTTGGGTAAGTGTTGTGGGGTAAGGTAAAAGGTAATTTTGACATAACCTTTCTCCACCTATTGCCATATTTTGTGACAAGCTCATCATAAAATTGTTGGAGGTTGAACAAGTCAGTCAAGTTTACTTTATTATTTATATCAAATGAGAAGTGTTCTAGGAATGCATTTGCAATTTATTCAAAGCTATAGATGTTGTGCCTTGGTAGATGGTTATACCACTCTAATTCTAGGCCAGAGAGCATTATCAAGAAGGTCCTAAGTAATAAGGTACCATCATCCTAGAGTTGGAAACAAAGGTTCATGAAATTGGTTACGTGTTCCTATGCATCATCGTCTCCTTTTAATTTATCCAATTTCGGTATTTTAAAATGCTTAGGATATGGAGGACATGGTATCGAAGGATGGAGTGGTTAATTACACAATTGATGCAATGTGGGTTTTTGATAACCCACTCCTTGCTTCTCTAATGATTTGATGCACTCTGTGAGCACCTTGTAAGCTTGAGATGATATTATCTTGTCTTCCTGCATTGGTCTTCAAGGAGGGAGAAACAAAAAAAAAAATTGGGATGATGTGGTTGAATATAATCATCAACCATATCCTCATAAAGTGATCACCACTGAAAATGCTAAAAAAGATCATACATCCATGAAATGAAAAACAAAATTGAAATGTAGCAAATCAAAATGCAACCATAAAAATAAAGAATGAAATAAAAGAAAATTATGGACGATGCTCTTTCTATTAATAATATCTTGTTTTTTTCCAAGAAGGTTACAAATAAGATCCCCTTCGAGGGACTGCTACCAATCTTGATACAATGGATTACAAACGAAATAATTCAGATGTACTACGCAGGATATTTTTGCTTCCACAAATTGATTTGGAACAGGTTTTTAGGATTGTCGCAATGGATGATGATGATATGTGAATTTGTATGCTATGCTTCCTCGTAGATACCTGTGAGTTGCACACAAGAATATTAAATAACATTAAGCTTTCGAGATAAGGCCCATATTAATAGTAAAGAAAATGATAAAGAACCTGAAATAATATGAATGCATGCATGAAAATGAAATCTATCTATGCTAAACAGTAACTAGAAATGTTGTTAAAGCTTAACAAAAGAAATAAAATGAGAAAAATATATCTGCCTAAGAGGTTGTATTTATGTAGGATGGTCGTACCTATGGGTCATCTCTGATAGAGACGGTCGCTAAACTATGAGTGATTCTCTTGTGGCTAATGTAAGGTGACGTTGGGTTTGATATGTGGATTGGTTGATGAATTGACACATCCATGGAGAATGGCTAAAGGGGTAGAATTCAATACCAAAACAAGGATGTTATATTGCACAAAGAGAACATATGTAATATTCAACCTTCAAAATGATCCATTGGCATGCTTTCTACGAAGAAAATAATGCAAAAAGAGTTGAGATATTTGTGGTTGAAATTTGGCAACACTTTGTTACTTGAAAATGAAACTCTCCTTGATAAATGTATGAAGGTTGGATGCCATTATATAGAATTCCAAAGGGATTCTAATCTTGCATGGGAAGCCAATAAGCGGTTAGATCCAAGAAAGGTAACTACCCATTCTTGAATATTCCCTACAACTGACTGTGTATATTGTTATGCTTAGTTGGCTCGTGTAACTGCTTTAACCGAAACTTGTTTTTGGCACGACCATATTGGGGTGAGACGACCTTAATTGGAGGTCATATCAAGGTAATACAATCTTTGGAGGTCATCCTTTGGTGGGATGGTCCTGGAAGCAAATGAAAATTCCTCCCTGTCTAAGTGGTGAAGACCATTGTTGAGCCCTAGGGCTACCCAAGGTGGGTCATATGGCCTAAAATGAGTCCATATAGGTAGTCTCCTCAACATGAAATGTTTTAAGTGTCTACAGTTATACCTCAATAGCCATCAGATATGCTATTTGTAATTTAGATATATTCCAAACACAAGAGGTATCGACAACATATTTTCTAAGTAGGGATATGTGGAAAGTATCATGGAATTTTATAGGTTAGGTGGTAAGGCAAGCTAATATGCTACTAGACTAATCTTATCAATTATTTCAAATGACCCAACAAATTAAGAATCCAACTTAGTTGACTTGATGGCACTTTTCTTAGTTCACACCCTTAAGAAGAATTTGCCTCCCATAAATAATTTGCTTGGTGACTTTTTTAAATCTGCATAGCTCTTTTGGTGATTTATCGAATCACCTTGAGCCTTTTTCAAATCACCTTGAGTTTTTCCTCCATATCCTTAACAATTTTTTGTCTGACCACTACCCAATATTTTATATTATCCCAAGATAGAGGTGTTCTACACCTTCTTCCACGTATTGCCTCGAATGGATCCATTCCCAAGGATGCATGGTACCCATTGTTATATGTAAACTCTACCAGATGCAAATAGTCTTCCCACTTAGACTTATAATCCATGCAATACATGCAAAGCATGTCTTCAAGGACTTAGTTTATCCTCTTCATTTTTCCATTGGTTTTCATATGATTTGTAGAAATGATATTCGACTTTGTGCCCAAGGCATGATGAAGATCTTGCTATAATTTTAACGTAAATATAGTCTCTATCAAAGATAATTACTTTAGGGAAGCCATGCAAATAGATTATTTCCTTGGAAAACTTATTTGCCACTATCGGTGCATCATCATTAATGTTCCCCGATATGAAGTGCATAACCTTTTTCAACTCATCCACCACCATAAGGATTGAATCATGTTGGTACCTAGTTTTAGATAAAGCCACAATAAAATCCATTGATATGACCTACCATTTGTGAGTGGATATATCATGTGGATATAGTTTTTTGATGGATGTTGATGTTATGCCTTAACTTTCTAACATTCCAATCACCTAGCAATGAAACCATTGACATCATATTTCATTCCATATCAATAAAAGGTCTTTTTCATATTCTCTCTCATCTTGGAACTTCTTGGATGAGGAGAATATGGAGAACAATGTGCCTCTTTCTTAATCATTCTCCTTAAATATCTAAATTTTGGTATAATGGAACTATCTTTAAAATAAAAAACCTCATTTTTTATGTTAAAATCCCCACTTTCCTTAGGATTTGCTCCTACTTTAGCCCATATTTTGATGCAATGTGGGTCTTGTAATTGCATTTTTTTTTACTTTTTCAATTAAGTCAACATGACTTCGGGTTAAAGTTGTTATATGTCTGCTACTAAAGGCATCAACCACCTTATTTTCCTTTCCTTTGATATATTTTATACCAAATTCATACTCAACTAAGAACTCTACCCACCTTCTTTTCCTTGCATTCAACATCAACTGGGTAAATATGTACCTTAGACTTTGGTTATTTGTCCTTAGCTCGAGAGGTTTTCCCAATACGTAATGCCTCTAGACCTTAAGAGTAATTGCTGCTAGCTCTAGGTCATGCGTAGCATAGTTCAACTCATGCTTCTTAAGTTTTCTAGATTCATAGGCTGTTGTAGCTTCATTTTGGAATAAAACTCCCAACCCTTCTAAAGAAGCATCTATGCATACTATAAATTTCCCAAAATGTTTTGAGAATTTGCATCATAGTAAGATTATTATTTAAAGTTGCAAATGCAACCTCACACTTCTCCATCCATTTGAAATCTTTTCCTTTTCTTTGAAGGCTAGTAATAGAGTATGCAATCCTTGAGAAGCTTTGCATAAATTGCCTATAGTAACTAGTCATTCCCATGAAACTTTAAATTTAGACACATTAGTAGGTGCAAGCCAGCTTAGTATGGCTTCAATTTTTTTGGATCAACAATAATCCCTTCTACCCTAAATATTTTACTTGTGAAACATAGAAGTCACACTTTAACAACTTTCCATAAAGTTGATTCTTCCTCAACACCTCTAAAACAAATCTCAAATGGTGATCGTGTTCTTTGGTGTGAGAATATATCAAGATATCATCCAGAAATATTAGAACAAAATGGTCTAAATATTTTATGAGCACATTGTTCATTAGGTTCATAAAGGTTGTTCATGCATTTGTTAACCCAAATGGTAGAACTATAAATTATGTGTCCATATCTTGTCTTAAAAGCCATTTTGTGAGTATCTTCTTTATGAATTCTCAACTAATGGTATCCCAATATTAGGTCAATCTTTAAGAAAATGGTGGCATCTTTTAATTGATCAACAAGATCATCAATTCTTGATAAGGGATACTTGTTCTTGATGGTCACATTATTCAAAATCCTTTAATCAATACATAGTATTAAGAACAATATTTCTCTTTAAAAACAATATCAGATCACCCCAAGGTGATACACTAGGTTTGATCAAACCTTTTTCCAACAAGTCTTGAAGTTGCACTTTTAACTCTTTCAACTCAATAGTGTTCATTCTATATGGTGTCCTAGCAATAGGTTCAGTTCCAAGCATTAATTTAATAGTGAAATTGAATTTACATTGAGGTGGAAGACCTAGAATATCTTTCAAAAATACATCTATAAATTCATGCAAAATTGGATGTTTCTTAAATAATTATAAAACTCCATCACTTCGTTCCCTTCCATTTAATTTCACCACATACAATATTCCACCGCTTTTAATTGCCTTCTTAAGTTTCAAGGTTGACAATAAATGGGATCAAAAAGACCCTTGCTTACTTTGAACCCCTTAATATTTGCTTATCCTTATCAGTATAGTCCATCCACCTTTCCTAGAAATTGATTAGGGAACCATGGGCTCTTAGTCAATTCATCCCTAAAATTACATCAAAGGCATGTAGTGGTGCTACATATAAGTGTCAAATAGTTGATCCATTGGGTAAGGAAATATCCACATTGGAAAAGCATTAACTCTCTAAATAGGTTTTCCCAAACCCATACTCAACTTTCCACCCTTGTGCCAAAAATCCAAGTTTTTTGGCATATCCCAATAATCCTAGTGGAAATAAAACTATTTGTGGCTCCACAATCAATTAAAACATTTGAATTTCTATTAAAATCTTTACCATTTAATAGCATAAAAGTTGGTTGGCCATCCAAGTTCTAACTTCTTATTTTTGCATAAATTAGATGAGGTTGCTCTTATATTCTGTATCTCTACTCTACCCGTTGGGGATGCTTGTTTGTATAATGAGTACCTCCACAAATGAAACAAACTATCTTGGTTGCATGAGACTTATCTTATCTTTTATCCCTTGCATCCTCTTTTGTGTTGAATAATTTTGTTCCTAAGGATGAGGTTTCAGGTTATATTTTCTCTTAAAGTTCTTGTTAATATCCTTGCTTTCATTATTCATATTCTCAAAGTTTGGTCCCTTTCTTGGGTTTCCTTTGAATTTCTTATTTTGTTCATTAGACCATCTTACAAACCCAATGATTTTCCTCTTTTTGATTTCTTGTCATTCTTATTCTTTTAATTCTCCATAATTTATGGAAGTCATTTTAGTTTGTTTATTTGTCTCCTCCCACTGAGTCAAATCATGTGCCTTTTGCAATGTTTGGGGCTTGAGCAAGTTGATTACCGTTCATATTTTAGGATCTACTCCTAAGATAAAATTTTGCACTTTCAAATGTTCCTTAGTCTCGTATTTAGGAACATATTTCAAAAGTTTGATAATTTTTATATAATATGCTTCCACAATCAAGGTACCTTTTGAAGTGTAGAAAATTTCTAAAAATTTTCTACAGAGTTGTTTTGTTAGTAATTTTTTCTTGAATACGCTTACAAATTCATTCTATTTCAAATCCACCACTTGAATTCCTCTACCCACATTGAATGTATTCCACCATTTCATGGTAGCATCTTGTAGATGAAGGATGGCCTAAAAAATTTGTGTTTTAGGTAAGTAATTCTTCATGGAAAAGTAGCTCTCTAATTCATTCAATTTCAACTTAGCTACATCACTCTCTTTTCCTCTAAATTTATGTACTCTAACATTCTTTAAGTCCTTGGAAATCTTAGCCTCAATTTGAGCTTTACCCCCATGGACTTCTCTAGCAATATTTTCCTCTTGTCTGCCCTTTGAATCTCGGTTATTGCATTCCTGGTTAAGAAGTGTTTCTAGCATTTTTTGTTGTTAATCCATATTCTCTTGTAGCAACCTAACTATTAATGTAATATTTTTCATCCTTTTGTTGGAATCCCCTGAACTTCCAGATTCCTTCTAGGGACAAGTTGTAGCTTCTTCCTATGTAGCTAACCTAGCTTCTTGGGAGATTCCCCTCTCAAAACAAGTGTCCTTTCCTAGTCATAAAAAGGAGCTAGTTTATTTTATGGAAGGTAATGATTCTGAATAAGTTGTACTTTCTAGGATTTTTACTCCTTGGTCTAACAAATCAAGACGATGTGCAGTACCCACTTGTCCCTTATCAATTTAAGATCCCTAGAAAAAATTAGCCTTCTTAACTTTAGAACATCAATGAAATACCAACCTGGTTCTTTTCAAGGAAGCATTGAGTCCTACGACCTAGGCTCTAATACCAACTATAATGACCCTTAATCTCAACCCAAGGGAGAGAGCTAAAAAAAATTATATTTCTATAAGAAGACCCAATAATTCACAATGTTAAGGCATAACCATATCAAGTTTATTTTTGTTGCAAGCAACACTCATGTGGAGGGGAGTGTCCAAATTTTGGTAATTCCTAGGGTTCACTCTTCTAACCTCACCATTAGAAAAGATGTCATAACTGGTCCCTCCATTTCCCTACACTACCCTATATGGGACAACTTGACCATGATTTAGGGATTACCGTTAAAGGCCCATATCACTTAAAGGTGATGTCTATTCCCTAATATTACATATTATCATTTATGTAGGATTACTATGGTGTAATGCCTTTGTGATTACTTATTTTCATCTACCCATGAAACTAACTAAGACCATTACCACTCACCTGATAATGATCATGCTCACACTTGCCTACCTACAAGGTACCACCACTATATTGCCTTGGTTAGTGTGAATGATACGGTAGTTTTCCTATACCAATCCACCATTAGGATTACCCAAGCCTCACCACTAGAAATCACCCAAGCCTCATCGCTAGGACCACCGAAGCCTTGTTGGCAATTTTGGGTATTTTGAGTACATTGCATTTTCTCAAGTGAATAAGTTGTCATTGATGTCAGGAAGCTTTTTGAAAGAATTTGATTTGATGTAAAATAATGTGTTTTTGATGAAGGTTCGGCTTGACAGGTTCGAAATCAGTAAGTTGGAAAAATGTCGCGATATCGCGACATGTCGCATTTTCACGACTTAGGCAGGAGAGAGAAAGCTTTTTGAAAAAGTGTCACGATTTCACATGTTGGAAGAGAAAGAAGAAGCTGGCAAAACTGTCACGATTTCACGACATGTTGGAAGAGAGAGAAGAAGTTGGCAAAATTGTTGCAATTTCGCGACATGTTGGCAGAGAAAGAGAGCAAGGTGGAAAGTGTCACGATTTCGCGACATGTCGCATTTTTGCGACTTGAAAAGTGTAGGAAGGCAAAGAAGGAAAAGTGTCACGATTTCACAACATAATGCAAGGAAGGTTGTACGGATGAAAAAGTGTCACGATTTCACGACATGATGCAGAAGGGAGAGTCCGCAGTGTGAACTGTCATGATTTCGTGACAAGTTCGAAGAGAGATAAAGTATCTCGAAAAGTGTCACGATTTCACGACATGCTGCAAAATACTAAGTGAGGACTGTCATGATTTCGTGAAATGTTGAAAAGCTAGAAGTGAGAACTGTCGTGATTTCGTGACATGCAGCAAAAAGAAGATTCTAAAATAAGAAGCATCGCAATTTCGCGATAGGCTACAAAGAAGTACAGATGCAGAAAGTGTCACAATTTTGTGACAGGTTGAAGAGAAAGCTTGTGAATGCAGAAAGTGTCGTGATTTCATGACAGGTTGAGATGGTAGCATTGAGTTGGATAAAGTGTCACGATTTCATGATAGAAACAGTAAGCAAGTCTTCAACAGAAGAAGCATCACGATTTCGTGATGAATTGAAGAAGGAAGAGCTCGAAGGCGAAAGCGTCGCGATTTCATGACATGTTCCATTTTCGCTAGTGCAAGCAGAGAAGAAGGCCATGAAAACAAAAGTGTCATGATTTCATGATAGGAGTGAAGATGACGTCAGGAAAGACAGAAGTGTCGTGATATCATGACAAGAACGTAGTCAAGACAGAAAAAAGCAAAAGTGTCACGATATCGCGACAATAGCCAAACGAAAGTGTACGACTACAAAAATTTCACGATATCATGACATGTTGTGGTTTCGCGACAGAAGCTACTGAACCACAGAGGCAGTTGAAGGTGACAGAGTTAAAATTGTGCCGACGAAGATTAGGGCGTGCAACCAACGAAGTTAGGGTTTGCATTTACATAACATCCGACTAAGACCAAGGTTTAGATCTTGATTATGTTAGTATAAAAGGAGGGTTGTTTGAAGAGATTGAGCATCGATCGAAGTGTGCATTCGAAGTGCGACCTTCGCAGATAGAGTGCAGGGAGAAGTTTGATCGTCGAGAAGCAGAGTGTAAATTTGATTGCAGTGTACAAAGTGCATTCCATCGAATCTTCTAAGTGAGAGATATTGCAAGGAAGCAGAGTGTGTGAAGATCATGCTGCTGTGATTGCGTAGAGGTGCATAAGTTGATGTTTGATTGAGTGCTACTGTGATTTCATAGAAGTGTAATTTTGAGGACATTTGTGCCAGACCGAAGGACTGTGTTTGGTGCAAAACAGAGGAAGTGAACGAGGACATTTGTGCTGAACCAAAGGACTGTGTTTAGTGCAAATTCGAGGACCAGGTTTGGAGGTGAAAGAGTTGAGGACAGAGGTCTCCAGCCAGAGCAGGGAAGACAGGTGTCTTCTGTGGATAAAGTTCTACTTGCTAAGGGCAGAGGAGGCAGAGTTTTTCTAGAGGATCACCATCCATAGCAGAGCTAGGGGATTGGTGTCTCCTTTGGGTTGGTGCCCATAAAATTTGTAATCGGGAAAGGTTTCCCAGAATTTGAGGTGATAAAATTTAGTGAAATATTTTATCCGTGGAGTAGCCCACATTGGGTGAACCACGTAAATTGTTGTGTCTCTATTGTGGATGGTATTTTGTGCATTGCTTTGATTACTATTTTTGATACTGCTATCTATTCACTGCATAATATTAATTTGAAAGTTGAAGGAAAAATTTTAAAGTGGTCTTATACTATTCATCCCCCCCTCTCAGTATAAGCTTGTGTTCTTCAATTGCTATCAGAGCGGGTCTCTCCAGAAAAAGCCTAACAGCTTGGAGAAGGATCTATCAGAAGAACATACAGATTCAAAAAAGGATGAAGAGGTTAAGTTCGATCTCAAAAGTGAATTCTTCTGGGCTTTAAGAAAATTTTAGGGAAGAGAGTTCTATTCTCAAGCATCATGACAGGAAGAAGAGACAGCAAGATCAATCTTCTCCCTGAAGAACGATGGATTCCAGTTGGTCACAAGAAGAACAATCATCCAAGGCATCAAAACAGGTTACATAATACTTTCCATGGCTACTGTTTTTCTTTCAAGGAATTTGGTCACAAAGCTATGCATTACAATAAATCCGTGAATAGCCATAGTAATGAAAATGTTAACTCTTTTGCACCTCTTATGGATAAAAATGTCATGTGTTACAAGTGCAAGAATTTTGGGCATATAGCAAGGATGTGCAGTTTGGATAGATCTAACCTTGAGTTCACTAAAAATAGAAATGAGATCAAATCTAAGTCAATGATAGTTCAAACTGCTTTTCATGCTCAAGACAAAGTAGAGAAATGGTATCTTGATAGAGAAATGATTTATGGTATGTGATTTATGTAGAAGGCCTAAGACATAATCTTCTAAGTGTGAGTCAACTTTGTGATCAAGGACACATAGTATCTTTCTTTTCAGATAGATGTGAGATACGTAAAGAAAAAAATGGAAAACTCATTGCTAGTGCTACAAGGACTCCAAACAATCTTTACATGCTAAGTGAGATAAAAAGGGAAAAGTGTTTTCTAACTCAATAATATGAGAGTTGGTTATGGCATAAAATATTGGGGCATTTGAGCTTTGATAATCTTGTCAATATTAGTAACAAGGAAGTAGTTAGAGACTTGCCCAAAATAAAAAGGCCCCATAACACCATTTGTGGTCCTTGTCAACATGGAAAATAGACCAGAACCAGTTTTAAATCAAAAGGGTATACTTCTTCAAAACCATTAGATCTTATTCATACTGATTTATGTGGCCCCACCAGAACTCAGAGCATTCAGGGAGAAAGCTACTTCATGTTGTTTATAGATGATTATTCTAGAATGACTTGGGTTACTTTTCTCAAAGAAAAATCTGAAGCTTTTGAAAAATTTAAAGCTTTCAAAGAAATGATTAAAAATGAGACTGACAAGAGAATCAAATGCTTAAGATCGGATAGAGGAGGAGAATTCACTTCTAATGAATTTTTGGAATATTGTGAGCAACAAGAAATCAAAAGAGAATATTCAGCAGCAACGACTCCTCAACAAAATGGAGTAGTTGAAAGAAAAAATAGAACTATTGAAAATATGGCTAGAGCTATGTTAAATGAGTCGAAACTTTTAGATGGTTTCTAGAAAGAGGAAGTCAGTACAACAGTCCACATTATCACCAGGGCCCAACTTAGAGTCAATCATCATAAAACTCCTTATGAGTTGTGGAAAGGAAGACCAGCTACAGTAAAACATTTCAAAGTGTTTGGGAGTAAGTGCTTCATCAGAAGGGAAGATCAAAATTTGGGTAAGTTTGATCCTAGGTGTGATGAGGGAATTTTTCTTGGTTATTCCAATAGAAGCAAGGCTTACAGATGCTTCAACAAAAGAATGCATACAGTCGTAGAGAGCATAAATGTAATAGTTGATGAAAAGATAGGGATAAGAGAACCTATCAAGGAAATCAGTGATGAAATTTTTAAAGAAGAATTCAGAGAGGTTTTATATGAAGAAGAGGAAAGACAGCAACTGCTTCCCAAAACTCCTTCACGATATGTTTAGAAACATCATCCCAAATATTTGATCATTGGTGATCCAAATAGCAGGCAAACTAGAAGAAGAGTCATTCCTTCACACGATTCTACAAATGTTTCATTATTATCTCAGATTGAGCCAAAATATTTCAGTGAAGCATGTGCGAGATAAATTTTGGGTAAAAGCAATGGATGAAGAGCTAAATCAAATAGAGAAAAGTGAAACTTGGGATTTGGTTCCAAGACCTAAGGACAAGAATGTAATTGGCACAAAATGGATATTCAGAAATAAACTCAATGGGGATGGAAAGATTATCAGAAACAAAGCTAGGTTGGTTTGCAAAGGTTATGCTCAAGTAGAAGGTGTGGATTTCGAAGAGACGTTCGGTCCTGTTTCTCGTCTCGAAGCTATCAGAATGTTTTTGGCCCTTTCAAGCTTCAAAGCATTCAAGGTGTATCAAATGGATGTAAAGTCAACTTTTTAAATGGAGTGTTGGATGAAGAAGTCTACATAGAACAGCCAGAAGGCATGTCTCTCTCAGATCAATCAGACTATGTGTGTAAATCGAAAAAGGCCTTGTATGGTTTAAAGCAAGCACCTAGGGCTTGGTACTCAAGACTTGACAGGTACCTTCATGAGCAAGGCTTCAGGAAAGGTGTGGCAGATAGCAATTTGTATATTAAGGATGAAGGTGATGATATGCTGATTGTAGTTGTCTATGTTGATGATATCATTTTTGGAGGAAATAATACTCATATGTGCAAAGATTTTGCTAACACCATGCAGAAGGAATTTGATATGTCTATGATTGGAGAGCTGTCATTCTTTTTAGGTCTTCAGATTGCTCAATAAAAATATGGTATATTTCTCTCTCAAGGAAAGTATATCAAAGAAATGTTGAAAAAATTCGGGATGATGGACAACAAACTTGTATGTACTCCAATGACTACAGGGTGCAAGATGAGTAAAGATGATGAATCTCCAGCGGCAGATCAGAGGTTGTACAGATCAATGATTGGCAGTTTATTATATGTTACAGCTACCAGACCAGATATCATGCAGGCTATTGGGTTAGTAGCTAGATTTTAGGCAACTCCTAAAGATTCTCATGTTATAGTAGTTAAAAGAATATTCAGATATCTGAAGGGCACTATGGACTTTGGGCTTTGGTATCCCAAAGGTGATGATTTCACTCTCACAACCTATACAGATGCAGATTGGGCAGGCAGTAATGATGACAGGAAAAGCACCAGTGGTGGAGCATTCTTTCTAGGGAAGAGTTTGGTTTCTTGGCTAAGTAAGAAACAACCTTCAGTTTTCTTATCTACGGCAGAGGCTGAATACATAGCAGCAGTGGCTGGGTGTACACAGGTTTTATAGATGAAAACCACCTTGGAGGATTTCAAAGTCAAGCATGAACAACCCATCTCCATATTTTATGATAATACAAGTGCCATAAGTATTTCCAAAAATTCGGTAATGCACTCAAGGACAAAGCATATTTCCATCAAGTATCCCTTTCTAAGGGAGAAAGTGCAAGACAAGCAGGTCAAGGTAGAATATGTGTCTACTAAAGAGCAGATTGCAGATATCTTCACAAAACCTCTTCCAAGAGATACGTTTGAGTATCTAAGGGAGAAATTGGGAGTTGTACTCCCACCCCGGAATTAATCACCTCATCAGGAGGTGGGGGAGGGACTAAGCTAAGAAGCTCATTCTTAGTCCCGAGCCCCAAAGGTGACCCTTTGCCATTGATGACAAAGGGGAGAGAATAAAGTAAGGGGGAGAGCTTCAATGTGAAGAGGAAAGCTTCAAGTCAGGGGGAGCAAAACTTTAAAATGAGATTCTCAGCTGTTAGCACAGTTGGTTTCAGTTTTAGCTCCTGAGACGTGTTTTTAGTAAAGGGTTGCCATCAATGACAAAGGGGGAGATTATTGGCAATTTTGGGTACTTTGAGTACATTGCATTTTCTCAAGTGAATAAGTTGTCATTGATGTCAGGAAGATTTTTAAAAGGATTTGATTTGATGTAAAATAATGTGTTTTTGATGAAGGTTCGGCTTGACAGGTTCAAAATCAATAAGTTGGAAAAATGTCGCGATATCGTGACATGTCGCATTTTCACGACTTAGGCAGGAGAGAGAAAGCTTTTTGAAAAAGTGTCGCAATTTCATGACATGTTGGAAGAGAAAGAAGAAGCTGGCAAAACTGTCGCGATTTCGCGACATGTTGGAAGAGAGAGAAGAAGCTGGCAAAACTGTCGCGATTTCGCGACATGTTGGCAGAGAAAGAGAGCAATGTGGAAAGTGTCGCGATTTTGCGACATGTCACATTTTCACGACTCGAAAAGTGCAGGAAGGCAAAGAAGAAAAAGTGTCACGATTTCGTGGCATAATGCAAGGAAGGTTGTACAGATGAAAAAGTGTTGCGATTTCACAACATGATGCAGAAGGGAGAGTCCGTAGTGTGAACTGTCGTGATTTCACGACAAGTTCGAAGAGAGATAAAGTATCTCGAAAAGTGTCACAATTTCGTGACATGCTGCAAAAGACTAAGTGAGGACTGTCACAATTTCACGACATGCTGAAAAGCTAGAAGTGAGAACTATGGCAATTTTGTGACATGCAACAAAAGGAAGAGTCTAAAATAAGAAGCATCGCGATTTCACGATAGGCTACAAAGAAGTTGTATGGATGCATAAAGTGTCACGATTTCACGACAGGTTGAAGAGAAAGCTTGTGAATGCAGAAAGTGTCACGATTTTGTGACAATTTGAGATGGAAACATTGAGTTGTAGAAAGTGTCACGATTTCATGATAGAAACAATAAGCAAGTCTTCAACAGAAGAAGCGTCATGATTTCACAACGAATTGAAGAAGGAAGAGCTCGAATGCGAAAGCGTCACGATTTCGTGACATGTTTCATTTTCGCTAGTGCAAGTAGAGAAGAAGGCCATGAAAACAAAAGTGTCATGATTTCGCGATAGGAGTGAAGATGACGTCAACAAAGATAGAAGTGTCGCGATATCACGACAAGAATGTAGTCAAGGCAGACAAAAGCAAAAATGTCATGATATCGCGATAATAGCCAAACGAAAGTGTACGGCTGTAAAAAATTCATGATATCGTGACATGTTGTGGTTTCACGGCAGAAGCTACTAAACCACAGAGGCGGTTGAAGCCGACAGAGTTAAAATTGGGCCGACAAAGATTAGGGCGTGCAGTCGACGGAGTTAGGGTTTGCATTTGCATAACAGTCGACTAAGACCAAGGTTTAGATCTTGATTATGTTAGTATAAAAGGAGGGCTGTTTGAAGAGATTGAGCATCGATCGAAGTGTGCGTTCGAAGTGCGACCTTCACAGATAGAGTTTAGGGAGAAGTTTGATCGTTGAGAAGCAGAGTGCAAATTCGATTGCAGTGTATAGAGTGCATTCCATCGAATCTTCTAAGTGAGAGAGATTGCAAGGAAGTAGAGTGCGCGAAGATCATGTTGTTATGATTGCGCAGAGGTGCATAAGTTGATGTTTGATCGAGTGTTGCTGTGATTGCGCAGAGGTGCAATTTTGAGGACATTTGTGCTAGACCGAAGGACTATGTTTGATGCAGAACAGAGGAAGAGAACGAGGACATTTGTGTTGAACCAAAGGACTGTGTTTAGTGCAAATCGAGGACTAGCTTTGGAGGTGAAAGAGTTGAGGACAGAGGTCTCCAGCCAGAGCAGGGAAGATAGGTGTCTTCTGTGGATAGAGTTCCACTTGCTAAGGGTAGAGGAGGCAGAGGTTTTCTAGAGGATCACCAGCCAGAGCAGAGCTAGGGGATTGGTGTCTCCTTTGGGTTGGTGCCCATAAACTTTGTAATCGGGAAAGGTTTCCCAGAATTTGAGGTGATAAAATTTAGTAAAATATTTTATTCGTGGAGTAGCCCGCATTAGGTGAACCATGTAAATTGTTGTATCTCTATTGTGGATGGTATTTTGTGCATTGCTTTGATTATTGTTTTTGATATTGCTATCTATTCACTGCATAATATTAATTTGAAAGTTGAAGGAAAAATTTTAAAGTGGTCTTATACTGTTCACCCCCCCTCTCAGTATAAGCTTGTGTTCTTCAAGCCTCACCCCTAGGGTTCACATTCACCAAAATTACCTAGTTGAATTGTCTATCCATAACTCACTAAGATTGGGTGCAACTCAACTCTAGAGTTAACTAATATGGCATTTAACAACATGCCTAAAATAGACCCTCCCTCTGACACAAGGGCCATAATCAACATTTTTGTCTAACTCACAAAAATAAAGTGTTATAATAAATCATATCAAAGTTCAACATATCATAATTGATAAAGACTAAATAATTTAGGTACTTCATTCCAATATAACACTATAAAATTAGGCAATTCCTTTATAAAAATAAAATAAGTAAAGAAAACATCTAAAAATCATAATCAAATTTCATTAGTTACTTTATACGATTATTCCATCTTCTTCAATAAATACAATTTATCTATCTTGCCAACTACAAATATTTTCCAAAGGAACTCAACGTAGAAAGAAAGCAATAATTCATCTTTCATCTCTTAAAAAAAGTTATGGCAATACATAAAAGATGTTTACAATATATCTCATCCTTCATTAATAATCATAACATAACTTTTACACATGATATCTCTTAAGTGTTTCTCTTTTCTAAATACAACATTACATTTCAAACATCAATACCCAATGTCACTAGTCTCAACTTCTATTTTAAAGTCTTCCTCTTGATAAAATTTTTTCTCCATCAATATTTTGAACTTAAGAGTATGGATCAGGACAGCTCCTTGAATGAATATACAAACCTAACATGCATCATGCAATATGAATTCAAGAAATTACAATGCAAGATTAAGAGAAGCCCTTACTTCTCTCACTCAATTATGATTACTTAGCTGCACAAGTCACATTTGTCTCTTTGGATGACTTACTATTCAACCCTTCAAGATTAAATAATAATTTCCTCTTAGAATTATTTTCAATACATTATATTTGATAATAATTCTTACAATATTATAAAACATGGGTTTATTAGTCTCCTAATAGACCCATTTATATTCCTTATAATTGAAAACTACATTAATATTGATTATTAACCATGTCATTTACTAAATATTAACTAGAAAAAACATCTTCAAGCCACTATTAATAACAATTAATAGTTTTTCTTTAGAACCCTACATTGTTAACTTAATAGCTTCTTTGGAAAGTCTTAACTAGTATTGACGTTAATATATTTGTGTGACCAATTTACCTTTCAAGAGTCGCTTTGATCATAATAATAATAATAACACTTCAGATCATAATAATATTTTATTTTAATATACCAAAAATGTTATGGAAATAGATCCTACGTCTTTACACGCTAAAAGAAACAATGATTTTATCAAACATTAATTATGTTGGGATGAGAAATATATGAGATATATTATTGATACAAGATAGTACAATATATAGGCAGGAGGCCTATATCAATACATGACAAATGTCAAGTAACATGACAAGTGTCAAAAATAGGCATAGTGCACATTATAAATCTAACATTCCCCTTAATGTGCACTATCCTAACTATAAAAAAAAACAAGTCAACATTAGCTAACATTCCCCCTTAATGTTGACTTCTCTAACATAAAAGAATCCTAAATTCCTCATTTATTGTTGATTTGGTCTAGGCTCATGCTTTTTGTGCTTGGCTCCTAACTGTGAATAATGCTAGATCAACAGTGTATACATCTCGTTCTGTTACCTCAAGATCAGCCACTTCCTTGGATCTGTTACCTCTGGGTCAGCCGCCTAAATTCCTTAGGGTCAACCTGTGTGCCTCATGGTCATCCACTTCTGGGTCTATTGCCTCTGCAGGTCATCCTCCAGGTATGTTGCCTCTCGTAGGTCACTGAATAGATTCACCATGAATATCATCCCTTCTCATGGTGAACTCAATCTAGAAGGTTTCGGTCTCTACCAAAAATGCACCTTAATACAAAGGAAATATGAGCCATGAAATACAATCAAATTGAGCCATAGAATCCAAATATGGAGTAAAAGAAAGAAGAGAATAGAATCTTCTGAAGTGTCTTTGTCTGTAGTATTTAGAAGTTGATCCAAAAAAGTCCTCATATAGAGTCTAGGGTGTCTATGTCTATAGTCCCTAGAGTAGGTGTCCTTATGGTATTCACCTCATCTTACCACAAGTAGTTTAAGTGCCTTAGGGTCATCCTGTGTGCCTCAAGGTCAACCACTTCTCGGTTTGTTGCCTCTGTAGGTCATCCTCCAGGTATGTTGCCTCTTGTAGGTCACTGACTAGATTCACCAGGAATATCATCCCTTATCATGGTGAACTCAATCTAGAAGGTGTCAGTATCTGCCAAAAATGCACCTTAATACAAAGGAAATACAAGCCATGAAATACAATAAAATTGAGCCATAGAATCCAAATGTGGAGGAGAAAAAAAAAGAAGAGAATAGAATATTTTGAAGTGTCTTTGTCTGTAGTCTTCAGAAGTTGATCCGAAAAAGTCCTCAAATAGAGTCTAGGGTGTCTATGTCTGTAGTCCCTAGAGTAGGTGTCCTTATGGTAATCACCTCATCTTATCGAAATGCATGGGTAACTAGCCATTGCATCCGCCAAGTATGATAGAGGAGAATACTAGATACAAGGTTCACTTACATAGAGTGTCGAGTTCAACCGAAAATGCACTCTAAAGTATAACAATATTCAATCCTAAAAACATCATAGAAAATAGTCTCAAAACTGAAAATGAACCCCACAATTAGGTCTGGCTCGAAAAAATCTTTCCAATGACTATAAACATGGCTATAGTCGGATCTCAATAAGTCCTCCATCTATCGAAAATATAACAACTCGCCTCTCTAAACAACAAATAAACATCGCACTGTGGTGGCATCGCACTTGCGAAATTTAAAAAAAAATAGTTTCATGCACGAGCATCCAAGTCCCCATACAAATTTGAAAAGTGGCCCCTCCACTTTAATAAAAAATTGCCCCTCACTTTAAAAATACTGTCATCGACCATACCCTTACAATAAAAAAAATATAAAGGGCCCCTCTCCATTTGACGCATGCACGTGGGTCCCACCCACTGCGGGGACTAATGACCAAAAAATTTATATGGCCCATAAAGTGTTAACAACACCCACTCATCATCTTAACTAAATTTCCCATGGAGATTAAAAATAAATTTGATTTAGGGCCATATTACCGGCCATGCCCCCCGCTATATCAATTATATTGTGTACTCAATCAAAGAAACTCTAATAGTGATGCCGACTGCTCCAACTTGAAAATAGTCATGGATCCACCTAAAAATATCATGATCTTCACTAGGGCAACAAGTGGATGAATGGCCATCAATGCAAACCGGATCGCCTCACAGTTGCAAAAATCTAGCAACGGTCCCAAAAATATTATGCCAAATCTTTGTCAACACTGTGACAAACTCCCTGTCCACTTCCGCTCGTCCACAGTAGGAAAAACAAAATCTCGTTCTGTAGCGAATCCTCCGCTAGCCGAAGCGGCCAGAAAAAAACTACATAGCACCTAACCGGAAAAACAGCCGCATTACAAGATTTTTGTTGCTGGCGGGTGATTCGATTTGAGCTATGGGGATTTTTTTTGCATCGCCAGGCCTTCATCACGATGGAAAAATGACATCAAAGAAGAACAAATCACGGGGTGCGCCAACTCCGAAACAACATAACCATTACAAGCATTGCAATGGGTTCTCAACGATGAACAACTACCTCCTACAACAGAACACGTTGGAAAAAATATCACTCTCGCCACGCCTTATACGGGAATGTGCAAAAAATTTCACAGACCATCACTGTTTCATTCGCTCCGCTCGAAGCTGCATCTACGTCAAAGGACCACTCGAACCATCCAGCAAAATAGCTTCAAAAAATATCTATAACCATCCAACACCACTAATGGAAAATAAAAAAAATATTGCAGGAGGTGCGTGCGTTTTGATCTGGGTGCACAGAAAACTTCTCTCGACTGCCAACAAGATCATGTCAAATTACATTGCTCGTCCCCATAACTGCACTAGTGAAGGGAACGTAGATTCGTCAATAGGACCCAAAGACTTTTCCCATGAACTACTGATAAAAATTCACAAAATTTTGAACGAAGATAAATTACTGTTTGTCTTGAAATCTGCACGTTCCATCGTTGTCGGGATGAATTCATCGACAAAGTGATCGTCTTGGTGGGCCAAGAAAAAACATTCTGCTGGAGACACATAATCTACCAAAAAAACATCGTGTGGCTTTCGTTGTGGTCGTTTTTCATCATGGCGGTGATCTGATTGCTGATTTTTGCTCCAACAAAATCTTTGGTGAATGATGATAGTCAATCAACATACACTTCAAACTAGTGGAAAAGTCTCCTTAGATCTCGTCTCCGTTGCGACGTCGAGCTTCTGGTGAATCAAAACTCTATCACACAGCAATCTCAAAGAGCCGCCAATCTGAGAATTATTAGGTAGTCGAACGCGGATTCCCGCCTATCATCATCAAGTCGGACTAAAGCACCTTGTCATCAACTTCGTCGGTCGCAGGTTTTCACATCACCAGGAAAAACAGAACGTAGGCTTTGATAAGATTGACCACCACTACCGTGATCACGGAGGGCGGTGTCATTTCAGCGAACAAATAGTGCTCTGCTAGCAAATAGTTCCTGCCGAAAACTTTCGCCGCGCCACCAACAGATGAAATATGACATTAAAAAAATAACGACTGCTTTAGTTTCTTCATGAATCATCGTAGAAATCTGGCATTCTCTCTCCAACATAGGTTCATCAATGTGTTCGATGGCCTGTCACTGATATACATGAAGAAAAAAAGAAAAATAGGTCAAAATGTGGCCAAATGCATGTGTCGTTCGCAGCTACTGCATGTGGTATGTTGTTTGTGTGATTATTCACCAAACATGATTCGCCATGCTAGGCCATGTCAATGACGATTCCTTTGTTGACATTTTTCCTCCATGCACGCGCTAGCAAAAAATCATCTTAACATCTCCGCAGCATCATTCGATGTGTCCTTGTAGACCATCGCAGGCCTCCACCCACTTCTCTTTTTGTAGGAATCTCTAATCCAACCGCTTCTCTTTCGGTAGGAATCTCTCAGGCCGGATCTTCCAGGTAGCGGCAGCATACGCATCCAACGACTAAAAAATAACCATGCGCGAGAAACCAGCATCCATTGGGATTCATCGACCGCGGGTTTTCACCTCCACGAACCAAAAAATTGTAGCATAAAAATATCCGCAGTGATTCGATGGGAATAAATCTTCGGAGGTGGACATAATGCCATGAATGACTTGCACTATAAAATCTGAGACCACCAAAAAAATAGGACCTCCAAAAAAAAAAATCTCCGTTAAAACAACCATTTAAATAAATAACATGAGCTTTCAAACTCAGATTCTTCATTAAGACATTGTATCCCATTTTTCATTTCTCTGACAAGAAATTACTTCTTCCGACGGATACTTCTGCCATGAATCTTCTCAAATTTATGGTTTATGATCCATTGTATACAATGGAGAGCATACTCCCTAATTTGAAAATAAAAATAAAGGGAAGAAAAAAAAAAAAGAGGGGGGGATTTCCCTCCCCTCAAGCTCACAGGGTAAGGAAATCCTGGAGCTCTGATACCAAATGTTGGGATGATAAATATATGAGATATATTATTGATACAAGATAGTACAATATATAGACAGGAGACCTATAACAATATATGACAAATGTCAAGTAACATGACAAGTGTCAAAAAATAGTCATAGTGCACATTATAAATCTAACAAATTAAGCAAGACAAAGTTTGACCAACCTTCATTTGACATCTAGAATATCTTATGACAACATTTAATACTTGGAGTGTATTAAGAGAAGAAAATAGTGTAATGGAAGAGGAATTCTACCAACATTCTGGACCAGTTGAATGGGAATGACCATCTCCTAAGCTACACCTCAACAAATACACAAATTTAAAAGCTTAATGAATGTTTCTTGTAATATGCCACCCTAATTGGAGTTTGAAATGTTGTAAGTGTAGATTAAAAATACACGCCAAACAAAAAAAATAAAATCACAATAATAGAGTACAGAATAGTTGCACAAAACAAACGATTTCTATTAATCGATGGAGTTTAAAAACTCCTTTTTGAATACAACTGGGCCTGTAACCCTTTATTTGTGATACACAGTTACAAGTTATGCTAGGGTTCTCTGAAACCCTAGCTGGCACAAATGGTGGCGTTTCTGAAGAGTGTATCTTCAATCCCAACAGAGTGAGTGGGCTTTGTTGTATCCCTTGCTTGGACCACTCCAGCTTAATCAACTGCCATCAATAAATCGGATCTGTCTGTCAAAAACTCGCACACATTAACACTATCAAGGAGTTAGAAATTAATAAGAGGGCTCCACTGTGTGAGCCCTCGAAAACAATCTAAAACCCTAGAAAAATAGAAATGCAGGAATTCAATAACAGATCAATAAAAGAAAAGAAGTTACTTGCTTTAAACTAATTTATACCTGTTCTCCGTTAACGCAGCTAGACCAGGCGACACCGGAAGTAATGTGGTTGTCAAATCAGTCGCGGAAGGCGCCCTGGTGCACTCGCTGAACACCCGCATGCTTCGGATTAAGGTTTCGGACGCCGGTCCGAGTCCGTGCGTGGGTAAACGCCCGCGGGCACTTGGTAAACGCCCGTGGGCACTTGGTAAACGCCCGTGGGCACTTGGTAAAGGGGTAAACGCCCGCGGGCACTTGCGACAAGAATGGGGGATTCTACAGAATGCTGCAGAAGAGATGGCGGCGAAAGCGGCGACGGAAGCGGCGATGGATGCGACGAAAGGGTAGCAGAAGAGAGATAGAGGAGATAGCAGTAGAAGAATTAGAATCAGAGATAGCGCATAGGAGATAGAAGTAGCAAAAGACATAGGGTTTGAGCCATCAAGGTGACTCAATTTATAATCTACTCTTAGGGCACACTTTAGGGTTTTAACGACACTTTGAACGTGTGGCTAAGATTAAAGTGGATCTAAGGGTAGAGAATAAATCTAGGTTGTGAAATGGATTAAGATGGATGGACGGATGAGATTAAATGAAGGATGGACGGCTCGGATTAAATCACTTAAACTATTATTTAAATATATATATTAAAATATTAAAATATAAAATATATAAATATTAATTTAAATAAATTTGGGGATGAAAAATGGCGGGAAAGGTGAAATTGGGCCAAATAATGGCGGGAAAGTGTGGATTTGGGCCAAATAATGGCGGGAAGGTGGATGACCGACACGTGGCTGACAGGAAGGTATAGATGACTTGCAAGTGGCTGGATTTTGGTGTCTACAGATGCCCCTTTTTGAGCTGCTTTGTGTGAAGACACAATGCAGCACAAAAACTTAGGACACTTGAAAGTCGGATCGGACGCAACTCTCTCTCAAGACTAAAGCACAACTTTGAAGACCAAAGAATAAAAGAATATTTAAAATTTATCGACTTACCCCCTCAATTGGCGAGCGAGAATGGTTCTCACAAGCCAATTGGAAGAAATTCGAAAGAAAATGAACCGTTTTTGCCCCAACGGTGAAAAAGGGGTTGGTGTATGAACCATCCGTTTATGTCCCAACGAAAAGGGGTTGGTGTACAAACCAGAAAATAATATGATTGAAGACGATATGAGTGATGTGAAAGATGAACCGTTTTCTGCCCCAACGGTTAGAAAGGGATTTTTGCCAAATTTTAAATTCCATGATCATGTAAGATGAATTCTACTATTAGGAAAGTTAAAAATTGATAACGGATGCCCCAACTCCTGTGGGTGAATCCATACTGTTGATGAAATTGCCTTGTTGGCGCCATTGATATGCAGAGATGCAATATGAAAGAGTCCAGAACTTCAGAGATTCTCCTAGTGACTCGTATGGATAATTCCTCGGGTCGGAACCAATCAACCTAGGTAGCCTTAATCTCTAGCAAGACTCAAAATAATGATGATATTGAAGATTGTCCACGTTTAAGGCCCCATGAACTAGGCCATCAATGACAACTGTTGAGCAAATTAATCTTGGTATGAGGTCACTTGAAAAGTAGGATACCCAAAATTGATTTCCAATTTTCAAACAGTGAAATAATTGATGATGATAAATGGTAAGTGTCCTTATGGTGGTTTAATCCTCTTACCGAATTGCATGGATGCAAATCGCTGCAATCGCCAAGGTGATAGAATATACCACTAGATACGAGGTTTACTTTAATTTAATTTGGCAAAAATATGCATGATGAAAGAAGAATGAATGAAATTGACGATAGATCAGAAGAATTGATGAATGTTGTTAATTTTGTGAAGGTTTTGAATGTTTTTAACCCAATTTGTAAATCAATGATGAATGATGCGCTTTTTGAGCAAAATGACAAAATTTGTTTCCAAAACTAGTTGTAACCTTCACAAAATGTTTTATTATGATAAGAAGAATGGATGGATGCAATTTGATGAAATTTGGAGGAGGTAAGCTTCAATTTTGTAAGTTTTGTTCTTTTATTCAATACTGACACCAAACGCCGGTATGCATTTGGAGGTGGCAGAAACGCCCGTCGGTGTTTGAATGCATCATGAAATGCCCCACTGCATCTGAATGCGCCATGAAATGCCCCACTGCATTTCGGGCGCCAAAACCAGCTATTTAAACAGTTTCAGCAAGAATTTTGCTCATTTGTGCGTTCGAGCTTGAGAGAAGTGCGTCTGAGGGAGTGGAATGAAGTGAAGTGAAGTGTGGGAGAGTGAAGCACGCGGGAGCTATGGCGGAGATGGGAGCGGACGCGCCAGTGCAGCCAGCTGAGGTATTTGTTTATTTAAGCAAGTACTTATTATGTGTTTTTTTTTTTTTTTTTTTGGAAAAAAATTTGTAACAAATTTTTGTTTTGTTGTTTTGCAGCTTAGGGTGTTAGAGGCACGACACCGATTCTCCCCTATCATTCCGGGGATGAGGAGGTCATTGTCCCAGGAAGACTGGGAGATATTGGAGGCAGTGGGGCTAGCGGAGGCAGCCCGGTTGGAGGTAGTGAGTCTAGGCACACCACTAGGTCTAGGGCTCCTACTAGGTCTCAGGGGTCCTCTTTTGATGGTTAGCTTAGTGCTTAGATGCACTCTTTATGAGCCTTGGTGCTCTATTGTATATTGTAGCCTTTTGGCATTCATTGTACGGTTTGACCTTTATACATATATATATATACATGGCTTTTATTTATTTAGTGTTTTACTCTCTTTTGTGTGAATGCCTATGTTTTTGTGATGCATGTTTTTATATGTTTTAATGTTTTTGAGCATATGTGATGGAATGGAATGCAAACTTATAGATGATTAATGCGAGACTAAGTGAATGAAATATGCACTAAGAAGCACTCATACTTTTAGATAGTTAGATTTAGCCAACTTGTTATCATAATTGTTTAATCGGGGGCACCGAACTTGGTGGCTTGTGAATGGATGACGTATGGAATGACATGAATATGGAAGAAGATATGGAGGATGATATGGAAGAAGATATGGAGGAAGACTGTTTTACAAAGACTCAAACATGCTAGTGGTATCAAACAAACTTACTAATACTGCCTAATTCAACTAGGACCAAATGTGTGTGCATGTGAGTTCATTAACCAAATCCGAAGCATGGTAGTGACTCTAGGCAATCAAAAACCTGTGTGTGTGCAAGTGTGTTCATTAACCTCATCTTGCATAAATTAGGTAACCCTGTTATGGAGAAGACCCCGAAGCTAGTTTGTCCGTATGAGCATTCAGAGGTCTCTTTTTGAGGAGAGACATGTCGCCACGCAATGAGTATACTCCACTTCCAGTCAAGCGTCTATAGCCCCGGTGAAGGTTAACTCCATAGTCCATGTTGTTTTTGACCTTTGTAAGCCTTGGGGATGACTACCTATCCGTCTGATTGGACAAGTAGTATGATCCTTACAACTTATTTGGGATCGGTGGTGTGTGAAAAATGTTCATTTCCTTAGAGCTTTGGGGAATCGGATTCTCAACCGAAGTATGATGAGAATTTTACCCTATCCTTACTACTCTGTTTATATTTATATTTTGTGATTGCTTGTGATAGTGGTAAGAACCACTGTTTTATGGACTATGTTTGCATGATAGGACAAACGAGGATTACCCTTTTCACTTCGAGGCACAACCCAAGGATGGTGTTATCTCTCTTTGACACAAGATGTTTTTAAGATGTGAAAATGTGATAGGTTCAAGACCGCTTTTGAAATCATTTCCCAATACTCAAGATTTTATTTAGTGTAATTTGTGATATGGCCCTAGAGAACTTTGACATGCATTTCAAAGTTTGCTTAAAACACTAGGAATGGCTGAGTGATTGAAAACATTTTGGCAATGTAAATATGTGCAAATGGAAAATGGGTGTACGAATGACAATTCGGTTTGATGGATTTTATGAAGGTGCCCCTGATTAAGGCAACATGACTTTTGCTTGACCAAATTTTATATCCAAAAGATAGAATGGTCTCTAACATGATATGCAACTATGGCTGAAAATGAAATGTTATGGTTTTCAATGAGATGTATGCACATGAAATGCAATGTTTTTGAATGAGATGTATGCAACTAACAATGAAATGCAAATTCTTTTTATTTTATTTGTTTTTTTTTTTTTTTTTTACAAGCCATGTATATATGTACATATAAAATTCAAACTATGCGTAGAATGCCCTCAAGTGTATAACATTAAGTGGTTCGGGTTCTTCCTCTCCCTCTAAACTGGCAAGTCTATAAGTTCCATTACCCACTCTTTCGGTGACCATATATGGACCTAACCAATTAGCCGCGAATTTATCTCGAAGATGCGGCAATGCATTGGTGTTTTGTTGATTCTCTTTAAGGACAAGATCCCCTACTTGAAATTCTCTTAGATGAACTTTGGCATTGTAAGCACGTTTCAATCGGTCTTGATAAACTCGCAAATGCTCTAAAGCATTGATTCGTTTTTCATCTATGAGTGTGAGTTGATCAAGACGTGCTTGTCTAGCAATATCATCATCGATAAATTCCTGCAAAGAAATTCGCAAGGAAGGGATCTCGACGAGGCGGAGCTAAGACTGGCGGAGACGCTAAGTACTGCTTGATGTCATCAAAGGCTTTCTGACACTCATCTGTCCATGAAAATTGTACCCCCTTTTGTAGTAGGTGGCAAAATGGCCTACATTTATCAGAAAGTTGTGCAATAAAGCGACGGATTGAATTAATCTTTCCTTGTAAACTACGCAACTCCTTCAAATTAGTTGGGGGACACATTTCCATAATGGCTTTGACCTTGTTTGGGTCCACCTCAATACCTCGTTTAGAGATAATAAAACCTAGGAGTTTGCCCGAGGTAACACCAAAGACACATTTCTTAGGGTTCAACCTTACTTTATGCTCTAGAAGTCTATCAAAAACTTTTTCCAATACATCAAAATGCTCTTGTCGAGTTTTAGATTTTGCCAATAAATCATCCACATAATCTTCGATAATCTTATGCATATAATCGTGGAAAATATAAGTCATGGCTCGTTGATAGGTTGCACCTGCGTTCTTAAGGCCAAAGGGCATCACCCTGTAACAAAAAGTTCCCCAAGGTGTGGTAAATGTTGTTTTGTGTTGATCTTCGGGGTTTATTCGAATCCGGTTGTATCCTGAAAATCCATCCATGAACGAAAGCATTTCATGACCAGCACAGTGTCGACAAGAGTATCAATGTTTGGAAGAGGAAAGTCATCCTTAGGACACGCTTTATTTAGATCTCGAAAATCGGTGCAAACACGTATCCCCCGTTAGGCTTGCGAACGGGTACCATGTTAGAAAGCCACTCAGGATAATCAATCGGGACGACAAATTTAACATCCAGAAGTTTCTGAATCTCCGATTTAACTATGAGGGCCACGGTAGGATGCATTTTCCTAAGTTTCTGTTTGACAGGTTTAGCATCTTTTTGTAAGGTGAGGTTATGGACAACCAAATTAGGGTCTAGGCCTGGCATGTCTTTGTAAGACCATGCAAATATCTCCTTCTTCCGCTTGAGTAGAGCAATCATTTGCTCTTGTTCCTCTGATGATAGACTTTTAGCGAGTTTCACAATTTGGGTGCCATCTTGTTCTGGACTAAGGTCTACATCGATAGTTTCTTCAATAGACATGTGGGAACCTTCCTCAAGCTGATGGGGAGTAGGGATCAGATTTATGTCATCTAAAATGTCATCAAGCTCCTGTGCCTTGCTCTCATCTATGTCTGGCTGGAAGACCTCTGGCTTAGAAGATGAAGGTGAATGTGGAGGTGAAGGAGGAATGTAGTTGGCGGAAGCCCTTAACAATTCCTCGGAAAGGATGAACTCTGAAATAGATGGAGGGGATGAAATCCGATCCATGTCAATCAAGCTTGGGTTGATCGGGATTGACTTATCCGGATCATATGGATTATGGAGCGGGGTGAATAAGTCTTCAAAATTCATTGTCGACTTATGGAAGAAAGGATGGGCGGAATGGAAGGGAAAACCGGTGAAGACCTCGGAAGACCTGAAGTGCAAAACAACATAGTTTTTCAGTTTTTTTTTTTTTGTTTGAGTTTTTTTTTTTTTGTAGTGGTGAAAACCACTATTACACACATACATAAAGCAATAAAGTATTTTTATATATTTTGATTTTTTTTTTTTTTGGAATTTTCTAATTTTTTTTTTTTTTGGTAGTGGTGAAAACCACTATTTTAGTATATACATATAATACAAGTTTGGATTATGGCTTATGGATGTGGCGGAGGGGGTGGTTCACCTCGTTCTTGTGGAAGAAGCAAGCGAAAGATGGCCTCTTGGAGAGGGAACAATTGGAGATAAAACTCGTCTTGTTTAGTGAGGGGAACAATGGGCGCCGACTCTTCTTCAGATTCATCACCATTTGACATGACGTCAAATTCTTCATAGGCTTCATCTTCGGATTCGTCGGGGTGGAGGATTTCTTCTTCCGAATTAAGATTAATGCTTTGAAAAGCTCGTTCAAAAGAAGAAAGGGATGGAAGTGGTTGGTAGCCCGGACCAAAACGCTCAGTGGGTCTCTGATATGGCATATCGATGCGTTCAGTTACCCCTTGCTCGTATCGACCTAGGCCAAATTGCTGCCAATTATGTCTGTGGAAATAGCGAGAGGGAAAACCCTCCATCCTTTCGATATTGGCAAGGACTGGATGCTTAGGTTCTAGTATGGTGGTAGGACTAGAAGATGACTCTATTCCCCCATATACAAAATTAATGGAATTTGGCATAGAACCCATGTTATAAACCGATCCAATGGATAAATGTTGGTCATGTGGACGACCAAAATCTTTAACTTTTTGCACATTGAACGGTGTGATGTGGACATCTTGGATGGCATACTCACCAATACCTGCATCGGTGAGATGGACCTTGACTTGGGAGGGAGATGGACTAGATGATGGAATAGAAGAATGTGGGATAGAAGAATTGGAAGGATTTGGTTGGGTTGATGCTTCACTAACTTGTGAAACATCAGCTGGTGATGGTTGGGAAGATGGAGGAATAATAGGTGATGTTGAAGAAGGTGTAGAAGAAGGGGGTAATGACGTGGAAAGAGATGATTGGTCATGGCCACATGTGCATGTGGTCACTGATGAAGAAGAAGGAAGATTAGTTGATGAAGAAAGTGGTGAATGAGATGGAATAGCGGAAGAGGAAGATGGTTGCGATATGATGGGTAGCTCCTCAGGAATGGGAGCTTTAGAAGAAGATGGTATAGAAGAAATAGATGGGGTCAAGAAAAGATGAGTGGATGGCAACACAATCTCATAAGGATTTGAGACATAGTTGCAATGTTTGAAGGGTTCAATGTCAACAGGTACACAATGAACCTGTCCCTCATATACATACTTCAGACATTGATGCGGTATAGAAGGGACACATCTCATCTCCCTAAGCCAAGGCCGTCCAAGCAATACATTGTATGCCATGGTCCCTTCCAAGATGTGAAACAAGGTATGCAAAGTTCGGGCCCCTACCTCAATGGGCAAGATACCTGTGCCAACCGTGGAAGATAAAGCATCATTGAATGCTTTAAGAGTAAAAGTCGACTTTGTGATAAGGGATGGCGACAGCTTTAGATGACTCAACGCCGATGTTGTAATGATATTGATTGAGGAACCGGTGTCAATTAAGACTCTCTTGAATGGCTTGTTATCGATCTTGGCCATGATATGTAGTGGAGGATCTATACTTTCTGTTGACATAGGTTTGATTTCAAAATCATAGAAAGTGATGGAGGGCTCCATGCATGTTTGAATACTCCCCACAAAGTTGTTGAAGGCATTAGTATCTTGAGTTTGAAGCTCGATTGACTTTAATATTTCCATTAATGCCTCTCTATGCGGGGGAGATTGTTGAATGAGGTCATAGATCGATAACTTGGCGAAGCCATTTTTAAACTGGTAGTTAACCGGCTACTCAATGACATGATGGGTCGTTGGCGTTGAGTAGAATGATTTAGCGGTTGTTGAGAAGTACTAGCACGTCGTTGGGTCTCTGTTACCTGAGGTGGACTGGGGGTTTGTACAGGTGGCTGTGGTTCAGCCTGATTTGGTTGGTTCGCCCTTTGACCCCGGGTTACTACGTTAATAGTACCCACAAAACCTTGGTATTGTTGTACATGGTTGACTTGATTAGGAGGAGTTACCTGAGTTACTCCCCCTGAAGTTGTTGGAGCTTCCTCCCGATGTGGAAGGGGTGTTTGAAATATACCAAGATTTTGATTTTGTTGGGCTAAGGGGCTATCCAATTTAATGGCTCCAATCTCAATAAGATCTTGGATCACATGTTTGAAATCTGTACAATTATTGATATCGTGCCCATTTTGCCTATGATAAGGACAAAATAGGTACTCCTTGTAATACTTCCCCCTTCTAGATGGGTCTAAAGGTTTAAACTCGGGTAAAGTTAATTGATTTGTGCTATATAACTTGTTGAATATGACCGCATATGGTTCATCTAAAGGTGTGAATTGTCGCTTGGGACGATTGTTTTGCCAAGGTCGAGTTTCCATGGTTGGCCCGATGTTGGGAGGCTGGTTGAGTAGGGGCGGGTACCGCATGATAAGCAATTGGTTGCGGTTGACTTTGCATTACTTGTTGTTGTTGAGCCATTACGGGCTGACTCGCCACCACTTGATTAACTTGGTTAACATTTGAGGCTGTACTAGCCTGTGCTTGTTTGTTTTGGCCATAATTATTATTTCGTTGTTGGCCCTTTTGTTGCCATTCTTTTCTACGGGGTTTTAAAACACCCTCTTGGACTTTAATGTCTTCTATGATACTTGCTTGGGCCAAAGCCTCTTCAAAAGTCCTGTATTGTTGTAATTGGAGTAACCAAGAGATAGGTTTTAGACAACTATGGGTGAACATTTTGGTTAACTCCTCCATTGGTAGGGAGAATGGCGAGTTTATTAATGATAGCCCTCCAACGGTTTCCAAAGTCATAAACAGTCTCATCGTCATGTTGCTTGAGCTTGTATAAGTCGGACAATGAAACTCTCTTTTGTACATTCAGGGAGAATCGTTCTAAAAATAGATTAATCAATTGCTCGTAAGCATAAATGCTATGGTGAGCTAAATGATTGTACCATTGTACAACATCTCCTCCTAATGTCTGAGGAAAAGTTCTGAGCATAAGAGCATCATTATTTTGGATTCTAAAGCAAGCATGCATGAATGAGCTCACATGTTCATGAGGATCCTCAGTTCCTCGAAATTTGTCAAACTTCGGTAATGTGAAATCAGTCGGATATGGTGGTGAAGGTACCGAAGGATGAATTGGTTGATTGATCAATGACCTTAGCGTAGGTTTCGACTAGATGAGCCGGGCATGTTAAGCATAAGGTTGTCAATCTGTTGTTGCATAGCATGGAGTCGAGAATCTTCATGAAAATTTTGACTTGTTTGATGATTATGATGATGTAATGGAGGAGTGGAAAATTGATGAGATGGGATGAAATTGCCTGGATTAGGCGGTGTGGAATGGACAGGTTGTTGGTATGGATGATACCGAAAAGAAGGTGATTGGGGTAGATGATGAACTGGACTAGGTTGGGAGAAAGGTGGGGTAGGAATGGACACCACCGAAGATTGGGGTACCCAGGTGGGGCCTGAGCTAATAAAAGTTGGTTGGGTAGAAATTGGTTGGGGTGTAGGATTTACTACGACAGGTGGTTGAGCATTTTGTTGTTGTTGTTGCAAAATCAATTTGTCGAGATACTCCTTAACCTTATTAATCTCTAACCCAAGGGAGGTGGGATGATTGGATGAAGGTGGAGGGCGGTTGCCATGGTAGTCACGGAGACTGCATAGCGAGGGCAATGAAGGTGGCTGAAGTAGGCGATACCTGGGAAGAAACAGTAGACTGTGCCCCAGGTAGGGTGAAACCATAAATGGTTTGGGAAGAAGAGGGTTGAAATTGGTTATGGTTAGAGGAGTTTCCACCAACTTCATAAAGAGAATTGGTGTACACCCGGGTACATGGAGGAGAAGGTGGTCGGGAAGACACTACATTTGTCTCCAAAGGAGGACAATTGAGCATCTGGGAAGATGTTGGAGATGAAGCCGGCTGAACAGATACCACATTAGCCTCAAAAAAAGGGTTAGTGTAGACCTGAGTGAAACCAGCGGGTATGGTTGATGCAATATCCTGTTGAAAAATAGAATCTTGCATAGGGGAATCTTGGATTGGCTCAAGGACATAGCCAGTGCCATCTCTTAAGTGAGTTTGCACTTGGGCCATATCAATGTGGGTAATATGACAGGAATTGTCTTCCTCCATGGGCATGGCCATGTGGTAGATGGTAGAAGGACGTGAAAGACCTGCAGTGAACCTGCTCGAAATTCACTAGGATAAGTGGCCATGTTGGTGGTGGGGATGTTCTGTGAATTACCCATTTGATTATTTAGATTTAACATTTTAGATTGATTCCTTGTTAAGACCATAGAGCAATAAATCTAAACAAATTCAGAAAAGAAGAATGCAAAACTAGAATGATAAATTTACACTACAAAAATTATCAGAAAACAGTCACAACCTAGGTTTCAACCAATGTGTCTTACCTTGCGGTTAATTAATTATTTTCTGATCTTAATCTGTAGTAAATTTTAAGTGTCCGGTTTATGAGTTTTGCATGTGATCTAATCTTGAATTATTCACAAAAAAGGTAAAAACTATGGCTAGGAAAGGACAACGAGATTCTTACTGGTGATGAAATCAAGCAAGTTTGCTCGGGGGTGACCTATGGTGTCTAAGGCAGAAGTTTAATGGATGGAGATGAATTCCACCGTCACTAAACTTCAAGCAATACCCAGTGATGAAATCCAGATATCACTGTTTTAAATGCAATATGAAAATGCAATGAATTTTTTTTTTTTTAAATGTTTTAGTTATCTAATGTGTACATACAAGGCTATAAATCAAAAGTTCTAATGATCTAAGCAAGAGGCTACTGAAAACATGTCATTTCCTCTGAAGAAGTGGAGTACACCGTTTAAAACCCCCTCGCCTACCAATGATATCGGATATCAAAGGAGCAACCGGAAGGTTCGTCCACTTCTCTGCCTGGAATCACCCAATGGCAGGAGTACTATTGACATCCAATCAATAGTCCTACTTAGATAATTAAAACAAATAATTCGTAGCTATTCTAATATGCAGCTAGGTATGCAAAAAAAATTTTTTTTTTTAATGCAAGCAACAATCAATAATGCAATGCAAAGAAAAATGTAATTAAAAATAACTCGTTCTTTTCCAGATTACTTAGTTTTTGTTCATTTTAAAGTAATGATCCGAAAAAGAAACAAAATATGGCGAGAAAAACCAAAAACGTAAAAAGTACAGACACTTACTTGGAAGCCTACGCTTTTCCCGTAAAACCGACTTCAAACGCCCACGGGAGTCCGCACAGGCTGAAACGCACCTCTGCGTTTCGTATTGGACTTCCGGACGCCCCTCTGCGTCTGTCGCATTTTTGCAAACTCAGAAACCCTAGTTCGCTGGAACAGCGAATTTCACGATTTTTGGAACTCGCAAAATAAAACAAAAAACAGGAACAGATTAGTAAAGCAAGTATTAAAAATATGAAACCCTAGGGGGTCCCACCGTGATCGCCATTTGTAGATTAAAAATACATGCCAAACAAAAATAATAAAATCACAATAATGGAGTACAGAATAGTTGCACAAAACAAACGATTTCTATTAATCGATGGAGTTTAAAAACTCCTTTTTGAATACAACTGGGCCTGTAACCCTTTATTTGTGATACACAGTTACAAGTTATGCTAGGGTTCTCCGAAACCCTAGCTGGCACAAATGGTGGCGCTTTCGAAGAATGTATCTTCAATCCCAACAGAGTGAGTGGGCTTTGTTGTATCCCTTGCTTGGACCACTCCGACTTAATCATTGCCATCAATAAACCGGATCTGCTATCAAAAACCCGCACACATTAACACTATCAAGGAGTTAGAAATTAATAAGAGGGCTCCACTTGTGTGAGCCCTCGAAAACAATCTAAAACCCTAGAAAAATAGAATTCAAGAATTCAATAACAGATCAATAAAAGAAAAGAAGTTACTTGCTTTAAACTAATTTATACCTGTTCTCTGTTAACGTAGCTAGACCAGGCGACACCTGGAAGTAATGTGGTTGTCAAATCGGTTGCGGAAGGCGCCTTGGTGCACTCGTTGAATGCCCGCGTGCTTCTAGATTAAGGTTTCAGACGTCGGTCTGAGTCTGTGGCTGTGGGTAAATGCCCGCGGGCACTTGGTAAACCGTGGGCACTTGGTAAATTCCCGTGGGCACTTGGTAAAGGGGTAAACGCCCGCGGGCACTTGCGACAAGAATGGGGGATTCTGTAGAATGCTGCAGAAGAGATGGCGACGAAAGCGGCGATGGAAGCGGCGATGGATGCGACGAAAGGGTAGCAGAAGAGAGATAGAGGAGATAGCAGTAGAAGAATTAGAATAGAGATAGCGCATAGGAGATAGAAGTAGCAAAAGACATAGGGTTTGAGCCATCAAGGTGACTCAATTTATAATCTACTCTTAGGGCACACTTTAGGGTTTTAACGACACTTTGAACGTGTGGCTAAGATTAAAGTGGATCTAAGGGTAGAGAATAAATCTAGGTTGTGAAATGGATTAAGATGGATGGACGGATGAGATTAAATGAAGGATGGACGGCTCAGATTAAATCACTTAAACTATTATTTAAATATATATATTAAAATATTAAAATATATATATATAAATATTAATTTAAATAAATTTGGGGATGAAAAATGGCGGGAAAGGTGAAATTGGGCCAAATAATGGCGGGAAAGTGTGGATTTGGGCCAAATAATGGCGGGAAGGTGGATGACCGACACGTGGCTGACAGGAAGGTATAGATGACTTGCAAGTGGCTGGATTTTGGTGTCTACAGTAAGTTTTGGTTTTGTTTGTTATTTTTGATTTTTTGCAATGGTCTGATTTTTTATTGTTTTTTGGAATGCAAGATAAATATAATGCTGAAAACTCAGGAAACACTAAACAGACCACTTGCATCGACCACAACTTCCAAACCACTCAACCAAAACAATTGAAATTTGAAATGCAGATAATACTTATGTATTACTAAGAACCCTTTAGAGGACTTAGGTAGATATGAAGATACCACTATGATATTTAAATCTGGAATATTGCAACAGTTATTTATTTATCAACAGCCAAGTGCATACATTTTCCATTACAACTCTACTTACAAGAATTTCTCCAATTTGGAATCGATGGAGATGTTTCTCTATACCCACGTTGTCTCTGTTTTAAGCAAAAAATTCCCCAAGGGCCAATCGACCTTTCTACAAATTCCCACGTCCCAACTTCTACTGTACGACCAGGTACAGTACGACCAGTCAGCAAATATACCCTTCGATTCTCTGCAAAAGAACACTGCAATCTGCCCTCACACAGGTCGATAGGTCTGCAAATATATCTGTTGTAACTTCGAACACAATCCCTATTCACAAATGATAGATTAATATTGCCTCAATGATCACAACTGGTACGACTTGTATAGTTGATAGGTTGTAGTTGTTCTGATATGAAATCAATGCCAAACCTTCCAGATATTCTTCCCAATTCTCACAAACAAATTCCACAATTTCAACCCTCGGCACAAACTTCAAGCAAATCGCCCAAATTGAGCATCAAATGGTACGACCAGGGCAGAGGATTAGGAAGTTTCAACCAACAATCAAAATCAAGATAAAAATTGAATATATCTTCTCAAATCTGCAACAAACCCTTTAATATTTCCTTTGTTGAAGCACAATCTGCAATTACTGAGTGCAATTGCCAAGAAATCACTAGGGCTGATCTTTCACAGCCGAAGAGATTGTTCCTGCTGAAGATGAACGTCTCCAACAAGCCTGGAATCAACCTGCAAACCCTTGCAAGCTTCTCCACCAATTTGCAGAGCAATAGTTTTCTCCAAACACATGAATGTGCAAATGCCCTTTTATTTTCTCTTTTATACTCAACATCAATAACTCACATTATAATTTGCACATTATTCAATAATAAAGTCCCCATTAAGTGTGGCGTCCAACTTAGGCTAAAAAAGGTCACTTTAATAATATTATAATATTACCTTTGAGTGACACATAAATCCCCCTTAAAATAATATAAAGTTATGACCTTATAAATGACATTAATCATTTTACTTTATTTAATAAAACTTTGATCATTAAAATCCGAGAATCTGCTCAACCAAAAAACCAACTAAAAATGGATCTGGATACCCATTTCGCCACACTAACAACCCGTAACATCTGCTCTAGCCAAAACCCTAACTTACTATAAATAGTAAGTCCTAGCACCACTGCCCGAAATGGCCTCTGAAACTGGCAGACGAAGAACGCAGCACCCCGAGGCACCCAATACAATCCAGCACTGCCCACAACACGCACTTACTAAAAATAGTAAGTGGCTAAATATAGAAAGTGGCAACTCGGATCACCGGGATCATCTCAACCCATCACACCAGACAGAAAACCCAGAAAAACCCAGAAAACTCCATCACCACTGTCGTCCAAACCCTAACTTACTAAAAATAGTAAGTTACTAAAAATAGCAATGACGACCAAACTGCTCCGAAAGAACCTCCGGAAAAGGCAGAGGATCGCAGGCGAAGTGCTGAGACTGAAGAATCAACCCAAATTGGGTTCCCATACCACGAACTTAGCCTACGGGAACCCTTGAGTAGGCTAATATCCACTGAAGAGCAAGCCCGCTAAAAAGGGGACATTACAGTCCGCCCTCCCAAAAATTGCTTGCCCTCAAGCAATATGAACTGCCTGCTAGGATCCCAGACGGATCTGAAGAATACCTCACATCGGGAACACTGCCAGAAGTTGTCACCCCTAAAACCGGCAACACAGACTACCATTCTGCTACTGTTGAACCCTGCAGCTCTGACGCACGTTGTCACCAAGTGAATTGATCCCATACTGAAATCAATTGAAATCCCAGGGTCCCATGCCAGTATCAAGAAAGAACCACTATACAGATGTTGCGCCACACTGATCAAAACTGAAAGCCCACCGTGACACAGCTGCACACCCCTCTTCTGCACCCCCAAAGAGAAAACAACATCCCAAACCAAACGAAGATACCTGTGAGAGCAGACGACCACATCAAGGAAGGTCAACTGAGGAGAAGTTGGAAACAACTCCCCAACAACTTCCAACAACCAATATATCCGTTCCTTGACCAAAATCTCTCTCCAATCCAACTGCAGACATATGATTGGAGTCATCTGGTTGCTGATCCGCAACCTAACAACAATGTCCAAATTGGAGATTTGAACTACCTCCCACCACAAATCAGTCAACGGAAGTATCACCCTCAAAACGCAATCTCCACATGTCATAATCTTCCATGGGTACACTCCACTTGGATCCCATGGACAAAAGGAAGGTCTAGTATTCCTGAAATCTGATGGCTCTTGCCAACTCCCAAATCCTTGTTCCTGTATCCCAAGAAAATAAATATCCTGAAGAAACAAACTGGGCGTCCTGCAAGAAACCAATTCTGCATCCAATGGGAAGAACACCTTATACCAAAGTGATACATTTTGCTCCTTATCACTACACTTCTTCCCGCTACAATGTGCCATCAAAAACATTGTCCACACATCTATATGTGAATTGAAGTAGAAATGATGAGCATACCGTACAATGCAATCATTCGGGATACTATCATCCTCACCATCAATAACACATGAGATAGGAGGTGTTGGATCAACCACCACTGAACTGGCATTCCACAACGAAGATGCATCGTCATCAAAGTCATGCCTATGTTGATCCCCTTGGGTGATAGTAGAGACACTATCACTGCTGCACAAATCTTCATCCTTCCCAATCTCATGAATTCCCTCAATCAGCTGCCTAACTGCCATGCTGCCAGTATCACATTCTGTGTCCCTTGTCGTGGCTGTGACAGGTGACTGAATTCCTGTTTGGTAAAGAGAAAAATGAGCTAAACTTAACTCAACGTTAGGTTCATCTATTTCTTTCTCTTTATCTGTAAGTTTCTGGAAGGCCTTTTCAGCAAACTGGATGGCCTCATCCCTATCTGACAACAACTGTAAGTAATCAGATTTTATCTTTTCCAAAGCATGCTTAATAGTTTCCATTTTAATAGTTTGCACGCTTCCAATAGACGAGCCATCCATCAAACCTAACTGCATTTCCTTGAGCTGAGCTGTCCACAGGAGGTATTCAACAAAGTTATGTGCACTATCCAAATGCGATAAAGCTTGGACAATCTTCTCTTCTGTAACCTGTAATTTACCTTTCCAACTGTGCATGGCATCAGGTTCTAGATTGTAATCAGCAGTACACCCAAGAGTTTCAACTTTACCATCCTTTGTATAGTGATCAAAATCAGTAACCCTGCTTACACTCCTCTCTCCTACTTCGTGTACTGAAGTTAGGCATGACTTGTGCTCAACCCAAGAATCATCATCTGAATGAATAACTGCTGATTTTGCAACATCAAAATCAGCGTACTCCATAATCTCATTCTTATCATGAGGACCAATATGCACCTCTCCAGAAGTAGATGCACAAGATGAACTTACTTCGTCCTCATCAACCTTCTTATTCCCTTCATCAGCAAAGCTCTCCATCACCTCAGAAAAGTCACCATCCAAACACCTGCTAATTTGTTCCTTTGCTGATTCCATTAAGGAGTTATCCTCATTAACACTAAACTCCTCATCAAATTGGGGATCATCATGACATAGAACAAAGGTTTTACAACCCCCAATGAATTGTGCTGAATGCGAATCCGAAATACCCGGATCCCATGGGATTAAGTGCTGATCACTTAATTCTGACCCCACATGAGAATTATGCTCATCATGCAAATCGATCACTGTACATAAATCATCCTGTAATGAAGTGACCCCACCCTGAATACATGCATCCAATGGTTTGATTTGAAGATCAAACCCGAATCCACCCATGCTGTCATCACTGGGAAGTGATGAGAAGGTGTCTCTGTATGCTGATCTGGAATCTGCATCATAATCAACATGCTCTTTCCCTGCACCAGTTTTAGTGACCTCAACCATCAGCTGTAATACTTCCTGCATGATGTCACCATTGTAGGGTGCTTCTGGAGCTGTAATCCTTATGATCTCGCTGAGACATGAAGTGACTGCAAGTCTCACATCCCAGTCTGTATGTCTCATGATCCAAGGCTGGCCTAAAGCAACTATAGGTGCCTTCGCTGCCCAATTCAGAACCTCGTGATCAGATTGATCCAGTTTAGATAAACATGTATTCAATTCCTTCAATCTGTCAAGAAGATCATGCATTGATAAATTTTGGGACTCGATTTGTTGCCCTAAGTCATACAACTTACAACTCAAATCCATTCGTTTTTGGAAATGTTCTGCTAACTGAATCTGATCTATGTTGTTATCTGAATGGAAAGTAGTAGACTCAACAATTTTGACATCACTAGCATCAAGTCCATTAGGGTCATCAAAACAACTGGAATCTTCATTATGTGCATTTTCATCAAATGAAGGAACATGCATGTCAATAGAAACAATATGTGATTCCATCATACATACCTCATGTGAATTGGGTTCACCTCCAAGAATTTCATTATGCAGAACATCATCATGTATTAATGAGTTGTTGTTGGGAAAGGTGCAAGGCTCATCATACCTTATGACCACAACCTCACTGGATTGATCTGAAAGCAAGTCCAAAACTTCATCCTGAATGTCATGATCATGCATCAACAAACTGTTACAAGGAACCCCACAAGACTCTTCATATCTGCGATCAAATATTTCACAGTCTTCACTTGATTGCTCTGAGTGCGCATCCACAACTGCTGTCCTATCACTTTCCTCGGTACTACAGTCATCCTGGGACCTGTGAGTCATGGGCCCACATAAATGTCCGATTGTCCACTTTCCTAGGCAAGTGAAGCAACGCTGCTCCCTTCTCAACTGATTCTTGCTTTTGAGAGGTGGTCCTGACACCTGTAAATCACTCGGTTTCATTTCCTTCTGTACCGAGGGAGGTTTCAGCTTCTTCTCACACTGCTTGGAAACATTGTCAACCAATTTACGTGCAGCTGAAGAAGTCATCTGTTCTCTGCTCTCATTGCCCCGGTTACCTCCTGGCAATCTGTGCCCTTTTACCCCTATTCCCATGATCTTCAAATAACTTCGAAAGGAAAGTGCATCTTTGAATTCCGTAGGTTTACCCTGATATTTTTGAAATAGGGTGTCTATCTTTAACTGATCTCTCCGAAAGTTAGCTATCATTTCTTCGAATACCTTGTCATGATCCATGATTTCTTGCGGACTACACAGGTTGGCAGGAAGAGCCTATGCTCTGATACCACTGTAAAATGCCACCCTGATTGGAGTTTGAAATGTTGCAAGTTTTGGTTTTGTTTGTTATTTTTGATTTTTTGCAATGGTCTGATTTTTTATTGTTTTTTGGAATGCAAGATAAATATAATGCTGAAAACTCAGGAAACACTAAACAGACCACTTGCATCGACCACAACTTCCAAACCACTCAACCAAAACAATTGAAATTTGAAATGCAGATAATACTTATGTATTACTAAGAACCCTTTAGAGGACTTAGGCAGATATGAAGATACCACTATGATATTTAAATCTGGAATATTGCAACAGTTATTTATTTATCAACAACCAGTGCATACATTTTCCATTACAACTCTACTTACAAGAATTTCTCCAATTTGGAATCGATGGAGATGTTTCTCTATACCCACGTTGTCTCTGTTTTAAGCAGAAAATTCCCCAAGGGCCAATCGACCTTTCTGCAAATTCCCACGTCCCAACTTCTACTGTACGACCAGGTACAGTACGACCAGTCAACAAATATACCCTTCGATTCTCTGCAAAAGAACACTGCAATCTGCCCTCACACAGGTCGATAGGTCTGCAAATATATCTGTTGTAACTTCGAACACAATCCCTATTCACAAATGATAGATTAATATTGCCTCAATGATCACAACTGGTACGACTTGTATAGTTGATTGGCTGTAGCTGTTCTGATATGAAATCAATGCCAAACCTTCCAGATATTCTTCCCAATTCTCACAAACAAATTCCACAATTTCAACCCTCGGCACAAACTTCAAGCAAATCGCCCAAATTGAGCATCAAATGGTACGGCCAGGGCAGAGGATTAGGAAGTTTCAACCAACAATCAAAATCAAGATAAAAATTGAATATATCTTCTCAAATCTGCAACAAACCCTTTAATATTTCCTTTGTTGAAGCACAATCTGCAATTACTGAGTGCAATTGCCAAGAAATCACTAGGGCTGATCTTTCACAGCCGAAGAGATTGTTCCTGCTGAAGATGAACGTCTCCAACAAGCCTGGAATCAACCTGCAAACCCTTGCAAGCTTCTCCACCAATTTGCAGAGCAATAGTTTTCTCCAAACACATGAATGTGCAAATGCCCTTTTATTTTCTCTTTTATACTCAACATCAATAACTCACATTATAATTTGCACATTATTCAATAATAAAGTCCCCATTAAGTGTGGCATCCAACTTAGGCTAAAAAAGGTCACTTTAATAATATTATAATATTACCTTTGAGTGACACATAAATCCCCCTTAAAATAATATAAAGTTATGACCTTATAAATGACATTAATCATTTTACTTTATTTAATAAAACTTTGATCATTAAAATCCGGGAATCTGCTCAACCAAAAAACCAACTAAAAATGGATCTGGATACCCATTTCGCCACACTAACAACCCGTAACATCCGCTCTGGCCAAAACCCTGACTTACTATAAATAGTAAGTCCTAGCACCACTACCCGAAACGGCCTCCGAAACTGGCAGACGAAGAACGCAGCACCCCGAGGCACCCAATACAATCCAGCACTACCCACAACATGCACTTACTAAAAATAGTAAGTGGCTAAATATAGAAAGTGGCAACTCGGATCATCGGGATCATCTCAACCCATCACACCAGATAGAAAACCCAGAAAAACCCAGAAAACTCCATCACCACTATCGTCCAAACCCTAACTTACTAAAAATAGTAAGTTACTAAAAATAGCAATGATGACCAAACTGCTCCGAAAGAACCTCCGAAAAAGGTAGAGGATCGCAGGCGAAGTGTTGAGACTAAAGAATCAACCCAAATTGGGTTCCCATACCACGAACTTAGCCTACGGGAACCCTTGAGTAGGCTAATATCCACTGAAGAGCAAGCCCGCTAAAAAGGGGACATTACATTTCTCCATGAACAAGGTAAAGAAAAATACAATGAATTTTAAAATGACACTACACATGGTTCCTTTATCAAAAGTGATTGGTTTAATGAAATCAAACATGAATAAATAGAATTATTCAAGGAGGCAAAAATAAGTGCACGAGCCCAACTATGGTTTCTCAACTCGAATACCATTGAGTTGATTGTATCATAATCTAATAGCTCTAATGATAAATACTAACAGGTGAGTGTTTGAATATAACAAAATAAATTCTAGTTTAAGGTTTTAATATTTTACTAACTTAAATCCCTCAAATTAAAAGCACAAAATGAAGATTTAAATCCAACCCAACCAAGTTGAATGTAAAGTTAAACAAGCATACACCCAAGTAAATTTATTGCTCCAAATAGAGAAATATTTAACACAAGCATTTGGCTTTACAAGAAGAAAGGAGGTACAAAACTCAAAGAAAATTACTTTGAGAAAAATGTTAGCTTTTGATGCTAAACTACTTAATGAAATGCAACCACAAGGTATACAATGAGCATGCGATATAAAATATATGATAATGACAATATAATAAGCATATAAAACTCATAAGACAATTCTATAATAAGTCATAAAATTGCCATTAATGGAAGCTCATGAACATGGGATCTTCATACAAAATGTGAAGATCTCAAATGCTCCATTCTTCATACACACTCTAGATTGTATCTAACTTGAGCATGTACTCTACTTTAATGTGCTCTTGCACTCTCCCCTACTTCTCTCTACTACAAAGGCCAATATATAATAGAATATGACTCTTGGCCTTCCATAGTCCTATAACACTTCATCTTCCTTTTTATAGACTCATGTACACATGGACAACATGCACATTTACATCAAGTACCTTGCACATTCTAACAACACTTGTGCATTTATTATATTGCATAAACTAACTACTCAAATACTAATCTAAGTCACACTTCTAATCTAAATATGTACCCAAGATGGTACATTAGCATGTACCAAATAATATAATATATTCCAACACTCCCATGTATTACATTCTTTGGTTGGATCTTTGTCTTTCATATGTTCAACTTAACCTGGTTCCTATTTTTCTTTTGGTTCAGTCTTCATCTTATTCCTAGAGATCATGCTATTTTTTCTTATCTTCTTCATTCCACTGCTTTTTTGTATTATCATGCTATGTTCTCTTTAAATTATATTTTTTCTATTATCATCTCTAGAATCAAGTATGTCTCTAAACCATTTTGATTCCTTCAATCCTGTATACTTAATAATATTTTCCATAATTATTTTTAAAGTAATATTTCTTGTAAATATTTTATTTAAAAAGAATATCTGGTAAAATTGGGTGCCTCAGGGTCAACCACTTCTGGGTCTGTTGTCTCTACAGGTCATCCTTAGAGGATGTTGCCTCTCATAGGTCACTAACTAGATTCACCATGAATATCATCCCCCCTCATGGTGAACTCAATCTAGAAGGTGTCGGTATCTGCCAAAAATGCACCTTAATACAAAAGAAAAAATGAGCCATGAAATACAATAAAAAATGAGCCATAGAATCCAAATGTGGAGGAGAAGAAGAAATAAGAAGAGAATAGAATCTCCTAGAGTGTCTTCATCTATAGTCTTCAGAAGTAGATCCGGAAAAGTCCTCAGATAGAATCTAGGGTGTCTATGTCTGTAGTCCCTAGAGTAGGTGTCCTTATGGTAATCACCTCATCTTACTGGAATGCATGGGTAACCAGTTGCTGCATCTGCCAAGTATGATAGAGGAGAATACTATATACTAGGTTCACTTACATAGAGTGTCGGGTTCAACCAAAATTGCAGTCTAGAATACAATAATTTTTTAGCCAAAAAACATCATAGAAAACAGTCTCAAAACTTAAAATGGACCCCACCATTAGGTCCGGCTATAGTTGGATCTCAATAAATCCTCCATCCATGGGAAAAACAATTGCCTCTCTAGGCAACAAATAAAACCTCAGGAATATTCTCCTGGCATCGCACTCAGGCGAAATAATTTATGGAATAAAACAGTTTTCATTTTCCCCTTCAAGGAAAAATAGGCACTAAAGTTCCCCATACAATTTTTTAAAAAGTAAAGTGTGCCTCCCAATTTATAAAAGTTGGCCCCTTATCCTTGTAGGATATTTTTGATCGGCATGATTGGTTTGTTAAAAGCAAGTTGCAAGGTGAGTCCATTTCTTCATCGGACTTTGAGAAGGTAAATGTTGGTACGACAGAAAATCCCAAGATCGTCAATCTTGGAAAGTGCCTCATGCTTGAAGAAAGGGAGAATATTATAGCTTGGAATGGAGCCTAGGAGTTGCCGAAGGTGGAGGTATTCAGTATGAAGTGTACAAACAATGTGTCGGATATGGAGAAGAGTAGTGTCGATGTCGAATCAGATGGAAGATGTTGAAAACTAGCAAACTCATAGATGAACAAGACTTGATCGAGAGGACGATGACCATTGAAGATCAGGCTTCTATGCGATTATGCAGAAGATAACTACATTTTTAAATTTTATGTGCATACAAAAGATATTTTTGGGAGATTAAGAACCTTGACTTCCTTATGACTCCCTAGTTTTGAATATATGGTCAAATTTGATAATATCTTATCAATTCTCAAATTTTGTAAAATACCTTGTATCTCCCAAATGTTTTAAATATAATATGGTCTTGATAAAATGCTTAGCTTTCTAGGTTACCTTTGAGTTGAAAACATTTTTACTCCCTAATGTTCAACTTTTACTCTTCAATATAATCACCTTACTTCTCCCAATTTATGAATAGAAGGCTAAAGATATTTTGATGCATTTTCAATTTTTATGAGTTTCTCTATTTTCAAGACCTTTAAGTTGGATTCCTTATGTCTCTTTAATTTGAGCAAGAGACTAATATCAAAAGTAAATTTTCCAACTTTATAGCAACTCTATGTTTTATTTCTTTCAATTTTCAATAATATAGTTTCTAAATTTCAATAACTTAAATTTGGTGTTGAATTCCTTATAACTCCCTAGTTGGAAATTTAGAAAACAAAGGTATTTGCAAATTTAATATTTCTAATTCAATGTAGAAATCTTTATTCCTCCAAGTTAAACTATTTGCAAAATATTTCTATGTAATTTGAATGAGGTAATTTCAAAACCTTTATAAAAACTTCTTTCTTCATAAAAAACTTCTAAGGCACTCAATAATTCTTCTAAGGTTGTAAATATATACCTTATTTCTCCTTTTATTAAAAAAACCTTGAGTATAATTAATTAATTAACCTTGACTTACTATTATGCCTTGTATCTCCTTAATATTTTGTAAAGGTTTTAAATTAGACTAAATATTTCTTATCTCCTTTAATATAGCGCTCCAAATCTTTGTCTTGCTTACTTTATTCTACAACCTACACTCTCAAGATGCTCTTCATTCACTATGATGCATTCAATGCACTTTGATGCTCAATCTCCAATGCTTTGACTCTCCAAATTGTGTCTTTCTCTTCCCTTTGTCGTAGCACATATTCACTATTCTTTCATGCTTCACTCTCTCCTCTTCTTTGTTATCTGTGTGTATTCAAGTGGCACTTTGAATCATGCCTTTATTGCATGTATAAGGTGTTACTTACATGATAATTGGAACTTCTCTTCCATCAGGACACTTGGAATTCAAGTTGATGCTTCTTTTAGGGTGCCTGAATAGTCCTTGGCAGTTAGATCTTCGTATCCTGGGTGACAAGTATCTTTTACACCTGTAGCACTTCTTGATGAATGTTACAACTTTCTACCTCCTTGGTAATGTTCAAGTTTTCACTACGCTTGACTTATTTGTCCCCTACGCAATGATGGTTTCACTTCCTTAGTGCTCATACTATGATTTAGCTCTCCTCATGGTGGTTGGCACTCTAGGTCTTGATATTCTCACAATGACACTGAGAGGGGGGGGTGAATCAGTGTAGCTAAAAATCTGATCTGCAATTCTTAAAACTGAAGCAAAGAGAACTAGAAAACAAATAAAGCAATAATCACAAGAGAGCACACCACAACACACAATGTAACGAGGTTCACCAATTTGGCTACTCCTCAAAAATGACTTGCTTGGACTTCAATCCAAATCCGGCCTTTGCAAAACACCAATTTTACAAACACTTTACCAGCACCCACTGGAAGGAGCACCAACCCCTTGTTTTTCTGCTGCAATGAGATAGGAGCACCAACCCCTAATGCCAAGCACCAACTTGGACTGCAATTCCGATTTAATTCGGTGACATAAAAATGCCTTCGTTGTTTACACGACCCTGATTGGTCTGCAATTAATTAAACTTGATTAAACTCTGCACGCTCTCACGGCTCTACTTATCTCTCTCTCGGCCCTCTTCTAACCCTCTTTACGCAGCAAATTCTCACTTACAGCAGCAACTTTATTCTTCATGCAGACCTACTTTTATAACATATAAGTCTCTATTTTTAGCTTCCATATTTACGCATGCAACCCGTAACTATTTTATTAATATTCTCTTCTGCCACTTGTCAACTGTAACTCCTTCTTTGTGTAACTCCTTTTGTATTTATAGAGTGTGCATTACGTTACATGCAACGTATATCTCTACCATGACTATACGTCTTCTTGAACATGATTGTTCGTATTCATTTATGTGCATGCATGCATTTTACGATTCTATTAATGCGACTATTCGATTTACTCTAGTTAACTCTAGTTATTAAAAATATGCATGATTGCATCTATATTGCATTTACTCCGGTTACCTCTTCTTATTTTGGTTGCATGCTTTTCCTCTACAACTGCCCCTTTAACTTTGTTCTATTCCAGTTAACTGTCTATTGTTGTGCTGTTGCGACCTGTCGCGAAATCGTGACACTTCTGTATCTTTTTGCCCTTCTCGCCTTTTACCCGCAAAAATACATGTCACGAAATCATGACAGTTTTCGCCTCCTTGTCCACTTCTTCGCTTGCACTCGTGAAAACCAGACATGTCATGAAATCATGACACTTTCGCCTTCTCGCTACTCTTCTTGGCTTGCTCTAGCGAAAACCAGACATGTCACGAAATCGTGACACTTTCTCCTTCTCGCTACTCTTCTTGGCTTCACCGCGAAAATGGAACATGTCATGAAATCGTGACATCTTTCTCTGCCTTGTGCCTTTTCTGCCTTTCGCCTGCAAAAATGGAACATGTCACGAAATCGTGACATCTTTCTCTGCCTTGTGCCTTTTCTTCCTTTCGCTCGCAAAAATGGAACATGTCACGAAATCGTGACATCTTTCTCTGCCTTGTGCCTTTTCTTCCTTTCGCCAGAAAATGGAACATGTCATGAAATCGTGACACTTTCTCTTCCTTGTGCCTTTTCTCTTTGGCGAAAACGGAACATGTCATGAAATCGTGACATCTTTCTCTCCTTGCCCTTCTCTTCGACCCTGTCATGAAATCGTGACACTTTCTCTCCTTGGCACTTTCTCTTCGATCCTGTCATGAAATCGTGACACTTTCTCTCCTTGGCACTTTCTCTTCGATCCTGTCATGAAATCGTGACACTTTCTCTCCTTGGCACTTTCTCTTCGATCCTGTCATGAAATCGTGACACTTTTCTTTGCCTGCGCCTCTTCTTCAAACATGTCACGAAATCGTGACAGTTTTTCTACTTGCCTCCTTCTCTGCCAACATGTCGTGAAATCGTGACAGTTTTCCTTGTGCCTTCTCTCTCCTCGACCATGTCATGAAATCGTGACAGTTTTCCTTGCGCCTTCTCTCTCCTCGGCCATGTCATGAAATCGTGACAATTTTCTTGCGCCTTCTCTCTCCTCGGCCATGTCAGAAATCATGACACATTTTCTTGTGCCTTCTCTCTCCTCGTTCATGTCGCGAAATCATGACAATTTTGCTTGTGCCTTCTCTCTCCTCGTCCATGTCGTGAAATCATGACAATTTTGCTTGCGCCTTCTCTCTCCTGCATGTCGTCGAAATCGTGACAATTTCTTCGCCTTCTCTCTCCTCTATGTCATGAAATCATGACTTAAAAACATGTCGCGATATCGCGACAGTTTTCTTACTTGTCTTTTTCTTTGATTTTTTGAATGCTGGCCACTTCTGTCTTCTTGGAAATTCATTGTACATGTTCTAACTGACCTCTGAACTCCTGTCCATTGCATCAACTGCATCAATTGATCTATCTGTCTGTGTTGACAACAATGACAATACTTTTGCTGCACCTTGCTCAACAATCTCCCCCTTTGGAATTGTTGGCAACACTCATGCACTCTCCTGTAATTCTTCTCCCCCTTTGACAATAATACCAAAGGGCTGCTATAGACTCCCCTTGAGTCTATGCACAACATTCTCAGATACACATTGTTATAGTTAGCAAAAATCATGAATATGAGCAAAACTATAAACATAGGCATAAATACTCCCCATGAGAATGTGATCCCAATTGATAGTCGGTTCTTGGGAAATGTGACTACTCCCAACTTACTCCGAAGGTACTCAAAAACTTCCTTTGGCAATGGTTTTGTGAATATATCTGCTACTTGCTCTGTAGTCGGAACAAAATCCAATTTGACCTCACCTTCTGCAACTTTATCCTTCAAGAAGTGATACCGGATTGCAATATGTTTGGTTCGAGAATGCATAACCGGATTCTTTGATATGTTTATAGCATTGGTGTTATCACATTTAACTAAAATTGGCTCTTTGAAGTGAATACCAAGATCTTTCAGTGTTTGTCTCATCCATAATATCTGTGTACAACATGTTGTTGCTGCAATGTATTCTGCCTCTGTTGTGGATAGAGAGACTGATTCTTGTTTCTTGCTGTGCCATGCTACCGACCTGTCTCCAAGATAAAATGCTCCTCCATTGGTACTCTTTCTGTCATCAATACATCCTGCCCAATCTGCATCAGAATATGCAATAAGAGTGAAGTCCTTACCTTTTGGGTACCACAACCCATACTCCATAGTACCCTTGAGGTACCTAAAAATCCTCTTTACAGCTGTCACATGAGTCTCTTTGGGACTAGCCTAAAATCTTGCTACCATGCATACTGCCTGTAATATATCTGGTCTAGTGGCTGTCAAATACAACAGGCTTCCAATCATAGACCTGTACATGGTTTGATCTACATCTGGAGATTTGTCATCCTTGCTCAACTTGCAACCTGTTGTCATGGGAGTGTTGATCAGGTTTACTATCCTCCATTGTGAACTTTTTCAGCATTTCTTTCACATATTTTACTTGAGAGATAAAAATGCCCTTTTCACTTTGATTGACTTGCAGTTCGAGGAAATAAGAAAGTTCACCAATCATTGACATCTCAAATTCTGTCTTCATTTTATTTGCTATGTCTCTACAATATTCATCCATGCTACTGCCAAATATTATATCATCTACATAAACAACAAGTACAATAAGATGGCCATTCTCTATTTTGATATATAAATTGTTGTCCACCATACCTTTCTTGAACCCTTGTTTAATAAGATAGTTATCTGACCTTGCATACCATGCTCTGGGTGCATGTTTCAGACCATACAACGCTTTCTTTAACCTGCAAACAAAATCGGGATTGTCACCGAGTTGGAAGCCATCTGGTTGTTCAATGTAAACCTCTTCTTCCAGTTTTCCATTCAGAAATGCTGATTTTACGTCCATTTGATATACTTTGAAGTTTTTATGGACTGCTAAAGCCAGAAACATTCCGATTGCCTCTAGTCTAGCTATTGGTGCAAAGGTTTCCTCAAAATCAATGCCTTCAACTTTGAGCATAGCCTTTACAGACCAATCTTGCCTTATTTCTGACAACCTTTCCGTCTTCATTTAATTTATTTCAAAAAATCCATTTAGTACCGATTATGTTTTTATTTTTTGGCCATGGTACTAATTCCCAGGTTTTGTTTTTCTCAATCTGATCTAGTTCTTCATTAATTGCCTTCATCCAACTTTCATCTGTGCTTGCTTCAACAATATTTTTGGGTTCAATGCTGGATAAAAGAGAGTAGTTCCGTACTACTGCTCTTCTTGTCTGAATACCAATTGTTGGGTCCCCAATAATCTGTTCTCTGGGATGATTTTTTTGCCATTCTGTTTTGAATTTCTTGTTCTCTTCTTCTTCGAGTCAATTCTTAAATCAGTTGGGTCAATTTTTTGATTTTCTTCTGTTTCCATTTCTTCATCTCCTTCAATGACTTCTTCATAAATAGGGTAGTTTTCTTGATGAGTAATTTCTCGATCTCTACCTTCATCAACTTTAACATCTGCACTCTCCACAATTTTCTTTAGCCTCTTGTTGTAACATGTGTAGGCTTTGCTTTTTGTCGAGTAACCAAGAAAAATACCTTCGTCAGCTCTATCTTCGAACTTACCGAGATTATCTTCAGTTCGTTTGATATAACACTTGCTGTCGAACACTTTGAAGTATCTTGTTGTTGCTTTCCTGCCGAACCATAGCTCATAAGGTGTTTTGCTTTCATGCGTCCTTAACATGCACTTGTTTTGAATGTAAACTATAGTATGTATTGCCTCTTTCCAAAATCATCGGCTATTTTGTTCTCGGCCAACATTGTCCGTGCCATTTCTTGCATGGTCTTGTTCTTTCTTTCAACAACACCATTCTGCTGAGGTGTCCTTGCTGCTGAAAACTGTCTTCTGATCCCATATTTTTGATAGTATTCTACAAACTCCTCTGAGATAAACTCTCCTCCTCTGTCTGATCTTAGGCATTTAATTCTTTTTCCAATTTGATTCTCAACCTATTTTTTAAAAATCTTGAACATCTCAAAGGCATCTGATTTAAGCTTTAAAAATAGTACCCATGTCATTACGGAGTAGTCATCTATGAACAACATAAAGTATTTGTCACCATTTATGCTTTGTGTTCTCATGGGTCCACATAAATCGGTATGTATCAGCTTTAACGGTTTACTGGTGAAGTATTCTTTTGCTTTAAATGTGGATCTGGTTTGCTTCCATTTTTGGCATGAAGCACGAGATGCTATTTCTTGGTTTGCCAATGGTAGGTATATCTCTTCTTGCTCTTTTTGAACTTATTTTTACCAGATTGTCAAAGCTAATATGACCGAGCCTCTTGTGCCACAGCCAATTTTCATCTTCCTGTCCAATCAAGCATGATCCTTCTGAAGTTTTTGAGAGAGTATATAGATTTCTAGAAGTCCTCGATCCAGTAGCTATCAGCTTCCCATTGTGTGCTTTTCTGACTTCATAGCCCTACTTTTTAAAGATGACTTCATGACCTCTGTCACAGATTTGACTTACGCTCAGTAAGTTGTGCTTCAAACCAACTACAAACAGAACTTCTTTGGAATTGATCTTTCCATCACTTATCTTGATTGATCCTTTGCCAACTATTTTGGCTCCATCATTATTTCCAAACTTTACAGAGCCCCCTTCATATTTCTGTAATTTTTCAAATTTTTGTTTATCTCCTGTCATGTGGTTGGAGCATCCACTATCCAATATCCATGGTGCAGATTTGTTCTGTGCTTTGAATGTTGTCTGTACAATCAAGGATTCCTTTTCTTCCTTGAGTTGCTCTTTTTCTTTCCATTCTGATTTGATTGTAGTTTTGGTCACTTGTTTAGACTTTTCTTTGTCAGTGGCCTGTGCATGTTTATCTAGGAATTTTTTGTTTTGCCTTAAACTGTTTGGTTGAGTTCTTCTTCCCTGATATTTATTTGCTGCATATGTGCTTCTACAGTTTCTTGCAATGTGTCCAAAGTTATGACAGTTATAGCATTCTACTGCATAATCCATCAAGGGTGAAAATACATTTCTACTAGAAAAATTTCTTTGTCCTATATTATAAATGCAATCTGAAATCTTATGACCGTAAGTATTGCATTTAAAACAATAACCAGAAAAGGAATGATTGAACCTGGGAGTTGGTCTTTGCCAATTTGTAGTAGGAGTCACAAATTTTCTTCTCCTTTGATGTGTGACTTTTGTGAATCCCTCATTGTCAACAGTCTTCTCGTGCCTGGCATTGTTGCTTTCTTTTGCAAGATTCATTTTTCTTTGGTCAACCTTGATCTTATCCTCTTTCTTTATTGGTTCTACAGTTATGGCCTTTGATCCACTTGATGATTCTCCTTCGACAAACCCCAAGCCAAACTTGATGCCTGTAGTCCTCTGACTATTTATAATCTTTTCAAGCTTTGCAGAACTTCCTTCAAGTTTGTGATAGCAACTCAATTTTTGATTCTTTTCTTCTAGCCGCATTCTTAAAACAACAATCTCTTCTTCTAGTTTGTTGCACTCATCTATTCTCATGGTTAATTGTACTTCAAGTTCTTCAGACATTTTCTTAAATTCTTCTGTCTGTACTTTCAAACTGTTTATTATGTCATTCGCATCCTCAAGCTTTCTTGAGACCTTATTATTCTTTTTCCTTTTTGTCTTCAACTCTTTAAGTGCAGCAACCAACTCTCCTTCCAGATAAACTTCAACCTCATCCTTACTTTTTGTATCACCTTCCTATTTTTCTTCTATTTTTGCTTCTTCAAATGCCATGAACAGAGCTTCACCTGTTTCTTCTTCAGAATCTTCACTTGAGCTATCTTCGGAAGAGCTGACATTCTTGGATATGAAACTTTTCTTTTTGAAATTGCTTTTCCTAAAATTTGGTTTCTTCTTCCAGTCACTTCTTTCTTGGTGTGACCCTTCATCACTTTTGGTTTTCTCATTCATTGGACACTTAGCTGCAAAGTGACCGACCCCTCCACAATTGAAACACTTAAACGGCAACTTTCCTCTATATTTTCCTTTTCCCTTTGTAAGTTTCCGAACAAAGTTGGCTTCCGTTTCATCCGATGTCTCTTCATCCTCAGATTCTTGTTCAGCTTTTGTATTCTTGTGTGCTTTAAAAGCGGCTTCTCTGTCTATGGGCTTAGTTTGTCCTATTCTCATTTCGTATGCAGTCAAGGAACCATGCATCTCGTCCATGCTAAAATTGTTTAGATCTTTAGCCTCTTCTATTGCAGAAACTTTAGAATTAAATCTTTTGTGAAGAGTTCTAAGTACCTTTTTCATGACAACCGCATCTTCGATCTCTTCGTCGAGTCCTCTGATTGCATTAATGACTCCATTGACTCTCAGCATATAGGCCTCTATGTTCTCATCGTCATTCATTTGTAATGCCTCGAACTGAGCTCGATGCGTTTGCGGCTTGGCTTCCTTGATCTTGTTGTCTCCTTCATGGATGCTCTTCAATTTGTCCCACATGTCTTTTGCCGATTTACGGCTCATGACCCTTATCAGTTCACTGTCTACTAGCCCACACATTATGGCATTCTTTGCTTTGGAGTTATTCTCAGCCTTTTTCTTCTCAGCAGTATCTGTTGGAGGAGTAGCGGGTGTTGTGTATCCACTTTCTACTGACTCCCAAATGTCGTATCCTAACGCACTCAGATATGTCTGCATCTTGAGTCTCCAGAATGAGTAATTAGTTCCATTGAACAAAGGAGCTTTGTTTGATGAGAATCCTTCACTACCTGCCATTGTGTTCCTTCCAAGATCACCTTAGCTGATTAAGCTTGTTTGGGAACCTTGCTCTGATACCAATTGATATTCTCACAATGACACTGAGAGGGGGGTGAATCGGTGTAGCTAAAAATCTGATCTGCAATTCTTAAAACTGAAGCAAAGAGAACTAGAAAATAGATAAAGCAATAATCACAAGAGAGCACACCACAACACACAATGTAACGAGGTTCACCAATTTGGCTACTCCTCAAAAATGATTGCTTGGACTTCAATCCAAATCCAGCCTTTGCAAAACACCAATTTTACAAACACTTTACCAGCACCCACTGGAAGGAGCACCAACCCCTTGTTTTTTTCTGCAATGAGATAGGAGCACCAACCCCTAATGCCAAGCACCAACTTGGACTGCAATTCTGATTTAATTCGGTGACATAAAAATGCCTTCGTTGTTTACACGACCCTTACTGGTCTGCAATTAATTAAACTTGATTAAACTCTGCACGCTCTCACGGCTCTGCTTATCTCTCTCTCGGCCCTCTTCTAACCCTCTTTACGCAGCAAATTCTCACTTACAGCAGCAGCTTTATTCTTCATGCAGACCTGCTTTTATAACATATAAGTCTCTATTTTTAGCTTCCATATTTACGCATGCAACCCGTAACTATTCTTTTAATATTCTCTTCTGCCACTTGTCAACTGTAACTCCTTCTTTGTGAGACTCCTTTTGTATTTATAGAGTGTGCATTACGTTACATGCAACGTATATCTCTACCATGACTACGAATTCATTTCTGTGCATGCATGCATTTTATGATTCTATTAATGCGACTGTTCGATTTACTCTAGTTAACTTTAGTTCTTAAAAAGCTGCATGATTGCATCTAATGTCGCATTTACTCTAGTTAACTCTTCTTATTTTGGCTGCATGCTTTTCCTCTACAACTGCCCCTTTAACTGTTGTTCTGTTCCAGTTAACTATCTGTTATTGTGTTGTTGCGACCTATCGTGAAATCGTGACACTTCTGTATCTTTCTGCCCTTCTCGCCTTTTACCCATAAAAATACATGTCATGAAATCATGATAGTTTTTTCCTCCTTGTCCACTTCTTCGCTTGCACCTGCAAAAACCAGACATGTCATGAAATCGTGACACTTTCACCTTCTCGCTACTCTTCTTGGCTTGCTCTAGCGAAAACTAGACATGTCACGAAATCGTGACACTTTCGCCTTCTCGCTACTCTTCTTGGCTTGCCGAAAATGGAACATGTCATGAAATCGTGACATCTTTCTCTGCCTTGTGCCTTTTCTGCCTTTCACCCGTGAAAATGGAACATGTCACAAAATCGTGACATCTTTCTCTGCCTTGTGCCTTTTCTTCCTTTCGCCGAAAATGGAACATGTCACGAAATCGTGACATCTTTCTCTGCCTTGTGCCTTTTCTTCCTTCAAAATGGAAACATGTCAGAAATCGTGACACTTTCTTGCCTTGTGCCTTTTCTGTCTTTGGCGGAAAAACATGTCATGAAATCGTGACACTTTCTCTTCCTTGCACTTCTCTTCGACCCTGTCATGAAATCGTGACACTTTCTCTCCTTGGCACTTTCTCTTCGATCCTGTCATGAAATCATGACACTTTCTCTCCTTGGCACTTTCTCTTCGATCCTGTCATGAAATCGTGACACTTTCTCTCCTTGGCACTTTCTCTTCGATCTTGTCATGAAATCATGACACTTTCTCTCCTTGGCGCACTCTCTCTCTCGAACATGTCATGAAATCGTGACACTTTCTCTCCTTGCCTCCTTCTCTTCGAACATGTCATGAAATCATGACAGTTTTCCTTGCTGCCTTCTTCTCACATGTCATGAAATCGTATAAGTTTTCTTTCCTTCTTCTCTCGAACATGTCACAAAATCATGACAATTTTCTTGCGCCTTCTCTCTCCTCGACCATGTCATGAAATCGTGACAATTTTGCTTGCGCCTTCTCTCTCCTCGTCCATGTCACGAAATCGTGACAATTTTGCTTGCGCCTTCTCTCTCCTCGTCCATGTCACGAAATCATGACAATTTTGCTTGCGCCTTCTCTCTCCTCGTCCATGTCGCGAAATCATGACAATTTTGCTTGCGCCTTCTCTCTCCTCGTCCATGTCACGAAATCATGACAATTTTGCTTGCGCCTTCTCTCTCCTCGATCATGTCATGAAATCATGACGTTTTTATTTTTGCCTTCTTTCTTCTCAACTTTGTCGCGATATCGCGACAGAAAACATGTCGCGATATCGCGACAGTTTTCTTACTTGTCTTTTTCTTTGATTTTTTGAATCCGGGCCACTTATGTCTTCTTGGAAATTCACTTGTACATGTTCTGACTGACCTCTGAACTCCTGTCCACTGCATCAACTGCATCAACTGATCTATCTGTCTGTGTTGACAACAATGACAATACTTTTGCTTGCACCTTGCTCAACAGGTCTGATATGCCAAATGGTGGTGGTGCTCTAGGTAACCTTCTTTGATGATGGTGGCATCTCCTCTGGTCTGGTGGTTCTTCCACTTCTTTGGTGGTTACTCAACTTGGCATCGATTGGTTTCTTTCTACTGGTGGTGCTCTTACCTCTTTTTTCAATATTTGGCTTGCTTGGCACTTTGCTACATAAATGGTACTACTTATCGGTGTTTAACTTAAATAGAGATTTGTGCTCCTTTGCTATTACATATTGTCAACTATTGTACATAGCTCTAGAAAGACACTAGCTCATGCCTTTCTATTACTTGCCCCCATATACTTTCAATCCTTCTTAAACAGTTACATGGCTTTCTTGAAATAGTGGCTTCTCTTCCATGGCAACTTCTCCTTGTTGGCTACTCTTCCATAATGACTCCTCGTCTCTATGCTTGGTGGTTTCTTCTTTGGTGACTCCAAGCTTCTAATTTGTGCCAAAACCTATGCCTTTCAAATAGAATAATACTTCTATTCTCTGTTGTAAACTATCAACTTATTTACTTTCCAAGAGATAGTAAGTATTTGATCTTTTACTTTCCTTATATTATTTCTATTATGCTTTCTTTATTGTTGGTTTTAATCCCTTGGGAATGCTATCTTCTCCAACTTTGAATATATAAACTTGAGACCTTTTCTTTGGCTACTTTAAAAACTCAAATTTAGTGCTTTTAAAGACTTAATAATAAGATAATGTGAACATTCAAATAATGAAATTTTATAGCACCAATATTGCATACCTTTTGGTCTCCTTTTGTAGCTAGGTTTCTTGGTGATTTGATTCACCAATTTGTTGCCCCAAATTTATAAAAATTGCAGCTCCAATTCTTATTGCTTTGCTGCCCTAAAATTGTTAATCTTGCAGCTCTTCTTGCTGTCCAAATCAGCTCAAAAACTCCTCCAATTTGTAGCTCTATGACTCTTCAATTTGCTGCCCAATATTGCTTTCTAAAAGATTTAACTATCTGAATCCTTTTCCTTTAGATTTTTTTACAAGACTCTTTTATTTTACAAATTATAATGCAACCAATTCCTTTTTGTTTCACTATCCAAAAACCTTTCTAAACTACCCCGAGATTCTCCAAAATGTAGCTATAATATCTTCTCTTAATGCTACTCAAATTTGCAGCTTAATACTTCTTCAAAATGTTGCTTCAAGAACTAATTTCATTACCTTTATCTTGTTGTCCAAAACAACAATCAATTCCTTCAAATTGTTGCCTTATTTTGCTGCCAATTCCTCCTTCAATTTGTTGTTCAAGGACCTTTCAAAATCTACCCAACTCTTCTCCAAAACGTAACTTTATGTCACCTCTAATTTGTTGTCCTATGACTCTTCAACTTATACTGCGAAAATCAGTGATCTTCTCCTTCGCAAATCAGCCTTCAAGACTTTAATGGCAGTCTTCAAATCTCTCAAATGGTGGCCTCTTCTAACTTATTTATCCTCTTAAATTTTGACTTCAAACTTGGCCTATTTAGTTTTTTTTTTCTCAATAATCTGATTGTTTTGAGATCTTCAAGAATCCTTTATAAAATTTGGCAACCTTATTTCTCCTCCTAAAATCTGAATGTCTTGTTTTTGGATGGCAACAATTGTTCCAAAACTCTTATTTTTAGGAGCTACTCCTTGCAATATTCTACCTTTAGCTTTCTTCAAATCTCCTCCAATGGCCACTTCTTCAAATTTCTTCAATAGGGATTTTTCTAGCCTTCTTCTTCTTTATCCTTTCAAGTTTTCTTGAGACCTCTTCTTTTGGGTCTTCAAATTCTGCAACTTCTCAAATATTCAATAGGACTTTTCTTAACCCTCTTCTATCTTCAATATTCAATATTATAACTTCCAAATCTGAAATTTCTTCAATGGGACCTTTTCTTGGGTCTCCTCCTTGATTTGTAGTCTTCAATATTTTATAGGGACCTCCTTCTTGGGTCTCCTTAATATTCAATCTTCAATCTTCTATGGGGACCTCCTTCTTGGGTCTCCTCAATATTCAATGTCTATTTTTCTGCAACAAAGAACTAGTCCCTACACAAGGAAATGTTGCCATTTCTGCAACATGGTGTATAATTAGCCTTCCAGTAATTTATGTTCCCTGGAAACCCTTTTCTCAGTACTCAAATGTTTTTCTCATTTTCCTAAGTTTACTGTCAAAACCCTTCTACAGTGCTAAAGCAGTGTGCAGTTGTTTTGTGTACTGACTTCCCAAGGGAATCTTCCTCCAAGTGACCATGGAGTTTTGTAGCAGGTGCCCTGATATATTTCAACCTCAGATACCAAGAAGGATCCTGACACTTCACTCCATCATATTGCAACAAGCAGGCACCAGAGGCTAGGTGCACAACAGGTATGCACCCAAGGTTGGGTGTACAACAATAATGTGCCCTACGCTGGGTGCACAACAAACATGTGCCCCAAGCTGGGTGCACCTCAAGAATATGCCCAAGTTTGGATGCACATAGGTTGTGCACACAAGGCTAGGTGCATTCAGGTCGTGCGCCCAAGGCTGGACGCACACAAGTCGTACACCCAAGGCTAGATGCACTCAGGCCATGCACCCAAGGCTAGGCGCACCCAAGTCATGCGCCCAAGGCTGGGAGCACAACAAGAATGTGCCCCAGGCTGGGTGCACAACAAACATGCACCCTAGGTTGGGTGCACCTCAAGAATGCACCCAAGGCTAGGTGCACACAGGACGTTCTCCCAAGGCTCGGTGCACTCAGGTCGTGCACCCAAGGTTGGGCGCACACAGGTCTTACACCCAAGGTTGGATGCACTCAGGACGTGCACCCAAGGCTAGGAGCACCCAAGTCATGTGCCCAAGGGTGGGCACACATAGAGAATGCATCCAGGTTGGCTACAAAAGATAGAGTGCACCCAGTTAGGGTACACAACATCTATTGACCCTTTTGACCGTCATGTCAGTATATTCCAAGGACACCCTGCATCAAAAATTTGAAGGGTATCCTTATCCAATCAGGTGCAGCCTTTTTAATAAGCTTCCAGATTGGACGTTCCAATATTTCAATCATATCTTCCATGAAAGAGGTCCTCGCGAGTGAGGAGGTAGCGCTAGCAAGCTAAATCTGTCAAATAATTTAAGGGGTTCAACAACATTTCTGAGGAGTCACTATTTTTTGCCATGTCTGGTTAATACTTTGTAATTGTACTTCCTTGTAATATTTATCTTGGCTTCCACTACCATATCTTGTTATTCAGCATTTATTGCTCAAGCAGTATAATTCTCTATATAAGGTCACTCTATTATTGTAAATTGAATGGATGTTTGCTAGAGGCTAAATGAAAACTTGAATTTTGCTATCAATATAGCTGATGTCTGGCTCTAGACCTAGAATTCTATTTTCATGTGTATGTATTCTATTGCTTATCTTTTATTATTCCATTCTTTAACTATAAACTTGAATTCTATTATCTAGATTTAGTTTTTGATAAGGTAGGGACTCTGGAGTAGCCCTAGATATTATGCATGTCATTTGTTCTAGTTTAATTTATGTTAGTTATCTATATTTGAGGGCTATTTGGTTTAGAACGCAATAGATTTTTCATGTTGTTATTCCATCACCCATGTTCTATCTGGCTTGTGGCCATATTTCCCATCTCTTTCAGTCATTTCTCATTTCTTTCCTATTCCTTTATCTCTAAACCCCCAGTTAGAATAGCAAGGGAACTAGCCCATCTTTGGAGATTGGCATGGGTTGAATTTCTTCCTCTCGGTATTTCAATGTTGGTCAGGTCTAAGGCGCACTAAAATACCAATTCCTTACCTAAGGTAGATCTTTGACCAACAGTTTCTGGCACGCTCAGTGGGACGCAAATGTTCCACTACATAAGCAGTACTAAGAAGTTGGTGTTCATCTTAATACTAACAAAACCTGAACATCTGGCGACTCATATGAACTTCGGTACCTCCAAGCCTCGTAGACCAGCTTAAAATATCATGCCTTCATGTGTACGAGGTGGCAGGTTAGAAACTCAGAAGAAGAATCTGAGTTCTACGAACTTGACATTGACGCTCTAGGAGAGCATCCTATAGTGGTCAGGACAAATATTCCACTAGACAGGACATCCTCACAAGAAGCTATTGTTGCTACATGGCATCCAACTTTCGATAGGATAGTAACTATCTTGCCCTCAATCCCACCTAATTCTCTGGATCACCAGCATACTGAAGTTCCACATAGTGTCAATTTGGGTGCCCCAAGTGTGCTTGTTATTCTGGATCAGTCGCTCTAGCAAAAACTCCAAGCAAATCCGCCATGCCAGATGGCACAGCCAACTCCTACCAGAAAATTTATAACCTAAGATCATACAAGCCCCCTGAATTTAGGGGCTCAACATAAAGTACCACCCATAGTCTTGAAAGCTTGAACACATTCAAGATATCGTCGGGATGACAACTATTCACGAGATTACTAATGAGGATGTCATGGTGAAGTTTTTGGTTCTCTCACTGAGAGGTAAGCTCCTCTATTGGTACCAATCACTCCCGACCAAAACTATCACTTCATGGGATCAACTAGTAGAACAATTGGTAAGGGGCTTCAATGAACAAGCATACTCTTTCTCTCTGTTACACCAATTCACCAGCATACAGAGGCAACCACAAGAATAAATAGCTGACTTCAACATCAGGTTTGCTTAAACCTGGCTAAGAGTCACTGATGGCCTTCGACCCACCCCTGAGCAGGCAACCTTCTATTACTTAAGGTCATTTCATTTAGACATTAGTATGGCCATCTGAAAATCCAATATCAGAACGTTCCCAATGTTGTACCAACAGGAACAAACAATAGAAGTCGACCTGATAGCTATTGGGAGGATGCCTCCCAAGTCATCAACTCCTATCTACCCAGATTTCCCTTAGAACATGTACCCAAGTGCATCTGATTCATCTGCACCTTTGACGTACCCTAGTCAGTCATGGTTTCATAGCCCACAAATTCAGGTAGTGCCCACTTTGCAAACTCAGGCACCAATATCGTGGTATCTGACTCCTATGGTATTGCAGTTGTCGGTGCCTCCTTAGTACCCTACATTACCCATACCAATGGCACCATTACCATTATCAGTGCCTCCAGATCATGCAATGCTAAACTCAAAGCAGGCTAAGGAACTAAGAGATATATATGGGTTTATGAAGAATATGGTGAATGACATGGCTATCATGAAGAAAAGCCAATTTCGAGATCATAACTATCCACCACAAAGGCCTCTACCCCAAATAACAAGAGATCAAGTTGATCCCACAGGGAGACCTCACGAAAGGAACTCTGCAGTATTGGAGTACGACGAGGCCGGTACATTTGGTAGGGCCAACTGGTGCTCCACCTGCAATGACCCACATAATGAAGATGCCTGCATAATCCATCAGAACTATGTGCAAACGCTCTCATACAATGGATCTAATGAAAAAGTAAATATGATAAGAGAAGCTGACCATAATTATATGATTCCCCCTATCGAACAGGTTTTAGTTCTAAAAAAGGTGGTAAAAATGCCGATTGAAGTTGATCCAGTTCAGATGGAACCACTTAGAGTGTCGGTCGATCCTAAGAAGCCAAGTAATAAAGTTGCCATACCATTAGGGAGAGAGCCAGTTCTGGTCGGAGAGCCTACGAATAATGCTCGGTTGAAAGACTACTTACCTCCAAGGGCAAGAACAGGAGCTCCTCGGCCACAAGCTTCTACCTCTCAACCCATAGCGAAAGCAAGAGATTAGGTGAGGGAGAAGTTGTGGTACCCCTCAATTACCAGGCGCCAGAGAGTGGAGGCTACTCAACAATATCAAACATGGTACAAAGCCACCAAAGATGGAGGGGAATCTGGTGCTGGAGCATACAAAATTGTTGAAGAACTAAGGAAAATTCTAGCTAAGGTAAGCCTCTTTAATGCGCTATAATTACCTGGCCAAGTTGACATGCTGCAAGAATCCCTCAAGTCTATCAAGAACAAGGGTAAAATGACTCAGACCGTCTTGGCACAACCACTGACTACCTCTGCCACAGAAAATAATAGGCCACCGCCATTTTACCTATCTCTCAGAATGGAAGGATGGATAGTGCACAATTGTATGGTTTATTCTGGTGCTACCACCACTATAATTCCTAAGGTTGTATGTGAATTTATGGGCATGGAGTACACTAGGAGCAGTCCTGGGGTGCTCTAGTTGGACGAAACTCCGGTTAGAATAGTAGGAGTTATAAAATATATCCCGATTGTGCTGCACAAGATGCCGTAAATCATAGTAATATAAGAAGTTGTGGTAGTTGACTTGGAGCCCTATTTAAGCATGTGCTTATCTAGAGAATTCACTACCAAAATTGGGGGCTATCTATCCCTTGATTATTCACATCTGGAAGTCCCTTTCAAGGGTAAGAGGGTAAATATTTTTAATGAGAAACCATCTACCTTTCTCATCGAAATGATCCAAGATGTGGAGAAATTCATAGACTGTCAATATCATTGATGGAACGAAAGAAGTAGATGAAGGGGTGGAGCTGATGTAGGAAGCTCTGGATGAGATGCGCATAGAAGATGAGTTCTCTATGCATGATTTTATTGCTATGATAGAATCAGACATGAGGTGTTACTCGATAACTAAGCCCAAAAAGGCTAAATTGTCGAGTGATGTAGACCCCATGGATGTCCAATTATGGAAGCTCTTCTTTGAGGTGCCCGATGCAAGAATTGTAATGGAGCTGGAGTTGTCATCGTCTCCCCATCTGGAATTTAGAAAACCTACTCGTACAGGCTCGTTTGGAGCTGTACAAACAATGCCACTGAGTATGAAGCCCTGTGTTTGGTGTTACGAAAGGAGAAAAAGCTAGGAATGAAGTAGTTACAGATATTCAAGGATTCTAAATTAATCTGTAACCAAGTAACAAATAAATGTGTTGCTAAGCAACACTACCTCAAAGTATATTGTAATAAGGTATGGGATCTGCTAGAATCCTTCTCGACTCTTAACATTCAATCTATTTCATGAGAGCATAATAAGCATGTGAATGTTCTGATGTCCATCAGAGCAATATACTCCCTAGCCAAGGATCTAATGCAAAGGCTTAAGACAGTTAGGGTGATCTACAGAACCTCAGTGCCAGACAAAAATATCCACTAGCAAGTCTTTGACAATGATGAGCAGATCGTCAATTTTTTTATTATTGAGGTTGGAAATATTGAAGACAAGACCCTCAATGACGAGGAGTATGAGGGTCTCATACAGCTGAAGAACAACCACATCCCTAAGGGTTTGATAACCCTTGAAAGCTTGTTTGATCAAGATGACAGGGCCCTTCCTAACAAAATAAAATTGGATGCAAAATAATATCAAGAGTTAGACCTAGGTTCCGAGAAGACAATCAAAGTGGGAACTGATTGCACATTACAAAAAGTTGAACATATCAGAGCCCTCTTCAGAGAGTACCTATATATTGTTGCATGGAGTTATCGTGATTTGAAATGATATAATCAAGAATTTTTCTAGCATACAATCGAACTCCAAGAGGGGGTCAAGCCCGTACAGCAAAAGCAAAGGCTTGTAAACCCAAAAATTGAGGTACTGATGAAGGCTGAGCTTCTCAAGATGCTGGAAGCTAAGATAATCTACCCTATCAAGCATTCATATTGGGTAGCAAACTCAGTCCCAGTCCAAAAAAAGAATGGGGATTATTGTGGCTACTCTACAACGTACCCCAAAATTGGGGACCCACATTTTTTTCATGTTTTCCAAGAAGACCAAAGTGGCCAATAGGCTAAAGATCAAAGAAAAAAGAAAAACACAAGGAGAAAAAGTGTCGCGATATTGTGACATGTTGCACTATCGCGGCCAAAAAAGAAAAAGTGTCGCGATATCGCGACATGTTGTAGTTTCACGACCAAAAGAGAAAAAGTGTCGCGATATCACGACATGTTGCACTGTCGCGACCAAAAGAGAAAAAGTGTCATGATATCGCTACATGTTGCAATTTTGTGACCAAAAGAGAAAAAGTGTCGCGATATCGCGACATGTTGCACTGTCGCGGCCAAAAGAGAAAAAGTGTCGCGATATCGCAACATGTTGCATCGTCACGGCTAAAAGAGAAAAGTGTCACGATATCGCAACATGTTGCATCGTCACGGCCAAAGGAGGAAAAGTGTCACGATATCGCGACATGTTGCATCGTCATGTCCAAAGGAGGAAAAGTGTCACGATATCGCGACATGTTTCATCGTCATGGCCAAAAGAGAAAAAGTGTCATGATATTGCGACATGTTGCATTTTCGTGGCCAAAAAAGAAAAGTGTCGCAATATCACGACATGTTGCATTTTCATGGCCAAAAGATAAGAAATAAATAGTGTCACGATATCGCGACATGTTGCATTTTCATGATTCAAAAGGAGCAACAAGCAGAGAAACAAGAAGTGTCGCGATTTTGTGACATGTCCGATTTTCGCCAAGGTAACAGACCTGCATAGTGACGTGGACATAAGGACAAAATCTAGTGAATAATACAAGAATTACATAAGGAATATTTAATGATTTGAAATCATTTAAGATGGTCGTTACACATGGAGGGAAACAGATGCAAGCCCATGTGGAGAAAATGAAATGAAGGGCCACAAAATAGAAGCGAAAAGTCTTTTGGAAACCACCGCACGCATGCACAAGGGAAGGTGAAACGAATAGTCAGGGAAGGTGAAACGAACAGCCATTGGAAAAATGAAACGAACAGTCATGGAAGGAGAAACAATTTTTTTTCAGTAGTTTAAATATGCCTTTCAAAGAGGCCAGAAGAAGGTGGGAAACTGCTGTAAGTAGCATTGCAAATGTGAAGGCAAGATAGCCATTCTGGACCTAGTTGGGTTGTTTTTCTTCTGTAGACTGGTTTTTCTTCTTCATGGACATGGGTTGGAAATTACTACGAGCAGAGTTGCATACTTGAAGGCGATAAGGCCATTCTAGACCTGTTTGAGTCATTTTTCTTCCATGGATTGGTTTGGGAAAACCAAAAGTTTATGTTATTGTAAAATGACAATTTTTTAAATACAGAAAATTTCATAAAGTTGCATCTTATGGACAAGAAAGGAGTCATTTTCTGCATGCAAGATTAAATGTTTATTTTTCCCCTTTTCAGATTTTAGGCTTGTAAATGGATTTTATGCAAGTTTTCTTGGTTGCTTCATGCGAATGTTTAAATCTGAAAAACTCATTTAAAACCCTAGGAGCCAGCACTTAGCTTATCCAGATTGTGCTTTTTTTGTAGGTCCAATAGGTTAGGTTGCATGCATGAAAACCTCACATCTTTGGTTTTGTCGAAATAGGATAGCATCATACTGAATGCATTTTATTTTCAATTTTCTACATTTCATTTTCATTTTTTTGCATTTTATTTTTTCCAGAAATTTTAACTTTTTTGTAACTTTCAGGCATTAAAATAAACATTTAAAAAATTCAAAATCCAAAAAACAATGAACAATCACTAAATTTTCATGGTGAAATAAACCAACATTGCCCCTTGTTTACAATTACTTGCAATCACTAAGGTGTTCCAAGCATTTAAATTGAATATTTTTATTTGAGATTACTAATACACATGCAAATGCTAATACAGCGGAGACCTTGGAGAAGTTGTTTATTTAATTTATTTGCAAGAGGGGATTTGGAACCCAAATCCTAAAGGAGAGTGTACTTTCACAATCGGGTGAAAATACCACTCAACAGATTGGTGCTAGAAGGAGGGCCTGAATTGTTTTATTTCAGAGTGATTTAAATGCTATAGGGATTTAAATTTTGAATATTTCATGCCCTATTGATTATTATCTTTAGCCCTCTTTTAACAATACAACCTTGTAGTGTTAAAATGAGGACATGAATTGTTATGCATTGTTCTAACGCTTTTGATTGTTCATATAGGAATAATGTGTTTTGATTTGATTTTAAAAATAAAAAATAAAAAATAAAAAAAAGTTTTGTCTTGACTAACGAGGTTGTCTCCATGCAATTAATTTCATTTGATTTTAATGGATACATCTCTTGGTTGATGCTGACATGATTATCAATACATTACATGTTTGATATTTGCTAGTCAATTTCATGCTTATTTGTAAGGAATTATCTTTTGTCTAAAATGTATTTGTTGTCGGTATTATGCTCTTCACTTGCATGTAATGTGATCTTGTGAATTAGAAAGCCTACAACACTAGGAGTATGCTCTTCACTTGCGCATATGCGATCTGGTGAATCAAAAACTTACATTTTTAGAATACTGCTTTGTCATGGTTCCTTCTTTCATCGATGACTAACAAATTGATTTTGAAGTTATTCTTTGAATTTCATTAATTGCAAGATTTTTGGTGTGTCACAGGTTTTCTTTGAGGTATTGAGAGTTTTGTCAGGTTTTGTAGGGTAGTTTCATTTACAAGCTAGACCCATCGCATCGCATCACAACTAGTTCCAAAACAACCAAGGAAACCATATTCCAAAGCCTCTCACTCACTCATAGGAATCCAAGGAATAAAATCGAGCAAATTGTGGTCCCACCAGATATTCTTGTTATAGAAGATCCTTCTGTTTCAAGCGCATCTAGCGGACTTGCACCGATGGTGTCATTTGCCACTAGTGTACCAATTATCAGTACCATTTCCACGGTTCTTGTAGGGTTATCATCATCAATTTTGAATCAAATGGCCCAACCTCCACCACCTCCTTGGTACGGAGTCAATAACATTCCTTTGAATATTGTAGGGGATATTCACAATATCCCTAAGAATATAGACAGATTTTTGCCCAAATACAAACCGGATGGCCCAAGGACCGCAGAAGAACATATTCAGGCCTATAGGGATGTTTTGATAAGATTGCAAGTTCAACATGAAGATGTGGCTTGTAGACTCTTCCCCATGAGCCTAGACCAAGTGGCCTACGAATGGTATATTTGCTTACCTATTGGTTCCATTACATCATGGATGCAAATGGAGGATGCTTTTGTCAATCAATTTAGGTCACCATTAGATCCCACAATCATCTATAATCAGTTCATTTCATGCAAAAGAGGCCAAGGTGAGCCAATCCAAACTTTTAATCAGAGATTTTAGAAGTGCTATAATAGAGCAATTCGGCATTTTGCCATTGATCCCAGAGTAGCTTTGCAAATATATTTTGGGGCATTGGATCCTATGATGGCAATGTTTGCAAGGCGAAATCCTCAAGTTACCATGCTTTCTCTAGCCTACAATGAATCTATGACCATTGAACAACAAATGACACCACGGAGTTATGGGTTTTCCCAGATGCCTATGGTAGGACAATATGGTCCATATGGTCAAACTCCTATGATGAATCAGATCATGGCACCGTAAATATCAGGCATAAATGCTTTGCCTTATCAACAATCATATTCATCAACACCCACTTACGCACCCAATCCAATTTTGATTCAAATTGTGAATCCCTACGCAAATCAAGTGGTTCAAAATCCAACTCAAATGTTAAGTCAAGATCTCACCAATTACGCAAATCCTATTGGAACTAGCAATAACATAGCTCAACCAAAAGAGATTTATTCGGAGGTTGAAGAACTCAAAAAGATAGTTCACAAATTGAGTAATGATTTGGTTCAAAAACAGAAGTATGAATCCCATGCCCCTCACCCAAATCAAAATTTCAACAATAGAGGGAGACAGTGGAATATGAAGCCAAACAATGGGGGTGTGCCTTCCCCTATTGCTAATAAGATAGATACTTCTGCAGGACCAAGTCACTCTAGGTCCATTCTTAATCTTTCTGATTTTATGTGGGAAAAGGGTGTAGATTGCATAATACAAAGGACCATAATGAAAGGAATTGTCCCAAAATTTCTAGGTATACCCATTGTCTCCAAGCTCAAGTGGATGATTTGGAACTGGTGCCAAATAAGGGTCCACCCCAACATCAACAAGGAGAGGACAACATTTTGGTGGTGGAAACTCTATATCATCAAGAGAGTGAGAATGAGGAAGGTGAAGATGAATTGGATGAGAAGCATGTTGATGAATCAGAAGATGAAGAAGAAGTACTTGAACGTCACAACTTGAACTTGGAAGATGATTACTATGATTCGTGGAAGAAATGGGAAGAATATTATCAATCTAAATCTTCTAATAAACTTGTTGTGTCAATTAATATGCAGGATAACTCAATTGCCTCCTCACATGAGGATACTATAAATCCTGTACAATTTAAGAAATTTTTGGAAGAGGAATTCGAATCTCATCAAATTTTGGAACATGATAAGGATTCTACAACCATGAATCAAGAAAGAGAGTCATTTGCTTTAGATTCCTTTGGAGGAAAAGAAATTGAAAATCTTGATCCACTTACTTGTGCTACAATGATTATGCCATTTCAAAATGAGAAAATTACAAAACCTGAATCATCTGGGTTTGATATCATTGATGATCTAATTGAAAATCTCACGTTACCCAAAACAACCCAAGTGATTGATCACGGAAATGTGTTAGTTAACCCACCCCTAGATAGACAAGACTTATGGTTTGAAAGGGATGGACATATTTTCAATTGGGTACCTAAGTTTGGTGCCTTTGATAAACAAATCATGGAGAAAGAACAAGTGCTACATAATGATGAATGTCATGAGAGAAAAGAGGAATTTTCAAATCCTCTTCAAGTAAGGTCAAATGAAAACATGCCAAAGGTAAAATCTCATCTTTTTGGTTTCACCATGCAAAATTCGAATGAAGATTTGCCTAATGAATGGTTTGATTCAAATATTATGAATGTTATGGCTTTATTGAATAAAAATGAAAGCTTATTTCTACACCATGAATCAAAGTGCAGAATGGACATCTTAAATAATAGACATAAAGGAATTGAATATCAATCATTGTCTAATCAATTTGAAAACTTAAAACTCCACCATATGATTATTAATGAAAGTAAATCAAATTGGTATGGTGAGAGGGGCAAGTGGAAGTTTGTTTCTTTGTTTGGTTTGATCTTGTTTCTGTTGGATTCCTACAAAACTTGGTATGCGTATCATGTCATACGTCTTTTAAAGAATTCCAATCAGGTTTGGGATCCCCAAAAATGATAATTCAAACTTTTGCACCATCTTGCATTATATTGTACATTTGTATATACTTTTGGTTTTCGTGTTTTGGTGTTGGTTTTGCATTTCTATTTTGGTTTCAAGTTGTGTGTTGGTCCTTTGGACACTTTCAGTTTGTTTTAAAAAAAAAGCAAGATGTTAACTTAGGTCCTTATGAATGTTGACTAAGACTAGGAGAATATGAAACATCGGAATTGTATTGCAGAAAGCTCCGCGAATATCGCAAACACATTAAAGAATATCATTTGGAACTTGTGATGCATGAAGTTTTCAGTTTTATAAATTATGGCAAAGTAGGTGGTATACTCCATCCGTATTTCAAAAGGAGCAATGCATTCATATCTCATGTACATTCCGCATTGCATATACATTTCATCTCAATTGCATCTTCATTTCATGTAAAATCATTGAAAGGTGTCGAATCCTCTTAGGGTTATTACATAACATATATTAAAAGGATCCTAAGGTTGGGAACCGATGCCCGAACTATCTTGAACCAAGCATGTTTTACACATATTTTAAAGAGGATCTCAAGCAAAATGGTCAAAACCATACTTGGAAGAAAAGGTGAGGCGAAAGGAGTATTTCGTGTCTGTCCTATTATGCAACATAATCCTTAAAACAGTGGTTTTTACCACTCCCATAGTGCTTAAAGCCTAAAATTAGAGTAGTAAGGATAGGGTCTAATTCTCATCTCGCTTAGGTTGAGAATCCAATTCCCCAAAGCTCTGATTTGACCTTCATGAAGTAGTAATGATAGGGTCTAATTCTCCTAGGTTGAGAATCCGATTCCCCAAAGATTCTATTTTGCCCACTCAAGAACTTGAAATTCCAAAGAAAATATTTTTCATTCTACTTGTATTGCATCATTGATATTGGATTGGAAGGATCGTACTACATGTCCCTTGCAAGGATGGGTAGTCATCCCCAAGGTCCAAGAAATCAAAAGTAGAGCCAAATCATGGATTATGGGGTTAATCTCCATCGGGGCTATAGACGCCTGGTCGGCGAGTGGAGTATGCTCATGCGTGGCAACACGTCTTGTCTAAAAGCAAGACCACCTGTTTGCTCAAACGAACGAGGCTAGCTCTGACAGTTTCATCCATAACAGGGTTAAATCATTTTGTTCAAGATGAGGTAATGAACTCCAGATCAGAGTAGTAAGGATAGGGTTAAATTCCCATCTTGCTTAGGTTGGGAATCCTATTCCCCAAAGCTCTGGTTTCACTTACACTTGCACATGGGTTCAAGATGGTAGGGGCACATAACCACCTTTGGGATCTAGTAAATTAATTCAGTATACATATTTTTTGTCCTAAGAGGGTTTGACAGTTTTAATATGTTTTTTCATGATACTAGAAAGTCTGAGCCTTTGCAAAGCAGGTTGTTATATCTCTAACATAGTTGTCATACGTCAAATCCTGCACAAATCATTCATAGACTTGCATACAAATCATAAGTGAAATTGACAATGGAAAGTTGAACGAATTTCAAATGATAGGGAATGAAGCACATTGCACACACCGATCTGATGCTTAATAATTCTAATGCTTCATGTATTTCTCATCTAGTTTCATTCTTGGGATATTTGCTGATGCTTGTAATTGATTATGTGTGTTTTCAGGTTGAGTTCTCATCGAAATGCTCAGGAGCATTTTCCAGCAGAGTCACCATTTGTTGTGGCTGCCCCACAACGTACCCCAAAATTGGGGACCCACCTTTTTTGCACGTTTTCCAAGAAGACCAAAGTGGCCCATAGGCTAAAGATCAAAGAAAAAAGCAAAAAACCACAAGGAGAAAAAGTGTCACGATATCGTGACATGTTGCACTGTTGCAGCCAAAAAATAAAAAGTGTCGCGATATCGCGACATGTTGCAATTTCGTAGCCAAAAGAGAAAAAGTGTCGCGATATCGTGACATGTTGCACTGTCGCGGCCAAAAGAGAAAAAGTGTCGCGATATCGCGACATGTTGTAGTTTCACGGCAAAAAGAGAAAAAATGTCACGATATCGCGACATGTTGCACTGTCGCGGCCAAAAGAGAAAAAGTGTCACGATATCGCGACATGTTGCATCATCGTGGCTAAAAGAGAAAAGTGTCGCGATATCGCGACATGTTGCATCGTCACGACCAAAGGAGGAAAAGTGTCACGATATCGCGACATGTTGCATCGTCGTGACCAAAAAGGGAAAAAGTGTCGCGATATCGTGACATGTTGCATCGTCGCGGCCAAAAGAGAAAAAGTGTCGCGATATCGTGACATGTTGCATTTTCGTGGCCAAAAAAGAAAAGTGTCGCGATATCGCGACATGTTGCATTTTTGCGGCCAAAAGAGAAGAAAGAAAAAGTGTCGCGATATCGCGACATGTTGCATTTTCGTGATTCAAAAGGGGCAGGCAAGCAGAGAAACAAGAAGTGTCATGATTTTGTGACATGTCCGATTTTCGCCAAGGTAACAGACCTACATAGTGACATGGACATAAGGAAAAAATCCAATGAATAAGACAAGCGTTACATAAGGAATATTTAATGATTTGAAATCATTTAAGATGGTCGTTACACACGGAGGGAAACGGATGCAAGCCCATGTGGAGAAAATGAAATGAAGGGCCACAAAATAGAAGCAAAAAGTCTTTTGGAAACCACCGCGCGCATGCACAAGGGAAGGTGAAACGAACAATCAAGGAAGGTGAAACAAACAGCCATTGGAAAATGAAATGAATAGTCATGGAAGGAGAAACAATTTTTTTTTTCAGAAGTTTAAATACGCCTTTCAAAGATGCCAGAAGAAGGTGGGAAACTGCTGCAAGTAGCATTGCAAATTTGAAGGCAAGATAGCCATTCTAGACCTAGTTGGGTTGTTTTTCTTTCGTAGACTGGTTTTTCTTCTTCATGGACATGGGTTGGAAATTACTAAGAGCAGAGTTGCAGAATTGAAGGCGATAAGGCCATTCTGGACCTGTTTGAGTCATTTTTCTTCCATGGACTAGTTTGGGAAAACCAGAAGTTTCTGTTATTGTAAAATGACAATTTTTTAAATACAGAAAATTTCATAAAGTTGCATCTTATGGACAAGAAAGGAGGAGTCATTTTCTGCATGCAATATTAAATGTCTATTTTTCCCCTTTTCAGATTTTAGGCTTGTAAATGGAGTTTATGCAAGTTTTCTTGGTTGCTTCATGTGAATGTTTAAATCTAAAAAACCTCATTTAAAACCCTAGGAGCCAGCACTTAGCTTATCCGGATTATGCTTGTTTTGCAGGTCCAATAGGTTAGGTTGCATGCATGAAAACCTCACATCTTCGATTTTGTCGAAATAGGATAGCATCATACTGGATGCATTTTATTTTCAGTTTTCTACATTTCATTTTCATTTTTTTGCATTTTATTTTTTCCAAAAATTTTAACTTTTTTGTAACTTTCAAGCATTAAAATAAACATTTAAAAAAATTTAAAATCCAAAAAAACAATGAACAATCACTAAATTTTCATGGTGAAATAAACCAACATTGCCCCTTGATTACAGTTACTTGCAATCACTAAGGTTTTCCAAGCATTTAAATTGAATATCTTTATTTGAGATTACTAATACACATATGCAAATGCTAATACAACGGAGACCTTGGAGAAGTTGTTTATTTAATTTCTTTGCAAGAGGGGAATTGGAATCCAAATCCTAAAGGAGAGTGTACTTTCACAACTGGGTGAAAATACCACTCAACAGGGATATTCGCCTCTGCGTGGACTTTTGGAACCTCAATCAGGCGTCCCTGAAGGATCATTACCCACTGCCCCAAATAGATCAAATTCTTCATGTGGTGGTAGGGACCCAAAATTTTTCCCTCTTGGATGGTTTCTTCAGGTGCAATAAGATTTGGGTCAAGGAGGAAGACCAGTATAAAACTGCCTTCACCACTAAGTGGGGCACCTTTTCTTACCAGCGCATGTCGTTCGGTCTTTCCAATGTTGGAGCAACATTCCAAAGGGTGATGTACTTGTATTTTGGTGAGTTTATAAATCGTGTCATCGTGATATACTTGGATGATATGACTACTTTCTCTCACATGAGGGAGAAGCACGATGCGTATCTACGATAGGTCTTTGAAAAGTGTCGGGAGTTCAGGATACCAATAAACCCGAAAAAATCAATTTTCACGATCAAAGAAGGCAAACTCCTAGGCCACCTAATATCGAAAAAGGGTCTTTCTATCAACCCCGATAGGGTTGAAGCCTTGCTCAAGATACCTCTATCGGAAAATAAGAAGGGCCTCGAATCCTTCTTCAAGAAAATAAATTTCGTCAGGAAGTTCATCTTTGACTTTGCCCAATCTGTAAAACCCATGACTGAGCTCTTAAAAAAGGATGCAGAATTCCTATGGACTGATGAGATAAGACAGGCATTCAAAGACATCAAACGTCAGATTGCCTAGGCTCCTATTCTGGTTAACTCTTATTATTCCAAAGACTTCATTTTATATGCGGTTAGGGAACCAAAAAGTTATGCGGCCATGCTCATCTAGAATAATGAAGAAGGAAACGAGTAGCCTATAGCATTCCTCAGCCAGGTGATCCTCCCACATGAGGAAAAACACAATTGTATTGAAATTCAAGTGCATGCAGTGATGCGAGTGTTACAAAAGTTCCAAAATTTTGTCTCGTAGAGCAATACGATAGTTTACGTTGTGTACTCAGATGTTCGGACCTTCATCAGTCAAGGCGAGCTCGATAATAGAACGACAGGTTGGATATCAAAGATCCAATGGTTTTATATAGATGTCTGAGCCACAAAGCTAGTTTGTGGTTAGGCCCTATGCCTAGAGCTTGCCAAGAGCGTCGCAGCTGATATAACGGCTTGTTAGTGGGAAGATTTGCTACCACAATGTAATCTGGCGAATCATTCGGCAGTCGACAAAGATTGGACTGAAGACTTGGTAGAGTACTTCAGTACCAGATAGTGCCCTCCCGGCCTTGATTCTTCATAGAGAAGGTGTTTCAGGCTTTAAGCTTGCAGATATGTATTGAAAGCTTGTTTGATCAAGATGACAGGGCCCTGCCCCACAAAATAAAATTGGATGAAAAATAATATCAATAGTTAGACCTAGGGTTCGGGAAGACAATCAAAGTGGGAACTGATTGCACATTGCAAAAAATTGAACATATCAGAGCCCTCTTCAGAGAGTACATATATATTGTTGCATGGAGTTACCGTGATTTAAAAGGATATAATCGAGAATTTTTCTAGCATACAATCGAACTCCAAGAGGGGGTCAAGCCCGTGCAACAAAAGTAAAGGCCTATAAACCCAAATATTGAGGTACTGATGAAGGTTGAGCTTCTCAAGATGCTGGAAGCTAAGATAATCTACCCTATCAAGCATTCATACTGGGTAGCAAACTCAATCCCAGTTCAAAAAAAGAATGGGGATATTCGCCTCTGCGTGGACTTTTGGAACCTCAATCAGGCATCCCTGAAGGATCATTACCCACTGCCCCAAATAGATCATATTCTTCATGTGGTTGCAGGGACCCAGAGTTTTTCCCTCTTGGATGGTTTCTTCGGGTATAATCAAATTTGGGTCAGGGAGGAAGACCAATATAAAACTGCCTTCACCACCGAGTGGGGCACCTTTGCTTACCAGCGCATGTCGTTCGGTCTTTGGAATGTTGGAGCAACATTCCAAAGAGGGATGGACTTGGATTTTGGTGAGTTGTTCAATCGTGTCATCGTGATATACTTAGATGATATGAATGCTTTCTCTTACAGGAGGGAGAAGCACGGTGCATATCTACGATAGGTCTTTGAAAAGTATCAAGAGTTTAGGACACCAATAAACCCAAAAAAATCAATTTTCACAGTAAAAGAAGGCAAACTCCTATGCCACCTCATATAGAAAAAGGGTCTTTCTATCAACCCCACTAGGGTTGAAGCCTTGCTCAAGATACCTCTACCATAAAATAAGAAGGGCCTCCAATCCTTCTTCAAGAAAATAAATTTCGTCAGGAAGTTCATATTTGACTTTGCCCAATCGGTAAAACCCATGACTGAGCTCTTAAAAAAGGATACAGAATTCTTGTGGACTGATGAGATGAGACAGGCATTCAAATACATCAAACGTCAGATTTCCCAGGCTCCTATTCTGGTTAACCCTTATTATTCCAAAGACTTTATTTTATATGCGGTCAGGAAACCAAAAAGCTATGCGGCCATGCTCACCCAGAATAATGAAGAAGGAAACAAGTAGCCTATAGCATTCCTCAGCCAGGTGATCCTCCCAAATGAGGAAAAATACAATTTTATTGAAAGTCAAGTGCATGCAGTGATGCAAGTGCTATAGAAGTTCTAACATTTCGTCTCACAGACCAAGACAAAAGTTTACATTGTGTACTCAGATGTTCGGACCTTCATCATTCAAGGCGAGCTCGATAATAGAATGGCAGGTTGGATCTCAAAGATCCAAGGGTTTTATATAGATGTTTGACCCACAAATCTAGTCCGTGGTCAGACCCTATGCCTAGATCTTGCCAAAAGCATCATAGCTGAGGTAACAGCTTTCCAGTGGGAAGATTTGCTACCACAATGTAATCTGGTGAATCATTCGGTAGTCAACAAATATTGGACTAAAGACTTGGTAGAGTACTTCAGTATCAGACAGTGCCCTCCCGACATTGATTCTTCATAGAGAAGGTATTTCAGGCTTCAGGCTTGTAGATATGTATTGCTCCCTAAGGAGTTGTTTGACCAAAATATTGATGACGTCCTCCTGAGGTGTGTTAGAGGGACAGAAAAACAAAAAATCTTGGATGAATTCCATTTTGGGATGTCTGAGGGTCATCTTGTTGGAAGGTCGATGGCTTTAAAAATAATAAGGGTGGGCTATTATTGGCCCACCATTTTTTTGGATTCCTTCAGTGTAAGCCTTAAATGTGATAAGTGTCAGAAATATGCTGGTCATGTCAAGAATGCCTCGTTGCCTCTACACCTAATTCAGGTTGAGGTCCCATTTTAGCAGTGGGATTTATACTTCATCGAGATAATTGAGCCTAATTCTTCAGTAGGGCACAAATATATTTTGACGACTATAAATTATTTCACCCGATGGGCAGAAGCAGTGCCAAGCAAGCAAGCAAATCAGGATGTAGTTATTACTTTTCTGGAAGGGCTCATAACTCGTTTTGGAATACCGAATGCCATAATTACAGATAACGGTTCCCATTTCATTGGGGCCAAGATGTGTTCATTCGCTAGCAAGTATGGTATTTATTTGAATACTTCCTCAAATTATTACCCGTAGGGCAATGGTTTTGCGGAGTCTACTAATAAAAACTTGCTTTGGATCCTCAAGAAGATGCTAGAAGACAATAATAGGACTGTTGGTCATCAAATCTACCCAGGAAAGGATTTGGGTAAGTGTATGCGCCCTAGACCTGGACCAACATTGAAAGGCCAAAGGGAAGAGATGCCCCTCGTGCCAATCTCTGGAGAAAGGTTGGCTCCTATACTAAACTACTTTGATATTTAAGATAAGGGTGTAAGAAAGAGATAAACGGAGTAAGGATGCATGAAAGAAATAAAAGAGTAAGGGAAGAAATTTTAGTAGTTTAATGGTGGGAAAGAACCAAAAGCACGATTACTAGCCAATAACTTGAAATAGCAACAAAGAACACCAAGAATAAACGAAATGAACACGGTATTAGCCCTCCTATGTATCCTCTGGACGAGTTCCAAGATTCTCCTTTCCCTTTTATCGAAATTCAGAGTTCAGAGTAACGGCGATTAAGAAAAGTTAATATAACAGAAACATTATCCACAGGCAGCATAAAAGAAAGCCAACACAGTGTTTTCCTCTCCTATGTATCCTTTGGGAAAATCTTAGGTTTCCACTCCAATCACACACCTAAATCTAGAGTTCAGAATTACAGTATACAAATGAAGAAAAGATAAAAGAAATAATCATAGAAGGCAGCATAAAAGAGAGAAATAGAGTCCAAAGCTCTTTAGTATTAATCACAGGAATCCAAGTTACAACAGCTTTCTAGCAGAAAGTTTCCCCCCCTTTTACATTACAATTCCTGGGTTTTTATAGAGGACCCGACCCTCTGAGTCATTAATGCACAAAATGGAGGAGTACACTCTCGAAACCTGAGAAGTCGGTTCTTCGTAGCCCTCATGACTGAGCTCTCAAATATGTTACCAAAACTAGAAACTGCGACCAGGTCAGCCGTGGAAACATGCATTAATGAGCCGTCTGAGCATCCTTAGCTTCTGGGTGCAGTGCTCAAGTGGCTGCCATGCTCACCGGGCTCTTCTTCAGAGACTGATACTTCATTTTGAATTGCTAAAAATGAGCAGCAAGCTTATCAGGCATGTAAAAATGCATTTATGAGACACTTGATCACCTTAGGAAAATACTCGGCTTGGAGCGCGTGCCCTTGAAGCGTTTCACTAGATTTTCATTTGCAACTTCACTTCACAATGGATTTGAGCCGAAGAAGATCCTCCTTCTTGATTCGTACTTCGCATGGTGGAGCTTCGCAAAACTACTTCGGGGATGGTGGGTACCGAAGCATATTTCCTCCTCAAGGTGAGGCCCTTCATTATTGCTTCACTGGAAGATGTGCCAAAACTGCTTCGCTAATGTATCATCAAAATGCTTCGTCATGATCTTCTTTCAAAATTTTGGTTCAGGAGGATTTTTGTCGAAGCACATTCTTACCTTTAAAAATGCTTTGACTGCTTCTACTTCGGGTGAAAGTACTTCGCACGAAGGTTTGCCGAAGCAGATGCTTCACAATGACTTTCGACGAAGTAGAAATGGTTCGCTAGCGAAAAGTCTCGAAGTGGGTGCTTCAACGGTTTTTGGTGAAGTATTTTCAACGTTGCGCTCCTTCAAATCCCGCTTTACAAGTTTCTTTCCTGAAGTAGCCTTTTGAAGTGCTTTGGGCCTGAAGTAGTTTTATTCTTCTTCCCTTGTATTTTTTCTTTGGCAACACTGCTTCGCAAAATTCTCACCCGAAGTAGCTGCTGGAAATGCTTCGGGTGCGAAGCAGACTTTCCTTCTTCGGCGAAGCTATCCTTTTGAAATGCCGCTTTGCAAAACTTTTGCTCGAAGTGGCTACTAGAAATGCTTCAGGTGCGAAGCTCTTCTTTTACGCCTTCTTTGTATTCTTTCTTCGGCAACACCGCTTCATAAAATTCTTGCCTGAAGTAGTTGTTTGAAGGACTTCGAGCCTGAAGTAGTTTTCATCTTTCATTTCTTCCTTTGGGCGAAGCTATCTTCCTTAGCTTGTTTGGCAGCGAAGATTTTTTCCTTAGTCCGCTTAGTAGTGAAGCTCTTTCATTTTTATTTTATGTACAAGGGGGATGGCAGGGAAAGCCAAAATTGCTGCAACTTACAAATATTCTAAAAATCAACAAAGAAATACTTTACAAAATAAACGTTGTACAAAATTTTGAATTTTCTACCCCATTGTGCAATGTGACAAAATTTTCAACAAGGACTTGGCACCTGCACTTATATTTTGTGCTTTGGGCTGATCGAATCTCTATCAAGAAGTCCATAAAGACATCCCCGTACTCCCTGGTGTATGGGAAAGGAGCAGTGCTTCCTGCACATATTGAGTTTTCGGTACTTTAGTCCCTGCGGTCTCTGGACAGCAAGGGCGAAGAGTTCAATCTAATTAGAGCCAGAATTTCCCAACTCTTGTAGTTGGAAGAGGAAAGGGAGAAAGCCTATGAGGCTTTTATGAAGCATGTCATAGCCACAAAGAAATAGTTCGACAAGAGAACCTCCAATCGCACTTTTCAGGCTGGGGACTTAGTGTTAAAATGGAATGAGAAAAGTCCAAGCCTGGAAATTATGATAAGTTTGATGAATTTTGGGAGGGTTCGTTTTAGATTTCTCAGGTCCACCCAGTAAACTCTTTCACACTGCAAGACTTGAATGGGTTTACTTTACCATTATCAATTAATGGCGTACACTTGAAGGCATACTACCAGTGAAGGGTAGTACAAGATTTTCCTATACAATTGTATATATTATCTACTTTTTCCCTTATGCATTCCAATTTTTTGTTCGGAGTGTCCTTTCGCTCCTTCCCGTGCTAGCAGAACTACAATTTTCATGGCCAGGGCCCTAACCGACGGGAAGAGACTGATGGGTGCACTCCCTTTATTTTTGTTCAGTTGAGAATAAAGCAACAAGGCAAATGATGGTTTCAGGTAGGCCAAGCAAGACTCGTTGCAGGCGCAAGGCCCCTCGTTATCGACTGCCAAGGGAGAATCACATGACAAGGAAGTGCGCCCAAGTTTGGGTGCACCAAGGAAGTGCATCCAAGGCCAGGCACAATAAGGCGATGCACCCAAGGCTGGGCACACCCAAGCAGTGCATCCAAGGTTAGGCGCACCTAGGCAATGCGCCCAAGGTTGGGCGCACCCAGGTAGTGCGCCCAAGGTTGGGCGCACCCAGGTAGTGCGCCCAAGGTCGGGTGCACCCAAGCGGTGCACGCAAGGCCGAGCACACCACAACAGTGCACCCAATGCTGGGTGCACCATGGAAGTGCGCCCAAGTTCGAGTGCACCAAGGCAGTGCGCCCAAGGTTGGGTGCACCACGATAGTGCGCCCAAGGCTGGGTGCACCAAGGCAGTGCGTTCAAGGTCGATACATGCTCTGAGACACAACTCAAGGGTGATTGTGACCATTTCGAGGAGGTTATTGAATGTAGTTTAAAATATGCCTCTAATGGGCACACTGACCAAGGTAATGAGATTAAGTACAATGGTCGTTGTGCTTCATGCTTTTCAAGGATGATTGCACCTAGCTTTGGTGGTTAGGATTGGGATCCAAGCCTTGACATTGTTTATTGTGCAGAAGACCTTTTACGACACCCCCAAAATATCTCTGGGCATTAACTCTATGCAAGTGATATTAATGTAGGTGGGTGAATGTTGGGTCTATAAGAAGTCAAACTCTTCAATGGATACTCCTTTTAGAACCTTGAATCTATTGCATAGTCCACCATTGTTGAATGCTATAGAAGCATTGTTCTGTCTATGTACTAGCTAGTTATTTTTGAAGTGCTCTTAGGGAAAAATGTACCTAAAATTTGTCATCTAGAGGGCACTCAAGGGTTTCACCACAAAAAAATGGGCAAGAAGCAAAAAAAGGAAACGGTCCCAAAATCTACAGAGGGCGAACAAGGAGGAGTGAAAGAGAAAAAAGTAAAGCCCCTGCCACCCCCACATGAAGATAAACTAAGTAAGATTCGGGATTGTGTCCTCACTAGGACCAATATAGAAAATATGTACATGGACGTTGAGAAAATGAAAGATAAGGTGTCTGAAGTGCACAATTGGGTGGTCTCCTATCACTCCCTCTTATACTAGTACCTATGCACACCTGTGCATCCCTGTCTGAAGTTGGTCTCTGCAATCGCCCAGGCCTATGACCCTCGAAATCAATCTATGAAGGATCTAAAAGAAAACTGATTGTTCTCCATTTCTACTGATAGAATCCGCATGACCTTCACCTATGGGTGGCAGCCTCCAGATCAGATCATCGTACGAAAAATTGATACCAAGGAGCAGGCAGAAAGATACACCAACTCAACACAGATGAGGCGTTTTATGGAGGCCCATTGCACGGAAACACTTGCACTTGAAGCCTTGCTGCAACTTCCTATGCCCTTACCGAAATTCAAGAACTTCAAGATTTTCTCCATGCTGGCATGGATTATGGATAGGCCTTAGACGTCCAAGTAAATGCTTTGCAGACAACCATTGTTGAATGCGTATCCCATGGGGAATTTTATGTCGTTGATGTTGCATCTTGAGAGATAAGGCCCATCTTCTTCGACTAGGTCGATTGGGTGTCTTAGAATTTGCACCTTCAGTTGTGCGAAATGCAGAATGGGGCTATGGCATTCTGAAGTTGCTCATTTATGGTGTGGTACTTATTCCACTAGCTACATTCACACACCTACTTTGCCTTCATCAACAAGAGTTGCACTAACGAGAAGGGCAAGGTGCTCCCGGTGTATCAGTGGACTTCAACCCTGTCAAGGCGAGAGTCTTATTACAAATTCAAATGATTTTTTCTAGATTCGATGCTGCAAATCATGACTGGTGCCTACAAATGAGTGCCAAAAGAAATGAAATATTATGATAGATCAGCAAATCAGAGACATTTTTTTTTCTAACACAGGGTCTTGTGATACGGATTTTTGGATTTTTTGGCAAACCCTTCCTATTATCGTATTACGCTATTGAGTACCTTTCACCCTTTAAGTCGCTCGCTAGTGCAACTATGCAGATGATGTGTACAGCAAGGGGAGAAAAATATAGCACACCTACCCCTGGCCCGTCGAGCTTGGCCCCATAAAAGTGGCGTAGAATAAGCAAAACGTTCATCTAGTGGTTACCCTATATGATTTTGGTCTGATAGACCTACCCCAACGGTGGAAATATGACCCAGATGGTGTCTTCAAAGAAAATATTGGGAAAGAAAAATTCCACCGTTGTCCTTGCTTGAAAATCAAGCAACAACATAATAACCCTTCTGGGCAGGACCTTGAATGGCACATCAAAAATATGTTCTCCTTCCCATCGTGGCATGATTTTTATATCATGGAGGTTGAGTACAATCCTAGGCGATTTCCAGAGTAGGACCCTGATGACCGAATGTTCAAGTTCATGAAAGAGAAAGTGCCCTAGTGGTTGGAGGAGAAGATTACAAACTGGTGGATAATGAGGTGTCATCACAAGAAAAAGCTATCTGAATTGACACTACAGATAGGTCAAAAAATTTCTAATATATTTGATGATAACTATGACTCCTACCGGCCCGTATTCTTCGATGACCGTGTGCCCAGAAGTTTGGAAAGTCCCAGCAAAGTGGATGACCTGTACACACTGCAAGAACAACAAGCTAGTCAGGTGCCACCTGTCAAGGGCAAGGGTAAGCAGTCTATCTGAGAAGAAAAGGTTGCTCCAAAAAATAGAAGTGCATCTGATGTACCCATGCCCTAGAGTGCCATGAAGAAGCCTCACTCTTTCAAATTTAAGGTCTCTGGTCACTGCTCCGATGTAGCAAGTACAGCGTACCCAGCTAGTGTAGCAGGTACAGCATACTTAGTTTGTGTGGCAGGTGCAACAGTTGTTGTAGGCTAACATACAATTTATTGACCTGGAGAATGAAGCATCGGGTGAAGAAGGAGAAGCAAGCCCAGTAACACAACAGTTCACCATAACAGCTCTAGAGATTTTTGAGCCCGCAGGTGTGTCTTCTATTCCTCTATTTCTTTCATCTACCCCTTTGGAAACCCCACTTCTCGATGCCAAAACCCTAGTATCTGTTAGCCTTCCATTTGGTGCCCCTATTGAGGTTTATCCAAACCCCCTATCACAGATGCAGTTTCATACTCCCCTGCCTGTAGTTTCCAAGTCATTTGAGACTTTTGCAAAAGTCTCCAATGCCTTCTCCTTCCCAGTAACTTTTTTTCTCACTTCTCAAAGTTTAGTGGTTTCTATTGTAACTTCTATAAGCCTTGGCCAACCTTGTCATGTTCCCACTCTCTTAGTTATTTTGAAAATAACCACCATGGAGACAACTCCTCCTGAACCTAGTATCCCGACTTCAATCGTGTAAACCCTAGTGCCCCCCATGGTCTCTGTAGTTGTTGTTGTTGTCACCCAATCTCTCCCAGAGATGCCTATATAATAAAGTCCTGATCGAGCTCTATTCCCCCTTAACCCATTATTTGGAATACAAGAACCTGAGCTTGAGGAGCTAGATTTTTATGAAGAAGGACCCATGGACGAAAGTATCCAGAAGGCCCAGTAGAACTCCTCAGCCTGGTTCAAAGGCCAGAAAAGGAAAAGTGCACAAGAAATTGCTTGGCTAGATAAGAGGGTAGTATTTGACCCTCAAAATATGCAGCTCCACTGGATGGAGAAGGCACCCAAAGTACATAAGCCATTGAGTGAAATGACATCAGTGGATTATTCTTATCGATAAAATTTGGAGGACCTGAAGACTGCTGATCCTACAAAGATATCAAGGAATATTCATGTTGAGGCGACGTCCCTCTACCTCCAAGTGGATCATTTCAAGGATCGTTGTTATAACACTAAGGCCAAGAATACACAACTTGAAGAAACCCTAGCACTCACATGAGGGCAACTTAAGGACAAGCAGTCAAAAGTAAAATAGTTACAGCAACAAGTGATTAACCTAGAGCAAGATCTGAAAGACATGAAGAAAGACTATGAGGAGTGCCTCAAGATACAGGGAGATGCTAAGGACCAATTACAGACATTGGATGCTAAGATCCAGCAGCTAAGGGCCATATTGGAGAGTAGGCCAGAACCTGTTGTAACCCTATCCAAGGATCGTACCAAGGAGGTGTGCGCTCACTTCCTAGCCCACTTTAGGAATAGGGCAGGTTGTGCAGTCATCATTTTGATGTTCATCTAGGAACCCAAGCAGGTTGTTTCCCATGGTGCCTCCATTGTAGAAGAGGCCAAGGCAGAGGTCGATGAATGGTTGGATCTGGCCATGAAGGCACAGGCCTTAGGATGGTCGATTAAACTTGCACCAATGTCTAACCTAGCTCACTCATGGGAAGTTGTTGATTCAACTCTTAGATCCTTCTTCAAGAAGGCCAAGGTATCCCAAAAGGCCCGCGATCTCATAGACATGCTTGAGAGAGAAATATCGCTCTCATGTACTTTGAGACTCTGGCACATAACGGTTTTCTAGGTTTCACTGATGAGCATGACCATCTCCTAATGGAGGAAGAGCTACAACCAATGTGGGACTCTTTCTAAAATGATACCCTAGAAATTAACAGTTGGGAAGAGCCCATAACTGAACTCTAGGTAATGCAGTATACCTCTAAATTTGTGATAATACAAGTCTGTCTCATGGATCTCAGTGAGAAGTTCAATTTTGTCGAACTCCGTCATTTAGAAAGGTTCGGGTACCTTTTTTGAGAGCTCCAGAAGCGTAATGACATACATGAAAATGACTAGGCCTTGGTCCAAGTGACCTACAACTGCATTCAAAAGGAGATTGCACCACCTGAGTCCTCTCAACAGCCAGAAAATACCCAGGCGCAAGGAGAAATCCAAGCGCAAGAAGAAAGCAGGGCGTAGGGAGATAACCAAGCGCAAGAAGAAATCCAAGCGTAAGAGAAAATAAAAGTGCAAGGAGAAAACCAAGTGCAGGGTGATATTCATACAATGGAGGTTCCTACTCACCAAGAGGGCTAGGGCGAGACCCTTGGGCCCCAACAATACAAGGGTCAAGTGCCTCACGATGAACCACCCCAAAGTGAAAGGGATAAGCCACAAGAGGAATTCAAAGTGCAAGAAATAGATGGGGCACATAAAGAGGTTCATGCTAAGAAAAGTGTTGATACTCAAGAGGCAACCCAGGACCCTCAAAATGAGGAGGATGAGCCCCTAGATGAGGTGTCAGGCCAGGATGAAGAGCATAATAGTGAAACTCCTGAGGAAGAAGAGTCGAGAGAAGATTCCACTACTACCAGTGGGCAATCGAAGAGTGATGATGATGATGATGAATCTGAGCCCATTGGATAAGGCCTGAGGCATCGACATTGTGGTGAGCTCAATTTTCCTGCGAGCTGCCAAAGATGTTGCCATTTTTGTAGCATGGTGTATAATTAGCCTTCCAGTAATTTTTGTTCCTTGGAAACCTTTTTTCAGTACTCAAATGTTTTTCTCATTTTCCTAAGTTTACTATCAAAACCCTTCTATAGTGCTAAAGTAGTGTGCAATTTTTTTGTGTACTGACTTCCTAGGGAAATCTTCCCCCAAGCGACCATGGAGTTTTGTAGCAGGTGCCCTGAAACCTCAGAGACCAAGTAGGAGCCTGGCACTTCGCTCTGGCATATTGCAACAAGCAGGCACCTGAGGTTGGGTGCACAATAGGTATGTGCCAAGGTTGGGTGCACAACAAGAATGCACCCCAGGCTGGGTGCACAACAAACATGCATCCCAGGTTGGGTGCATAACAAGAATGTGCCTAAGGCTAGGCGCACACAGGTCGTGCGCCCAAGGTTGGGCATACACAAAGAATGCGCCCAGGTCAGGTGCACAAGATAGAGTGCGTCCAAGTTGGACGCACAAGACAGAGTGCACCCAGGTCGGGTGCACAAGACAGAGTGCACCTAGGTAGGGCGCACAACATCCGTTGACCCTTTTGATCGTCATGTCGATATTTTCCAAGGACACCCCACATAAGAAATTTGAAGGGCATCCTTATCCGATCAGGTGCAGCCTTTCTAAGAAGCTTCTAGATTGGACGTTCCAAGATTTCAAGCATATCTTCCATGGAAGCGGTCCTCGCGAGTGAGGAGGCAGCGCCAGTGAGCTAAATCTGTCAAAGCATTGAAGGGGTTCAACGGTATTTTTGAGGAGTCACTAGTTTCTGCCATACCTAGTTAATACTTTGTGACTGTACTTCCTTGTAATATTTATCTTGGCTTCCATCGCCATATCTTGTTATTCAACATTTATTGCTCAAGCGACAGAATTCTCTATATAATCCCCCTCTTTTATTGTAAATTGGATGGATGTTTGCTATAGGCTAAATGAAAACCTGAATTTTGCTATCAATACAGCTGATGTCTGGTTCTAGACCTGGAATTCTATTTTCATGTGTATGTCTTCTATTGCTTATCTTATATTATTCCATGCTTTAACTGTAAACTTGAATTCTATATTCTGGATTTAGTTTTTGATAAGGTAGGGACTCTGGAGTAGCCCTGGATATTATGCATGCTAGTTGTTCTTGTTTAATTTTTGCTAGTTATCTATATTTGAGGGCTATTTGGTTCAGAATGCAATAGATTTTTTGTGGTGTTAGTCCATCATCCCTGTTCTATCTGGCCTGTGGCCATATTTCCCATCTCTTTCAGTCATTTCCCATTTCTTTCTTATTCCTTTATCTCAAAACCCCCATTTAGAATAGCAAGGGAACCATCGCATCCCTGGAGATCGGCACGGGAGGCATTTCTTCCTCTTGGCCTTTCAATGTTGGTTGGGTCTAAGGCACACTAAAATACCAAATCCTTACCTAAGGTAGATCTCTAACCAACAGAAAGCACATAGAATTTTAGGCAATCAAAGATGAAATTTTTCTCTATCCTTTGTAGGAAGATTCTCAACTTTTGAGAACTAATTTTTTGAAGCAAAAAACTTATATAGTAGCAAACAAATCCATGCAAATCTCTAGATCTCTATAAATCAATAAACATCACTAGTTATCCTTCAATCTAGTGGAAAGAGATCTATGTTGAGTCCTAGTCTTCACGAGTTTTGTTGCAACACCTGTGGAAAGACTCTTAGCCAAGAAGTAATTCTAAAAATATTGAAAATGAAATATCTTGATCTCCTCTTAATCTTCTTATGGATCTCCCTATCTCCTATCAATCTACCTTGTGCTCTGATACCATTGTTAGCTTTTGATGCTAAAATACTTAATAAAATGCAAAGCATGAAATATTAAATATATGATAATGGCAATATAATAAGCATGTAAAAATCATAAGAAACTTCTATAATAACTCATAAAATTGTCATTAATGAAATCTCACAAAAATAGGATCTTCATACAAAATGTGGAGATCTCAAATGCTTCATTCTTCATACATGCTCTACATTGTATCTAACTTGAGCATGTACTATTGCACTCTTCCCTGCTTCTCTCTACTACAAAGGCCAATATATAATAGATTGACTCTTAGCCTTCCATATTCCTATGACACTTCATCCTTCTATTTATAGACTCATGTACACATGGACAACATGCACATTTACATCATCAAGTACCTTGCACATTCTAACAACACTTGTCCATTAATTATATTGCATAAAGTAACTACTCAAATCCTAATCTAAGATACACTCCTAATATAAATATGTACCCAAAATGGTACATTAGCATGTACCAAATAATGTAATATATTCCAACAAAAAATGTTTCAACTTCTTGAAAATGTTCAAACACAAAAGCATAGCATTCAAATTGGAAAGAAACTTAGAAAAAATAAAAGCTTCTACTGATCTTACCCACAATGGTCAAGCACCATATTGGAATTGATTTCTCTTTGAAAACTATGAATCTCATGCCTAAAAAGTTTCCTTCCAGCTAGCCAAAATTTCCCCCCCAACTTTGGCAACCCACCCAGAACCAAATAGCCTCTGAAGGAAGAGGGAGATCAAGAAATGGAGGAGAAGAAACTCAAAGGATGAGGCGACTTCTTATTTATCCCATACGTTATAAAAAATTCATTGATTTCCAATGCTCCTCAAAAATTGGAAATATGCATTATTATTATAATCAAATGTGTTTTTCTAAGTATTCGCTTAATAAGGTTAAAAATTAGTTTACTAAAGGTATAAGTAAATAGATCTTTTACTCATTTTATAATATTAAATTAATTCATATTATTATTAATATTAATTTTTATAATATTTTAAGTATTAATAATACCAACATTATTATTAATATTTATCAAATACTTAACCAATTAAGTTCTAAACTTCAAAACACAACTATTAATGCACATCGCTAATCTCTATGCAGGAGGCATCATGATAATTACAAGGTTATGAACCACCTACAAGATACCCCTAAGCACAAATTTAGGGCTTTTTTGCCTTTATAGCAACTGCTTGATAATGCATTTGACTACACATACATATATGCAAATGCTTCTACATGATTTTTTTACCCCTGTGGGTTGTCAACTTAAAATCATCCATCATTTCCTATTTCTCATTTCTCTCAACTTCGATGGTTGTCCCATACCAATCCACCCGTGAGAGTACCTGGTCCTACAACCACAATATTCATCAATAGTACCATATTCTAAAAATAGCATAATCCAACTTTAGTAAGCATAAAATACAACTATCAATTCTCTTGATAGAACAAAATAGGATCATGCATTAATTATCAACATATCAGTACATCAATCAAACAACAAGGGAAGGTCCTGTTAAGATGGGTCATTATAGTGCTAGCCTTTAAGTATAGACTTTGCCACAAATATGGGCATTTGGCTCGGTCTTTCCCAAACAATATGATCACAAAAATGGGGGCTCCTTTGGGAATGTTGAATCTTCCTAAGGAGGGTAAGTCTACAATCACTAAAGAAGTAGCCAACATTTCTTAGGGAAGAGAAGCACAGGGAGATGATTTTGAATAGCCCAAAAGAAGAAGGCAAAAGAAAAAAATATGGTAAAGAGCAAATACAACTCAAGCCCTCAAATAGGTAAGAGATATTCAAGACAATGATGGAGCAAGAAGAAGAATTCATGGAAGGAATGGATGGGAATAATGAAAACAATAACAACCATGTTTAAGCCCCTCTTTTGGCTCCTATCCTAGGTAATAGAGTGCAATGAGTTACCATAATCAGATATTGTTGGGGTATTTATAGTGCATAACTAGGAGCAACTAATAATAAAGGATGTCATCATAGGTGCAACAGAAAAGGATAGAGAAAAGTCAAGTGGATAAGAGATCAAAGAATACTTGCTCTCAAGGAGTGGCTAGAAAATCAAATAAGGAATTGATAGCATCTCAAGGAGACAAATTCATCATTGGGGGATCGGTGAGGCCAATAGAATCTTACTGGTCTCAAGGTAACCAATGATTATACAATCATGGAATATTAGGGTTTTAAACAACAAAACCCATCAATTTTTTGTTCAAAGACTCTTAGAGAAAAGTAAAACAATTTTTTTTGCTTATCTAGGAGACAAAAATATCGTTGGATCTCATGTATAAAACAATAAATAGACTTTGGAGGGGTGTTGGTCATATGGAAGTGGTTTCCCAATGGGTCTTATGGGAATAGTTACCTTTTGGAACTATCTTGAATGGATAACAATAGAACATATAGCTTGGATGGGTGTCCTCACATCACATTTTAGGAACAATGTGACAACTGAGCAAGTTTTAATCACAAATTTCTATGGGGCTTAAAATATAGATGGTCAAATTCATCAATGGAAAGTGATGCATAATATGATAATATTGAGAGAGTTAGATTGGATTATTGTTTGGGATTTTAATGCTAAATTACCATCCAAAGACCATGAAGGATGAACCCTAATTTTGGACCTAAGGAATCATCTTATGATTGCCTAGGTCCATGCATTACAATTGGTGGATATTAAATGTCTTGGAACCAAATATACTTGGACTAATAAGAGGAGGGAACCACATCGTAGGAAGGTGAATTTAGACCATTTTTTGCTTTCAAATTGAGGCATTTGTGAAATGGAATCTAAAATTTTAGATTTTGGAGGATCTCATTTTGGATCACTTCCCCATTCTATTGGAAGGGGGGATCAAGATAGGGAAACACCACAAACTCTTTAGATAAACTTTTGGTTACAAAAGAAAGACCCTCAGAATATAATCCCATAGTGGTGGGAAGAGGGACAACCAACATATGGGACAATTATGTTTAGATTCCACAAGCAACTTCATTAAGTCAAGGATCAACTAAAACAATGGAGGTAAGCTGATAAGTCGGACTTCTAGGTCCAAAGAGCTCCATTGGTGGCCAAATGGGATGAGACACAAAAACTTTTTAGGGAAGGAATAATTACAAAGTAGCTCAAGGAAGAGGATGATGAATTGTTTAAAGTAGTTGAGGACATTGACAACCAAGAGATCTACTAGAAATGGAGAGCAATAACCAAGGTTATGCATAGCGGCTATTTATCGCCAAATTGGCTAAAATTAGGATTTTCAAATTTTGGAATTGGCTAATATTTGGGACCCTTGACCAGGGCCCATTAGCCAAAAAAATTTGGGTGCAAATTTTTTTGGGGTCAATTCACCCCAATTTTATAATAATTTAACCATTTTAAGTTTAAATTTCCAACATTACCCCTAATAATAGTGAACCTTCTACATGCGTTTGGACACTATTTGCTTGGATTTTGAAACTGATTCACAAAATTTTTATAAATACATTTTGGGGCTGACTCCTTACGCATAACCCTGGCAATAACCACTTGGTTATTGGAAGGTGATAAAAACTTCAATTTTTTCCATTGAGATGTTTGTGCTAGGAGACAGATGAACACGATGAAAACTCTTAAGAATGAGTATGAGCACTCTTGATACAATCTCTACTCCAACATACTCAATGTTAATCAACAATCTTCCCTCATAGTCGTTTGGAGCCACCCGAAGCCTTTATCAAGGAGATCCTTGTTCTCTTTATATTTTTCTCATATTGGTTGAATGCTTGGGTAAACTCATTTTTAGGAGAATACAACAGGGTTTGCTAACAAGTATCAAGGTGGGTGAGGAGGTTTTGACTCACGTAGAGTTTATGGATAGCATGGGCTTGGTGGGAGTGGCCAACCTTAGGGAAACAAGAATGATCAAAGATACTCTTAATGTTTACCTTAGGGCCACAAACCAAGTCATCAATGATAAGAAATCCAAAGTGGTCTTCTTCAATCTTGATCGAATGCTTCAAGATAGAATTTTGGAGATCTTAGGATTCATGAGGACTTCTCTCCCAATGGTTTATTTGGGGTCCCTTTGCATTTTAAAAAACTAAAGATAGCTATCTAGAGGAATATTTTGGATCATATCAAAGAAAGAATTAACCATTGGTCTCACAAATGGTTAACCTTTGGGGAAAGATTAAATTTTTTACAATCAATCATTCAAGCCATGCTAATTTATAAATTTTCTAAACTTGTTGCCCCACAACCATATGGATATAGTTGGATAAGATGGCTAGAAAAACATTATGGAGGGGACTAAAAGAAGATAGGAAATAGGCATTAGTAGATTGGGAGAAAGTAACCCAGCCCAAGGCAAAGGGAGGTTTGGGACTGAGGAGATCAAAGATAAATAATAAAGCTTTGGCTAGAAAGCTTTATTGGAGGTGGATCTACCAACCAACTTTTTTATTTAGAAGATTTTTAACTAGTAAATACTTGGGACAGGTGAACTCAAATTAGGTGATTCATTTCCCTTTGGATGGTAATGGGTCCTCTAAAGTTAGGATCTTAAGTAGTGAAATATGGATTATTTTGGAAAGTGGGGAGAGGGGAGAAGGTACAATTTTGGACAAATTCATGGGATCAATACCCACCTATCATTATTGAATTCCTAGAACTACAACCAGTAAAAAAAGCCATAGAAAGTAAAGGCTGGATCAATATTGAAAGTTATTTCAACACCAGTCAGTTGGGAGATTATAGGTTTAAGCAATTTGAGAAGTTAGATGAGTGGCCAATTCTAATCCCTCTGGAATTGACACCCATCATGACTAAAATCTTGGTATAAATATTTCTCATTAGTAGAGATGAGGAGGATGAATTAGCCTAGGGCTATGGGATCCTTGGAGTCTACACGTTGAAGGATGGATATGAATAAATCCTTCTAGAACCTCCTTCTCATTCATATCAAGTTGAGGATTGGAGAAATATTTGGTAGTTCAAGGGTTGGTTGGAAGTAAACTTTTTTGTTTGGTAGTTCATGCACAATGGAATTCTTCCTTTTGATAATCTGAGATGTAAGGGAATCATTGGTTCATCCCAATGTGTTTTATGCTACAAAACAAGAAAACATCTTACCACTTGATATTTAGGTGCTCGTTCATCCACAAGATCTAGAAGCGATGGTTTTTAGTTTAGAAAATCTGAGCCAGTGGTGATTTGAACCAGATTAATATTTTGGGAAAGATGGAAGAGGGGTAAATTTAAATTTGAAACTATTTATATCAGGTGGAAGCTTGGATTAAACGTTATTTGGTGGCAAGTGTAGTTGGAGAGAAATGGAAAAACATTTAGAGAAACATTTTTATCCTTGGATGGCATTTGACAGGTCATTTGGAGCAAAGTCACAAAAACTATGGCAATGTATGCTAAAGGGGAAACTCATATTGATATAGGAATGATGGAGAATGAAGTCAAAGTGCAAGGGGGTAGGGTAGAGCTAGTTAGAAAACACCCCTAGAAGGATGGATTAAAATTAATAATGCTGGAGTTGCAAAAGGAAATTTGGATAGAGTTGGAATTGGAGTGGTCTACAAGAATCATTTTGGGATTGTTCTCTATTGGGAACTATAGGGCCTGGGCAAGACCATGAACAATGCAGCAAAAGCCTTAACTATCATATATGCTTCTCTACGAGTGGTAATACATGGTTATAGGAGGATAATCATAGAATCATATTCTCAAATCTTGGTAGGAGCTTTGGATTGCATGAGGAAATTTGCTTCGGAGATATGGAGGTTGAGGATTCTTGTCACCCAAATTAAGAAGTTGAGCAAATTAGATGATGTGATTCCAATTTATGTGGTAGAGCTTTGAATAAAGTGTTATACTTCTTGGCTAATACAGGTACCAAGAAGGAGGTAGGGGTTCATTGGCACAATGGCATGACTATTGAGGATGAGAGGATTAGGCAGGTTAGTGAGCAAATCTAGTTTTTGGCTAATTTGGATAGCCATTGCAAACATATAGTTTAGAATATTTGGCTCCAATGCATATCTCCTTTTAGTGTTGTAATCAAAAGTGGTTAGTTCTTAGGATCTTGGGTTTTAGAGTTATGGAAGTTTGTTCAAAAGTTAAAAGGAGGAAACATGTGCTCTTGCTAGCTAAGGCTAGGAGGAGTCTCATCCCAACTTGTAAATAATCTTGTTTTAATATAATTTTTTTCAAAATATTTTTCAAAAAATAGCAACTTGATCATAATCAACATGAATTTCCTTTTTTTACTATCATCTTCCTATATCATTTAACACTAATTAAAGAAATAAAGGTAAAAGGATATACCTTTGGTATCCTATAAAACTTACCTCCAACAATGATATGATGACATTTTTGGGCCTAGACTCTTAAACACCATGTTTTTTCCAAATGAATGTTTGGGCTAGAATCACATCATAAACATCCAAGAGCGCATTGCACAAAAATTCATCTTTGAAGGGATTGATTGCGTAAGGAGATATTTTCGAGTGACATAAATATCTCTCCCCTATTGTAACCATCCAACATTATGGTTGAGTGTGGTGTGACAAGAAAATTCAATTTCTTCATTATCTAAGAAAAAATTAGATTATTTTGACTCCCACTATCAACAATGAACTGTAATGGATTACCCTTAACCCACATTTGTGAGTGAAATAAGAATCCTTCCTCTTATGATTCCTCTAGTGCAACATGTGTGATGGCAATAATCACATTTGGTTCAACTTCCATGTTTCACTTTCCTCTATCATCAACCTATGGATATGGAAGGGTTGATTCAATGGATGTAAAGGGTTGCGACTTAGCAAACAATGATTGAATTAATCGATACTCCTCCCTCAAATGTGGATTACTCTTACAATAATCATACAATTTGTCAATCTTGACCTTTAATGGATTATTTTCTTGGAAGCCTTTTTCCTCTTTTAAATCTAATTTTGGGGTTGATCCCCTTTCTCTTAATTCTTTAGAGATTCCTTCTTACCTTTCTTTGGCTTGTACTCAATGTTCTAGTTTTTGTAATTTGTTCCCCATTTCCTATTTTTGTTCTTGTTCCTCTTCTCCAATTTGACAAGTGTTTATGCTTTTCCTAATGTTTTGAATTCAAAGAGTTCCATGTCCTCTTCAATGTACCATTGTATCCCACTACAGTACTTGAGGAATGCCTCTCAACATATTGAATACCTAGCTTCATTACAATGGAAAATAAAACATTAGTATAATTTTGAACAGATTGATATTTACCATGACACAATTGTTGTCATTGCATGTATTGGTCTTCATAGGCCCCCACATGATAATATTCTTCCTTGATGACCTCCATAAACTAATCCCATGTGATCGCTACTTCATCTTTATTTTCTTTCATAAACCTATTATAATATGCTTCCCACCAATTTTGAACAGGTAATGAAGTTTTCAAGAATGTAAAAGGGATTTTCTCACTATTGATGAATTTAATTACAAAAAATTATGAAGATAAGTGATCCATACAATTTTCTAGGGCATCAACATTAATTTTCTTTTAAAAGTAGGAATATAAAAATTCACCTACATTGTAAAAGGTATGGGAGAATTGAATGGTATTAAGATAGTGAGAGGTTGTAAATTTTACAATAGGAAGCCATTGAAGAATTTGAGCAAATTGATTCACCATCTCATTCTTGTATTGCACGAGGGCTTCCTTCAACATCTCCTTGAAAGTATTGACTTTCTCAATGATGTCCATTCTAGTTCTCACCTATGATTGTTTTGAATGACAAGGGATGTAATTAAAGGGATCTTGTATCTAATACCCAAACCTTTGATATCCTAATCTCATGTTTATGGACATACACTCAAATAGATCACTCTGATATTTACTAATATAAAACTCAAAATTTTGAGGTAAGGAAGATCATGAAAGAGTGCAAGTAAAAATTAATAGAGTATAACCAAAAAGTACATATGTGAGATAGCATAATGATTTTATTGCTCAAAAAATAGAGTACAATGCAAACAATCCCTGAGAAGAGAAGTGGGGCTATAACATTGCATATATTACATGTCTTTACAATCATGGGTGCATCTCTCTTTATACAAAATTTTTAGTGTGTAGGAAACCCATTGTAATGAATATGGAAGGTCACCCACATGGAAATATGGTGGTTCACCTTCCATGATTTGGAAGGTCATCCATATGGAACATGGTGATTCACCTTCCATGACTTAGAAAGTGTACTTAATTAAAAATTAAGTACACATGACCTATTCTTTTTGTGTTTTATCTTCTACTAATGTGTCAACATAGATAGAGATGCATTTTGGCTATAAAAATCTAAAAATAGAAAAATACTATTATTACTAAATAATTTGCTTCGCATTTTTTAGGACCTCTAGACCATTTTTTCCACAAAGTAGTTGGCAATTGTGTATGAGGCAAATTTGTCTACTAAACTTGTTGTTCTCCCTCTAATAATTACAACACTTCTTGAATGAATCAAAATGGAGTCCCAAGCATAAATGTATGCCCCTAATAGTGTGATTAGGATCAAAAAATAGATTTTCTCGTATTTTTGGGCATAAATCCATGTCTCAAAAAGGTAACATGTCTAGATCATTCACCCCACCTAAAAAGAAGTAATCCCCATTGTGCCAACTTTTGACATCAAGTGCTGAAATTATTTCTTTGTCTGATTTTATGTGAGTCATTCCCTTTGGTAACCAAGTTGTCCTACTTTGACCACTCTATACATCTAAATGGACTAACTTCTAGTGCTCTTAGTCCATGTGTCAATAGTATGATCCTCCTCCATCAATGCTAAATTATATAGATTGTGTTCTTCGATGTCCAATTGTTTTGGTACTATAGAAGTGTCCAATAGAGGTAGATGATAGGGCTTGAGAAGTTCAACATTATAGATTAGATGCAAACCAAGATAAGGTAAAATATTTAATTCAAAGGCACTTTCTTCCACCTTCATGGTGATGGTGTATGGTTCATAGCAAAGATGTTTGATCTTCCTATGGGTTCCTACAAGTATCTCTTTCTAAATACGTAATCAGACCTTATCTTCAACCTTAAATTGATGTGGGACCTAATGTTGGTCATGGCATTGCTTGTATTTTTGCATTTTTTTCCGAGAGTTCATTGACCTATTGTTGGATCTAAAACCATTTCAAAAATTATTTTTTCTTTTGTACTTATTTTTTTCTATGAGATGAGTACTCCATGGGTTGCACAAGGAGAGACACATCAATGGGTGTCAAGTTGGAACCCAAAATAGAAATGAAATGGTCTATGTTTGGTAGAGTTGTGTAGAGCTTGATTGCAACCATTTTGAATGTAGAGGAGGCTCTCCTCTCATGTGCATGGATGTTTGAAATTATACATTCAAAGGAGATATACAATCAATTAATTTACAACTTTTTCTTGGCCATCAATCTATGAATGGAAAATGCTATGGACATGGTCAACTTGGTGTCCATCATGTTCCATATGGTGAATCAGAGATTCTTAGAAATATGATATCACTAGCATATACAATGGACATTAGCAAGCCAAATTTTAGCCACACGTGACTAAAATAAAGCTTAACAATCTCCTCGACTGAAATGGACTTCTTACAAAGAATCAATGATAGTCATTTTTTAAATCAATCAACTACTACAAAAACATGATCATTATCATGCTTAGATGTGGGTAAACGAGAGAGAAAATATATAGCGATAAATTTCCAAAGCTTCTTGTTGGTTGGTTTTGCAATAGCATAGGTGGTATATGACTTGATGTACCTCTCAACAACATTCTTCATTTTGGGACAATAGAATAACTTTTGAAGAATTGTCAATGCTTTTTCATGCCAAAGTGACTACTACTTTGTTAAAGTGTTTTTCCGAAATCATATTTGAGTGCTCACTAGCTAGACACAAATATGTTCCATGTGACAAAGGATATTATCTTTCAAATAAAAATAAAAAACATGCTTATTTGCATGAAGAGCTTGGTAGACATCTATAAAATCATAATCTACTTCATGCAATGTGGACCATTTGAAAGTATCATGTCCACAAGATTCAAGAATGGTGGTGAGTGTCATGATTGGAAGTTAGCTCAAATAATTTGCTACCAAATTGACACTCCCTTTCTTGTGCTTGATAATCAAATGAAACTATGGTAGCTATATGGTCAACTTTTGGTGTTTTTATTCCTTAGCTTGCTTTGCATCTAAATGAACTCCAAGGGTTCACGATCTGTATGGATTATGGCTTCCTCACCCATGATGTAGTTTTTCCATTATTTACATGTTTGTACAAGGCATAATGATCTTTGTCATATGTAAGGTATTTTTGAACTACTTCATTGAATGTTTCACTATGATAGGGAATCAAATGCCCATGTGTGAGGATAGCTCCCAATGCATAGTTTGATGCATCAGTCATTACCTCAAAAGTTTGATGCGGATAAAGTAAGGAAAGTGTAGGAGTTGAACACAATTGGTCTTTCAACCTCTCAAATACCCTCTGTTGTGTATCTCTCTAATGAAGCTTAGATTTGGCAACTCATTTGATCACTTGGTGTAGTTTCCAAGCAATATGTGAGAACCCCAATATAAACTTTCAATAGAAATTAGCAAGACCCAAAAAAATTTAAAGCTTTGTTAGTCTCTGGAGTAGACAAATCTTTAACCACCTGAATCTTCTTAGGAACAATATGGACTCTCTTTTTCAAAAATTACCCAAGGTACTGAATCTCTATCATGCCAAATAAACACTTATCCAAATTAGCATATAGCTTGTGTCTTCAAAAAATCTGAAGTACCTATTGAACAAGGTGCAAATGTTCCTCCCATGTCTTACTATAGACAAGAACATCATCTAAGTAGACTACCACAAATGAGTTGGCATAAGGATGTAGGATTTCATCCATGATTCTCATGAATGTGGTAGGTGCATTGGTCAAGCCAAAAGGCATAACAAACTAAAATAAACCCTCCTTGTATTTGATTGCAAACTTCTATATGTTAGTGGCCTCTATGCGTATTTGACGATAGTCATATTTGAGATCAATTTCGGTGAACTTTGCACCATGAAGCGTGTCCAACAATTCATCTATCAAAGGGATTGGATAGTGGTTCTTCATAGTGATATTATTCAAAGCTTTATAGTCAATATAGAGTCTCCAAGTTCCATTTTTCTTTGGAGCCAAGACTATTGGACTACCACATGGTGAAGCACTTGGCCTGATGTGCCTCTTTTGAAATAATTCTTAGATCTACCTATTGACTCCATCATTTTCAAGGACTAATATGTAATAAACATATGGATTGGGAAAAGGAAAACTAGGAATTAAATTAATGGAATGTTTTATCTCACAATGAAATGGAACCCTAGTTTGTCACTTGAACAAGTTATCACATTTTGCTCCAATCTGGTCCACCTACTTTTCTTATGTAGAGCTTGTGATAGATGTAGTGTAACAACCCAGATCTAACTCTCCTGGTTCGGAAAACAAAAAGTAAAATTTTTGACTCAAATGAAGTAAAAGTCACAAATTATCTATTTTACACCCAACATGTTATTAGTACATAGGCATAATTTACACGCTCCAATATTAGTGACCACTATAGACGGTCTCTCGAGTGGTCGAGATTGACCAAATCTCGTAAAAGGTGTCATTTAGTGAGCTTCTCCATACTAGAGATCCAAGTTCACGACAAGGGATTGTCCTTCTAGGGCCCATAATACCTAGAAAGGTGGACACATAGTTTCCCCGCCCCATAGCATGAAGGACAACACAAGTTTCTCTGACCTGTGCTCCACATATGTTTTTTTAAACCATGCTAGAGATAACGTCAATATGCCTAGTGCCTGGCCGTGGTCTATTAGCTTATGGCCACAACTAGGGCCCACTAATTCTCTGGCTTTGGGTTTAAGTATCCCAAGTCACGTTGCAACTGACGATGAGATGTCCCATTCCATTCATCATTGGACCTTCTAGCCCCGTAGACTAGCACTTCTAGTGTCAGGTTACTGCTAGCAATTTCGTAGCTGAATTATGATCGTGAGAACCCTCACAGTACTGCTTCGTTCTATCGAACGACGTCCTATTTCGCCATTCGTTACTCTTCATAACAGGGGGTCCACTTGAACCACACAAACCTGCCATAGAATAGCTACCCCCATTCACGATGGTTGCCACCTACAGACCATCGATACTGGGTGAATGAATGTCCAACTTGACAATTCATCAAATATTTCCCCGACTTAAAAGTATTTAAGTTCAAAACTGCTTAATCTCATATATATATATATATATATATATATATATATATATATATATATATATATATATATATATATATATAGTTTATTTAAAAGAGTTGTTTATTAATAACACATAAAAGATGAGTTAACTCTTTCAATAAGATTTGATATTCCAAAAACACGTAGCTGGTTACCAAACGATTCTAAATAGTAAACTATTATTAGAGCTTAGACTATTAACAAGACATAAAGCTATCAATTAAATTTAAGGTCCTTTATATTTATAGTTTGTCTAGCTTCTTTAATTTTAAAATTTATAAATAATAAATCGTATAAGTAAAAACATAAAACAACTTTAATCTATAAATATTTAGAACTAACTTTCTATATCCTATTAAATTTTCAACTTATACATCTCACGTAAGTTGGAGCACACACATTTATATTGCTTTCCAGTTAATGATAACTATTCCAAAAGTTCTAAGAGAACTCAAACTATCCTCCAATAATATTTTAAATTCAATTTAGACTATTAAAGTAACTTGGCCAATTTCAACTTATACATCTCACGTAAGTTGGAGCACACAGATTTATATTGCTTTCCAATTAATGATAACTATTCCAAAAGTTCTAAGAGAATTCAAACTGTCCTTCAAAAATATTTTAAATTCAATTTAGACTATTAAAGTAACATGGCCAACTCTGCATATGAAATGTTCACACTAATCGGGTAATTCTTAAATAATCCAAACTTCAAGACGTTAGTACATATGCTAAGGCTAACCTCCCTAAAACATTCTTCTGTGGTACAAAGAGAAGGTTTTTTTTTTAAAGTTAATTTAAATTTTCATTTATTTTAACCACCAAGATGAATCTTTCCTTCTACACACGCAGAGAGTTGAAAACATAGGAATGCACATAGTTCTAGATAACTAGTCTCGATGATTCTCACAAGGTATTTTCCATCTTCCTTTTGACTGATTTACGGCACAAAATTCATTGGGGAGAAGCTAAAAAGAACTATCCATTTATTCAGCAAATCCAAATAGTGTCTAAGCTTTAAAACATAACATACTAGCAGCTAAAAGCATACAATGCAGAACTGACAGCCAAAGGATATGACTTTACCATTTGCGTATGTCTTAACTTTTAAGAATTAGATATTTTAAAACCTTTTAAAGAACATTTAAAAACCACACGTTATTTACGTCAATGAAAAGCTACCGTCGGCGTACAGATGCACGAATAAACTTAGAATTATAAATGTTTGCTAAATAGGATTTAATCCAACAGATGGTGGGTTCCCTTTTAGGAATATTTACTCTTTCCAACTGGTTTACACAAATACTGGATTAAAGTTATGAAAATAGCTTGTCTACCAAACACACAAATCCAAACAGGTGCAAATCTTATTATGGCCCATGTTTTAAAACATAACGAAACAACAACAGACAGCCATTACGACTTTTCCATTTATAAAAGTATAACTAAGCCCAAAAAAAAAAAACAATACATGAGAAGCTTTGCAAAACCTTCTTAAAGAATATTTTAAACTATACATTTCCTACGACAAACTCATTAAGAGCTACTTCAAAGTTTACTGCCAGCGTTTTGACAAAAGAAATGTTTCGGGTTACTTGTGCATACAGCAGGAATTATTGTTTATATTTAACCAAGGAGTAGCCAAAAGTAAATCTATATTAAAATTTATACTTAACATTCCATCTATCCACATGTGCATCTGTTTGTCATTGGACATTTTGTACTCCCATACTGACGGCCAGCACACCTCTGGTAATCTAGCGCTCTTGCCAGGTTAAGGGCGGAGACGGCTGGAATTTCAAAAAATAATTACCTGTCAACAAGAAATTTTATGATGGTAAAATTTTTTTTATTGATTTTTATCTTACGGTTTAAAATTTTATTTACTTTTCAAATTATTTTCCATATAATTGATTAACAAATATAGTTTAAATAAAACAATCTAGTGAACAAAATAATAACTGACTAAAACAATCTAGTGCACAAAACATTAACTGACCCAAAAGTAATTGTGTCAACAAATATTTACCTGTAATCCCATATAATCAATTAACAAATATAGTTTAAATAAAAATAAGTTTTTATATAATCAATTAACAAATATAGTTTAAATAAAAATAAGTTGAAATAAAACAATCTAGTGCACAAAACATTATCTGTAGATTTAAGAAAATCGATTAACAAATATAGTTTAAATAAAAATAAGTTGAAATAAAACAATCTAGTACACAAAACATTAAATGTAGATTTAAGAAAAAATTATTAATAGAACAAAATTCCAAAGAAATATATGTAGATTTAAAAAAAACTCACTTTTAAAGCTATGCGACTGTGAAAATTAAAACCTTTATGCAAAGAAAATGCCACAGTAATCTTCTTTCTTTGTTTGTAACTGTCAAACTGAATGAAGCAAATGAAACTGTAGATGGATGAACGATAAACCATACAAGGGTGCAAAAACGTCATCTCTGTTGTGAACTTGTTCCACTGTAAAAAAAAACCCATGCAAGGATGCAAAAACGCCATCTCTATCATGAACTTGTTCTACTGTAAAAGACCTGACAATTTAATCCATCAATATTCCATGTAAATACCTATATTTTATTAAATTTACTCACCTCACCGCATGCATGTGTTACTGCAATTTTTGTCCTCACCGCGGTGGTTTTACATTAATGACGCATGGCATATTTCACATTTACTCACCCACCGCATGTGTTACTGCAATTTTTAACCCGGCCGCGTAAGTTTTACATTAATGACCCATGACATATCCAAAAAATAAAGCAACTATCTCAAACGCGAGCATGCATCCGTTACAAAAGTACCCCATACTGCCACACTAGGAGTTGGAGGATCTTTTGCTGCCCCGGCTTTCTTTGGGACTAAAAAAACAAACTTATGCCGACCTTTAAAACTTTGGCTTATTCCTTATCGACACCATGTTGGTCGGGGAATTTCAGAGGGAACCGGCCTTTGACCATATTTCCTACTTCTACACCTTCGTTGCCCCTTTATTCCATCACTGCATAGATGGAGAGTGGAGAATTTAATGTTTCACCTAATAAATTCATATATTTTTAATCTTACTAAAATTTACAGTTTTTAAATATATTTACCTGTAAAATTTACGATTTAAAAAATTATAAAAGTTAAAATCTATCGTCAATATAAAATTGAAATCATAATTTACAGTTTGAAATGCAAAAAAATTATAAAAGTTAAAATCTATCGTCAATATAAAATTGAAATCATAATTTACAGTTTGAAATGCAAAATACGATCATATGCCTGTCAAGGCCTGGGCGAAGAGACTTAGGGTTAGGGTTTATGGATCAACGCGACCCATGACATGTATGCATGTAATTGAAATCATCGTCGAGTTTCCAGTTTGGGCATGTGTAGGGGGTTAGGCCTCTTATCTATGGATCAACGCGACCCATGACATGTATGCATGTAATTGAAATCATCGTCGAGTTTCCAGTTTGGGCATGTGTAGGGGGTTAGCCCTCTTATCTAACGGGTTAATGTGATGATGCAAGTCTAGTAACATATTCCATAATTAAAATTCCGTTCCACATTAATATCTAATATTTATCTATCACTACAGCACACAGATTCCAATGCAGTTCTCATATTCACTTTTGCTGGTTTATTTCGAATTTTTCCTTATAATGTTAATGTTACTGACTCAAGAGGCTTCCGTGACTGAGCCTCTTTATTTTTCCTCTGCCAGCAATTGGATGAGACACCCAACGCCGCCGCTAGGTTAACCAAGTGTGGCAAGAAAGGAGGCTATTTCTTTCAGATGTTCACTACAGGTTCGCATACATCAAGCAATCCAGACAGAAAGTCTTATCAGAAAAGGGAAACTACAAAATTATTTGAGTAGACCACCCGATGTGCCTTTAACATCATTTAGCTTCTTTCTTGAATATAAAGACCTCAACGGAGCTCACAAACAAACATACATCAGCTTAAACCTTTAAATAAATTCAATACCCAACCTGATCTTTTATCACAGAGAGCTCAAGTTGATCCCGATTATTTTGTTCCACACGTAGGCAAATGTTTTCCTCCCAAAATCATTGTTTCAACTCCTCTTTTAAAACCTATCTAATTCCGCGCCACATAAAAAAGCCATGTGGGCTGTGCCACTAGCCAAAGTGGCACCCTTCTTCGTGGCCAAAGCGGAAGTATTTTATTATATGCAAAGTACAGTTTTATTTAATTATTTTTATTATTATTTATTATTTTTTTATTATTATATTTTTTTATTATTTAAAAATAAATAAATAAAGTTCCTTTAATTATTTATCAAATGATAGGCAAACGGGATGATGAAACCATTTTCTAGCAAATGCATAATGTAATTTGATTAATGAATATTAAATTCCATGCAATTGACCAGCAAGATGATTCTACATGAATTTGGTGAGTTTCCATGTATTCACGAGATCGTTGGAGGCATCGTATCCCACCTTATCTCACGCGGACAACCCTCGTCTTTTCGCCTGAAGGTGGGCAATAGGTACACTGTTATGCTTGCTTGTCAACATATATGTACCTGCTTTTTCACTCATAGAAGTTCATTAATAGTATCATATTCTAAATATAACCAACTGGCACATATTGAAATAGTGGGGATGTTACATGTAGCAATAGTCATTCTTTTGCTTTGTGGCTTGATCATCAATAGAATGAATTTATTTGTGTTGTCTATCATCTTCTTACACTGTCTAGCACTATTTAAGGAATTAGAGGTAGGAGGAGATACCTTTAGTATCTTGTAACATTGACCTCCAATAATAATGATGACATTTCGAAAGTCATAAACACCATACATTTTCCACATAAGTAGTTGGTTCAAAATCACATCACAAACATCCAAAGGTAATTTATTGCACAAAAATTCATCTTTGAAGGGCTTGATGGCATAAGAGATGAGACATTATTGTATGACACAAATACCTCTCCCTTATGATCATCCAACATTATATGGTTGTGGGTGAGGTGTGACAAGTAGATTCAACTCCACCATCTAAGCCAAAGTTAGATTTTGTTGGCAGTTTTGACACCATGCCACATTAAAATTTTGATCAAATTTTGTTGAATAGTTTTTTATTGTAAAAGCGACAAATATAGTGAATCAATGTTGCAATATTTTTGACTATAATGTGTTGCAGTTCATTTTTATGTTAAAACCTTCTTTCTATTTTTCATGGGTCTCATGCTTTGAAATAATGGATGTTATAAGGAAAAATGGTTGTGGAAAATGGTGTGTAAAATTAGTTGAAATCGCTCAAAGATATCAACAAAAATAGTGCCTAAAGACTAAGGGTAAAGTAGACATAACAACCTTTTCACCCCAAGTGAAGGGTGAAAACCCTTGTCGCCCTTCCTTGGGGTGAAGACGTCCTTGTTTTCTTGAAAGCTTCGCTACCAAGCAAATGAAAGAGCAAAATGCGTTCACCCCAAAAGTGGGGTGAAAAACCCATTCGCCCCACTTTGGGGCGAATGTAAATTTGAAAGGAGAAAAAATGTTAAGTCGGAAAATATGACTTCACCCCAAGTGAGGGGTGAAAGTCCCTTTCGCCCCTCCTTGGGGTGAAAACACATTTAAAGGAAAGGTTCGTGGTGGGCCCGAAGTTGAGGTATGATGACAACAAAATGGAGTACGTTCACCCCAAAGGTGGGGCGAAAGCATCGTTCGCCCCACCTTGGGGTGAACATCATAAAAAATGAGCGACGATTCGCCTAGTCAATGTGTGGAAAATTCAACTGGACTTTCACCCCAAGTGAGGGGCGAAACTCCCTTTCGCCCCTCCTTGGGATGAAAGCCCAACAACAATGAATTCGGAGGAGTTGCGCCATGGGTCCCACTAAGGTGTCATTCACAAAGTTGAAGCGATAACGTTTTTACTCACACTTTGGGCGAATATCAAGTAAGGGTAGAAAGGTGCTAAGTTACGACATTGAAAAGTCAAGGCTCTTTTACCCCAAGAGAGGGGTGAAACTACCTTTCACCCCTCTTTGAGGTGAAAGCATATGGAAAAGAAGAATGTTGTGGGCCCCATAGTGGCACGTATTGGAAAAGAAGTTTTAAATGGTTTTGCCCCAAGTGAGGGGTGAAAATCCCATTCGTCCCTCCTTGGGGTGAACGTATATCCCAAAGGTGGAAGAGTTTCTAAAGGAAGTAGCCAACAATGCTTTCACCCTAGGTGAGAGGCGAAAGTCCCATTCACCCCTCCTTGGGGTGAAACTATATGAAGATGGATTCAAAGCACCGAAAATGAAAATAAAGGCGTATAAAAGGTGTTTCACCTAGATTTGCTCAAGAGTGATTGTTGTCATGATTATGGGGTGAATGCATATGAAAGAGTTTTAAAATGAATCAAGTTGTGGGTTGTGTATTGGGTGAAATTATATGGAATGATGCAAAGTGTGACTCAAAGGCACAGGTTGAGTGAAACTATAAAGGTTGTTGTTTTATGGGCGCTCTCCCCAAATTGAAGCATGGATAAGAAGAAGTGAAGAAATAGAACTTTCGCCCATATTTGCCTATTGCTCTGTTTTGGGCGAAATTAATTTCAAGCATCCACATAGATTTTTCGAAGGTGCCTGGTCTTAAGAATGATGAGAATTTAATGATTGTGGTGAAAGGAGTTATGTTCCCAGATTTCATGCTGAAAAAGGCTGCAAGATTAAATATCATAGGATGATTTTCATGAGTTCCAAGACATTTTGGACAAGGGTAAATTTCCAAGGAACAATGGAGGTATCAATTCAATGACCATCTTTGCAGTTTTCTATGCACCGATGCCCAAACTTGCTGATTTCCTAGGAATTTCCCTTAAAATCTAGATCACCGCTACAAAAGGAAGATTTTCAAGGATTTTCGAGGAGAAGATTCCTCTTGCTAGTTCTTGATCTAGGGACATTTTGTCTTTTATGTATTAAATGAATAGAGGTGAAAACCTCTATAAATACTAGACATTTTCAATGTAATAAGGAGGATAGACACTCTGCAAAAAACACTTCAAGTTTTTTGCGTAAATAGAAGGAATTTGGCTTCTGATTCTGCAAATAATTTTTGTGTGATTTATTTCTACTTTAAAGCATTTCTATTTTATATTCATATTTATTATCTGCTAAGTTTAAATTCTGCATCTGGATTTGAACACTGCTGGTGAGGGAGTGAGTACTGGAATGCAACTCTGGAAGTTGTCTCTATGAAATTGTAAGTGGATTCTTTTGCCTTCTTTCTATTCTATGTTGCTATAATGCTTGATTTGAATTCTTGTTGCTAGTCTATCCCCAATCCTACATCTTCTGGCCTATGGCTATATTTCCCATTTATTTCCATTATTTCCAATTTCTTTCCTGGAACTCTAAACTTAAAATCGGTGTAGGATTAGTAAGGGAGCTAACCCTCTCTGGAGATTGGCTCGAAGGACATTTCTTTCCTTCGACCTTTCAATGTTGGTCATGTCTAGGGTGCACAAATGCATATTTTGTATTTTAGGCAGATATTTGACCAACAGTTTTTGGCATGCCCTATGGGACTTTCAAAGGTTTCACTTTCAATAGTGAATATTGAGGTTTGATGTTCACCTTTGTATTGTTAATCTAGAACATCTGGCGACTCAGCTATACCCAGAAGCCTTCGAACGTGAAGTCAGTGAAAGTTGTACTTCATGATCACAAGATCAAAGGTCAAAAATCTTGAAAACCCCATTGAGTTCTTTGAACTTGACACCCAAAAATTAGGAGAACACCCTAGATTAGTCACCCCACCTCATACATCAGTTGCAACATCTTCACAGTTAGCTGGTGTGTTTTCTGTCCCTTCGAGTCCAGCTAGTACTGCTACTAGTGTTCCTCCACCTCAACTGAATCCTCTAGTTAATATGGCTTAGAATCCACCACCACAAACCACAACCACCAAGGTAGTTCCTAGCATGGAATAGCTCAGGAGCTTTGAATCTACAAGCACAAAATCTAGTCCCTCAAGCAGCATTGAAGGCTTTGCCTACCTATGATGGTATATGTAAGACTACTTACGAGCATATCCAAGATGTGGCTTCTTTGGCAATAATACATGATATTGTAGATGAAGATATTATGGTAAGATTGCTTGTGTTGTCACTTAGAGGGAAGTTGTTGTATTGGTATCGATCCTTGCCACCCGCTACTATCACCACATGGGACCAGTTGGCAGAATTTTTGATCAAGAACTTTCATGAGCAAGCTGATCCTTTTTCTTTGCTACATCAATTTACAAACATCCAAAGACATCCATAGGAGGAAATAGTGGATTTCAATGTCAGGTTCGCTCGAAGTTGGCAGAGAGTTCTTGATGGTCTTTGCCCACTCATGAGCAAGCCATATTTTACTATCTTCGAGCCTTCAACTCCGACATTGGTATGGCCGTCCGATAAGCCAATGTCAATACATTTCTAGATTTGTACACGTAGGTGCAAAAGGTCGAGGTAGATCTGATTGCCATAGGTAAGCTACCTCCAAAGGTAACAATGCCCATTCTTCTTGATCTTCCACAACATCTGTACTCTAGTGCATTTTCATAGCCTATGCCTTCTATGTATCCCATTCCTTCATGGAGCTCAAGTCCACCTCAAATTGCTCCAATTCCAGTTCCACAACTCCTTACTCCAAACATTCTACAATTACCCACACCAGTTGTTCCATAGTTTCCAGCCCTAGTTCCATTCCCAGCATTTCCTGCTCCACCAATACCTCTACCTTTTCCAACACCTCCTATGCCCTCAAATCTCGATCCCTACATGAAATTATTATATGAGATGCAATCACTCAATTCAATAGTGAGGACAATGTCAAATGAAATTACATCCATTAAGAAGAAGCAAGTTGAAGCTGACTTTCGATCAAGAAGATTTCAAACACCATCGATTACTAGAGAGCAACCAACTACTAGCAAAGGTCCTAAAAGAAATACAACTATGTTGGCAAATGAAGAAGCTAGTACATCAGAGTGGGCATATTGGTGTTCCACCTGTAATGATCCTCATGGTGAAGATACATGCATGGTTCATTTGAACTATGTACAGATATTAGCAAAAAGTTCTATTGATGGATAAATCAATATGATAACAGAAGTTGATCATAATTTTATGGTCCCTTCCTTGGAGCAAGTTTCAGTCCTTACGAGGGCTGGAAAGAAGCCGGTGACTATTGATCCAACAGAAATGGAGCCTCTGAAAGTCCCCACTGAACAAAAGGTACAGGATGAAAAGGCACAACCGCAAGCGAAAGCACCTGGCACAACAACTAAACAACAAGATTCTGTCTTGTTGAAGGATCTATTGCCCAAGCAAGCTCAAGAGAAGTTGCAGGTAAAGGCATCAACTTCACAACCTACAACCACTCAAGTACAAATTGAGGCAAAAGAACAAGCCAAAGAGTGCCTCAAGTACCCATCATTGACCAAGCGATAAAGGGTAGAAGCTACTCAATAGTACCAAAACAAATATGAGCCAGCTAGTGAAGAAAAGGGCTCTAGTACTTCTGATTATAACATTGTTGAGGAGATGAAGAAAATCCCTACAAAGGTGAGTTTGTATGATGCATTACAGTTACCTGGACAAGTTGACCTATTGCAGGAGTCTCTCAAGTCTACGAAGGATAACAAGAAAAGTCCCACCCAGATGGTGTTAGCATAGACATTGACAACTTCTACCACTGGTAAGAATAGACCACCTCCATTCTATCTTTCTCTCAGAATGGAAGGATGGATCATGCATAATTGTATGATCGACTCTGGTGCTACGACTACTATCATGCCAAAGGCAGTATGTGAGGTCATGGGGATGGATTACATGAGGAGCAGTCCAGGTGTCTTATAGTTGGATGGGACCCTAGTCAAGATAGTGGGTGTGATTAAAGATATTCCCATTATTCTGCACAACATGCCATAGATCACTATCATTCAAGAAGTGGTGGTAGTCGACTTGGAACCATATTTCAGCATGTGCCTTTCGAGGGAATTTACAACAAATCTAGGAGGATATCTTTCCTTGGATTATTCACATTTGGAGATTCCTTTTAAGGGAAGAAGAATCCAGATCTATAATGAAAAGCCTTCCACTTTTCATATAGAAAAACTTGAAGAAGAAGAAAAGCCCACAAGTGTAGTTAATATGATGATAGAAGAAGTGCAAGAAGTGGACTTGATGGAGGAAGCTCTTGGTGAGCTCCATCTAGAAGATGAATTTTCATTGATGGATTTCAATGCAATGGTGGAAACCGATATCGGTTGTTACACCATAACCAAACCTGAACAGATTGAAGCAGAAGCTTCTGACTCCCAAGACCCTATCTTCGATCAATTATGGAAGTTATATTTTGATGGTGCAAGATGCAAGAATGGTGTAGGAGCTAGAATTGTTCTTGTTTCTCCTTCAAGGTTATAGAAAACTTACTCATATCGGTTAACTTGGAGCTGCACAAATAATACCATCGAATATGAAGCATTATGCCTTGGTCTGAAGAAAGCGAAGAAGTTGGGAATCAAACAGTTGCAAATTTTTGGAGATTTTGAGCTTATTGTCAATCAGACTATAAATAAATGTGTGTCAAAGCAACACTATTTGAAGGCCTACCATAACAAGGTATGGGATTTGTTTGAGTCTTTTACAACTCTAAATGTTCAAGTGATTTTGTGAGAATAGAATAAGCATGCAGATATCTTGGCTTCCCTTGGTGCTAATTTCTCTCTCGTAGAGCAAGTGGTTAGGAGACCAAAGATCGTGAGGGTAATTTATAGACCTTCGGTCCTCGATAAAAACCTCTATTGGTAGGTGTTTGATAGTGATGAACAAATAGTTAATTTCTTGATTAAGGAAGCTGCTAGTGCAGAAGAAAGAATATTGGTCGAGGAGGAGATGGAAGGGATGATTCAATTGAAGAATAACCACATTCCTAGGGGACTAATTTTTCTTGAGAGCTTGTTTGATCAAAATGATAGGGCAAAGAAACACAAGATCAAGGTGGATGCAAAGGAGTATAAGGAAATGCAGTTGGAGCTTGATAAAGTCATCAAAGTCGAAACAGACTGTACACCCAGAGGAGCTTGAGGATATTAAGAATTTGTGTTATGAATTTCTTGATATTGTCGCTTGGAGCTATCATGATCTGAAAGGATATGATAAAAATGTGATCCAACACACCATTGAGTTGCAAGAAGGGGTGAAACCTTTTCGAAAGAAACAATGACCTGTTAATCCAAAAATTGAAGTTCTTATGAAAGCAGAGCTGCTAAAAATGTTGGAGGTAAAAATAATTTATCCTATCAAGCACTCAATATGGGTGGCAAATTTGGTTCCAGTTTGGAAGAAGAATGGAGATATTCACTTGTGTATGGACTTTTGAAATCTGAACCAAACATCTTTGAAATATCACTATCCCCTACCATAGATTGATCAGATTCTTCATGTAGTTATTGGAGCACAAATATTTTCATTGCTTGATGGTTTCTTCAGCTATAACCAAATCTGGGTGAAGTATGAGGACCAACACAAAATGATATTTACTATAAAGTGGGGCACCTTCGCCTATCAAAGGATGCCATTTGGTCTTTCCAATGTTGGTGCCACCTTTCAGAGAGCTATGGATGTCACTTTCGGTGAGTTGTTGAATCGAGTTATTGTAATTTACCTTGATGACATGACTATTTTCTCACATCGCAGGGAAGAGCATGTCTCTCATCTGAGACAAGTGTTTGAAAAGTGTCGAGAATTTGGAATTTCCATTAACTCGAAGAAATCCATTTTCACTATCAAAGAAGGAAAACTCTTGGGACATGTGATTTCATAGGAAGGGCTAGCGATTGATCCTATGAGAGCTGAAGCTCTCTTAAAATTGCCCCTACCAGTTAATAAGAAGGACTTGCAATCATTCTTTGGCTAGATCAACTTCATTCAAAAATTCATAGCTGATTTTGCTCAGGTAGTAAAGCCAATGATTGAACTCTTGAAGAAGAATGCAGACTTCAAGTGGATAGAAGTAAGAAGATAGGCATTCTAGGAGATCAAGGAGAGAATTACCCAAGCACTAGTATTGATTAATCCAGATTATTCAAAAGATTTTATCCTTTATGTAGTGGGTGAGCAAGAAAGTTATGTCATTGTCCTCACGTAGAAGCAAGATGATGGGGATGAAAAACCAATTGCTTTTCTGAGCTAAGTCATTTCACCACACTAGGAAAAATATAATTTCATTGAGAAGCAGGTGTATGCAGTCATGAAGTCCTTAAATAAATTTTGATATTTTATCTCACAGAGTAAGATAATCATCTATGTTATTCATCCAGATGTTAGGAATTTCATCATTCAAGGAGATATGGGTGATAAAAGAGCAGGTTGGGTTTCAAAGATTCAGGAATATGATGTGGAAATTTGGCTGACTAAGTTGGTTCGTGGTCGAGCACTCTGCCAAGAATTGGCTAAAAGTGTAGCTTCTCGATCGCTAGCTCCATTACATGATGAGGTCATCAACGAGAGTAATCTTGCTAATCAAGTTATAAGCGATCGTGATTGGACAGAGGACCTTGTTGAATTCTTCACATCTGGAAAGTGTCCATCATATCTTGATGCCTCACAAATGTGAAGGTTTAGGTTATAGGCGCTCAAGTATGTCTTGTTGCCAAGTGGGTTATTTCACAAAAACATAGATGGAGTACTCCTCAGATGTGTGAAAGAGTCGAAAAATAGAATATCTTGGAGGAGTTCCACTCTGGCTTGTTTGGTGGACATTATGCAGGAAGGCCTATGGCCTTGAAGATCATCCGAGCTGGATATTTTTGGCCTACCCTTTTCGTAGATGCACACAAGGTGAGCCAAAGTTGTGATAACTATCAGTGATATGTTGGTAGGAGTAAGAAGGTATCTCTGCCTCTACATCCGATCCAGGTAGAAGCTCCATTTCAGTAGTGGGGCTTAGATTTCATTGGAGTTATTGATCCTCATTCCTCCATCGAGCATAAATATATTTTGACAATGATCGATTACTTTACTCGGTGGGCAGAGGCCATTCCAACCAAGAAAGTAGATTAGGCTATAGTCATCTCCTTCCTCGAAGGATTGATTACTCATTTTGGTGTACCAGATGCCATTGTAATAGATAACGGGACTCCATTTATTGGGGCAAATATCATTGAATTTGCAAGTAGGTATGGGATTTATTTGAAGACTTCCTCCAATTATTACCCATAAGGAAATGGTCTAGCAGAATCCACGAACAAAAATTTGCTTTGGATCTTGAAGAGAATACTTGGAAGCAATAAAAGGAGTTGGTATCTGTTGTTAAATCAGGCTCTATGGGCAGATCATATATCATTTAAGAAGTCTATTAAAGCTTCTCCTTACTCCTTGGTGTATGGAAAGGAGGTAGTTTTACCCACTCACATCGAGCTCCCTGTCCTCTAGACTTTGCAATTGTTCAAAGATGAAGATGATGAATCTGATCCCATGAGTGCAAGGTTGGCTCAACTTTTGTAGTTAGAAGAGGAGAGAGAAAAGGCATATGCTACTTTCACCGAACATGCTAGAATGATGCAAAAGTGGTTTGGCAAGAAGATGATAGAGCAAAAGTTTTAGGTTGGAGATCTAGTCCTCAAATGGAATGAGAACAAAGCTAAGCCTAGAAAGCACCACAAGTTTGACGCGATCTGGGAGGGTCCATTTCAAGTCTTAGGGGTAAATTCAGTGAATGCATATCATCTCCAAGATATGGATGGTTGGGATCTTCCGATTTTAGTTAACGACCTTCATCTGAAGGCTTATTTTTAGTGATATGATCAGAGGTGCAAGTATGTAAATATGTACAGATTTTATTTTCTGCAAGTATTTTATTGCTTTATATAAAAAAAAAATTCTAGGCTACCCTCAAGAAGAAAATTACTTTCACTTCACAATGTTTCTTCTTTCCGAAAAGGTTTTTCAAGGACATATTATGAGTTTCGGGTGAAATTAATTATTTTATTGTAAGATTTTTAGCAGGTATATGAGGGCTTCGAGGTTAAAATGATTTATTGTCAGAATCAAAGGAGTACAAGAGAGAAGGAGATATTAACTTCACCTGAAGTCTTGGGGTGAAAAGCATTTTAAAATAAAATTTTTGAGAGAACAAGGCGATTAAAAGCGCTTTCCCAAGGAAGGGGGAAAAGTCCCATTCGCCTCCCTTTGGGGCACATGCATGTTAAATAAGGGAAAATAATATGAAGAGCGCCAAGCCAAAAGGGCTTTCGCCTCAAGTGGGGGGTTAAAATCCCATTCATCCCTCGTTGAGGCAAAAAAATATGCATCCAAAAAAAAATCGTGGGCCCCGCACGTGAACAAAGTCAAAGAATATCACTACAAAGGTGGGGTGAAGTTTGGGTGTTTCTCTTCGGGGCGAGTGTAATTTCAAAGATGCGTGGTGATATTCAAATGGAAGATGGTCATGGTGCATTTACCCCCGTGTTAAGGGCGAAACTCCCGTTTACCTCTCACAGGGGTGAAATTACATGTAAAGATTTTAAAATATGGGGGAAGGAATAATAAAAGTGGAATCAGATTGGAGTGAATATATAAAGAGAAAAAATTTTTTTTTTCTCAAGATCGATTAAATTTTTTAAAGTGATTAAGAGATTTGAAAATTTAAATTATTTTTTTAGAAAAGGTCAAATTGTTTTGCGAGTATCAATTGGAACAAAGATTTTAAAATTATTATTTTACCCAATTAAGTGAGTTCTGAAAAACATTTAAACAAATTTTAAATTATAAAAAGAAAAGGAGGGTGAAAATAAAACAAAAGGAAAAATAAAAAGCAAAGTTAAAGCTCCAATTTAGAAGCTTTTCTAAAGAAAAGAAAAAAAATGGTTTTTTTTAAATTGGGGCAAAATTAAAAACATTAATTTTGTTTAAAAGGAGGGTTTTGCCATGGAAATCAAATCAAATAGGTGCAAGCATTTCAAAAGCAAGAGAAGAAGAGGTAAAGTACACCACCAAATTTATTTCACTTCTCAGATGATTTTTTGGCATGTGATAATTTTTTGCATCGTAAATAGAACTTTCCTCATACTTTCGGAGCGCCCCAAGCCAAACATTTTTACTCAAATATCCTGAAAGCAACATGTTGGTATTTTCTAGGGACAAAATCTCTTGGTTTCCCTAGAAAGGCGTTGATTTGTTTTTTTGTGGTAGAATGATTTTTTCAAAGCAGCTGTTAAGGGGCCATGGCACACTGTTCGAGGGCATAACATGATGAAAGTGTACTTTTCAAAAAAGATATTGTGACGAATGGAGGTTAATGCTCGTTAAAAGCGTTGATAAATGTGTCGAGTGATATGACCAAGGCACACATATTTTTTATTCATCGAAGAGATTCACAACATTTATTGTGGTAGTTGGAGGTGCGCTCTATAAATAGAAAAGGTAAAATCATCCAGAGATTAAAATTTTAAAATTTTGCCAGTGCACTTTCAAGATTTTTGTTTGCAGAAGTTGCAGAGCGCTTTCAGAGTTTCCATAATTTATATGATGGGTAAGAAAAGTGTCGAAGTGAAATATGTCGCAGAGCCTAGCTAGTTGAAGAAGAGAGTAGAAGATGAAAAATAAAAAAAATCCCAAAGAAATGAGAACGTAGACTTGGACTCATACTCTAATACCATGGCAGAGGTCGAGGACTGCATCATCACCAATAAGGGCATGGTTAAACTTCGACAAGATGTGGAATTCATAATTAAGCAGGGTTGACAGCCTATGAGTGATGATGCATTAGGAATTTATGGAGATGCAGTTAATCCGAGAGTCGTAGCTAGGGCAATTTCCAAATCTTCCAAATCCACTTTCAGATTTCAAGAGCCTAGATATATTTTTGATGTTGGCATGGATTGTTGGTCTCTCTATGGATTCCATGGTTCACAAGTGGTAGGCGATGCTTGCGTAGTGTATATCCCAGGTGGAGTTTTATGCTCCAACGATGATGAGGGCAGGTACAAACCCAATTTATTTTGATTGGGCTGATTTTATATATTGGAAGATGCATATTCAGTTGGAAAAATTGAATATGGGAGAGGCAACTTCATTCAAGCATACATCATTCCTCATCTAGTATTTCTTTTTCCATTTGCATCAGCATTTTTTATTCATAGTTGTTAAAGAAGTTGATGAGGCAAACAAGGTTTTTCCTATTTATATGTGGACTTCCACTCTGTCAAGAAGGGAGTCATTTTACAATTTTAACCACTTATTTTTGGGCCCTACCATTGAGCTGATTTATGGCAAGAGTGAAAGGGTGCCACGGGCAATGAGAGAAGCGGTTGTAATGATAGAAAAGGGTGATATCTTTTTGTTGACTCAAGGTGTAGTCGTGCAGAATTTTGGCTTCATGGGCAAGTCATTCCTACTCCCATATTTCACCATAGAGTATGTTTTTGCAATGGAGGTGGTGCACCAGAATGATTATGCCAATGATGTTTATGGAGCAGGGCATGGTAAGAGGACAACGTGCACAATGCCTTTCAAATTTGGTAGTATAGAGGTGAACCAGGTTGGTCAGAATAGATTGCTCATGGAGGCTCTCCAAGATTTAGGCCTGGTGGAACTACCTCAAAGATGGAGGTATGACCCATTGGGTCATTTTTTGGAAATAATTAAGGCCAAGTAGTTTCATTGCTGCCCACGGCCAGATATCCAGCAAAATCACAACAATATTGAGGGGCACGATTTGGAGTGGCATATTGAAGCCATGATGTCACTTCCACCATGGCACGATTTTTATGAGCAAGAGGCTGAATATAATCCCACCATGCATAGAGATCACATTCCTCTCCTGGGAATATTTGACCAGATGAAAGCTTAGTTGCCTACGTGGTCTGAGGAAAAGATCACAAATTGGTGGATAATGAGGGTCCACCGAGGAAAAATTACATCGGCTTATGGGTTGAAGATGGATGGAGCATTTTTTGATGCATATGATGAGTTTGTCAACATCTATCAACCTATCACTTTCTCCAAGGTCATACCTCAAAGTTTTCAAAAACTTGATAGAGAAAGAAAGAAAAGCACCCAATAGCTGAAGAAACGACACACAAGGAAGAAGAATAACATTTTGTGTTTAAAATAAGATCTTAGTGTATGAAGTGAAGCATAGAAAAGACATTACCTTTTCCAAAGATTGCAAAAAGACCAAGAACTAGCACATTTTCCTCTTCTGCTATTACAGTTTCCATGGCTGGTTGTTGCATCTGCACGTAAAGTCCTCCTCCTCCATCATCGATTGCTCAAGCTAGCATTGCCTAAGAGCTTCCATCAATTCAAGAGCAGTAGTTGGACCATAAGATGGAGATCATGGAACAAGTTTTACAACCACCTCCATCATCGACTCACATGATGCCCACGCTCGAAGGTATATCTCCTTTTCCCTCTTCTTCCATTCAGGAGCAAGTAGTGGTTGTCATTTCATTACCTTTAGTTTTTGCATCCATTGCTCCCCTATTTTGTATGTCCTCTATTTTCATTTTGCTCCCTACCACTCACCCACAAGCCACTACTGCTCCTCTTCCCCTCTCTTCAACCTCCCTTTTTTTCAATTCATTTGTGTTAGGACCAAACCCATTTTTACGTCCCTCACCTTCTATTCCTATCACTTTCACTGTAGCTATAAGTTTGCAAGCTCCTCCACAAGTGAGTGTAACTACAGATGAGCCTGGCACTTCTATCCATTCTACTGTTTTGACTCCCCCTATGATTTTTGTTTCCTCTTCTTCCTTCAAGCCAGATCGTTTATATGCTTTGTTCTCCTTCAACCCATTTTTGGAGATGCAGGTATTGCCCCAAACCGAGGTGATTCCTCAAAATCTAATTACAAAGAATATTAGTCGAGCTCATCTAAGTTCATTACAGTGGTTGAAGATTCATAGGAGAAAGGAGGTACTCACTCCAGCTAAGCCACTCAAGAAGGTCACCTTCGATCCTGTTTCTATGGAGGTCCACACCACCAAAATGATTCCCCTCGTTCGAAAGCCACAAGGAGAAATGATGCCAAGTGATTACACTTATGAAATTATGATAGAGGACTTGACAAAAAATGACCCTACAGAGAAAATGGGGAGCATCCAAGTTGATATGAGCTCAGTTTATTTGCATGGTGAGCACTACAAGTAGATACTCTTTGAAACCGAGGAAAATATTGTCGAACTTGAAGAACCTTTGGCAAAAAGTAGAGCGCAATAGGATAATATGACAAAGGAAATAGAACAATGGCGTCAGCAGGCAATGGCTCACTAGAAGTCAAAGGACGTGGCAGAGCAGTAGGTGCAGGCAATAAAGATACAACTCAATTCCATATAGAACCAACTAGCAGAAAAGGCTATGCAGGCTGCAGGCTTCACCCAAAAGATGATTAAGGAGGTCTGCCTTTGGTTGGCTCAGAGTTGTGAGAAGCTAGCGGTGAAAGTAGTTGTGGTTCTACAGTATCTCTATGTGGCCTGAATATAGATTCAGTTGAGTGAGTAGGTGATAGAGGATGTGGAAAATTTCTTGGAGCTACATTTGGAGATGGCAGTAAAGGTCCAAGACCTTTGATGAGGCCCAAAAATGCCTCATTATTGCACAATGTTTGACTCATTATTGCACAATGTTTGACTACCATATGATAAGTTAATTGTCAAATAGTTGACTAGAATATACTCTTTGTTAAGTGTTTGCATGATTTTATGTTAGGAATACTATATCTCTGTTTTTGACTATTTTCAGCATTTTATGACTGATTTTGCATGATTAAGTAGCAAGTAATAACATGCATTTCAATTAACCAAATGTGGTATGCTGATATCCATTAACTTCTCAATGGTTTTTGAATGTTTTCCTGCCCTTCAACTTGTTTCAAATCCACATTGAAGACAAAAGTTTAGGACTTGTCATAAATCTGAAAATCTGAAAAAACAGCCATATAAAAATCAGCAAGCTGTCACTTTATAGGAACACCTTGAAGTTGTCAAGAAAAGCATGAGGATATGGATGGAATGATTTTAGAAGGACTACAGAAGACATATGACCTATTTAGAAGCATTCCCACATGGTCTAAATAGGCAGCAACAAGGTATAACAAAGCAAGGGCAATTGTGCAACACTGTTGCACTATTTCAGCATGGTTACTTGGTGAATGAAGTGTATAAATTTAGTAGCAGCTTGATGTACTCCTTCATGTTGATATTTTAATAAGTTTTCCATGTTCTAATTTGATTGAATTTGCAAGAAATGCCAATATTCTACAACTGTGCAAGTAGAACTGGAAAATGCAGTAATTTACCATGTAAATTCCAGCAAGCTACCAATGAATGGCAAGGCATGAAATTCACATCCAAGGAAGAATGAAGACTATTGCAATCTGATCCTGAAGGCTAATCCACCTTAGAAATGCAGCCAAAACCATTTGGAGTCAACATAGTTGGTCATTCTAAAGATCTTCGAAATGAACACAATGTCTTCGAAATGAGAATTGCAGTATCTTTACAATGAGCCACTTATCTTCGAAATGAAAACAGAATGTACTTTTTGACTTGTTGACTGAATTTTGGCGGTGGAAAAGGGGATAAGAAGGTTGATAAAGTTAAAGGAAAATATCTTCCATCTAATTTTGCTGTCCTTGCCGTCCAAAGCCACCATGCATGGAAAAGATCAATTTGATCCTCTTCTAGGATAAACCCAGAAAAACTGCAACATAATAGAAAGTTGTTTGCAAGATAGGAATGGCATATTATGAAGTGGAGAATTATGTGTGAGATATTTCTAGACTCCTCCCACGTACTCCCACCACTGAAGATGCTTTCTAAGGGCCAATGACTACTACTGCAACACAAACTATCCATATTTGCATTTATTTCAGATCTAGAATTATTGGCAAATGACTGTAAAATAGCACATAGGCTGATTTGAGCATGGGATATATTGTAAATATTTATATAAATAACACAGCTCCCTCCTTGGTTGAGCCAGTTAGGAATTAGAATAGAGGAGAGTTTTTCAATAGCAGCAATTAGGACTGTACAATAATTTTCTGTAACAGTTTTTAGCATGTTTTGTCATCAATAAAAGTGTAGTATTTTATCATTTTATGTTCTGAGTGTTAATTAGTTAAGGAGTGCTTTTCACCTCCTTCTAGATCAGGAAGTATGGGCCCACTTTCAGATCTAGAAGGAGGGATTTTATGGCAGGTTTTAATCTATAATTTTGCTGCAGTAGAATTAATAGATTGCTTGCCAGATTTCATTTTCTTGTTTTTATTTTGTATTGTGTGATTTATGTTTCCTATTATGTTTGTGTACAACATTTGTGTGTATGTCAGCTGACAAATCATATTAAGCATTTTCCTTTATGTTTTTCCTGCTTTCTATTTTAGCAACTTTCCATTTTCAGCATATTTCATTTTGCTGTCAATTCTTGTAGCAGAAGCTTGACGACCTTTTGTGGCAGGGCATTGATAGGTGTTTTAGAATAAGTTTCAATTCTACAAAAGTAGATTAGATTTCAATTTAGAAATTTCAATTATGCAAGAGTAACTAGATTTCAATTCTGCAAAAGTAACTTAGGATTTCAATTTAGCAATTTCAATTCATGCAATTGTAGTTAGTTGTTAAATTCTGCAATTTAGATTTAGTTTTCAATTCTTGTAATTTATTTCAGTTTCCATTCTTTAGACTAGGTTTAGTGTGACACCAAAAGGCTAAACCAAAATCTGCTTCACCAATAAATGCTTGAAATTTGAATGCCTGAATTGTACTCTATCCTAACCTTCTATCGTAGATAGCCTTGGACACCACCCCGGATTGATAAATCATTGAGATTAAATGATGAGACTCAACGACACTCATCATTTTGGCATCGTTGTCGGGGAACATGGTGTTGTTAGAGGGTAAAAGTAGTCAAATAATTATTATTGTGCTAAGTTATGAAGTTCAAAGTTAAATCTGAATGTAATAGCTGGTATAAATAATAATTATTGATAGCTGCATTTTAGTCCATTTAGAAAACAAGCAACCACCACCTTCAGCCCAACCTGGACAGCAACCCCTGTCTATGTAAGCTGAATCTATTAAAAAAAAAAATCACAAAAACTTTTGCATAATAAAAATAGGAGTTTACAACTTAATGATGATCCTAGAGTTTTCCATTATTACTTAAATATTGTTAGGATTTTACCGCGCTAAACCGTAACCTAGCAATTCTTAGTCTACACAGACAATAGTTGATCTCATTAGAGGTGATCCTACCTGACAAGTAGTTGATCTGCTAAAGTTATACACTTCTTGTCTTATTGTGGGAAACCAAAAATATTTTTTTAAGCCCAACCTATGATCAGTCTGAATAATACAGGATAGGCAACCCCTGTCTATGTAGTTGAATCTGGTATAAAAAAAAAAAACCTACATGAAATGTTATTGACTGCAGCAACATCCAACTGTGCTCAAACAAGAACTTACCTGAGCTTGAAGAGATAAAAATCAATGGAGATATACAAAAAACCTTTAGTCCAAACACACAGAAATTAGCCTTGGATAAAGGAGAAAAACTAGAAAAACTGCACATAGAAAATTTACTTCCATTTTACAAAGGGGTAAATTATGTCCTCCTAGGAATGAAACAAATTGAAGTGCAGCCAAGAAAATTCTTGCACATTATTAAGCTGGTTGACTTATAAACAAAAAGCAAAATTGTTGCTATTTTGAAACAATATTTCAATCCCTTTACATAGAATTACAGGGTATATCAAGATTTTATCTTGATGTAAGCACTTAACGTCTTTTGGGAATTGGTATTTAATTGTTTCAAGAATAGATTGACAAGATTTTGCAGACTAGGAGGCATGGACAACACTTTATTGAAGAAGTTTTCAGATATGGAGCAAGTGCTTCTTTCTCCCATTGGTAATTCATGGAGGATGTTAGTGGTGAATGGACATTGCCTTCGGGTATACCATGCACCATTAACTAAGGAGGAGTTCTTGAAGGAGATTCCATTGGATGTACACATAATGGAAGAGAATTTCTCTTCAATATTAGATTCAGAGTGATGATAAAAAGTCTGACAAAAATAAAAAAAAGGGAAAAAAAATACAAGAAAAGCAAAAAGAAGAATAGTCTTGTTTGTGAACTTCCTTTTTGGGTACAAGCAAGACAAGAAAATTTGAAAAAAAAAAAAATTGCAGCAAAGGCATGTCCCACAAAATGGGATACATGAGGACAAGCATCAATTTCAGCAAGAAATAGGAACAATGGAGCCAATACTTCATTTCCAGCAATAAGGAGGCAATGATGATGTAAGAAGATTCTTACTGGTCATCTAGTAAGGAAGGTTGCATCAATGTTGCAGGTTTCAACAGAAAGAGATGGTGTTTTCATACAACAATTGACATGTTTTTGCAAAATAAGGATTGGTCTTATCCAAATAAGAGAGAGAGATTTTCTCTCATTGAAGCACTTGAAAAAAAAAAAGACAGAAGTTGGTTGAAAACCAGAAATGGCAGCCTCTTCTAATGCAAAAATGAAAAAAAAGATGAAAAAAAAAAAGGAAAAAAAATGAATAATTCAGTAGTGAAAACCTTCTTGGAGGCGCTACTGAGTTGGCTTGCATGAAAACCGATTTTTCGGCATGCATTGCCTTGTTGATCTACTCATCAGTGTTCCACCATTGTACAAATCTCACACTGCATATGTGTTATGTTTATGTTTTCAGATAGCCTACTAACAATCATCAAAAGTAGCTTGTAAGGTGCATGACCAATTTTTAGGACAGTAAGGTATGTGTTTCTTGCATTTAATTCATAGTAAACATTTAGCATTTAGTGTATGATAGTCGGTATTTGGCATAAACTATTCATACAATATTGACAAGTTGAAAAAGGAACATGTTCAAGATGTCAAGAAACACCCCCTTATGCCCTTAATTGCATAGAAATTCCAAAACTATGCAAAAACCTGATTTTGGGACAGACATGGCAGCAATTCTATTTCAATTTGTAGGGCAAATTTTAGAAGGAAAACTGCAAGTTTATATCTCATAATTGTCTGATAAATTGAAGGAGGATAATCAACAAAATGCACCCGAAGGTTCTATTTTAGTACTACTGGAATAAAATAGCAACATACAAAACAAAGAATAGCATCTAAACAAAAGGATGAAGAAGGGATTTTTTGATGTTATGGAAGGCTTATACACTCTAGATATGGACCCACAATAGAATCTATAGCTAACTTTTGCATAGGAGGTCATTTCTGCATTTTTTGAAGATCTTCGGAATGAGAAATGTAGTCTCTTCGAAATGAACAGACATCTTCGAAATGAGAAATGCAGTCTCTTCGGAATGAACAGACATCTTCGAAATGAGAAATGTAGTCTCTTCGGAATGAATAGACATCTTTGGAATGAGAATTGCAGTATCTTCGAAATGAGCGGATCTTCGAAATGAGAATTGCAGTATCTTCGAAATGAGCGGATCTTCAGAATGAGAATTGCAGTATCTTCGGAATGAGTGGATCTTCGAAGAATTGTCTGAATGAGCGGATCTTCGAATGAGAATTGCAGTATCTTCGAAATGAGTGGATCTTCGGAATGAGAATTGCAGTATCTTCGAAATGAGCGGATCTTCGAAATGAGAATTGTAGTATCTTCAGAATGAGCAGGATATCTTCGAAATGAGCAGAAACTATACCAAAATTGCTGAAAATGCTACATAATAGCAAAAAGAGTAGGGTACATCAAATATTGAGGTTTATAAGGCTCTACCACAAGTAAGTACATCCCTCAAGCATTTCAAATTAAAAAAAAAAATTCAATTTTGTTCAAAAGGTGCAAACAACAAAAATAAGCATTCAGGCTGAAATGTTGTTAAGAACATAAAATTCCATCGATAGTAGTGCATCTGCCAAATACGGTTCCACAATAAGACTATTGCAAGATGAATCATATGATATCAAGTCTTTAAGAGGTACCTTGCAGCACTAAAACTTGTAGAAAAACAGAAAAAAAGTCATACATGTGCTTAATTGCAAAATACTTGATATAGTGCAGCAAGGAGGAATTTCTTAGTTAGCAGGTAGCAAAAGATGTTCATAAGAATAAAACCTGCATATTACTATGGCCTACTAAGATGCATGATGGCATGCATCAGTTCAAGTTGGGGGGGATGATGAGGCCCAAAAATGCCTCATTATTGCACAATGTTTGACTCATTATTGCACAATGCTTGACTATCATATGATAAGTTAATTGCCAAATAGTTGACTAGAATATACTATTTGTTAAGTGTTTGCATGATTTTATGTTAGGAATACTATATCTCTTTTTTTGACTATTTTCAAAATTTTATGACTGATTTTGCGTGATTAAGTAGCAAGTAATAACATGCATTTCAATTAACCAAATGTGGTATGCTGATATCCATTAACTTCTCAATGGTTTTTGAATGTTTTCCTGCCCTTCAACTTGTTTCAAATCCACATTGAAGACAAAAGTTTAGGACTGTCATAAATCTAAAAATCTGGAAAAAACAACCATATAAAAATCAGCAAGCTGTCACTTTATAGGAACACCTTGAAGTTGTCAAGCAAAGCATGAGGATATGGATGAAATGATTTCAGAAGGACTACAGAAGACATCTGACCTATTTAGAAGCATTCCCACATGGTCTAAATAGGTAGCAACAGGGTATAACAAAGCAAGGGCAATTGTGCAACACTGTTGCACTATTTCAGCATGGTTACTTGGTGAATGAAGTGTATAAATTTAGTAGCAGCTTGATGTACTCCTTCATGTTGATATTTTAATAAGTTTTCCATGTTCTAATTTGATTGAATTTGCAAGAAATTCCAATATTCTACAACTGTGCAGCAGAACTGGAAAATGCAGTAATTTACCATGTAAATTCCAGTAAGCTACCAATGAATGGCAAGGCATGAAATTCACATCCAAGGAAGAATGAAGACTATTGCAATCTGATCCTAAAGGCTAATCCACCTTAGAAATGCAGCCAAAACCATTTGGAGTCAACACAGTTCGTCATTCTAAAGATCTTCGGAATGAACACAATGTCTTCAAAATGATAATTGCAGTATCTTCAGAATGAGCCACTTATCTTCGAAATGAAAATAGAATGTACTTTTTGACTTGTTGACTGAATTTTGGTGGTGGAAAAGGGGATAAGAAGGTTGATAAAGTTAAGGGAAAATATCTTCCATCTAATTTTGTTGTCCTTGCCGTCCAAAGCCACCATGCATGGAAAAGATCAATTTGATCCTCTTCTAGGATAAACCTAGAAAAACTGCAACATAATAGAAAGTTGTTTGCAAGATAGGAATGGCATATTATGAAGTGGAGAATTATATGTGAGATATTTCTAGACTCCTCCCATGTACTCCCACCACTGAAGATGCTTTCTAAGGGCCAATGACTACTACTGCAACACAAACTGTCCAAATTTGCATTTATTTCAGATCTAGAATTATTGGCAAATGACTGTAAAATAGCACATAGGCTGATTTGAGCATGGGATATATTGTAAATATTTATATAAATAACACAACTCCCTCCTTGGTTGAGCCAGTTAGGAATTAGAATAGAGGAGAGTTTTCAGTAGCAGCAATTAGGACTGTACAGTGATTTTTTGTAACAATTTTCAGCATGTTTTGTCATCAATAAAAGTGCAGTATTTTATCATTTTATGTTCTGAGTGTTAATTAGTTAAGGAGTGATTTTCACCTTCTTCTAGATCAGGAAGTATGGGCCCACTTTCAGATCTAGAAGGAGGGATTTTATGGCAGGTTTTAATTTGTAATTTTACTGCAGCAAAATTAATAGATTGTTTGCCAGATTTCATTTTCTTGTTTTTATTTTGTATTGTGTGATTTATGTTTCCTATTATGTTTGTGTACAGCATTTTTGTGTATGTCAGCTAACAAATCATATTAAGCATTTTCCTTTATATTTTTCCTACTTTCTATTTTAGCAACTTTCCATTTTCAACATATTTCATTTTGCTGTCAATTCCTGTAGCAGAAGCTTGACGACCTTTTGTGGCAGGGCATTGACAGGTGTTTTAGAATATATTTCAATTCTACAAAAGTAGATTAGATTTCAATTTAGCAATTTCAATTCTGTTACTCCCACTACTAACAATGAAATATAATGACTTACTCTTAACCCATATTTGTGAATGAAATAGGATTTTCTCTAATAGGCTTGTAACTCCTATAGTGGAGCACGTGTGGTGGAAATGGTCATATTTGGTTCAACTTCCACAATTCGCTTTTTTCTATCCTGAACCTATGGATGTGGAGGGGGTGGTATAGTGGATGTAGAGAGTTGCAACTCAGTAAAACATGATTGAATTGCTTGACACTCCTTCAAATGTCAATTGCTCTTATGATAATCACACCATTTACCAATCTTAGCATTTTGGGGATTATTTTCTTGTTAGTCTATTTTTTGCTTCCAATTTTTATTTTGGGCTAACCCCCTTTGTCTTGATTCTTTAAAGAGTCACTCTTACCTCTCTTTAGTTGGTACTTAGTGTCTCGTTTTTTTATTTGCTCCTACTTTTCAATTTTTATCCTTGTGCTTATGTTCCACTTTGATAGCAAGCTTGTATGCCTCTCCCATTGTCTTGAATTCAAAGAGGTTCATGTCCTCTCATATACCATGGCAACCTACTACGATACTTGAGGATTCGATGCTTCTCAGTGTCTTAAATACCTAAATTTTTTCTCATGGAATAAAAAACATTAGTATAATCTTGAACAAACTAATCTTTACCTTGACGCAATTATTGTCATTGTATGTATTAGTCCTCATAGGCTCCTAGGAGATAATATTCTTCCTTGAAGGCCTCCATGAAATAATCCTATGTGAACGCTAGTTAGTTTATTCTCTTTTGTAAAACTATTACAATATGCTTCCCACTAATTTGGAATAGGTAATGAATATTTCAAGAGTGCAAAAGTGATTCTCACGATCAATGAATTATTTTAGATAGAAGTATGAAGATAACTGATCCAACCAATTTTCCAAGGCATCAACATTAATTTTTCCTTTAAAAGTAAGAATACACCTTAAAATGTGTGGGAGAACTGAATGGTGCTAGATTAGTGAGAGGTTGTGCAAAGGAGGTTATAGAATTTATAGTAGGATGTTATTAAAGAATTTGAGAAAATTGGTCTAATATCTCATTCCTCTATATCATGAGGGCTTCATTCAACATCTTGAAAGCATCGACTATCTCAATATTGTCCATTGTAGTTCTCACCTAAGATTGTATTGAACAAAAAATGAGGTAATCAAAGGGATATCATACATGTTTCCCAAAATTTTCATATCATGATCCCATGTTTATGGACATACACTCAAAAGATAGAGTGTTATGATACAACTAATCCAAAACTCAAATTTTTTACTAATCCAAAACCTAGAATTTCTAGTTAAGGAATATTATGAAAGAGTGCAAGTCAAAAATACCAAAATATAACACAAGTATATATGGAAAACAACATAATGATTTTACTATTCAAAAAAAAAAATTATAATGTAAGCAATCTCTACGAAGATATGTGAGGCTATAAGATTGCATCCATTATTTATAATTTTACAATCAAGGGTGCATCTCTTTATGCAAAATTCTTGGTATGTTGGAAATCCACTATATTGAATATGGAAGATCACCCACATGTAAATGTGGCGGTTCACCTTCCATGAGTTAGAAGGTCACCCATATGAAAAGTGTGGTGATTCACCTTCCATGTCTTAAAAAGTGTATTCTCTTTAAACTACATATATATTGCCTTGTCCTTTTTGTGTTTTGTCTTCCACTAATATGTCAACATGGCTAGATATGCATTTTGGCTACCAAAATCTAAAAATAGAAATTTTCTATTTTTAGTAAACATTTTGTTTTACATTTTTTAGGGTCTTTGGAATGTTTTTTCCACAAAGTTGTTGACAATTGTGTCTGCAAGAGAGTTGCCTACTGAACTACTTGTTCTCACTTTAATTTTTCCAATGTTTCTTGAATGGATCAAAACAAAGTCCCAAGCATAAGTTTATGCCCTTAACAATGTGGTTACAATAAAAAAAAAATAGATTTTCTAGCATTTTGGAGCATAAAGCCATGCTCCAAAAAGGCCACATGCCTAGATCAACAAATTAGTAGGAGTGGACCCTAGCATTTGGGGGTTTTGGGTGACATAAGCAGCATAGGCCATATTACCAAAGTAGATGGTAATTCCCCTACTCTAATAAGAACATATTTTGCATGGGTCACCTCTTTGCATCTTCCAGTGAAAGTAATATGGTTAGCATTGTAATCCATTAGTGCTAAATTGACTCCAAACCCTTTATATAACATGACAAAGTGCATTATATTTTTATACGTCACGCTGAGAAAAAATGAAGAGGTAGTGATGGAGGAAGAGTAGCGAGTTCATCTAGAATGTATCAATGCTTGAAACCCTTACCATGAGTGTGTTGAATATTGTTTCTATAAAATCATCGAAGCTAAAGAATGTCAAGAGAAAGGAGACACAGGAGAAGGAAGGACCATAGGAGCAAGAAACGTAATAGGCAAGGGTTTTGTTGCAGAATAATCCTCTAAGGATGCTGATAGGAGAGATTCTAACCCTTTGGATCCAAAAAAAGTAGAACCAACAAAAGTAGATCCAAATTTGGCAGTAGCAAAAAGGTCAAAGGGATGTGCTTCTTGGGCGCAAGTTTTGAAGAGAGGTCAAAATTTGTAAGAAGGGGATTTTTTGTGTCTTCGGATTGGGATGAAAAAGATTTTACTCTTAAGATCCCAAAAACTTTAGCTGAAAAAGTGATTCAAAAAGTAAAAAATCCTTTGGTTGGGAAATTTTGGGTAATAGACTGGATTTGGATATAATAAGGAAGTGGGTTAGGGATAAATGGAAACTTCTAGGGTAGGAAGTGGTGGTGGCTTTGCCTATAAATTTTTTTCTATTTAACTTTACAAATCCGAAGGATATGACAAATGTTTTGTTGAGGGGCCCATGCTTTTTTGGGAGGAGAGGGTTATTTTTACAAAAAATGGAGCCAAGGCTTTCATATAGCCACAACCACTCTTGAATCGACACCCTTATGGATGAGTCTACCGGGGCTCCAACGGAATTTTGGGATGATAGTATTATTCTCAAGATAGCTAAAGCAATTAGAAAAATAATTGCTTCTGATTCAGGTACTAAATCATGAACCATAATTATAGCAGCCCATTTTTGTGTATAGGCAAATCTAGTTGAACCACTACCTAAATCTATTAGGCTAACTTTAGATTATAGGGAATGGGAACAAGAGATTCAATATGAAACTCTCATTCCCTTGTGTAACCTTTGCAAAAGGGTAGGGCATATTTGAAAAACATGCCCAAAAAATCCTAAGGAGAAATTTATGAATAATAGAACTCGACAACCTTTGAGGGTTTGGAGGAAAAAGGAACTAAGCAAGAAGAAGTTTTGGGGCAAAAAAAATTGGTGAAATTAGTAAAGGTCCATCTTCAAATAGCTTTGAGGTTCTTGCTACCCTTGATGGGGATGGTATTGTTGGAGGGGTAGAGTTTTGACTTGGAGGTATTAATGAACAGGTGATTAAGGATTTGATTGAAAAGAAAAATAATTCTTCTTTGCATGTAGAAGAGAATATTGAGAAAGAGCCTCTCTTTAGTAGGGCTGAAGGAAAGGAGCATAGAAACGAGGGTTTCAGGAGAAACCACTCCTTAGCAGAATGTGACATTGATTGGATATGGAAGAAAAAAAATAAAAATATTAACATTATTCAAAATGGGTCTGAGGATGAAGAAGATGGAGGAGAATGGACTTCTACTAGTGATTAGGAGTTGGAAAAGGAGGAAAAGCTTATCCATAAAAAATCTGCTAAAAGTAAAAGGAAATCTAATAAAGTTGATTTGGGAATTTCAGTTTCTCAAGGAAGGCCCAATCTCTGAGAATTGAGAACCATAGATGTTGCTAAGGATGTAGTTGATGGGAAGCAAATAATTTTGTCTTTGGGAAGAGGAAAACTTTCTCAACTTGATACAAAATGAATTTTCTATCTTGGAATATTCGGGAAGGTGAAGAATTCAATTTGGAAAACAACTTAGGTGGAAATGGTTCCTGCTGATGGTGCGTCTAGGGGTTTATGGACTTTATGGAATCTGAAGCGATTGGAGGGACAATTTTTGCATGTTAATGACAAGTTTATTTCCATTTTGTTCACATGATTTGCAAACTAAATATAATAATTTTCCGCAATATATAGTTGCATTCTATTGTCAGGAGGCTAAAGAAATGTAAAAACTTGATAACTAGATGGTGCAAACTCCCAAAGATAGTACTTATTTCAACTCTATTAAAATTTTAGATGGCAGATGTAGAAAACGTAGTAGGGTGGGTTACTATTATTGTTTTGGTCAATGCACTTTTGGTCTTAAAAGGTTGTATTGTTTAGAAAATGCAAAATTTGATTTTTAAGAAGATAAGTTGTTTTTTGTGCCTTTTGTTATTCTTGGATTTCTAGGAGTTGTAAAAGGGAAGGGCCCCTTTCAAAACCCTATTATTTACCAATAGCAAAAAAAAAAACATGACAAAGTTCATTCTTCATTAGGTTGAACATTTGATGGAATCAAAAAATAAAGTCTTCATAAATCTAATGTTATAATCATAAATATTTTCCTAAGGATGCCTTTGTATAACAAGTAATTAGAACAATACATGATCTCAATTGCCCATATAACAAAATCTCCACATAAAAGGTTCTATAATTGATGTTAGACTACTAATATAATTGTTAGGTAATCCTCTATAACATAAAACAAATTTATCTCTTAATGAAGAGATAAGCAAACATACCATGATATCTTCTTTCTAGATGTGGTGGATTGACATCAACATTGAGAGCTCGTTAAAATGATCCATCGTTGTTTTGGTCTCATTTTCCATCAAAAGTTGGTAAGAATTTCCTGGCAACAATTGGAATGGAGGAATAAGCCCTTAGATTGATTTTGATATCTAAGCAATGCAAACACCTGGTTGTGTTGAGGTGGGTGGCCAAATTGCATTGGATAAGGATACAATACATACCCTTGAGGCAAAGTTATTTATTCTTAGTATGGGGGCATGAGTAAGACAATTTGCTGCAAAAAAACCTAGGAATAATATTGTGGTGGAAATGGAGGGTTTGAATTATGTATGGGTGATGGATTTGGATAATTTATATTTTAATTAGGTAGAGATTGCATAATTTAAATACGCAAAATATTTTGAAAATCTATTTGACGGACTTGTTGGTTAGGAAGAGGCATGTATCACTACAAATTTTGCAATGGTTGGCTGGCTAGAGGCAATGTTTGGTTAAGGGGATTTCCCAAAAATCCTTACATCTTCATTTGATTAGCTAGCACTTTCAAATTCTAACTCATGCCTTGACCCGAGATTGAGATGTGAATTTGTCTAAAAGTGTTACAAATGGTGTTATTGGACAAAGTGGATGGGCCCAAGGGTGGAGTCGCCACTTTGGAAATGTTAGTTTGTTGACTAGACCTAGGTAAGCTTTGGGTCGGGATAGTACTTATTTGAGGTTATTTTAGATATTGGATATTTTTAGGTGATTTACTTTGACTTGGGTATTAGGAGGCATTGGTGTTCGATTATTTGTATGGATTACTCATATCAATTGAAGACCCTATCTAATTTAAGAATTGAGTGAAATTTGTGATACCTATGACATTCCATATAAAGGATTGGTATGAGTGATAGTTGACCCAATAGATGTCTAGGCTTGGACGATATGATGTAGCCCTTGACTTCTGTGCCCATATTTTTCCTTAACTAAAGTTTACTTGTTGCATTAGTGCTTGCCTCATAGTCAAAAACAAGTGGAAAGCCAAGGACGTTCAACTCTAACAAGTTTTTGGATTTACCTAGTTTGATCAGCCATTGGACTTTTCCTTTTCGTGGAGCTGGATTAGACGTTGTGTCAATTTCAGGCTCATTGTCTTTGTGTACTCATGCAACAACTTGTTTCTTTTTCCCATTGCATTCCTTCATTGATACAATATCAACTCGAGTAGACAAAATCCTTTACCTGATTATTAAGTCTTTAAATACATATTCATAATCTTTGGATCCTCCCATATATACACCTACATGGACAAAATTTTAAGGTCAAAATTAATAAACCTAAAAAATTTAGTAGGGGAACCAATCACTTCAAGAATAGAAATTAGGAAAATTTTGAGAAAGAATGGTCCAAGTGAATTGCTCTAAGCATTCCATATGAATCACTCTCTTGATAGGACTTAAAAAAAACTTTTTCTTAAGCAATTTACTTTCTTGAATTTGAGTGAATCACTCTTTAGAGTGAACTTGAAGAATATTTTTATTTTTAGGCAATGCGCTTGACGAATTACTCCCAAAATGGGGCAAATTACTTAGAAGAAGACTTTGCAAAAACTCTCTAAATTTTGGCAAATCATTTTTTTTGTCGGTGACACGTAATTTAGTGTCAAAACAAAAAAAAAATCAATAATTTCTAATGTCTTTTAGCACTTTTTGCTACCTCTTTGCAGAAATATTTTGATGTTTTATGAGGGTCAAAATGGAGTTGTCATTCATAGAGCACCTACAAAAACAAACACAAAAAGTGAAAGATATGTAAACTTAGATTTCAAAAGGGGATTAGCCTCGATTTCATTGTGGAAATCAAGTCCTTGGTCCCACAAGGCATGCCAAAAACATATTGAATTGCAAAAAAGTCTAACTCCTTATGCACCCCAAATTCTATTTAACAAATTGGAAGAAAAGGGAATGTGCCTCTTTCAACCTCTAAATTTAGGCCCGCTCCTCACTATACTCACTAAATCTAACTAATCTAAACTAAATGTGTAATGTAAATGTGAAAATTAAAATGCATGAAAGTAAATTAGGGGACTTTAGGGTGCAAGAGATTAAAAATAAAATACAATTTTAAATCTAGCAAGGAGAGAGTGTGATCAATCGACATAGGAGAAAATCAAATAACAACAATGCATCCCACACATATGAAATGGAATTAACAAGGAATGACAAGAGGATAAAAGAGCAATGTCATAATCGTTATGTATTCCACAATCCAAGAGGGTAGTGCCACTAATGGAAAGCAAAAGATCTTGTGTAATCTTATTATTTCAAAAGGAAACGAGCAAATTACGATGTGGGACTCACAAAGTGTAGCTCTAATTTTCTCAAGACCAAAAGGTGTTTACAATGGAGCGTATGGCTCCTATTTATAGAAAAATTCACCCCTAAGTTACCTTGGGTGAGAAATTTCTACTTTTAGTAAAAATAAAAATTTGGGGGCATATTTAGCAAAATGGTGCACCTCCATATATTACATACCTTTAAATATACTCCTAAATGGCTTAGAAGCCTTCTAAAATGGTTAGTGGTGCAACTACATGCTAAAATGTTAGTTTTCATATATCTTCCTCAAGATCCATTCAAACTTGCCCCAATTTGCATGTTGATGAGTGATTCACTCCTTGAGTGGAGCAAATCACTCTTACCTTGTTGAGTGCTTTGCTTTTGTTGAGCCAATAGCACCTAGCTTGATAAGAGCTTTGCTCTTGTTGAGCCAATTGCATCTCAAGACCTAATTCTACAAAATTGGCTTCTAGGAGGCTCCAATTAGACAATTTTATAGTTTTACAAGTTTTCAAAACGTCAAGGACCCCAAAGTAGTAACCGACTTACTATAGTATCCAATACTTTGAACTTTGAATTATTAGTAGCAAGGGCCTATGAAAATAATTTGTAGTTTTGTTGTTGTTACCTACTTTATGCTTACTTACCAAGTGGTGGTATTGTCAATAACACCATCTACTTTGTAATGCTAGACTTTCTTAATCACGGGCTAGAATAACATATATTGCAAAGGCCTATGATAAAAGCAAATCATCATCTCCCTTCTAAGAAAGTATTATCTTTGTTAACAAAACGCTTCAATGATGATATTGGATTTTGGATTACAAAAAGTATTTTTGAACTACTTCATTGGCACAACATGCCCTAAGGATAGGTCTCATACAGGGACTTGGAACATCAAGAATTTCACAAATATGCATGGCGAAACCAAAAGAATTCACAAATAATGGATAACACCATGGAAGTCTAAAATCTTGCTTCATGAAATGTCTAGCCTCTAGGAATAGTAGAAAATAGGCATTCCATATTTGTGTTGATAGTCTTCATAATTTTTTGAATAGCATTTTTTGAAAAATTCTGCATAGTAACATTGACACATGAACCTATTGAAGGTTTGTTGTTGTTTCTGTCTATTGGCAAACCACATTTTTGAACTTCTTGAGCATCCTTTGATAACATTGTTGACATCCTATACAATGTGTGATAAAACCAACAAAAGTCTTCAATGAAAATGTACAAGCATAAAAGGCTATGGAATTTGATTAGAGTATTTGGTAGATGTCTATCAACAACAACTTGGATCTTTACATAGAAAATAGAGATCTCCATAATATTGAACTACAAAACGAATATTAATTTTCTTCATGGTCAAAGAGCATCATTTTATCTTGGGTAAGTAGGAATTATCATATGTACTCAAAACTCTCCTTACATAAACCACTATAAATGAGGATGTTGTCATGGTACACTATGACTACCTAATTGATAAAAAAAGGTATCTACAAATTATTAATCATTCACATGAATGTTATTGTCTATATAAACATCCTAGCATGGAACTTTATAAAATGATTGTGTCAAGCATCATACTTAATGTGCATAAATCTCTAGGTTGCTTTTCAAGGCCTACAAGCTCTTTGGTTTAATTTAATTTGATTTAGTTTGATGTGGACAAAATTGTTACTTGGGAATAGGCCACGTGGAGACAAAGGACTAGTTAACAAGAGCTTGTATATGCATGATGAGAAGTGATCCCAACCCCTTACACTATTCACCAAGTGGTTTCACTTGCACAACTATGCCTGAGGTCACTTGGAGTAGCATTTGCTAATTAGACATTTTTCTGAATATTTAGAAGTGTCGACTAATTTCCAAACCCTCCATTTGCTAAAAATATTTGCGAATACTTAGGAGTGCCTCAACTTCTTTTCAAACCCTCCAAGCATTGAAATTTACATCTGAACCTTAAACTATTAACATGCCAAATAACTCTTAAAATGATTTCTAGCTAAACTTTAGATATGAACTCAAATGAAACTACCATGATTAAGATTACCTCTCTTTATTCAAACAAGAAAATAATTTGGCCAAACAAGAACAAAACAACTTTACTTTTCTACCATATTCACATAATTAGACATACAAGTAACAAGAATTTTTACATTCAAGATTCGCATCAATTGTCAATATGTATACACATTCCAAGGGTATAATTTTGTGAGTTCTTATCATGTTTATGTCTAAAGAGAAATTTAGTTTATATGTTATATATTCCTTTCTCTACATTTCAAGAAAACTCTAGAATCTAATTCCTGCTTCTATCTTTGTTTTGTTTATGCACATTGAACAATATATCAAAAGAAGAGACCAAATTATGAAATAATTTTTAATGATGTTTTGAATAGATTTTTTAGGCATGGAAAACATTAATTTTACAAAGGATCAGCAAGTACTTTAAAACAATCAAACGGCATGACACAACCCGTTAAATGCTTCGACTTTGAAGGAGGAGACCTAGGTTCAAATCTTGCCAAACAATACATGCATTATTGCCAAAAATGTTGTTATTTGTAATACACCATGTGGTCATGATGTAATCCATATAACCAATTCAACACTAACAAAAAAAAAAACTACTTTTAAGATGCACAACAACCCCCTTCTATAATATGTTCCTGCAGTGATTTATTTAAATATTAACAAGTGTAACAGCCTTAAGATAATATCATACAGACAATCAATTCCTGTGTAGCCAATTATTTTTGCTAGAAGTGAAAGACTTCTTTGATATGAACTGGAGAGTTCTCCATCTATAAAGATTGAAACTCCCTACTGTTGATAGCTAGAAAGAGATTGAATGGTGAATTTTTATACTTTAGAAATTCCCATTTGTGAAAGGACAAAGGGTCTCAAGGAGCTCAGGAAGAAAACGGTCCAAAACATGTACATTTTTAAAACATGGTCAGATAATAGCAAAAAATAGATATTAAAAAAAAACATTTTTTTAATCCCATAAATGTAGTCATTTCATTTCCCTCTACTAAATAAATCTGCAACAGAAGACATAAACTAGGTGTCCAATCCTTAGGAGTATTTTTTAGTTCTTCAAAGTGATCCACAAAAATATACGACTGTATTCTCCAGTCCATAAGCCTCACACATATAAGTTGGAAAGGCATGAAGGATGTGACACTTGTAAGATTCAAGTAATCTGAACATATAAGTAGATTGATGATAATATCATTCAGGCAAAGTATTGTGATATCCAACACATTATCCTAATGACTCAAACAAATACAACCTTGGTTAAGTGAGAAACACAGTTGATTAGACTTGCCTTAATTTTTCAGTGATTCAGACATCATATGTATTTTCAAGAATGTCTTCCACTGCACTTTTCCCCCTTGATTAGAATGTAATCACCAGCAGTGCATTGATACCATGTAATGTTTACCAAATATCTACAAATTTAAAACCTGGAACTAAACCAGATCCAGTCTAAATTTCAACTGCTATGAATGTTGAAATGTAAATAGCTACCCTTTTTCTGTGAGTTTCATGTATGTAAATGAAATGACAAAAGACTTCCGTCAGCAAGAAGACACACCACAAAATTGAGACATTATATACATTGTTAACTCTTGCAGGGGGTCAAGCTCTATTATTATCTTGCAAGGGACCTGACTGCCCATCTCCAGAAGTTCCACAATCACTCATTTCTTCAAAAGCTTAAATCTCTTATAGATGCATAGAGTTGAAATAACAGTGATTGTAATAAAGATTCCTTTATTTAATTCCATGTATAGCTTTCCTACAAGAATGTGTTGCTTCCCCATAAATATTCCCTGCATGACTCTCTACAGCAATGGGCTTCTAGAGAAACTAGGGTCACAACAAAAAAAGAACAAGTGTCTATTGTCCCAAGTGTGGTAACCATGAGATGTGGTATAGGAACAGGAACCCTGTCCCGGGGTCCATTACCCACTTCTCGATTCAAGGAACACTCACTTCAGGTAAGGACATATATCAAGTCAAGGATGCATCATATCATTTAGTCATCTTTTAGGTAAATGAATACTTTATTCCATTATTTCCAGGGTTATGCCACTACTATTTGGGTACCAATTGTCGTTCTTAAGACCAAACCCTGTATTGTATGGCAAGGGTTAATCTTTTATTAATCGAGAATTTGATGTGACATGGTGAAGCACAGATGATGGCTTTAGATTCTCCCTTCCAAAACTATCTATCTTATAGTGCAATGCATCGGTTACATTAGAGTGCATATGCAGATCTAGATCAATCTTCATTCTACACCCAGGGCATATATGTTATTTTGTGACTGCAGTCATTTTCTTCTTCAATTTGATTTTGGTGAGAAACAAGATAATGATACTAAATTTCCTAAAAGCCTGAGTAAAATGTAGAATATGTAAATATGTTTTATATGACAAGATGTCACATGTCAAAAACAGTACATCCTTGCAAAAAGCCACAAGCAAAGTGTTAGGAACCTTCATATAAAAATAAGCATAACCACAATAGCAATGCAGGAATTAATGGAAATGCTTATAAACTAAATGACCATGAAAATGAAAATAACAGAAGTGCTCAAGAAAATAACTAGATGGAAATACAACAAACTTATATTAATCAAGCGGAACAGATATCGCAGGCCTCTTTGAGGGGGCAACCTCCTTGGAAGCAGAGCTCCGATACAATTTGAGAAAAATATGAGATACATTCTACTCCAAACCCATGTCCTTATATAGACTCTTATTTACCCTAACCCTAATGCTCAAGGGTCGGACCACATGAAAGAGGGGACCCAAGCTACTAACTCCTACTTATAATAAAAGTAAAGGTTACATCATAATGGGCCCATACACACTAGGCGCCCAAGGTGCAAACATACACCAACACTAGACAAGTACATAACAATGGTTGTGTTAGGATAGGGTCCTAACATGCCCTCCCCTTCAAGAAGCTTTGTCCTCAAAGCTTGAGGTGAGGAAACTGATGCTGTAGTTGATGGAGTGGCTCCTAGGTGGCATCTTTTGGCTGTAGTCCACGCCATTGTACTAGAACATCGGTGAGAGTGCGGTTCGGAAGTGTGCGTGTATGCCAGTCCAGAATACTCGTGGGTTCTAAGATGACTGAGCCTTCCTCATCCAACTGGGGTAGTGTGGATTGGACCTGTATATGGTTGCCAAGGACCTTCTTTAAAGATGAGACATGGAAAATTGGATGTATCGTGGAAGAAGGCAGCAATTCTAGCTTGTAGGCCATGGGGCCAACCTGCTGGAGCACTTTATACGGTCCATAGAATTTTGGTGCTAGCTTTTGACTGCCACAGAGTTTCAATGATGACTACTTGTAGGGCTGTAGGCATAGGAAAACCATGTCCTCGATGTTAAAATTGTGCTCAAAACGGTGTTGATCTGCTTATTGTTGCATATGGTTTTGCGCCATGGCCAAATTATCTTTGAGATGTTGGAGTAGTTGTGCATGCTCCATGAGAGTGGAATCCACTACTTGAACCTTGGAACTACCCAAAATGTATGACAGAAATGATGATGGAGGGTGTCCATAAATTGCTTCATATGGTGTCATCTTGGTGGAGTGATAGGAAGTATTATACCACCACTCAGCCAAAGGAAGCCATTTGACCCAATGAGTCGGTTGCTCAGATGCAAAGCAACGGAGATAAGTTTCCAAGCACTTGTTGACAATTTTAGTTTGCCCATTAGTCTAGGGATGGTATGCTGAGCTTATCTTGAGTTGTGTGTTGTGCAACTTGAATAGTCCATGCCAGAAATGACTAGTAAATGTGGGGTCACTATTGGATATGATGGATAATGGCATGTCATGAAGGTGAAAAATGGAATCAAGGAATATTTGGGCAATAATTGAGGCCTTGTAAGGGTGGGCTAGAGGATAGAAATGAGCATACTTAGAGAGATGATCCACCACCACGAGAATGATTGTTTTGCCTCCAGACTTTGGAAGCCCTTCAATAAAATCCATAGAAATATTCGTCCAAACGGTCTTTGGAATTGGAAGAGGCTGGAGTGTGCTTTTTTGTCACATTCTGCAACAAAGGTCTTGATATCCTTTTTCATCCCTACCCAGAAAAATGTGTGTTTAGCCTATTCATATGTTTTTAAGAAGCCTGAATGTCCTGCAATTGGAGAAGCATGCATTTCCTATAGTATAGACTCGCGAAGTGGCGAATTTCTAGGGATAACAAGGCGACTCCTAGTATCGCAGATATTGTCCATCCCATGTATATCTTGGGCGAGAGTCGAGATCAGTTTGAAGTTGTTGAATTAATGATTGCAAGGTGGAATCTTGGGTCACTTCTCCTTGAAGTTGGTGGGTCCATTGAGGAAGTGGAGTAGAGATGGCACATAGCATACCTTGATCCTCATATTGGCGGGATAGTGCATCAACGACTACATTTTCCTTGCCCTTCTTATAAATGATTTCATAGTCATACCCCAACAGTTTGGTAACCCATTTTTGTTGTTTAGGCATAGATACACGTTGCTCAAGAAAGTACTTAAGGCTATGGTGGTTTGTTTTGATGGAAAAATGTCGCCCAATAAGATAAGGCCTCCATTGGTTGACAACATGTAAGATCGCCATCATCTCCTTCTCATAAGTCAATTTTCCCAGGTTTTTGCCTAATAGTGCCTTACTAGTGAAGGCCAATGGCCGCCCTTCTTGCATAAGCACTGCACCAATTCCACTTCCGGAGGCATCACTTTCAACCACAAATGGCTTGGAGAAATTAGGCATAGCCAAGAGTAGAGAGCATAGCTTGTTTGAGTTGCAAAAATGCATGTTCGATGGGTTCTGACCATAGAAACGAGTTCTTCTGCAACATAGCCATCAAAGGGGATGCAATCTTTCCATAATCATGGACAAATTTTCGATAATAGCCAATGAGGCCTAGGAAACCCCGAAGACTTTTGAGAGTGTGTGGTTTGGGCCATTCTTGTATGGCAGTAATCTTTTTAGGATCCACCTTGACCCCTTCCCCTAAAACTATATGGCCTAGGTATTCCACTTCCTACATTCCAAAAGAACATTTGGATCGTTTGGCACATAGTTGATTATCAGCCAGGAGTTGCAGTGTCTAGTCTAAATGTTGCAAATGGTCCCCCCATGTACGACTGTAAACCAAAATATCGTCAAAAAAGACCAAAATAAATTTACACAAAAATGGTCGAAAGATTGCATTCATGAGACTCTGAAAGGTGGACGATACGTTGGTAAGACCGAATGGCATGACGAGGAATTCATAATGGCCTTCATGAGTGCGGAATGTTGTCTTTGGAATATCTTCTTCCCGCAATCTGATCTGATGATAACCTGAACGAAGATCCAACTTTGAGAAGAAGCGAGCACCATGGAGTTCATCTAGTAACTCATCAATGATAGGAATGGGAAATTTGTCCTTGATGGTAATTTTGTTGAGTTCTCAAAAATCCACACATAACTGCCAAGACCCATCTTTCTTATGAACCAAAAGTATTGGGGAAGAATATGGGCTAACGCTCGGTTGAATGACCCTTGTTGCTAATAACTCCTATACCATCTTCTCAATTTCAGTCTTCTGCACATATGGGTACTAGTAGGGACGAATGTTCGGTGGTAAGCTTCCCGGAACAAGCTCGATGGTATGATCGTGGGTGTGCCGTGGTGGTAACCCTTGTGGTTCTGCAAATACAGGTGCATGTTTATCCACAATTTCTTGTAATTCAACTAGTTGAATTGTATCATTGGTATTTAGGGCCTGTAGTGCAAATAGTTGTGCCACCACCCCTTGAGATGATTTCTTCAAAATTTTCCATTCAATGTGAGTTGATGAGTTGGGTAGGACCTGCAGTCATGCCATGGAGAGTGTATTGCTTCCCATGTTCGATGAATTGCATCCATAGCTCAAAAAATTCCCATACTATCGAGCCCAAGGTACGAAGCCATTGAGTTCCCAACACAATGTCACAACCCCCCAAAGGAAGGGCAAACATGTCTGCCCTGAGGTTGTAGTCACCCATCGTCACCTTTACATTTCTGCATTTTCCTTTGCATGGTAGAGTACCCCCATTGGCAACCATGACTTCAAATGAATTGCAAGAGTAGATGTAACAGGCTACTTGTTTAGCTACCCGAGGATCAATAAAATTGTGGGTACTACTAGAATCAATGAGGATGATGAGTCGCTGGCCCTTGAAATGCCCTACCACTTTCATGGTCTAGGAAGTAGAAATCTTTGCTAATGCATGTACTAAAATTTTAGGTGGTTGGTCCTCTGTCGGTTTGGACTCTTCAAGTTGATCTTCCTCTCTATGGTCCTCCCCTTCGTCATGTGGTTCCCTGGTGGAAGGTTCGCCCACATCGAGTAAATATAGTTTTTGTTGTACACACTTGTGGCCCAGAGAATATTTATCATCATAGTTGTAACATAGTCCCTGTGCCCTACGTGCCTCCATTTCTTCTCGAGTGAGACGTTTGACCTGGGGTGGTTTGTTTCCTGAGTTTGATGATGTCTGGGATGGAAACAAGGTTCGAGCTTGTGGAGGTTTAAAAGTATACCTTTGTGCTACAAATTTATCTTCAGCAAGCCTAGCCAATCCTACAGCTGCCATCATGTTGTCCGGCTTGAACATTTTCACTTCAGCATGGATATCTTCCTTTAATCCACTAATGAAACAACTTTGGAAAAACTCGGCACTCAATCCCCTAGTGCGATTTGCCAGCTTTTCAAACTGTCTGGTAATCATGGACAGATGTCATTTGTCTTAACTTGGTGAGGGCTCTAATGAAATCTTCATACTCACTGGGTCCAAAACGGGTGAGTAATTCTATCTCAAATTCAGCCCAAGTGAGCCACGGATGCATATTCTCTAACCATTGGTACCATTGAACTGCTTCCTGTTCTAGGTTGAAAGATGCAATTGCGAGCCTTTGATTATGGGGAGTGGCATGAAGAGAAAAATATTTGGCCCGATACAACCAATTGGTTGGGTCCTCTCCATCAAATTTTGGAAAGTCTAGCTTGGGCATTCTCTAAATTGTATTTAGAGGCAAGGTATTTCATGCTCTGCCCTCAAAACTACCATCTTGACTCCCTGGTGATTGTCCTACCAAAACATCGTATTTTGCATTTAGGCTTGTTAAATGACTCTCAAGATCGTCAATTTTATCCAATTTGTCTAATTTGGATAATGCCTGAAGGATTTGTGACTGATAGTTTTCAATTTGTTTCACTTGGTCGCCTAATCACTCTAGCTCTTGGGTAGCTCTAGTACCACCAACCATTTTAGTCACTTTAGGGTCTCCAAAAAAGTTTATCGGAGTTATATGTCAAAATGATCGACTCAAAGAGAGGATTAGAATGGACTATACCACAAAATGACGATTTTTGGAAGGTAGGGTTTCAAAAATGGGTTTCTAGAGTTAGGTCTCAAAACGATCAACTCGAAGAGGGGATCGCAATGGGCTATATCACAAAATGATGAATTTTGGCTTTTTGTACTCTGACTACTAACAATTGACTGCTCCACTGGCAGACTATTGACAACTGATTGCTCTAACTGTCAGACTAGTTATTCTCTGCACTTTTAGACTGACAACTAATTGCTTTAATGACTGACAACTAACTGCTCTATCATACTGTATATTCTCTGTATTATCAAACTGTGTATTCTCTGTACTGTCAAACTGTATATTCTCTATACTATCACACCAGATATTCTCTACACTGTCAGACTGTGACTGGAGTAGTCTCTTCTACAGTATGCTCAAATCTGGTTTTGGTTTTGACTAGGAAAGGACTTAAAACAAGGTTTCAATAGGGATAACTTAAGTCAAGGTGTGTCTGATTTCGTGGGCTCTCTGATATACAATCTCGTTCGTGATTAGTGGTCGACCCAATATTTCAGAGCTCTAACTACGGAGGGTTCCACCATACCCATAGTCGCACTATCTGTTTCCGAGGGTACTATGAGAGTAACTTCCCGAGGCTAACCACTTACCGATGCACCACAAAACTCAAACGACCGATATCTTCCTATGGGTGAAGGCTTCTCCTATTCCTAAGGGGTCTCCCTATATACCCGAGGGTATGTGGGAGCTCACAGCCGTATACGGGTGTTGTCTAAGGCCTGGGTATTGGAGTTTGAGCACCCCTCACTTCACTAGATGCTTTATGGGCAATCTAGCTTAGCCAAAAATGACAGCTCCTCCATGATATTTTAAAACCCCTGGCACAAGGTTTCTAACCTAATCCACTAAAAACAGAAAAAAAAATTGTGTTTTTTTTTTTGGAAAGATACTTTAATGGAAAATGAACAGAATGAAAAAAATTACAGAATAGAAAAATGGACGGAAGGACAAGAACTATTGTTGCTGCTATGGAACATAGCCCTGGAAAGAGCTCTGATACCACTTGTTAGGAACCTTCATATAAAAATAAGCATAACCACAATAGCAATGCAGGAATTAATGGAAATGCTTATAAACTAAATGACCATGAAAATGAAAATAACAGAAGTGCTCAAGAAAATAACTAGATGGAAATACAACAAACTTATATTAATCAAGCGGAACAGATATCGCAGGCCTCTTCGAGGGGGCAACCTCCTTGGAAGCAGAGCTCCAATACAATTTGAGAAAAATATGAGATACATTCTACTCCAAACCCATGTCCTTATATAGACTCTTATTTACCCTAACCCTAATGCTCAAGGGTCGGACCACATGAAAGAGGGGACCTGAGCTACTAACTCCTACTTATAATAAAAGTAAAGGTTACATCATAATGGGCCCATACACACTAGGCGCCCAAGGTGCAAACATACACCAACACTAGACAAGTACATAACAATGGTTGTGTTAGGATAGGGTCCTAACACAAAGCAAGACAAATTTGAATGAGGATTGAACCGCAAATGAGTTCATTGTCATAAAAATTAAATAATAACATTTCAAATACTTCTCAAAAATTAAGGAAGTGGTATCTAGGAGGGTAAGTTCAGGGAAGAATGGAACTAGTAACCTCATATTTGTGCATACGGTTCCTTAACCAAAAGACTAAACTTGGATCTTCGGTAATCTGCTAACTTTCCTTTATCATTTATTCATACATGCACACATGGAGTTGCTATGGTGCAAAGAAACTGAGAATTTGGGAGAGTGAAACTTATTACTCCTTACTTGTGGATATGAATCCTTTACCAGGACACCAAACTGGCATCTTAAACAAGGATACACTCTCCCTAGTATTGTGAATGTGGATACTTAACCAAAAGAATGGCATCCTCAGCAACAGACACACTTTCCTTATTATATATATTACAGACAGACAGACTTGCTATGTTGTTAACACACTGATAATTGGTAAGAATGGAACTGACACCTTTATACCTGTTTGTATCAACCAACAAATCAAAGCCAGACCTTCAGCAAGTTATCCACTTTATGGTATATATATGTCCCTTCCACCAACAAGTTTAGCAGAAACAGATACACACAAAGCCCACTACAATCGCATTAGACATGTAGGTGCACAACTGTGTTGATTATCTAATTAATATATCTATCATAGTTAATTGTCATTGTTAATCACGTAATCTATCCCCAATGGAAATATACCATGCATAACTTAAGACTCATTCATATAAGCTATTTTCAATTAAGGGGCACTCAAATGATATCCTCATAGCAAACTGCATTGAATTAGGATTACAATGAAAATCCAAAAAATGATCAGCAAGAGTATTTACCACGCAACTCTGCAAGGTACTTGACTACTAGAGTAATGAAATTGTAAATATTTTATTACATTAATGAACTTACACAACTAGATAACTTTGCTGGATCTACCTCCATCTTCCTATACACACATTTACAGGAAAAGATGTTTCTCCCTGATGCTGAATAATTAGTTTCATGAAGAACTATGATTCTTCGAAGTAGAGGAAACATTATGCATGTCATTAACCTCAGACATATCTATTGAAGAGGCCAGAAGATCTTTTTCATTTTGTGCCTGTCGGAGTTTGTTACACCACAAATCAAAAGCCATGCTCAAATCAGGCCATGCTTTCCTAGATTTAAGGCAAGAACTTATCCAAATTTTGAAAACTTGTTCTTGGTCTGCCATAGGAAGAGTAGCAACAAGAGCACTCAACCCTTGTTCCAGACTACCATGCAGTTCATTGTCCTTTATTAAATACCCATCATCATGAGTAAGCTTTGCTATCACAGGTAACCAATTTGTAACCAAAGCAAAACGAACAGATCTTGGACAAATCACTTCACCAATCTGCAAAGCCTGAAGCATGCGAACTAGAATGCCGAATAAGGTCTCTGTGAGTGGATTCTGATACATTCGAATTACCATCAGCTGTGCAAGATCTTGTTCTTCTGCAAACATTTTGACAGCCATGTCTGCTATCTGCAAATCAAAAATCTCATCAAGAAGCCATCGAAGTGCAGAACTTGCAACATTGATCTGATGAGAATTCCATGAACTAAAATTGACAAATTTCCGCAACTGTGCCTTGACAAGCTCTAGATTACTCTGGAGCTCCTTGAAAAGTGCTAATTTATTCACATCTGCAAAGGCTGGAGAAGCATGTAGCTGCTTATTTTCTAGCAGTACTCTCTTCGTAATTTCACAGGCCTTTTGAGATGCTCCATTGGATACCAGACGTAACAATTCATGCAAAATTTCTTCCATGATTTTGACTGGCTTAAAGTCTGGAACACCACCAGTGGTGGAAAGACGGATGGCTAAATCAGGAGATAATTGTAATTGCAATGACATAATAGAGGATCGAATTTGATGCTCATTCTCTGCAGTCCAAGGTACAGCTTCCAGGTATTGCATACATGCACTTAAACAGTCAGTGAAGAGCAATTCTGAAGCAATTTCCAGTATTGACAGGGCCTCCTCGACACTGGAGAGTGTGACGCCCTCTGGAGAATACATCATTTGAATACATTTCACATAGTCGTCAACATTTCGGCAACCATTCAATGTAAGTTCAATAGGCCCTATGCCATCACCAAGTGACCAGCGTTCCGACAGCCTGGCTTCAAAGAACTCAGATTTTCGAAGAGCTTGAGAATGGAGATACAGGGGAGGTCTTTCTGGTCCCTCTAAGGGCACCAACCTTAGTATTACATCTGCAGTATCCTTGTCTCCAAATATTGGCTGCAGATGGGCCATTCTACTATGGCAATTAAACAATTTCAGAGTAAGGTCTGCAAATCATCAGATAAAATTGTTCAAGACCTGGCATAGGTCAAAGGTTTGTCAGAAGCAGAATTTTCCGGTTTAATACATGGCCTGCGAAAGGCTATGTTCATTTTCGCATGCAAAGCATAAAGAAAAATATCACCACTTTAGGTTTTCAACCTGTGAATTATATTTTGTCCCTTCGTGGCTTCAGAATCTTTATACTGTAGCCTCAAAAACGTGCTTTTAACAATCCACAAACCGGATTTAATTCAGTTAAAAGTAAAAGACATATGTCCGTGCATCAGAACCCCAGCGGGGATCTATCTACCTTCAACACGACGTCAGAGAAAACGTGCCGTTCTCCAAGTGGATCCAATATTTGTGAAAAAGCAGCAGAATCGAAGTCTTTCAATCGTGAACCTCCAACGTCGCATTTCTGCTAGAGTCATAATTATATCTATCAAGAGAAGTCCTTTTACCTGAAGAAAACAAAATGTATGCCTCCAAACTAAAAAACCTACTTAGAAGTGCCAGAACTGAATATTTAAACTGTATTGCTCCAAGGCCCCCCTCCTGCGCAATTTTTTGCAGATCCTTTTTTCAAAAACCTATCACCTAACCATTATTCAAACTGTCTCGCTTCAAGACTGCTGTTTTATGCGAAAATTTACAGATAATTCACGAGAAAACTATATTCACAAACATTTAAACAGTATTGCTCCGACAATGCCCTCTTGCAAAAAAATATCTAAAGATAGTTCACAGGAAACTCAAGAAGAGCCCCGGAAATAATATTTGACACTTCTTACAACTGAAATTAGACCTAAGGTTGCAGAATTTTACCGATAAGCCTTCGAATCCCGTTATCCGAGCTCCGACGCTTCAGATTCTCCTTTCTGTACGAAATTTATGTCAAATTCATCAGAAAAGGCAAAGCTACGCTTGCAAACATCACAAAACTGAAATTATAAGCAAATGGGGAGTCTTTACCGTCAAGAAATAGAAATGCGTTATATTATGCTGCAAAAAACCGTCGTTTCAATTCCTTAAAAACTCCAAGTTCACCACGCGAAATACAATGTTGAGCTTCCGATGCAATTCGCCCGCAACAAAGCCTTCAAGCTACGCTGCTCTGAGACTGTCTTTCCCTTCGACTAAATCAGATTGTGAAAATTAGCGTTCCATACCACAATCGCGGAAGAGTTGACCCTAACCCTGCGCCAAAGGAACTCACAAGCACGTAGTTGCAACGGTGTCCCGTAGATTCCCTCTAAAGGAATAAGGAAGAGAATCCACGGTCCTGGAATGATGAGTAAATCTGCAGGATTCGATCCGAAATCAATCTCCCCTGTTTTTTTAATGAATATTATAAAATAACTACATCTTTTTAATTTTATAAACTGTTTTCCCATTCTCGCTTCCAGCTGGCGGCCATGAATCGTGGACATCTCTAAGATTTTTAGGTAAGAATAAATTAAAAAACAATTTATCCTTAAAAGCAACGTATCCACAAATACTCTTGCCACCTTTTCTTAAAGTATGCCGTAATTTAAAACGACGAAAATTGATTCGTTTTCAACTGCCAGTCATGGTCATCCAAACGAACTCGTTTATTCGTGATCAATCAACTGCTGGTCATCCAAACGAACTCGTTGATTCGTGATCAACTGCCGGTCATTAAAAGCGGGAGTAAAACATCTTATTTTTTCAAGTTCGGTAATTAAATATTTTTTCTTTTAATAAAAATAAAATAATATAGGATTTGTTTTAATGGAGAGTGTAATTGCTACAGTGTTATTATAACGGTTTTGTTTTTTAGAAGGTTTAAAATTTTTATATAATTTGAATTTGATTCTAATTTATATTATATAAAATCATTATTTTTATTAAAAATAATAATAATAATAAATAACATAGGATTATTTCATTATATTTTTAATTTAAAGTTTAAAAAACAAACTATAAGCTTTAAAAATATTTTATTCTATTTTATTGTAATTTTTTAAATTTATTCTATTTTACTATATTTTAACTGTATCATGTCGCCAGCGAATAAATAAATAAATATCATAGAATTGTATCATTGTATTTTAAGGTTTACAGACCAAAAGATTTCCAAGATTTTAAAAATATGTTATTTTATTTTACTGTATATTAAAAGTATTTATTTGTTGGTTAGGTTGATTGGTAAGTTTTAGCGTTTATGGAAAAGAGATTTAGGTTAAAATCACGAGCGTTTATAGCGTTTATTTGTTTGTAAAGGTAGTGTTGTGACCATTTCACAACGACTTTAAAATTGGGGATTTATTGAAATTTTTTTTGGAAACTTTGATACTTAGTTCGAAGTCTTGGTTTGTTTGTGTGTTTCATTGTAACGTTGTTATTTGATTGTCTCAATTTTAAATGATTTATAATTTTTAAATTAAAATATTTAAAATTATTAAATTAAAATTAAAACAATTATTTATATTATTAGATTAAATTTAAAACAATTTTGTTTTATAAAAGAGGTTTTTAATGTTTAAATTAAAATTTGTTTGTTTATGGTTTTTGCAGGTTTTGAAGTAAGCAGTACGGTTTTCGATGTGGACCAGTAGACTCAACACAAGGTGGTCAATGTCTAGCACGGTTTTCGAGGAAGTCAAGAGGAGAATGTTGAAGAGCCACCTACTGGCTTGGCTGAATCAATAGCCATAGTGTGTATTCGACATTATAAACTCTTCATCGTTTTTTCTGGGATGAATGTTCCAAAATGTGAAGAGTCCATGATTAGAGATGTGCAAAGATTCGTCCTTAGGTACAATGAGATTAAATCAGGACGTGTTTGTTGACATTGTTGCGATGGCACACTATAGTCGAAGGAATGATGATGTGGATAAAACTGACGACACGCTGGATTTTACCTCCATGGCATGGATGTTGAGTAACATTCAGGGAGCTTAATTTAAGATGACTATATTACCTACCAACAGTTCGGTTATCAGAGAGGTAGTTCATCGTGATCCAATTACAATATGAGTTCATCATAGCGCAGTAGTCCGTCGGAGATGTTTTACTAGATCTCGACAAAGTTATAAAACAAACCATACATGATGAATAAAGGAGAATACCATCTATGAAGTTAGTTTTGTTGTTCAGATCGTACACAGTCGTCGATAACTTTACAAAACGTAGTGTGAGGAGTAGGTTTGGTGTCTGGCCAAGATGCATTTGGAGGAAAATAGTGACGAACGACATGATGACGACGAAAGAGGCTACGAATATAGTAAAGGATGGTGGCTATAGTGGAGGCTTCCACGAATAAAGTCATATGGCAGATTGCAGGGATCGTCGTGAAGGGAATAGTTACGTGGAAACGTTCTCATTGTAGAAAGCCCAAAGATACCGGGACTGTGGACAGACATGTAAACTGCTAGACTAGCATATTGTTGGAGATGGTCATCAACGATGAAACTATACTAGATTGACATTGATTCTGGGGTACGCGAGGGGCCAAGAAGATGTTGAGGCAAATCATGGTGCAAATTCGTACGATCAAAGGATATTGACGAAAATGCAAGGATGCACGTGATATTAATAAAAATACAAAGAGTTTTTTTACCACAATGTCCAATAAATCCATCACCCTTGTCTGTTGAATCGCTAGTATAATAAAAGTGTTTCATTCTCTACATGTCAGTGTTTAGCGTTCATGTTTTCATAAGTAGCGTTTTATTGATTTTCATAAAGTTGAATGAATTTGTGATAAACCACATGAATTATTAACGGTGCTTTTCATATGAAGAATATTGGGCGTTGTATTGAGGTATGAGTTCGAATTGAAAGAGATGACGATGCAGATTCCATTGAGTGTAATATGCAGGTTGTGGCAACAAAAGTAGTGGCATAAAGAAGATGTATAATGACGATAGTGTATGAGGCGCTTGGCATGTTATTTTTGCAAATTCAAATTGTCCGGTGGTCTTATTGAGACATAACATCATGGGAAATAGTGCTATTATTATTGTGGAATATAGCACCATTGTTATCCAAGAATAATGATTATAAGATGTGATGTGTTTATAAACATATCATGTAAATGGTTAAGACTATATGTTAATCTTATAACAATATCACACCGAAAGCATTTAAGAAAAAGCAAAATTTATTTGAAAATAATTATATGAACAAAATGGAACGAATTGTAAAACGACAGAAACTGAATTCTTTGGAGGATAAATAAGAGATTGAAAACCAAAGAAGGGATCAGAGACAAAGAACCATAATTGCAAGTGAAAACAATGTTGGCATTGAATTCGTTTTGGAGCTCTCATTCCACGCTAGATCGTATCATTTCACATGGGATGCCATTTCAAAACAGGGTATTTTGTATTTTCAGAGTTTATTGAAAATCTTATTTTTGTAATATGTTGGAAATACATGAGTTTTATACATGTTGATGGTTAACTCATTTGTTATTTTTCAATATATTGCATTTTTCCTTAGAATATTACACCACATTAAATGTTAGATTGCGTGAATATGGATCACATTAATGTTGGTTTTGTAGGATACTAATGTTGCAGGGTCTGTGAGGAATTTTAAAGTTTCAGCATTTTATTTCATTTTATTTTTATTTCTCTAACCCTATCTTTTTCATTTTTTTAAAGTTTTCCAAATAAAATAAAAAATGTAAATAATAAAAAATCCAAAAAAAGAAAGGCATGGGTTCAAAGAATAAGCTTTAAATTGTTATTTAAAGCAATTTCGATTTTAGTTTGAAGCAAATTGGAAATTATAAAATTATTTATAAAGTTCATATTTTCAAGGAATTTTATAATTTCACAAGCTTTATTTCACATTTCAAGCTTTGCATTTCATTTTCAAGCAATAAATTAACTTATATTTATGAAAATTAATTTCATTAAAGGAGGTAATTTATATGGCATTTTAAAAGCCATTGTATTTAAAGCTATAGATTAACTTCCCTTTATGAAAATTGTAATTTCATCAAAGGGGGCTAATTTATAAGGTATTTCAAAGGTTACTACAGATAAAATCTACCTAAAATCTGTCAAGATAAATGAACCAAAGCACTTTCATCATGGTCATATGAGGGCCAATCACATTTTCTTTTCTTTTAATTTTCATGAACAATCAATAGCATAGCATAATAAAATGATACCAAATAGGCCCCTTGTTAACAGTTATTTGCAAATCACTAAGGTATTCTAAGCACTTATTTGACACATTTTCACAACATACAAGCACATATTAAGTAAAAGGAACCTTGGAGAAATTTCTATTTCTTTGCAAGAGAGGGTTTTCATTTTAAAATCCTAACTATGATGGTGATTTTGCAATTGGGTAAAATTTCCACTCAACAAAATTGGCGCTAGAAGGAGGGCTTGAATTGGTTTATTTTGTTGCTACTTAAATGCTAAATAATTCATGTCTACTTGAAAGGTTTATTTGAAGGTATTGGTCTTGACTAATAAGGTTTTGTTTACAGGTAATCACATTCCTTGATTGGAGACCTATTTAATTGATGATGCATTGAGGTTAACATTTTGCAAATTGGAGAATATTCTTTAATGTCATGTTTAATTGATGCATATCTTTCGATTGATTGTTAGTCATTTCATGCTTCTTTGCAAAATATTTCTTTGACTAACAAATTTGGCATTAAATTTGTGTTCTTTAAGATGGCAATGCTCACTCCAACAGGAATGACATCTTGGATAGAGGGTTATTATCATTATTTAAACATTCCTACCCATCAAATTCTTGAAGATGTAGAAGAATATTTACCTCAGTTTAGGCATGATGTGACCTTGGCTGAGGAACATATTTAGAGATACAAGGACATTTTAATTTATTTGAAAATTATGCATGAAGATGTTGCTTGTAGGTTGTTTTCACACACTTTGGATGAGGTTGCATTGGACTGGTATATTCATTTACCTCTAGATTCTAGCATGTCTTGGGATCGATTAGAGGTAATATTTCTTAGTCATTTTGGAGAGATGGTTGACTTGGAGATGAATCCATGAGTCAATTTAATGATAGGTTTCATAAGTTGTATACCGAAATGAGGATACACTACATCATTTAAAAAAAAAAGCCATTCAAATATATCTAGAAGCCTTAGACCCATTTAATTCTACATTCTTAGGGAGACTTCTTAAAAATTCATCCTTGTCTAAAGCCTATAGTAAGGCAATAACCATAGAACAATGGTGGATTTCGAAAGGAGTTGATGTGGGTAAATTATAATTACTTAACCTTAAGGTTTCAAATTAGATACCACCTATGACTCCTGATGCACATTTTTCTTTCATGTATAATTGCTCTTTAGGAGTTATGGATTTCAACCAATACCAACCATATAATATGGCACCCTTTAATATAACAATATCTAATGTGAGCAATCAATGGGATGAAGTTGAATATCTAAATGTTACAACCACCTTAGATATTGTGCAAGAAGAGGTGCAAGTTTTAAAACCAATATTCACCAATGAGGATTGTGGTAATCAAGCCCATCAAAATTTAGAACGATATGAGTCTTCCAATATTGGAGAAGCCTTATATCTAACTAGCTTTGAAACTTGTGATAGATCAGAATCTTTCATAGAGTTGAGTGAAACAATTAAAGCAGATGATCAAGAAAGCCAATGTGTTTCAAATAGTGACTCACTAGAAATGAAAGGTTTAGAGTCATTATTTACAAGTGAGGATTGGGATAATCATAGAAAATTAAATGCAGGAGTTGATCCAATTTTGGAAACACTAGAGTCTCCAAGAGTGGTTGAAAGTGATTTTAAAGAGGAATCAATAGATAATGAAGACACGATAGAGTTTCATCCCTTGGCTTTAGAAGATAACTATTATAATGGTTGGGGTATGTATGATGAATCATTGTTTTCTCACACTCCTACTAATGAAATTTCTATTTCACTTGATATGCAGGATGTTGAAAACTCTATCTCACATGAGGATCTTGCAATTCCTATTCAACTTGAAAATGGCATGCCATTTGCAAAAATAGAAAAGGTTCCAAAATTTGATCATTTTGAATATGATTTTGTGGAACACCTTGTTGCAATAGAAAGGGAAGAAATGGTAAATGTTTCTTATGATTCATCTGTTTTAGATGAGGAAGAGGTAAAATCTTCTCTTTCATTTTGGAATACTGAATATTTGGGTGCAAATTCCCATTATTATATTGAAGAAACTCCATGGGTGGCTAACAAAGAATTAGAATTTTCTATTTATCCTAAAGAAAATATTACTTTATTTGATCAACAAGATCTATGGTTTGAAAAGGATGGACATGTTCTTGATTGGATGCCTAATTTTTATGTTTTTGAAAAATAGGTCATTGATGAAGGTAAAGGGATACGATATGATGATGGTGATAGAAACCATGAAGAAAAATAAAAGATTACAATGGCTCACCAAGTAGTGGTAAATAAAAGTGTACAAAAGGTAGAATCTCATCCTTTGTGTCCAAACATCCAAGAATCAGGTAAAAGTTTGCATAATTATTTATTGGATTCAAATGTTATTTATGATGAAATATCATGTAAGGTTAACAAAGAACTAGAATGGATTCCTACTATACCACAAATAAGATTTACTTTGCTGAATGAAACAAAAGTAGATGTGCTTGAATTGTTGAATCAAGTTCACCAACAATTAACAAATGAATTTAGGATACAAACTTATAATGATTCTCATTTAGTAGATATCCTAGATTCTTGCAAATTGTTGCATGAGTATGATTGGCCTAAAGACATAAATGATGACTTGGTTTTAAAAGTTTCAAAAGTAGCCTCTTATTTGAAAGAAATCCTATATGCTTGTGAAAATGAGAATTCAATTCAAAATGATAAATCAGGTTTTGAAGTTCACACCTCATTGAATAGGCAAAAGATAGTTGAAAATCATGTATTTTCTTGCAAATTTAATCAATCAAAATTTCAGCATGGAATTGCTAATATCATTGAAACAAATTGGTGGGGTGAGAGAGACAAAATGAGATGTTTTGTTATGTATGGCCTAATCTTACTTTGGTTGGATTTATGTAAAGCTTGGCATGCATATCAGGATATATGTTTTTTAAAATGTGCTATTCATGTTTGAGATCCAGGGAAGTGATAATCTAAATTTTTGTTGTACCATAATATATTATATTGTATATTTTTGTACATAGTGATTTTGGTTTTGTAGTTTTACTTGTATATGATTTTTTTGCTTTTGTTTTGTTAATCATCACCTATTTTTTATGTTCATGTTATTTGGGAAGTTTTAAATGTGTTTTCATTTTAGGTTTGCAATAAAATTGGTTTATGCCATTTTTTTTGGATTTCAATTCATGTTATCATGTTGTTTTTTAACTTTTGTAAAAATTTTGGCTTTTGTTCCTTTGTTTGAGGTATGTTTTGTAAATGCAATAAAAATTTGGTGTATTTATTGGTATTTGTTCTTGTGTCACTTACGACTAGTTACTTGTTTTGAAAACATCTGAAACTTGAAGAAAAGGAAAGTGAGATTGTTTAATATGTATCCTTATGAATTTGGATCAAGATAGTAAAATTTGGAACAATGAAATCATTTTGCAAAAGCTCCACAGGTATTTCATTACACTAAAAAGAATATTCATTGAAATATTAAAGGATGAAGTTATTCAGTTTTGCATATTAAGGTGAAAATCCAATGTACTCTATTTTTAGCCTTACTTGATCTTTAACCCAAGTGGTAGGTGAATTTTGCAAAGCAATATAAAGCTTGATACAAAAAAAAAGTAAATACAATGGAAATTAAAGTTAAATCAATCACAATAGTCTAGAGAATCTTCACCATAGCTATAGATGTCTGACTAGCATTGGAGCTATGTCTAGACTGAAATAAAGAAAAGAAGCAAAAAGTAAAATTTATTTAAAACTTGGATGATTCAGACAACCTCTACCGAGGCTATAAATGCTTGGTTCATAGTAGAGCAAAGTATCGAAGAGAACAAGGTTACCTCCACTAGAGATATGGATGCTCACTAGTAGTGGATCAATGCAGAGGTGCACTTAAAAGAGGAAAATTCTATAGCCTAGCTATAAAATTGATAATGGAAGTCTAAATGGTTTCAAGAATACAAAATGAATCAAAGAACACACACCGAGTAGAGGCAAATGATTCAACTATTTTATTTTGAAATTATCTATTCACATTCTTTGAATATTATTGATGCTTATTTTTCTGATTTTTGGGTTTTGTTGGTTTCAGAATTGGGTTCTTATGTCCGAAATGCTTAGGAGCATTTCCTAGCAGAGTCACCATTTATTGTGACCATTTCACAACGACCCCAAAATTGGAGATCCACCAAATGTTTGTGGGAACTTTGATACTTAGTTTGAAGTCTTGGTTTGTTTGTGTGTTTAATTGTAATGTAATGTTTAGTGTTGTTATTTGATTGTTTTTATTTTTAATGATTTAAAATGTTAATTTCAAATTTTAAATGTTTAAATTAAAATTAAAACAATTATTTACATTATTAGATTAAAGTTAAAATAATTTTGTTTTATAAAAGAGGTTTTTAATGTTTAAATTAAAAATTATTTGTTTATGATTTTTGCAGGTTGTGAAGTAAACAACACGGTTTTCAAGGTGGACCAACAAACTCAACACAAGGTGATCAACTCCTAGTACAATTTTCGAGGAAGTCAAGAGGCGCATGTTGAAGAGCCACCCGGTGGCTTGGCTAAATCAATAGCCACAATGTGTATTTGATATTATAAACTATTCATCGTATTTTCCTAGATGAATATGAGATCTAAAATGTGAAGAGTCCATGATTAGAGATGTGCGAAGATTCATCCTTAGGTACAATGTGATCAACTCATGACATGTTTGTTGATGTTGTTGCGATGACACACTAAAACTAAAGGAATGATGATGTGGATGAAACTGACAATATGTTATATTTTATCTCCACAACATTGATGTTGAGTAACAATCAGGGAGCTTAATTTATGACGACTATATTACCTACCAACAGTTTGGTTATCGAAGAGGTAGTTCATTGTGATGCAGTTACATTATGAGTTCATCATAGCACAGTAGTTTGTCAGAGATGTTTTACTAGATCTCGACGAAGTTATAAAACACACCATACACGATGAATATAGGAGAATACCATCTATGAAGTTAGTTCTATTTTTTTAGATCATACACAACCATCGGTAGCTTTACAAAATGTAGTGTGAGGAGTAGGTTTGGTATCTGGCCAAGACATGTTTGGAGGAAAACAGTGATGAACGACATGATGACGATGAAAGAGGCTACAAATATAGTAAAGGATGGTGGCTATAGTGGAGGCTTCCACAAACAAAGTCATATGGCATATTGTAGGGACCTTCGTGGAGGGAACAGTTATGTGGAAATGTTCTCATAGCAGAAGGACCAAAGATATCGGGACTGTGGACAGACATGTAAACTTCTAGACTAGCATACTATTGGAGATGGTCATCAACAATGAAACTAGACCAGATTGATATTGATTTCGGGATACACGAGGAGCCAAGAAGACGTTGAGGTAAATCATGGTGTAATTCATACAAGAAGTAGTGGATATTGATAAAAATGTAGGGATGAACATGATATTATTGAAAACACAGAGTTCTTTTTATTGCAGTGTCCAATGAATCCATTACCCTTGTTTAATGAATCGCTAGTATAATGAAACGTTTCATTCTATACATATCAGTGTTTAGCGTTCATGTTTTCATAAGCAATGTTGTATTAATTTTCATAAAGTTGAATGAATTTGTGATAAATCACATGAATATTTAACAGTGCTTTTCATATGAAGAATATTGGGCGTTGTATTAAGGTATGAGTTCGAATTGAAAGGGATGATGATGCAAATTCCATTGGGTGTAATATGTAGGCTATGGTAACAAAAGTAGCGATAGAAAGAAGATGTATAATGGTGGTAGTTTACCAAGCGCTTGGCATGTTATTCATGTTTTGCAAATTCAAGTTGTCCAATGGTCTTATTGAGACATAACATCATGGTAAATAGTGCTATTATTATTGTGGAATATACCACCATTGTTATCCAAGATAATGATTATAAGATGTGATGTGTTTATAAAAATATTATGTAAATGGTTAAGACTATATGTTAATCTTATAATAATATCATGTCGAAAACGTTTAAGGAAAAGCAAAATTCATTTGAAAATAGTTATATGAATTGAACGGAATGAATTGTAAAACAATAGAAACTGAATTCTTTGGAGGATAAATAAGAGATTGAAAACCAAAGAAGGGGTCGGAGATAGAGAACCAGAATTGCAGGTGAAAAGAATGTTGACATTAGATTCATTTTGGATCTCTCCTTCCATGCTGGATCGTATCATTTCACATGGGATGCCATTTCAAAATAGGGTATTCTGTATTTTTCATAGTTTATTGAAAATCTTATTTTTGTAATATGTTGGAAATACATGAGTTTTATACATGTTGATGGTTAACTCATTTGGTATTTTTCAATATATTGTATTTTTCCTTAGAATATTGCACAACATTAAATGCCATATTGCATGAATACAGATCACATTAATGTTGGTTTCACGGGATACTAATGTTGCAGGGTCTGTGAGGAATTTTGAAGTTTCAACATTTTATTTTTATTTCTCTAACCTTATCTTTTTTCATTTTTTTAATTTTTCCAAATAAAATAAAAATATAATAATTAAAAAATTCAAAAAGAGAAAGCCTCGGGTTCAAAGAATAAGTTTTAAATTGTTATTTAAAGCAATTTCGATTTTAGTTTGAAGCAAATTGGAAATTATAAAATTATTTATAAAGTTCATATTTTCAAGGAATTTTATAATTTCACAAGCTTTATTTCACATTTCAAGCTTTGTATTTCATTTTCAAGCAATAAATTAACTTATCTTTATGAAAATTAATTTCATTAAAGGAGGTAATTTATATGGCATTTTAAAAGCCACCGTATTTAAAGTTATAGATTAACCCCCCTTTATGAAAATTGTAATTTCATCAAAGGGGACTAATTTATAAGATATTTCAAAGATTATTACAGATAAAATCTATCTAAAATTTGTCAAGATAAATGAACCAAAGCACTTTCATCGTGGTCATATGAGGGCCAATCACATTTTCTTTACTTTTAAGTTTCATTAACAATCAATACCATAGCATAATAAAATGATACCAAATAGGCCCCTTGTTAACAGTTATTTGCAAATCACTAAGGTATTCTAAGCACTTATTTGACACATTTTCACAACATACAAGCACATTAAGTAAAAGGAACCTTGGAAAATTTTCTATTTCTTTGCAAGAGAGGGTTTTCATTTTAAAATCCTAACTGTGATGGTGATTTTGCAATTGGGTAAAATTTTCGCTCAATAGGTAGTAGTCTAACTTGAATCCCTTGAGTGCAACTAGTCCAACGATAATGATACCAATCTTGAGGAGCAGTGGTCCTCTTCATGTCGGGCTAAACAACGACGAAGTGGAATAGGGGTTATAGGGGGCAACCCCAAGATTTGAACCCTGCTTGGTAATAGAAAAGTACTGTGGATGTAACCGATTTCTCTATGTATCAAAGAATATATATCTATTTTATTGTATTGTATTTTAAGGTTTTAAAAATTTAGCCTTTTTAAGGCAACATAAATGTTAGACTTTATTATATTATTTAATGTTTGTAGTTATTTAGAGATTAATATTTTTTTTAATATAAAATTTGAATGATTATATCTTCCATGAGAATAGAAGATAAAAAAAGAAGGTTTAAGGTGAAACATCAAAGATATTTTGAAACTAAGAGATACTATAAACCTTAAATGTAGATGATGTGCATAGATGTTGGTTTGCAGATATGCATGGCAAAGTGTGATGAATACCGATGTATTATGACAAAATATTTGAAGATATAAAATAAAATATTGTGTTAAATATTGTTTGTGCCTCCTAAAATTATTGTGATTTTCCTTGATTCCAATGGTATCAGAGCAAGATAAGTTTGTGTAAAGAGATTGTATGAAGGGGAAATTTTTGTCATCTAACAACATGCCTTTGAGAAAATAACTTTTACAAATTATGTGAAAGTTGCCAAACATATTTGATGGAGTTGTCCAAAATAATGAAGCTAGTCAACTTTAGTCTTGTTAGAGTGCTAAAATTCTAAATCACATTAGACTAAGGTATATCATCCAAATCCTGCATATTTTTAAAAGAGTCTGCTTTAGTAATTTATTTTTCTTCCCTAGGTAGAGATGTTTTAATTCTCTCCCTACAATCCTCACTTCTTGTGTTTAAGTCTTTGCTTCAAATTTGGCCTCAAAAAAGTTGTTTCCAATCATAGATTCTACTTATATAACTCTTTAATATGTACTCTATATCAAGAAGTCTATTATTTTTTCCTTTCACTTCAAAACTGATATTCCATTCAAAAACTTATAATTTTCATAGAGTGTAGATGTTTTTCTTTAACTAAATGCAAATATTTATCTATTATCCATTCCCAAATGTAAAATAATGCCACAATCATTTTAAACCTTTTACGTCGTTGAAAGCACCAGGAAAGGGACAAGCATTCAGTCCAATGAGGCTCGAGATTTGAACCTTGGAACTCCGCCCCCTTATAGGATTTGGTCGAACCAATTGGTCTACACCCCGAACCTCATTATTATGAGTCATTAAAATATATTTATCCTACGATAAATGTAGAGATTTTTATTTTTGATATACAGGGTTTTTTTCCATGTAGCCCATCTCAGTAAGTATTTAATCTAGTGAGGGGTACTTGGAGGGGCTTGGGATTGGATCTCCTGTGTGTTTGAGGAAATGAGTTGGTGAAAGTAGAAAGGTCATGAATTTTAGGAATGTGAAAAGTCTCTTGTCCAAGTTGTATATATTAAAAATAAAATATTGTAATAGGTGTGTGAGAACAAGCTTTGCAATACAGTGTATTTGCATTGTTTGAGTTGATATATTTATCAATAATATTATTTAGTAAGTCTATTATTGAATGTATGTAGTTGTGTGAATTTTATATTTCTAGATCTTGTGAGAATAGGGTTGAATTACTAACAATGGTATCAAAGTCACTATTATGCAAAGCCTTTATTATGAAGAGAGAAGACATTGAGGAGGCACTATAGGAAAGTGTCAAGAAAGGAGATGTTGAGGAGTTTTTGAAGCAAAGTGTTGAAATAGGCAACATTGAAAGGTTCAAGTTCAAGTGCTTGAGTGTAGGCATCTAAGACTATGAGCTCAAGGAAGGAGAGTGTTGGTCTGAAATGTTGGAGAATATTACATTATTTGATACATGTCTAGATTAGGATTTACTTTATGCAATGGAATAAATGCACAAGAATGTGCAATGATGTAAATGTGCATGTTGTCCACATGTACATGAGTCCTTTAGAATAGGAAGAACAAGTGTCCTAGTTAGGTATGCATGTGCACACATGTCTATCATGCATAGGAATATGAAGAGTCATAGGAAGAGTGAAGGCCAAGAAACACCATATGAAGAGTCACATTCCATCCTATATATGGATGTGCAATTGTAATAGAAGTAGCATCACAAAGGGAAGATCATGAGATGGGACATCACCCATGGAGCAATGGAAGGTGATGTAATATGATGTATTTGAGGTCTTTTATTCAATAAGAGTTTATTGTATTTTTTAGCATTTGCCATTAGCAATATTTGTGAATATAAGCTTATTTGCTTAGCATTATTATTTCCTTCATATTGAGTTGAGTATTATTGATTTAGTGGCCATATTATTGAGTGATTATTCATTAAAAGTTAATAGTGGTATCAAAGCCATGGTAGATCTAGCCACAATAGGTCTAGATAGGAATTGAGAGAGCCACTAGAAACTATTCTAGTTTTTCATCATTCAACACCATTGTTGTGTTTTTGCAAACCAGACGTGCCTTTGGACCTACCCCTTGCAAAAGTTGTTGGCTTTGAGATTGTTTGATAGAAGTTATTATATAGATTGGAAGGAAGGAAATTTCTACTAGTTAAGAAGAGACCAGTAAAGATAAAGGAAATTACCTCTGGAAAGAAAAACCAGAGAAGATAAAAGAAATTACCTCTGGAAAGAGAAACTAGAGAAGATAAAGAAAATTACCTCTAGAAAGAGAATCCAGAGAAGATAAAAGAAAATTACCTCTGGAAAATAAAACCAAAGAAGATAGCATTTCTCACTAGGTTGAAAGAAAACCAGTGAAAGTTAAAGATTTACCTATTCCAAGAGCAAAATTGAAATAGAAGAAAATTTACAAGTCTTGAAGAGAGACCTTGATATTGAAGATTTAGAGACCCTTAGAAGAGGTCCTATTGATAAATTTGATTGATTGAAAGAATATAGATTCTAGATTATTGATTGGCTAGAATATTTCCACAAGGTTGAAGGAACACCTGTGAAGACTAGGATTCAACATTGATTTGATTCCACTAGTTATAGCTAGTGAAGATTATTATTTTTGGAACTTTGAATATATTATTGTTGCTTAAGTTCTATTGTAGAAAATAGACATTGAAGGAGGTCCAAGAAGAAGGTCCCAATTGAATATTGAGAAGAACCAAGGAGAGGTTCTCATTGCAAGACTATATATTGAAGAGACCCTAAGAGAGGTCATATTGAAGAACTTCCAATATTGGAAGATTGAAGATTGAAGATTGAAGGACTATTGAAAGTCCCATTGCATATTGAAGCAAAAGATTGAAGATTGAAGATAGAAGGACTATTGAAAGTCCTATTGCAAATTGAAGCAACAGATTGAAGATTGAAGATTGAAGGACTATTGAAAGTCCTATTGCAGATTTTGGAGATCCAAAAAGAGATCTCATTGAAGAATTTCCCATAGTGGAAAATTGAAGAAACCAAGGTAAGTTTCATTGAAAAATAGATTTGAATGCTGCAGAATTAGAAGACCCAAGAATAGAGGTCTAAAGAATATTTTGAAGAAGAAAAGAAGGCTATAGAAAAGCCTTATTGCAGAAGTTGAAGCAACTATTATTGAAGGAGATTTGAAGCAGAGTTCATGGTAGAATATTGCAAGAAGAAAGAGTACCTGACCAAAAGAAATTGGGACAATTGTCGCCATCCGACAACAAGCCCACAAGGAAAGAGGATTTGGCAAGAAGTTTGTCAAATTTGAAGAAGATTTTGAAGAACTCAAGACATTTAGATTCTTGAGAGAGAAGATAGAGATAGAGGTCATATTTGAAGACATAATTCAACAAGAAGTTAGAAGAAAGCAAGAATATTGCATAAGCCATAATTTTGAGAAATTTGAAGAAAAGCACAAGTTGTTGATTTTTAGAAGAAAGGTTGAAAGGACAAAGGATTGCAAAAGATAGAAGCACAAAGTTGCATATTAGAAAAGCTTTGGAGAAGCTTTCAAAGAAGATTTGGACAGCCAACTAAGAGAAGGCTTGATAGTAAAGAGAGCAGCAAATTTGAAGGTTAGTAAACTTCATCAAATCAGATTTTGGAATAACAATTAGAAGGTGTTTAAGCTGCATTTTTGGGCAGCATTGTAAGAACAAAATTAGTTACATTTTAAAGAATCTTTGGAAAATATTTGAGATAGCTTTGGACAACAAAGCATAAGGATTAGTAGCAGCACCTACGAAGGAGGTTGATTGCAGATTTGGAGTGCATTTGGACAACATTTGAAGCTGTAAAAATCAAAGTTAGAAAGCACCTGTTTGAAGAAGAAGAAAGCACTTATTTGGAGGAGAAGAAAGCACCTGATTAGAGGAAAAGAAAGTACCTGAATAGAGGAGAAGAAAGCAAGCTTTGAGGCAGCCACTATTGCTGCAAATAGAAGGGTCTACTAACAACAAAAGAAGGGTGAAAAACCAGCAAATACAAGATAGCAAGCCAAGAAGAAAGAAGCTACAAAAAGGTGTGTAAAATTGATGCCATATAACTTATCATTGCAAAGTTTGTAAAGGAGTTTGTTAAGAGTTTTTAAAGCATCAGTTTTTGAAGTTATTTAGAGCTAGCTAAGAGGAAGTTTTTAAGGTACCATTAAGCTCAAAAGGACATTATTTCACACCATTGAAATTAGTGAAATATTGCATATTATAAACAACAAGATTATAGTTTATTTGGAGTGATAAGAAGTTGATTATATGTTGTTTTTTAATAGAAGAAAAATCAGATTTGCTTAACATTTATTAGTGGGATAAATTTACTCTTATTAGTTGAGAAATCTGCCAGATTATTACAACATTAAATTGAGTTTATAAAAGGAGATATAAGTGAATAGTATATGTTGATTTGTGAGTAAATTTGAAAGAAAATTATCCTACTTTAGTGTGGAAGAAAATTCCTAAAAATTACAGCAATTTTTGAAGAGGAAAAGCAGATTTTGAAAAGGAAAAGAGTTTCAAAATATGAGTAGATTTTAGGTGTTTAATAACACCGGATACATATTAGTGAGTGGTATAGACAACCACCAAAGAAGTGGTGAAAACCACCACCATACATTGCACCATTTGGTAGTATATTATAGGGGGGCAAGTTCATCATCATATGTCCACCCACTTGCAGGAAATAAGCACCAGCATAAGTGCTTAAGGAGAAGGAGCCATTAGGCTCAAAGTTTGGCTAGCCCAAGAACATAGAGAACATCAGCTACAACCTACAAAAGAGATATTACAATAGGGCATATTACAAAATACAAGGTGCACTATCAAAGGAAAAATATAGAAAGATCAAACTGCCATAGTAATTACCATAGGGCCACCATTGAAGCATACAAGAAGGTATTTGGTTGAATCCATCCGTGAGCAAGTCCACCATCATCCAAAGGAAGGAGAAACTCCAACAAGAATACGTTTTCAAGAAGCTAGAATACGTTTTACAAGGAGCAAGAATAAGTTTGGGAAGAGCAAAGGCATTCAAAAGCCTTACAATCCATACATTTGGAAAAAGAGTGCATGCACAAAGAGTTGATTACACTTGTCTCTTCCAAAAGAAGGGAATATCTCCACTTGGCACTAAATACAAAAGTTGGTGCATAAGGTTGAACGTAACTCTACATGAGAAAAGAGCGCTCAAACATTCAAATATTCTTCATTATTATCCAAGCACCCAAGAAGATTGTGTAACTCCCAAGTTGCAAGGAAAAAAGTGACAAGTGTCCACTTTATTCTATTCATGAATGTTAGCACCACCAAGAAAGAAAGACAAGGAGTCAAATAACGTCTACACCACATGGCACACATCCAAAGAAAGGTGAAGCGCTCATATAGCCATAGAGGTATTAATATAGCAATTTTTCCTAGTGCCTTACATAGCAAATACAAGAGGAGAAGCATTAAAGAGGGTCAAAGCATATTTGAAGAGTCATACGTAGTATTCCAAGCAAGTTTGACCAGAGAGATAAGCGCCCAACAAGACCAGCAAGGAGCGCCTAAATATTTGAGGTATTTACCATAGCATTTTACCATATATTAAAGTTTTATATTGATAGGAGGAATAAGAAGGGAATATATTCTAAGGTCAAAGTTTATTAAAAGTAAAAGTGGAGTGATAAGCATTTTTATAACCTTAGAAAATCATATTATTATTTTGAAGCCTATAATTATATTTTTGAAGAGCATTTTCTGGAATTTGAAGGTTATATTGGAGTTTTGTAAAATTGCATACCATAGTTTACAAAACCAATTAAATATTTGTAAAATTATTAAGGTTGGAGAAATAAGGATTCTACATCAAAATAGAATTACAAAATATTGCAAATATTATTTTCAAAATTTCTAAATTTCTAATTTTGGAGGTATAAGGATTTCTACATCAAAAATAGTATATGAAATTTAGAATTAAATATTTTATTCATAAATTTGGGAGATAAAAGGAATCCTACATATTGATAAAATTGCATTGGATAGCTTAATCTCTAAATTCAAAATTATTAGAGATTTGAAGATTTGTAAAGGATTGTTGATTGATAGAATTGATATTAAATATTGTATTGTCATATTCAAACATTAGGGAGATACAAGGATTTCTACAAAACATAATTGAAAGGACAATATTGAAACTAGGGAGATAAAAGGTTGTCAACATTTAAATATTATCCTTAGTCTATCATTCAAAACTAAGGAATTAATTTGAGATAGTTTCAAATACTTATTTGATAAACTAAACTAGGGAGCCATAAGGAAGTCCACCTCAAAGGATTAGAACATTCAAAGCTAAAGCAATTATGGATATGGGAACTAGTAAACATACAATAGGAAATCCTCAATGGATTGATCGCCTTAAAGTCTTAAATATTTTTGGTTTGAAAGAGCTAATTACAAACCTCAATTCAGTAACCAAGTTCATTGAAAGTAGAAGGATGGTTGAATTCAAGTATGAAGTAGAAGCTACAAGACCTATTAATGATGGTACATATGCTCGAGATTTATTTGGGTTCACACAAGATATTGTTGTTCAAGACAACACTAATAGATTTTCTGAGAATCAAATTGTAGGGAATAGAAAAGGAAAATGGATCAATGGTGATCCAAATTTATCTTCCATATTCATACACAAGAATCAAAGGATGGAAGTGATGAAGCAAAAGTGTCTAGACAGGGAAACAAAGAATAATATGATTCTAAGGACAGAAGGAAAAGAAAAATTCTTATACAAGAATCTGATGACTATGCAAGAGCTCAAGAAACTTGTAATATTGAAGCCACAAAGACTGAAATGTACCAACCATTCATTTGATCAAGTATACAGAAAGGTAGCAGATTGGAGAAAGCATAAAAGACTACATCAACAACAATTTCAATGTCAGTACAATCAACCTCGGCTACAATACAAAGAAGGAAATCAAAAGGAGCACTTAGCCCAAAAGATACAAGAAATACAGGAACTAGAAGATACTACAGAAGAACATGAAACTACAACACTTTCAACAAATATAGTATTTTATAAAAATACTAATCAGGATACAAACATGAAGCAAGACAAAGAATGCAAAGAAGAAGAAGACAAGTTCAAGAAAGAATATGAAGATCCAGATTGAAGACTAAAGTCTTCAATAACCAAATAATGTAATACAGGGGGGTGTTGGAGAATATTACATTATTTGATACATGTCTAGATTAGGATTTACTTTATGCAATGGAATAAATGCACAAGAATGTGCAATGATGTAAATGTGCATGTTGTCCACATGTACATGAGTCCTTTAGAATAGGAAGAACAAGTGTCCTAGTTAGGTATGCATGTGTACACATGTCTATCATGCATAGGAAGATGAAGAGTCATAGGAAGAGTGAAGGCCAAGAAACACCATATGAAGAGTCACATTCCATCCTATATATGGATGTGCAATTGTAATAGATGTAGCATCACAAGGGAAGTTCAAGAGATGGGACATCACCCATGGAGCAATGGAAGGTGATGTAATATGATGTATTTGAGGTCTTTTATTCAATAAGAGTTTATTGTATTTTTCAACATTTGCCATTAGCAATATTTGAGTTATTTCATATTCTGAATATAAGCTTATTTGCTTAGCATTATTATTTCCTTCATATTGAGTTGAGTATTATTGATTTAGTGGCCATATTATTGAGTGATTATTCATTAAAAGCTAACATGAAATCTATATAAGGAAAGTTTTGTGCATCCATGGACCTTGACCAACATTTAATGACCTCAAAACTATGAGGCTTTGGGGTCAATCTCTAGAGGAGACCAGTTCCTTGGATGTCCTCGCTAACTGCTAACAAAAACAATGGGGAAAAAGGGTTTTGAAAGAAAGAAATATATTTGAAGCTAGAACTTGTAAGTGGTGCAGATTAGGCCACATCAAGACACATATAAGAGATTATGCAATAAGACAAGTGAATTATCTAACATACTAGCTTGTTTCTCATCAATTGTAGAACATTTACTTATATTAAAATGTATCTTATCGGAGTGCAAATTCTAGAACATGTGAATGCATCATGAGCGTAAATATAGAAAGCAAAATAGATACCATTAGCATTCAATGAGCTAAAATTAGAAATAAGCAGTCACTGACACATATATACTCTATAATTGAATCAAAGTAGAGGCCAAACAAATATTTCCTTGTATTTATATGCAAAGCCCTTTCTTACATGTAAATTATAAAAGCCTAAGAGCCTACCCTTATAAATGATTTACATTCTAGTATATATGGTGTTGTGGCCATTCCACAATGTACCCCAAGAATTGGGGACCCACCTTTTTAAAATTGACTTTCGGAGTTTTCTTTGTTCTTGAGCATCTTTCTGCATAGGTCCTTACCCATGTGCTTGCATTAGTTTCCAAAACTCACCATGGGTAGTGTTTCTTTTACGTGGGTCTTAAAGATTTGGTCATCGGGGTTGGCTTGATAAGTTTGAGTTGAGAAATTCCTTTCTGGTGTTGGAAGTCTTAAATGGTTAACTTAATTTTTCTATGTTATTTCATTTTCAATAATTAACCATTTAAAGATGTCTCCTTAAATAAAGTGAAAATCAAATAAAGATAAAGAAAAACATTATTATAATTATATAAGTTTTATATATAATTATAATAATAAACTAAAACAAATAATTAATAAAAAAAAAAAAATGAAAGGCTTCACATTTCTTACTTTATATATTATTTAAAAGTAATAAAAAGTAAATGATTAATACTTTATTATATATACATATTTCATGTATATGTATATATAACAAAGTAATATAAAGGATATATAATATAAAATTCTTTTCATCTATATGTAGTAGAAAGAAAATCAAAATGAAACACATTGTTTATATGTCATAACTTTAGATTTGATCGCATGTTATGGTTTTCTTTGAAAATCTAAGAGGTGTGATTTGTTTTATGCAGGTTATGGCAGGTCCGAATGCCAAAGGTATTGGACTAGGGACTCGACAAGCGCCTACGTGGCAATATGATCAGGCAGATGGGGACTCCTCGACGATGCACAACAATACGGTGACGCTTTCGAAATCACGTCATGACAACGGTGAGCGCAAGGATCAAGCATTGTCATGGCAAGTCGTATGCAAAAATTCATGGAGGATGACAGCCAAGACATGTCAGAGAGTTTTTTTTTTGTAGCCAATAGATGCAGATTTGACGATGAGATGGATAAGCCGACAAGCTACGTGGAGAAAAATGGATGATAAGATCAAGCTACGAATAAGGTGGGTGCCAATGAGGAAGGTCGATAACGTCGTTAGGTCGGATGACAACATTGAAAAATGATTGGGCAAAAACTAGGATGGCTCTGACTACATCGGAGTTTAATGCACATTCAATCCTGGTAGTGAAAATGAAGTACAACGATAGACGACGACCAACGACAACACAAAATTGGATCTCGGTAATCGTAGTCCATGGGGGTAGCGAAGGATTTTGATACGGAGGCTATGGGGAATCACCGATATTATAGGAGACCACACAGAGAATATGGATGACCAGCGGTGGAGGATTGGTGCCAGACATCAGAATCTTATGATAGCATCAATAACATATAACAATCACAAAGCAATGTAATGAATCATTATAGGGGGCACCACAAAGATACATGTTGATGAAGTTCTAATTCAAGAAAAGAACGTGGATTGCACTATTAGACAAAGCTAGCTAAGAGAAAAGCAGATGATGTGAGTTAGACAACGTGATAAAAAAATGATGCAGTGCCAGACAAGTCTTCAAACGAATTGGTAGTTGTGAACATGATGATATGGAGATATATGGCTAAAGTAGTGTAACATGCTTGCATAGGGAAAGTCATCGCTGGCCACTCAACAACTAAGAGGACAAGATCATGTTTATCAGGCTATTCAGTTGTTATGTCTATGACCATAGCAAAAATTTCAGAATGAGGTTTGGTCAAGACGATGTAAAGGGGGTCGCATGGTATTAGATGTTATGAACCCGACTGCAATCGACACCAGCAAGTAGAGATGGAGTGCTGCGATTACACCCTGATGAGTTAGGTGGTGGCTATTAAGAGTAGACAACGTGGCACAATGGGGCTTGTCGGTTACAAGCCACCAGAGGATCATACAGGTAGTCGGATACAACGTTGTTGAGAGGATTATGTGGTGCTAAGTTCGACAGGAATATAGCTGACAAAGGCTTGGTAGGATTAAGATGAGTGACAATTGGTAACGTGATGACACCCGCATGCCAATATCTAAGGGTAAGGTATAGTTTGTTCACATGAAATAAAAGTAACATGTGCAATGGTGTAGGAGGCTATTAGAGGGCATTTCAAAGAATATACAAGGGAGTCTATTTTTGGTTCTTTACCAAGAAAAATGTTACGAAAATCATAAGGAAGCTGTGAAGGCATTTTCAAAGGGAAGAAGAAGATGCTCACGCTGCTCATATTAGTGGCGATGGTTTGGTTGATTTATTTTATATTTTGATTAAAACCAAACTCGTGATGAAAGAGTTCGTTAAAGTGAACCTAAAATAGATAAAAGTGCCTTCTAACAAAATGTCATGAGAGAATATTGATAGAAAAGTAAGTGAAGCATTTTCAAAGGACCTGCATGCATGTGACTGTTACCAAGAGAACAAGCGTTTCAAAAGGGAGAAGGAAGATTTTAAATAGAGATTCGAGACAAATGGAAAGGGGTTGGAAACTGCTGCGAGCAGAGTTGCAGATTTGAAGGCAAGAGGACCATTCTGGACCTGTTTGAGTTTTTTTATTCCATGGACTGGTTTGGGAAAACCAGAAATTTTTGTTATTGTAAAATGACAAATTTTTAATACAAAAAATTTCAAAAAGTTGCATTTTATGGGCAAGAAAGGAGGAGTCATTTTCTGCATGCAAGATTAAATGTTTATTTTCTCCCCTTTTCAGATTTTAGGCTTGTGAATGGAGTTTATGCAAGTTTCTTGGTTGCTTCATGCGAATTTTTAAATCTGAAAACCTCATTTAAAACCTTAGGAGCTAGCACTTAGCTTATCCGGATTGTGCTTGTGTTGCAAGTCCAATAGGTTAGGTTGCATGCATGAAAACCTCAAATCTTCGGTTTTGCCGGAATATGATAGCATCAAACTGAATGTATCATGTGTTTCATTATCTGCATTTCAATTTTTATTTTTCTGCATTTTATTTTTCCAAAAATTTTAATTTTTTTAAATTTTCAGGCATTAAAATAAACATTAAAAAAATTTCAAAAACCAAAAAAAATTTCACCATTGCGTAGGTTATACTTCATACTTCCAATACGCACTTTAAAATTTCATTTTCGGAGTTGTTTAGTATTTTTAAAAATTCATCTAGGTTGCTGCTTTATTACAGATTTCAAAAAAATCCGAAAATAGAAAATTTTCATTTTTGGGCCGAATTTCATTTTTTCAATTTCATGCTTCATTCATGAGCCCATGATGACATTCCTTTCATGAAAATTCTAATTTCATTGAAGGAGTTATGTTTTATGGCATTTCACAAATTTCTATTTTTTGAGCCTAAAATTGCCCTCTCTTCGTAAAAATTCTAATTTTACGAAAGAGGGGTAATTTGAGTATTACATTGAAGGTCATTTCTTCAAAGCACTTAATTGTTCATCTTAATGAAAATTTGATTTCATTTAAGAGGCATAAGTTAAAGTGACATTTAAAGCCCTTAATTTAAGGCCATAAATTATTGTCTCTTTGTGAAAACATATTTCACCAAAGAGGGATAGTTTATCGATCACATTGAAAGCTATCTTCATCTTCATGATAAGAAGCCATATTTGGATTTAATGCAAGATAAAATCTATTTTAAAACCCTCAATATAAAAGGAATTAAGGCACTACATCGTGGTCATATGAGGGCCAACTCACATTTGCTTTATTTTGGTTCAATGAACAATCACTAAAGTTTCATGGTAAAATAAACCAACATTGCCCCTTATTTACAGTTACTTGCAATCACTAAGGTTTTCCAAGCGTTTAAATTGAATATATTTATTTGAGATTACTAATACACATGCAAATGCTAATCTAGCGGAGACCTTGGAGAAGTTGTTTGTTTAACTTCTTTGCAAGAGGGGATTTGGAACCCAAATCCTAAGGGAGAGTGTATTTTCACAATTGGGTGAAAATACCACTCAACAGATTTGACGCTAGAAGGAGGGCATGAATTGGTTTATTTTAGTGTGATTTAAATGCTATAGGGATTTAAATTTTGAATATTTCATGCCCTATTGATTATTATCTTTAGCCCTCTTTTAACAATACAACCTTGTAGTGTTAAAAGGAGGACATGAATTGCTATGCATTGTTCTAACGCTTTTGATTGTTCATACAAGAATAATGTGTTTTGATTTGATTTTGAAAAATTTTGGTCTTGACTAATGAGGTTGTCTCCATGCAATTACTTTCATTTGATTTTAATGGATACATTTCTTGGTTGATGCTAACATGATTATTCATACATTACATGTTTGATATTTGCTAGTCATTTCATACTTTGTAATGAATTATTTTGTCTAAAATGTATTTGTTGTCGGTATTATGCTCTTCACTTGCGTGTAATGCGATCTTGTGAATCAGAAAGCCTATAACACTAGGAGTATGCTCTTCACTTGCGCTTATGCGATCTAGTGAATCAGAAACTAATTTACATTTTTAGAATATTGCTTTGTCATGGTTCCTTCTTTTATTCATGACTAACAAATTGGTTTTGAAGTTATTCTTTGAGTTTCATTAATGGCTACAACTGCAGGATTTTCTTTGTGTCGCAGGTTTTCTTTGAGGTGTTGAGGGTTTTGTCAGGTTTCATAGGGTAGTTTCATTTACAAGCTGGACCCACCACATCGCATCGCAACTAGGTCCAAAACAACCGAGGAAACCATCTTCTAAATCCTCCCACCCACTCATAGGAATCCAAGGAATAAAACTCAGCAAATTGTGATCCCATCGGATACCCTTGTTACAGAAGATCCTTCTATTTCAGGTGCATCTAGCGGACTTGCATTGGTGGTGTCAATTGCCACTAGTGTACCAATTATCAGTACCATTTCCATGGTTCTTGTATGGTTATCATCACCAATTTTAAATCAAATGGCCCAACCTCCACCAGCTCCTTGGTACAGAGCCCATAACATTCCTTTGAATATCGCAGGGGATATTCATGATATCCCTAAGAATATAGAGATATTTTTGCCCAAATACAAACCGGATGGTCCAAGGACCGCAGAAGAACATATTCAGGCCTATAGGGATGTTTTGATAAGATTGCAAGTTCAACATGAAGATGTGGGTTGTAGACTCTTCCCCATGAGCCTAGACCAAGTGGCCTACGAATGGTATATTTTCTTACCTACTGGTTCCATTACGTCATGGACGCAAATTGAGAATGCTTTTGTCAACCAATTCAGGTCACCATTAGATCCCACAATAATCTATAATCAGTTCATTACATGAAAAAGAGGCCAGGGTGAGCCAATTCGAACTTTTAATCAAAGATTTTAGAAGTGCTATAATAGAGAAATTCGGCATTTTACTATTGATCCCGTAGTAGATTTGCAAATATATTTTGGGTCATTGGATCCTATGACGAAAATGTTTGCAAGGCGAAATCCTCAAGTTACCATGCTTGCTCTAGCCTACAATGAAGCTATGACCATTGAACAACAAATAACACCACAGGGTTATGGGTTTCCCCAGATGCCTATGGTAGGACAATATGGTCCATATGGTCAAGCTCCTATGATGAATTAGATCATGGCACCACAAATGCCAGGCATGAATGCTTTGCCTTATCAACAACCATATTCATCAACACCCGCTTACACACCCATTCCAATTCAACCAATCACATCCATTCCCCCCATTCCTTCATTTTTGCAAAATAGTCAATAGACTATGCAAGGAACTAGTCCGATTAATTCTCAGGCTATAGTTCCTTTCCCCAATCCAATTCCAATTCAAAGTGTGAATCCCTACGCAAATCAAGTTGCTCAAAATCCAACTCAAATGTTAAGTCAAGATCTCACCAATTATGCAAACCCTACTGGAACTAGCAATAACATAGCTCAACCAAAAGAGATTTATTCAGAGGTTGAAGAGCTCAAAAAGATGGTTCACAAATTGAGTAATGATTTGGTTAAAAAATAGAAGTATGAATCCCATGCCCCTCACCCAAATCAAAATTTCAACAATAGAGTGAGACAATGGAATACGAAGCCAAACAATGGGGGTGTGCCTTCCCCTATTGCTAATCATATAGATACTTCTATAGGACCAAGTCACTCTAGTTCCATTCTTAATATTTCTGATTTTGCATGGGAAAAGGGGTGTAGATTGCATAATACAAAGGAGCATAATGAAAGTAATTGTCCCAAAATCGCTAGGTATACCCATTGTCTCCAAGCTCAAGTGGATGATTTGGAACTTGTGCCAAATGAGGGTCCACCCCAACATCAACAAGGAGATGACAAAATTTTGGTGGTGGAAACTCTATATCGTCAAGAAAGTGAGAATGAGGAAGAAGAGGATGAAATATTGGAATAGGAAGTGCAAGATTTTAGAGAATTTAGAAAGGGGAACCATGGATACCATTTGAGGAGTAAGTCCAAAACCCCTAAAACATCCTCAACTCCACCAAACAACTCTATCCTTCCTCCTGATACTAAGGCTGATAATAATCCCCCTCCTCCATCTGGAAGAGAAACATCTAAGGCCATGCAAAAAACATTGAAGCTTGAGAAGTCAAATTATGACATAGTGGAGGATTTAAGGAATTCCAAGTCTAGCCTTTCATTTTTAGAGGTAGCTAGGTTGCCTGGCCAAAAGGAAGCATTGATAAAGGCTTTGGACTCGCCTAGTCAAATACATGAAGGAAAGGAAGTTGAATCTCACATGGTTTTACGAAAGGAAAGACGAGATGTCCCTCCTTTTTTATTGACTATGAGGATTGCTGGAAAAAATTTGCACAAATTTTTGGTGGACACAGGTGCCACAAGTAACCTCATGCCTTCAATAATTTGTCAAATGCTAGGCCTAGCCCGTTTCTTCTAAATGCAAGGTTTTGCAATTGGATCGGTCTGAGGTAAATGTGGTAGGGACCCTCTACGATGTTAAGATCCAACTCAATTCTGAACCTAGGGTCCAACAGGTGGTTGATATTTTGGTTGTCAATATCCCAAGTCAATATGGAATGCTACTGGCTAGGGATTGGATGAGAAGTTTGAATGGTTATTTCTCCATTGATTGCTCACACATGTGGCTACCCCGGAAGGGAATTGCTAATCAAATTAGAGTGGAAAATGAGCCAAGGCTTAAGGAAATCATCATAGAATTCAACAAGCCAAATGAAGTTCAATTTTTTGAACCTGAGTTAGGAGTCTATGCTTTTGATGTTGAAAGAGCTACCGAAGAACCTCAAAAAGAAACATTTTCTTGTAGCTCTTTTGAAGAAGATAATATTGTGTGGTTACTCAAGTTTGATGGATCTAAGTCAAAACAAGGGGCAGGAGCTGGAGTTGAACTCACTTGTCCAGGAAGTAAACCATTGTTTTCTGCCTATAGATTACAATTTCCTTGCACTAACAACGTGGCAGAATATGAAGCTCTTATATTTGGATTACAATTGGCTTTGAGCAAGAAGGTTAAGTGTTTGAAAGTATTGGGAGATTCAGAGTTTGTGGTCAAACAAGTTAAAGGGCAATACACCTGCCACGACAAGAGATTGAGCCTTTATAGAACTAGGGTGAGGGACCTCATTGAGGAATTTGATGCTTTTAATATATCCCTTATTTCTAGGAAAGGAAATTGTATATCTAATTCTCTTGCAGTTGCTACAGGCATGCTAAATCCAGTTGACATAAAAAAATGCAAGAAGTTTTCCATTGAGTTAGTCTCTTGCCCATCGATACCTGATAACATCAGAAACTTGCAAGTTTTTGAGAATGATAGACACATTTTAAAATTTGTCACCAATTCGGGTATTTTTGAGGACCAAGTGATTGATGAAGATCAAAGGTGGCAAGAAGAAACAGAAGAAGAAAGTGAAGCTACATTTCAATCCAACAAGATACCTAAGAACATTGTTTCATTGGAGAGGATGTTTGATATGGGATATAAAGCTAGAAAAGGAAAAAGGGTTCCACTCCCTAAAGACGCTTGTGACTTGATCAATATAGGGAGTGTGGATAATCCGCATGAAGTGTACATTGCAAAGGCATGTACAGCTTATGAGAGAGAAAATATAATACGTGCATTAAAGTATTACATGGATTGCATTGTGTATCGTTCCAAATTTTTCGCACCCTTACCTTCAGGCTAAAGGATCTACGTCCGGAAGGGGGATGCGGGAAGGATGGGACGGTACCTCGGACTAAGAGGCCCTTTGAAGGTCCCGCCTCTCGGGGAGGGTGTATTAAGGTGATTTTTCGACGGATGGTGGGTTCACCAGGAAACTTTTGAATGGCAGTTTCCACGCCTAGGTTGGGAATGTGTTTGATGTGTTCAATTTTATCTTTAATCATTCAAATCCTAGGTTTGGCCAAATGAATCTAAACTGTTCTATATGAAATGCAGATTTAAATGAATACAAAAAATAGATTTGAACAGAAAACACAAAGAATAAGCTAGATTAAAAAGTCATACCTGATCCGGATGTCTGATGGAGGTTCTAATTTTTGAAGCAGTCAAGATCGCCTCTGATATGACAGGATCGTCTGCGATCGAACAGGATCATCTGAGATCTGACGAATTCATCAGACGAATTCGTCAGAGACCTACAATCCAGAGAAATAGATACAAAACACAGAAAATGCAGCAATGCTAACAGAGGAAAACGGTGTGAAATGACAATAATAATATCAAACTGATAATTATAAATAGAAACATGAATGCATTACAATGATTTAATGTCAAATTATGATTTATCATGCATTTAAGCTATATGGGTGAACTCCAGGATGCAAAATAGTAATAAGTCTAACTAATGCAAAGCAAAACAATAGATAAATGGAGAAAGAATGCAAACTCAGGGCACTGATTGCCCCCAATGTTGACTGCAGTCGAAATCATCTCGAATTGGTGCGAGATCGTCCAAGATTGTACAAGATCATCTGCGACGATCTGAGCTTGCTCCGACTGAAGAATAACAAAGTTCCTGCAAACAAACTTGGAAAAATACGAAGGCAAATGGTAGTCTAAGACATTCTAATGCATGTAAAACTCGAAGTACAAAAAAATTCAGCCAGGGGAATGTCAAGGGGAGGGCCTAAGATTAAATAGGCATAGGAAGGAGGTTGGGAGGTTGGAGATCATCCCAATTTGGGAGATCTCCAACGGGGGAGGTCTCTAACCATGCAGACACGCTTTTGCCCAGGTTAGAGACGCCGTTGAAACAGAAGCTAATTATGAAAAATCAGTTTTGGGACGAAATCGTCTGGACGTCCTAGTCCAGACGAAATCGTCCGATCTGAGGCGATATCGTCTGATCGGCGACGATATCGTCCAACGGTCACAACAAATCCTAAAAATGGCAAGGAAAATGAGGAAAGCGGTTAAAAGGCGGTTCGGGGTTGAAAATTTGAATTTGAATTATTACTAAGGTAATTTTAATTATTGCTAAGGTTTACTGCGCCAATTTTAGGGTGCTACATTTTGCCCCCTCTTTAGCAAATTTTTTGAAGAAAATGCGTTAAATATGAGTTCTTCTCGATCTACGAGAAAGCAAAAAATTATTCCCATTTTTAGGCGACGATTCTAGGTCGAATCGTACGACAACTTACTATGGTGCCCCCTCCGTGTTTTTACCCAAATCGAACGTTTGAGGTAAAAATACGAAAAAGCAAAATTTTAAAAATGTTGTTTAATTGTTTTTGAATAAAATTAAGAAAAATAGGGTAAAACCCTAATTCATTGTTACTGTTCATTTTTACTGGTTTCTAGAGCTCTGCAGACAAGATGGTTGAGACAGCGCACAGATCGACAGAGGTCCGACACGGGCTACGGGTAAGGGTCTAAACTTAGTTTAGAATGCTTTAATTTAGAATTTCATGCTTTTTAGATCAATTTTGACTGATTTTTGAGCATCGCGGCCATTTTTGGGCCGTCGACGTCGTCGGGACGAAATCGTCTCGATTTCGTCGAAATCGTCTCGATATCGCCGATTTCGTCCAAGGGCGAAATCGTCGATATGGGGACGATTTCGTCCAATAAGGGATGATTCCCTCATGCGAAATCGGAGACGAATTTGCTCAAATTTGGGACGATATCGTCCAATAGTGGACGATATCATCATTTGTATGAAAGTGAACTTATTTTACTTGCATTTTTAATTAATGATTTATTAATGATTTTTATTGTTTTGTTGTTTATGTTGTAGAGAGGATTATTAAAGAGCCGAGAATGGAAATACGATGGACTGAGGGATGACTTGGCCACTCTATCTCAAGCAGAGCGAGATCAGTTGGCTCGGAGTCGGCTTACGAAGCACGTGGCAGATATGCCACAAGTTTCTACAGATATGGGGCTATTGACAGCCCTAGCAGAGAGGTGGTATCCGGGTTCTTCTTGTTTTCGATTATCGATAGGGGAGATGACTCCCACATTGGAGGATGTATGGAGGATTTTGAGGATCCCCATACAAGGATGGCTAATCACTCCCATGGCCAATCAGGGCCACGCGATGATGCGACTGTGCGAAGATCCGAGCTTCACCCTGGAGAAGGGCGGAGTGAACATCGAGTCACTACGCCAGATGCCTGGGGCATCTAGACTGACACAGGTTTTGGCTGGGGTGGTAGGTGGTCTGCTACTATGCCATCAGAGTGGATGCAGACTACCATGGCTATTGACAGATGTGGTCTACGACATGAGAGACCACGAGATACAGGTTTGCTTGGGGGAGCTTTGTACTATGCCGATTGTATAGGATCCTGCATGGGGTCGTATACAAGGGCGGCCGATGTCTAGTCATGACATCACTACTACAGGTTTGGTGCTGGGAGCACATCACGGTGCGAAGGCCGATAGGGCTCCCACTAACAGGGATTGATGGGGAGAGGCCTCGAGTTTTCTACTGGTGGCTCTAGAGAGGGTCACAATGACGGATAGATCTGCCAGTGTCCCGGAGACTACTTGATGACCTTGTCTCCGACCAGATCACCTGGAGGCCTTGGAGAGATCATCCAGGGTGGGCCGAGGATAGACAGGAGCTGGCTCACGTCAAGCGAACCTGCTGGCTGAGGATGGAGAGGGGAGAGGTGGAGCTCCACCGCTACGACCGAGTTTTGAGGCAGTTCGGTCTACCGTAGGGGATCCCATCTCTCAGGGATTACGAGTTTTCTCGGACCATCCGGGATAACACTACAGTTAGCGGGGCTCTAGATATGCAGCGATTCTGGAGTCAGGATGCGGATGATGCCCCCATCCAGCCAGTGGATGGTGACGACGCTGGGGTTGCCGATGGCTATGATGCCTGGTACGTAGGCATCCACCCTCCTCGGATGACGAGGGCTCAGGGTCCGATTCATGTAGTTGTGCATCGGATGGGGAGGCGGCGCCAGGCGGCCATTGAGGTGGCACAGGGTCACGGCGGGAGAGAGCAGAGGAGACCACAGGCTCAGCAGAGGCCACGATAGCGGGAGAGGAGGGAGGAGAGACCCCCTTCTCCATAGAGAGAGAGGCCACCATCGCCCGATAAGGGCAAGGGTGTTGACACAGGGGAGAGCAACGAGACAACGGCTCTCCGAGCTGAGGTTGCCCGCCTTCGGGCTCAGGTGCAGACATTGCAGGATGAGGCTACACGGCTTAGAGCTCGGGGTGGAGGAGCGAGCACTCAGGATTTAGCATGGGCTATTGCCCAGGTTACATTCTATCAGGCTCTATATTACCAAGCGGTGCCAACAGAGCAGAGGGTGCCATTACCAGCTCATATTACAGAGCCTATCATGATGGGGTCATCTAGGACATCATCACGATCGACGTCCAGGACTCATGGCACCACACGGACTACGATGGGGCCACCTCCTCCACCTCAGGGTAGGAGAGGAGATGAGGCTGAGAGCTCGAGGGGTTCTCGAGGCTAGCTGCTACAGACTGCACTACATAGATTGATATAGTGTTTATTATTATTGATGGAGGATTGAGTATGCCGAGGTACAGATTGTGGCATACCGATCCAGTTTTGAGATGATGTATATATTGTTGATATATATATAGATGAGATATTTTTGATCATATGACTTGTCTTATGTGTTTGTATGATGCTTTAATGTTTTGGTGTGATTGATTTGATGATTCATGTAATTATGTCGTTTGGAAATATTATGGTTTGGATGTCATGCTTTTAAAATTTAAATGAAATAATCTGATGTAAACAAATTGGTTGTTGTGATGTGATTTGATAAAAATAAAAAGGGACTTCTAACAATAATTTCAAAGGACATTGTCGCTATTATAGACCATTTCATGGAGTCGCCGCTCACTCGGTCGTCAAGCTAATCCCGGTATAGAAATATTGTTAAAAGTAAAAGAGTGCTTAAGAGACTGTCTTAAGACTTTGTTGTGATGATGCAAATGATGATGATGATGGTGATTTGTTTTCAGACTTTTCATAAAATAGTATGCATGAAATATTTTAAAATGATTTTTGCTAGGCATAAATTCCTAAGTGTGATAAAATTTTGAACAATTCCTTAGAATTTATACCATGGTTGCAATATTGAATTTGAACATAATGTCATGAAATAGAATAAGTGTTCGTTTGTTTGTAAAGCATAATTGTGTAACATAATGATTTAAGTCATATGTTTTTTATGATTTGAAATAGATGGGAAAATAAAATTAAAACAATGGTTTGCGCTAGGCATAGAATATTTAGGTATAGACTTATACCATCATCGCGAAATCCGAAAGAAGAAAATAATAGTTTTATTGCATGGTTGATTTTTAATTTTTGAAAATAAACAAAAAATATGAAGATGAGGACTTGCGCTAGGCATAAAATTCCAATTGTGGTTTTGGAACTATACCATCGTCGCGAAAGTCAAAAGTTATATATAAATGTAACTTTATTGCATGTTTTTGAAAATGATTTTGATTTTTTTGGTAATGCATGTGGTTGTCTTTATACTAAACAATTGTTCTCAGAGAAGAAAATGAAATTATTCCAGACAATTTGCAAAAATATTTCAAGGTATCTTAAAGACAAAAGTTAGATTTATAAGGAATCCCATGTGCGTATGTGAGTTCATTTCCGATCTTGATTTATCATAATGATACACAAAATCTCTCAAATACAAATGTGTGTGCGATTGTATTGTTCATTTACCAGTTTTGAGCAAGATACTTTGATACAAGTGATTTGAATTAACCAAATAAGTGTTCATTAACCATGATTTAGATGCATATAACCATACCAGACTACTATGTAAGTCGGGTTATCAAGAGCTAGCTGATCCATAAGCGGACATAGGTCTGTACAAAAGAAGGTCGCTAATGTGACAGACATATCACCACGCTAGGGATTACCCAAGGCCAAGCGGGTTGGGCACAAACCACCTGTTATGGGGCTTACCTCACAGTTTCGAATAATTGAGAATTCCAGGGATTCAAGCTCATCAACCCTTCTTTTCTTTTCAAGGGGTAGGGAAAGGGATTTTATTGCATTTGCTTTTGCTCATTTTGCTTTCTTTGCTTCTTTTTTTTTTGTATCTTTTGCTTTGATATTTGAGATAATGCTGAAAGAACGCTTTTTCTTGTTCTCTTTTTCTTGAACTTTTCTTTTCTTCCTATTCTAGGGATACTTGCTCGGATTAGCTGTAGAGCAAGGGATTTTTATTCTGGGTAGGGGTGAGCTTGTCCTTTTGTCAATTCTCAAAGATTCTAGACCATGTGCATGATAGGATAGCAGGGGAAACTTTTCGCTCAAGAAACCACTTCTACTATGTAGCATAGCATGGACATTACAAATATAATCATTTTATTGTGAAAAGATATGCTTGGTTTAAGTAAATAACAAGATCAATTCTCTGTGCTCAAACTTTATTTAATTGAATTTTGTGGACTTTGATATAAGAGAGATTAGTAATCATGCCAAATAAATCAAGATATTTATTCATGTGAATGTGAAAGGTGCGGGATTCCAAATAAATGCTAATTTATCCAAAATAATTTGAAAATATAACTGCAATATGTCACAATTTGAGAAGTACAAAAATAAAAGATGTTTTTGAAGATTTTGATGATTTTGAATGTTTTTGGTGTTTTTATATTTTTAAGTTTATAAATTGAAAGAAATACAAGATAGTGGTTTTTTGAAATATTTTAAACAAATATATACAATGATGAAATGACCAATTTTTATGCATAGTAACGTTTAAGATGCAAAATGTTCATGGGTTCTTTAAGTTCTTTACCATCTAAGGTAGATAATTTGTATGCTCCCGATTCAAATTTAGCAGTGATAATATATGGTCCAAGCCAGTTGGGCTCAAATTTACCTTTAAGGTCTTTAGTTGCATTAGTATTTTTTTTATTTTCTTTTAAAACAAGATCGTCGACCTCAAAGGATCGATGACGAACTTTCTTAGCATATGATCTTTTAAGCTTGTTTTGGTAGGCACGAAGATGCTCCAAAGCATTGATGCACTTTTCATCGAGGAGTTCTAGTCGATTGAGTCTGCCAGCTCGATATTCATCTCCTACTTCGGTATCTTGAAGTAGTAGAGCCAAAGAAGGAACTTCTAATTCAAAGGGAAAAATGGCTTCAGCGCCATAAACCAAAACAAAAGGTGAAGTACCTGTGGGAGTACGAACGCTAGTGCGATATGCCCACAAAGCTGGATATAATTGAATGTGCCAATCGCGGCCAGATTTATTGACCAATTTTTTGAGAATTTTGATTAAGGTTTTGTTAGAAGCTTCGCTTGGCCATTACCCTGAGGATAATAGGGAGTGGACCAACGATGTTGAATCTTATATTTTTGACATAGTTTCTTAACATCTTTATTTTTGAAACAAGTTCCATTGTCTGAGATGAGATTTGCAGGAATTCCGAACCTACAAATGATTTGATTAAAAATAAATTTAGAGACTTGTGTTCCAGTGCAGGAAGCTAAAGGCATAGCTTCAACCCACTTCGTGAAATACTCAGTGGCGGTTATGATGAATTTGTGTCCATCAGATGACACAGGATTAATTTTGCCAATAATGTCTAAGCCCCATTTTGAAAAGGGCCAAGGAGATGAAATAGCCTACAGTTCTTGTGCGGGGGCATGGACAAGGTCAAGCATGTTTTTGGCACTTGTCGCAATGGCACACATAATCATGTGCATCATTCTCCATGGTAGGCCAAAAGTATCCTATCCTAAGGAGCTTTTTAGCAATGACACTACCACTGAAGTGTCCTCCACAAGATCCATCGTGGGCTTCACTCAAAGCTGATCTGGATTCTTCTAAATTCAAACATCTCAATAGGATACCTTCAAAAGATCTCCTATATAAAGTATTGCCAATTATTACAAATCGACTTGCTCGTCTACGTAATAACCGATGCTGGTTTCTATTAGAACTGGTAGGGAAAGTCCCATTGTGAAGAAAATCAAATATATCTGTATACCAAGGTTCAGGAGTAGTTTCATTGATTAGAAACACATCCAAAGGTTCTAAGCATGACTTATTTGAAGCGGGTTCCTGGAGTCGACGAATAATGATGGTGGCATATTCGTCATCTAACTCCAAGGGCAGAAGAGATGCGACTGCGGCCATAGCGTCGACCGCACGGTTGCTAGTTCGAGGAATAGCTTCCAAGGTAACTTGATCAAATAGAGATATTAATTGTAAAACATATGCTTTATATGGATGCAATTTATCATCTCTGGTCTGATAAACTTCATTAATTTGGTTTATAACAAGTTGAGAATCACCAAAAACTAGCAGATGTTTAATTTTTAGCGCCAAGGCAGCTCGTAATCCAAGGATTAGAGCTTCATATTCAACAGTATTATTGGTGCAAGCAAATGTTAATTTAAAGGACAAAGGTATAATGTGTTTTTGTGGAGATATTAAAATAATACCTGCACCAGCCCCACTCATGCATCGGGCTCCATCAAAGTATAAGGACCATTGTTCAACATGGTCTGCCTCTACTTGAAGGCATTCATCAGGAAACTCAATGATGAGGGGATGGGTAGACTCTAAGGGTGCAGCAGCTAATTGATCTGCTATGATTTGACCCTTAACAGACTTCTGTCCTATAAACGTGAGTTCAAACTCGCTCAAAGCAAGAACCCACTTAGCTGTGCGACCCGATAAATAAGGTCGACTCATGAGATACCGCAAGGGATCATATTTAGCAATGACATAAGTTTTCTGACTGAGCATATAATGGCATAATTTTTGTGTAGAAAATATGACTGCTAGACATAGTTTTTCTAATGTTGTGTAGTGGGTTTCATAACTAATTAAAGTTTGGCTAATATAATAATTAGCACGTTCTCTTTTCTCATCATCAAGTTGAGCTAACATAGCTCCTAAAGCAAAATCTGAAGCTGAAATATATAGGATAAATGGGCGATCAGGTCTAGGCGGTGAAAGCACAGGTGGGTTAAGGAGGTATTGTTTGAGAAGTTCAAAAGCTTCCTTACATTCGTCATCCCAATTAAAAGGGACATCCTTCTTAAGGAGCTTAAGAAAGGGACCGGTTTTGTCCGCCGACTTATCGATGAAGCGACGGATAGCTTGAAGCTTACCTTGTAAACTTCGTAACTCAGATATATTGGTAGGTGCGGGCATATCAGTGATAGCCACAATCTTGAGAGGGTCAATTTCAATGCCACGTAAAGAAACTATAACCCCTAAGAGTTTACCGGACTTAACTCCGAATATGCATTTAGCAAGATTTAGTCGGATAAGATATTCCCTTAACCGATCAAACACTGTCCTTAAATCTTTTAAGTGATCATCTTCTTTGATGGAACGAGCTATGATATCATCTACGTAATCATGTAGGATATCATGCATCATGTCATGAAAAATATAAGTCATAGCTCGTTGATAGGTTGCACCTGCGTTCTTTAAGCCAAATGGCATCACTTTCCAACAAAAGGTACCCCAAGGGGTAATAAAGGTTGTTTTAGCCTGATCTTCAGGAGCTATCCTGATCTGATTATAACCAGAAAATCCATCCATTAGGGACATCATTCCACTCCCAGCAGTAAAATCAATGATTTGATCCATGTTTGGAAGAGGAAAATCATCTTTAGGGCATGCAACGTTAATATCTCTAAAGTCTGTGCAAACCCTAACTTTGGTAGCTTCTTTCTTGGTGACTTGGAACTACATTCGAGATCCATTCAGCATAATCAATAGCTTGTATAAAAACAACATTCAGGAGTTTTTCTAACTCCCCTTTGACTAGCAAGGCCACTTTGGGATGCATTTTTCTAAGTTTCTGTTTAACAGGTTTAGCATCCGGATGGACTACTAGGTGATGCATGACTACAGAAGGGTCTAAACCTGGCATATCTTCATATGTCCAAGCGAAGACATCTTCATATTCTTTAAGGAATGCAATGTATTGCTCTTGTTTTTCTTGACTTAATTCTGATCCAATATTGATTATGTGGGGATTATCCTCGGTTCCAATGTTAACTTTAATGACGTTTTCTACTTCCATGTGTAGATCTCTTTCAAAATTAGGTGGGGCGGGTGAAACGCCCAATTCTTGTAATTCTTTTAAGGTTAACTTGGATAATTCATCTTGAGGAGTCGTGGCCTCAAGTTGGGCTATAGTAGGTATAGAACCATCAAAATAAAAACCATTGTGTAACATCTCTTCAATGGAGACATCATGGAAAATATCTCCTTCCAACTCATCATCGGATTCAACAATCATTTCAGGATAAGCTATGGATAGCATATTGCATGTAAATGGCTGATTTTTTAGAGGCAAATCATCACGCCCATCCAAATAATCTTGATAACATATGAGTTGATCATCATCTTCAAAAGGGAAGGGTTGACCCTTACTAGGAAATAGGCCCACACCACATCGGGCGGGCCATGGTTCTACCTCAAAGGGTTCTTTCATACCATCTTGGAAAGGTCCCAAGCCTTTCCCTTTATATCCCATTTTAAGCATTATAGGTTTAGCTTTAATATACTCATTAGTAAAATAACATCGAGCATATCCCTCATGATGAGTTTTGATATTCCTAGGTATTCTTCCCCAATCATATCCCTTATAAATGAAGGCACAACTCCCGACTTGGTAAGTACTTCCCATAGGTTGTGGGAGGCCCAAAGTATGAGGAGATGGCGGCAAATTACTTAAGATAATGGAATTTTGCATAGAAGCATTTGTTTTTTCTGATATAAGAATGTTAGATAAATCAGGTAAGAGTTCATCAGAAAGAGCATAAGATGTAGAAGGATCATTCCCTATATCTTTAGATGTGGAAGGTATGATAGATGTAGATAATGTAGAGGTGTTAATAGATGGGTCTATAGGTTTTGAAATGATAGGGATGGAACATGAAGGATTGGTTGTGGATTTAAGATCTTTTTGAGGTTCTAGTGTGGTTTGTTTAGAAGATTGTTTAGATGAAAAATAAGAATTAGGATGTGTGGATGACAGAGCAGGGCAAAATTGGACTCCAACAGGTTCTACCAAAGCACACATATCAAAGGGTCTAGGATCACCATGGATAGTGACCAACTGATTTTTAAATTCGAATTTAACACATTGGTGTAAAGTTGATGGGACAACCCGCATTGCATTGATCCAAGGACGACCCAAGAGTATATTGTATGATGCGGGGCAATGTACAATAAACACGGTCGTATCTAAGGTTCTCGGACCAACTTGCAATGGGATGGTGATAACTCCACACGTTTCTTGTGTTTCGTCATTGAAAGCTTTTATGATCATGTCTGTTTTCTTCATTTCATCACTTCTAAACCCAAATCTTTGGTAGAAGTCAAAAGTGCAAATATTTAGAGATGAACCATTATCAATCAAAACCCTTTTGACTGCTACATCTCCTATTAGGGCAGTAATATATAAGGGGTTATCCTTATGTAAACTATGTTGCGGGATATCTTTATCTCGAAAATCAATACAATCAACTTCTCTAGTGATGATAGTATTGGTCATGGCTTCAGGTTGAATGTTTTGTGGTACCATCATTTGGCTTAATGTGAGCATCAATTCATCTCTATGGGTAGGAGAAGATCTTAATAGGTCCAAAAGGGAAATTTAGGCTGTAGTATTGGATAATTGCTCATTAATATTATAAGGAGGTTTAGGTTGAACATTAGGAGCATGATTCCCTTTATTGGGATTTTTCAAAACAAATGGGGCTGATCCATCATTTTGAATTTGATCTTGTTGAGAATTTTGAGCTTGTTGTCTGGTAACGACTCCGATGGTACCTACAATGTTATATTGAGGATGTTGAATAGGTCTTGGTCTAGCATTTATAGCTTGTTCATTAGAAAGGAACTGATTAGAAGAGGGTCGAGTAGTAACTCTTCTAGGAAATGGTTCTTCTGGAACCATAGAATCTGTGATAGGTTGAATAGGATCTGATTCATCTTCAGAACTATTCGATTGATTTGAAGTGATTTCCATGTCACTTTCAGTATCCGATTCTACATCACTGAGATCCGGTGTTTGAATATTATGGAGGGGCCTGGTCGTGACCATGGATAAAGTTGTGTCAAATTTTTGTAAATCATGATTAGGTAAATGTCCGCTAATAGTTCCTACATATCGGGTAGGAGGAGGGACATTATGATGCTCAATTTGATTGGCCACCTCTTTACCATGTTTTGGTAAAGGATGTTGAAATATATCTAATGATTGATTAGCATTTTGATTTTGATTTTGGGGAATGTTCTTTTGAGCATTATTAGGAGCATTTTGTTTAGGTTGGAAGGCTTGCACCTCCATCTCATTATTATCAATCAGATCTTGTATTTTATGTTTTAACCTTTTACAAGAGTTGGTAGAATGTCCAGGCCCTCTATGGAAATCACAGTGTAAATCGGCTCTGTATCCGGGTATGGTTGGATCAGGTTCTCGGATAGCCGGTAATTGAATCAAACCTCTTTCGAGTAATTGGGGTAGAATAGTTGATAATGGTTGATTCAATCTAGTAAACTCTCGAGGAGGTTTATCAGGAGGTTTTAATATAAATTTTTTTGTTGTCTTCGTTGTATTGATATTAGCAACATTTTGCTGTCAGTGACTCCGTCACCTACAACTTGTTTGTTTTTATATTGATTTCTGGATGTTTTCTCATCATCTTTCTTCCTAAGTTGGCCTCTCCTAATGAGAGCATCTTCTACTCTTCGAGCTAAGTCTATAGCTCTGATCGAAGGTAGTTAAGGTAGCGATTGATAACTCATAAGATATTTGTTCTTGCAAATTATTAATAAAAATGTCCAACATTTCCCTATAAGGTAGCACAAAGTGCAGTTTTCCTATCAACTGCCTCCATCTAGCTAAGAAATCAGCAAAACATTCATCTTTGTCTTGTTTTAAGTTGTACAAATCTTTAATGGTTACATGCCTTTCGATATAGGCACTAAATTGATGCACAAAAGATTCAGCGGTCTCTTCAAAATTTCTCAAAGAATGAGTGGGCAATTGATAGTACCACTCTAATGCCATTCCTCCTAAACTTTTTGGGAACATTTTTAGTAATAACAAGTCATCATGTGATATATCATGACATGCTATCCTAAACATGCGAAGATGCTCTATGGGATCTTTAGTTCCTTTATATATAGGCAAGACGGGCATGGGAAAGTGTTTAGGGTATGGTTGTGCTACAACTATAGGATCTAGAGGTTGACTACACATCTCTCGATAATTGTACGAGGGATGGTAGGGATCCATCTGGTCCATGCGGGAAGCTAACTGTTTCACCATGGCTTCCAGATTACTGGTTTGCCCACCATATTGATTCGGTGGAGCATGAATATGGGATTGGTGAGCATATGATGGAGGGACATGAAGATTAGATGCTATATTGCTATTGTGTAAATTGTTGGTAGGAAGGGTGTTATGAAGAAGTTTTGAAGTTGTATTATGTTGTATCCCAGATTGTTGAAAATTGGTGTTTGGCTTGTTTTTAGGTTTTTGTCGATTTGAAGCATATTGATCAATAGTTTGGCAAAATAAAGCAGTGAATGAAGGTCTCTTTTGTGTGGGAATGATTTTAGGCTCAATAACGAGGTTCCTTAGGAGGTTGGGTAACCTGTTGTTTTTGCATGTTCTGAATTATAGCGGCCATATCCATATTGGATGGTCCAGCTTTATCACTTTCTTGATCAACGAAAGACAAGGGATTAGTGTGTATGTCAAACATATGTTCCATGGCTGCTTGAGTGTCACTAATTTGTCCCCTATCAATATGAACTGCCATATTAAGAGCACCAATATTATTATTGAAGAATTTCCAAAAATGATCTATGTTATCAAAAGTAATGAGTTCCATCTGGAGCCATTCTAGGGGATGAGGATCCTTCCTCTCTAACATTTTCTTGTTGTTCATTTTCTTCAACCAGGTCATCTTCTGGCTGTTCTAGAGTTTCTTCTTCTGGAATTGGATCCTCAAGAAGGGCATTTAATTTTTTGTTTTTCTTGCCTAACCAATCTTCTTCTTCTTCTTCTTCAGTTTGTTTACCATTCCTAAGTTTAGTCATTGTGCTTAAACTTAGATTTCAGCAAATATATATATATATATATATATATATATATATATATATATATATTTTGCAACAAGCTTAAGAGGTATATATTTTAATTATATACCTACTATAATATTTAAAATGAAATGTTTTGGTTTTTGTTATGTTTTTTGGTTTTTCTTGTTTTTTTTATAACAATATTATAAAGATAACAAACAACACACAAAATGCAAGAAATAATAATAATGAAAGCAATGATCTAGTTTTCTATAAACAATTTATAAATATCATTAATGGGCTCAAGTTCTTCAGGAGTCATGAAATGTTCTTCTTCAAATTGAAAATTTTCTTTCAAGAATTTGACAAAAAGTGCTATAGTGATATTATCTGTTTCAGATTCTGTTTTGTAAAAGTAAAGCTCATGGCAATACTCTCGATATAACACAGCTCTAGGAACTCTCCTCCATATTTCCCTATCCGTAAGAATGACCTCTTGATCTTCTACATGACCTAGGAATTGGTGTATAGTGGCTGCGTTCTCGAGGTATTCCTCGAAGGTGAACAATTCTGAAGACACAAGAGCTCTCCTATAAGCTAACCACCTATGGCAAGCTCTCTGAAGTTCATGATAAAAAATGAGTTGATGAGGATCCAGGATTCTATCTAGGGCAAGCCTCTTGATTTGTTTAAGTTCTGTTGACCTAGATGAAATGATACCTAGTCTCCTATTAAGTTCGTCCCACAAAGGTGGGACTCTATATGTTTGAGATGTTCTAGACAAAGAATCAACCTCTATGGCTATTAATTGATTTTTAACATTTATAGTAACTGCTTGTCTTTTCTTAGGAGCTACCATCTAAACATGATATGCAACTTAGTAGTTTTCTAATGATTTTAAATGCATCTATTTTTTTTTTTTGTTTTTGTTTTGGTTTTCAAAAGGTTTTAGTTTCACGTCGGGTTCACCAAAATGTATCGTTCCAAATTTTTCGCACCCTTACCTTCAGGCTAAAGGATCCGCGCCCGAAAGGGGGATGCGAGAAGGATGGGACAATACCTCGGACTGAGAGGCCTTTGGAAGGTCCCGCCTCTCGGGGGAGGTGTATTAAGGTGATTTTTCGACGGATGGTGGGTTCACCAGGAAACTTTTGAATGGCAGTTTCCACGCCTAGGTTGGGAATGTGTTTGATGTGTTCAATTTTATCTTTAATCATTCAAATCCTAGGTTTGGCCAAATGAATCTAAACTGTTCTATATGAAATGCAGATTTAAATGAATACAAAAAATAGATTTGAACAGAAAACACAGAGAATAAGCTAGATTAAAAAGTCATACCTGATCCGGATGTCTGATGGAGGTTCTAATTTTTGAAGCAGTCAAGATCGCCTCTGATATGACAGGATCATCTGCGATCAGACAGGATCATCTGAGATCTGACGAATTCGTCAGACGAATTCGTCAGAGACCTGCAATCAGAGAAATAGATACAAAACACAGAAAATGCAGCAATGCTAACAGAGGAAAATGATGTAAAATGACAATAATAATATCAAACTGATAATTATAAATAGAAACATGAATGCATTACAATGATTTAATGTCAAATTATGATTTATCATGCATTTAAGCTATATGGGTGAACTCCAGGATGCAAAATAGTAATAAGTCTAACTAATGCAAAGCAAAACAATAGATAATGGAGAAAGAATGCAAACTCAGGGCACTGATTGCCCCCAATGTTGACTGTAGTCGAAATCATCTCGAATTGGTGCGAGATCATCCGAGATTGTACAAGATCATCTACGACGATCTGAGCTTGCTCCAGCTGAAGAATAACAAAGTTCCTGCAAACAAACTTGGAAAAATACGAAGGCAAATGGTAGTCTAAGACATTCTAATGCATGTAAAACTCGAAGTACAAAAAAATTCAGCCAGGGGAATGTCAAGGGGAGGGCCTAAGATTAAATAGGCATAGGAAGGAGGTTGGGAGGTTGGAGATCATCCCAATTTGGGAGATCTCCAATGGGGGAGGTCTCTAACCGCGCAGACACGCTTTTGCCCAGGTTAGAGACGCCGTTGAAACAGAAGCTAATTATGAAAAATCAGTTTTGGGACGAAATCGTCTGGACGTCCTAGTCCAGACGAAATCGTCCGATCTGAGGCGATATCGTCTGATCGGCGACGATATCGTCCAACGGTCACAACAAATCCTAAAAATGGCACGGAAAATGAGGAAAGCGGTTAAAAGGCGGTTCGGGGTTGAAAATTTGAATTTGAATTATTACTAAGGTAATTTTAATTATTGCTAAGGTTTATTGCACCAATTTTAGGGTGCTACACATTGCTTGGAATTACAATGAGTTGAAAACGTATGATCAAAATGTTATTATGCAAACCATCCCTTTAAAACTGGATTCCAAACCCTTCAGACAAAGACAATGACCTGTTAACCCATACTTGAGCCCTTGATAGAGAAAGAGGTCAAGCGATTGTTGGATGCAAAGATAATATTTCCCTTTAGGCACTCAACTTGGGTCGCTAATATTATTCTGGTGAGAAAGAAGAATGGAGAGATAAGACTATGCATAGATTTTAGAAATCTCAACAAAGCCTCACAAAAGGATAATTACCCACTGCCATCAATTGATGAAATATTGCAAACGGTGAATGGGTTTGAAATGATGTCTTTTATCGATGGGTATTTTGGATACAATCAGATTCTTATTCATCCCAATGACAGGATGAAGACGGCCTTCACAACCAAATGGGGAACATTTTCCTATAGAAGAATGCCTTTCGGATTATTAAATGCAGGCGCAACATTTCAACGTGCCATGGATTATGCGTTTAAAGGGCTCATAGGTAAATGTATCATTGTGTATGTGGATGACATTCCTATGTTTTCAAAGGAAAGATAAGACCATGTGAAAGATTGGAGGAAAATTCTCCAAAGGTGTAGAGAACACATAATTTCTTTAAATCCCAAAAAATGCATCTTTGGAGTGATAGAAGGAAGATTGCTTGGCCATATCATTTCAAAAGAAGGTATCTCCATTGATCAGGAAAGGATAGAAGCTATCCAAAACCTGCCTCTCCCAGGTAGCAAAAAGGAATTGAGATCTTTCTTTGGGAAAATCAATTTTGTGAGGAAATTTATTTCTGGCTTCGTTGAGATAGCTAAACCTCTGAATGAGATGCTTAAAAAGTATGTGAATGTCAGATGGAATGAATAAAGTAGGGTTGCCTTTCAAAGCATCAAGGATGCTATTTCTAAAGCCCCTATCCTTATAAGTCTAGATTATTCTAAGCCTTTCTTTATTTATGCTTTTGCATCTGAACACTCTTTTGCAAGTGTCTTGACCCAGAAAGGTGAAGATAACACATAAAATCCCATAGATTTTCTAAGTGCTCCTTTGAAGGATGCTCAATTGAGGTATTCCATTATCGATAAGCAAATATATGCACCTTTCAAAATAGTAAAAAAATTTAGACATTACATTATGCATAGTAGGGTCTTTGCCATTGTGCTTGACCCTGCTTTCAAAACCATGTTTGTACAAAATGAGCTAGGTGATAGAAGAGGTAAATGGATTTCTACCATTCAAGAATTTGATCTTGAAATTCAACCCATGAAACTAGTTCGTGGACAAGAACTTGTGAAAACAATTGCTGAGAACAATCCCCAAATCACGTGCCAATATTTAAATGTAGAGCACATTTCCAAAGATGATTGGTATGTTGATATTGTGTATTTTCTGCTAAATGGTAAGTGTCCATCACATCTTAATTCTACTCAAAGAAGAGCCTTGAGACTTAAATCTGCCAATTATCTTAGTAGGTCTGGTGCTCTTTATAGGAAAAATCATGAGGGAATTTACCTACGATGCTTAAATCAAGAAGAAGCTACCAATTTTTTGTAAGAGTTTCATGGTAAATACAAAATGGGCCATGGTTTGGAAAATTCAACAACACATCAAATCTTAAGAGCGGGATATTATTGGCCCCACATTTTTAAAGATGCACATGCACACGTGCGATCTTGCCATATTTGTCAAGTGGTTGCCAATAGAGAAAGGAATGCAGCTATGCCATTGCAACCTGTAGTTGAGATGAGACCATTTGCACAATGGGGATTAGACTTCATTGGGGTTATTAACCCAAATTCTTCAGATTCCCATAAATTCATACTCACAGCTACAGATTATTGCACTAGGTGGGCTGAAGCAATTCCTACGAAGCATTCCACTACGAATGTGGTAATAAAGTTCCTCGAAGATCACATCGTAACAAGGTTTGGAATGCCCGATTCTATTGTAAGTGATAATGGTAAGACTTTTGTTTCCACTCAATTTGCAAATTGTGCATATGATAATAAGGTGAGTTTAAAGTTTTCGTCTAACTATTACACTCAAGGCAATGGTTTGGCAGAATCTTCAAATAAAAATTTGTTAACCATCATTAAGAAGTTATTGGAAAAGAATTCTCGGGATTGGCACAACCAATTAAAATTTTCTCTTTGGGCAGATAGGACTAGAGAAAAAGAATCAATAGGGAATACACCTTATCATCTAGTTTATGGGCAAGATCTAATTTTTCCTGTAAATTTGAAGCTTCAAAACCTTCGTTTCACACAAGAATACCTTGGAACTAATAATCACATTGAGGCTAGATTAAGTCATCTAACGCACCTTGATGAAAAAAGAGAAGAAGCCATGCTCCACATGAGCAAACATCAAGATGTGGTTAAAATATGGTTTGATAAAAGAGCCAAGATTAAGTATTTTAGGATTTCGGACTTGGTTTTATTGTGGGATAAAAAACATGAGGAGAAAGGGGATCACAAAAAGTTTGATTGTCTTTTGTTAGGCCCTTATCAAATTTCTGAAATCCTAGGGGAAAATACTTTCAGACTAAGAACTTTGGATGGGAAAGATTTGATGTTACCGGTTAATGGGTAAGTTCTAAAGCATTATTTTAGCCCTTAAGTCATGTGAGATTTGTACCATATTGTACAGTTGTATATAATTTTTTGGTTTTTGATGTTGGGTTTGCATTTCAATTTTGGTTTTAAGTTTTGTGTGTTGGTCCTTTGGACACATTTGGTTTACATCGCATATAAAAAAAGAAAAGAAAAGCAAGATGTCAACTTATGTCCTTATGAATGTTGACTAAGACTAAGAGAATATGAAACATCGGAATTGTATTGCAGAAAGCTCCATGAGTATTGCAAACACATTAAAGAATATTGTTTGGAACTTGTGATGCATGAAGTTGTCAGTTTTACAAATTATGGCAAAGTAGGTGGTATAATCCATCCGCATTTCAAAAAGAGCAATGCATTCATCCATATCTCATGTTACATTCCATATTGCATATACATTTCATCTCAGTTGCATTTACATTTCAAATACAATCATTGAAAAGGTGTCGAATTCTCTTAGGGTTATTACATAACATATATTAAAAGGATCCTAAGGTTGGGAATTGATGCCCGAACTATCTTGAACCAAGCACGTTCTACACATATTAAAGAGGATCTTAAGCAAAATGGTCAAAACCATACTTGGAAGAAAAGGCGAGGCGAAAGGAGTATTTCGTGTCTGTCCTATCATGCAACATAATCCTTAAAACAGTGGTTTTTACCACTCCCATAGTGCTTAAAGCCTAAAATCAGAGTATTAAAGATAAGGTTAAATCCCCATCGAACTTAGGTTGAGGATCCAACTCCCCAAAGCTCTGATTTGACCTTCATGGAGTAGTAAGGATATGGTCTAATTCTCATCTCGCTTAGGTTGAGAATCCGATTCCCCAAAGCTTCTATTTTGCCTCCATCACGCTTTAAGAAATTAAAAGCGTGATCTACACTCAAGAGCTTGAAATTCCAAAGTAAATATTTTTCATTCTACTTTCATTTCATTGGATTGGAAGGATCGTACTACATGTCCCTTGCAAGGATGGGTAGTCATCCCCAGGGTTCAAGAAATCAAAAGTAAAGCCAAATCCTGGATTATGGGGTTAATCTCCATCGGGGCTATAGATTCCTAATTGGCAGTGGAGTATGCTCATGTGTGGCAACATGTCTTGTCTAAAAGCAAGACCAATGACTGCTCAAACGGATAGGCTAGCCTGACAGTTTCATCCATAATAAGTTAAATCATTTTGTTCAAGATGAGGTAATGAACTCCAGATTAGAGTAGTAAGGATAGGGTTAAATTCCCATCTCGCTTAGGTTGGGAATCCTATTTCCCAAAGCTCTGATTTCACTTACACTTGCACATGGGTTCAAGATGGTAGTGATACATAACCAACTTTGGGATCTAGTACATTAATTCAGTATACACATATTTGGTCCTAAGAGGGTTTGACAGTCTTAATATGTTTGTTCATGGTACTAGAAAGTTTGAGCCTTTGCAAAGCAGGTTGTTATATCTCTAGCATTTTTGCCATACATTAAATCCTACAGGAATCATCCATAACTTCTCATATGCATGAATAATAAATGAAACATATGATGGAATGTTGATCAATTGAAAATGATAAGGAATGAATCACACCGCACACATTGAGCTGAAACTGAATAATTCTAATGCTTCATGTATTTCTCATCTAGTTTCATTCTTTGGATATTTGTTGACGCTTGTGTTTGAGTTTTGAAGGTTTTCAGGTTGGGTTCTCACCGAAATGCTCAAGAGCATTTCCCAACAGAGTCGCCATTTGTTGTGGCTGCTCCATAATGTACCCCAAGAATTGGGGACCCACCTTTTTAAAATTGACTTTCGGAGTTTTCTTTGTTCTTGAGAATCTTTCTGCATAGGTCCTTACCCATGTGCTTGTATTAGTTTCCAAAACTCACCATGGGTGGTGTTTATTTTATGTGGGTCTTAAATATTTGGTCATCGGGGTTGGCTTGATAAGTTTGAGTTGAGAAATTCCTTTCTGGTGTTTGAAGTCTTAAATGGTTAACTTAATTTTTCTATGTTATTTCATTTTCAATAATTAACCATTTAAAGATGTCTCCTTAAATAAAGTGAAAATCAAATAAAGATAAAGAAAAATATTATTATAATTATATAAGTTTCATATATAATTATAATAATAAACTAAAACAAAAAAAAAAAAAAAACGAAAGGCTTCACAATTCTTACTTTATATATTATTTAAAAGTAATAAAAAGTAAATGATTAATACTTTATTATATATACATATTTCATGTATATGTATATATAACAAAGTAATATAAAGGATATATAATATAAAATTCTTTTCATCTATATGTAGTAGAAAGAAAATTAAAATGAAACACATTGTTTATATGTCATAACTTTAGATTTTATCGCATATTATGGTTTTATTTGAAAATCTAATAGGTGTGATTTGTTTTATGCAGGTTATGGCGGGTCCGAAGGCCAAAGGCATTGGACTAGGGACACGACAAGCGCCTACGTGGCAATATGATCAGGCAGATGGGGACTCCTCGACGATGCACAACAATACGGTGATGCTTTCAAAGTCACGTCATGACAACGGTTAGCGCAGGGGTCAAGCATCGTCACGACAAGTCATATGCAAAAATTCATGGAGGATGACAGCCAAGACATGTTAGAGAGTTTTTTTTTTTGTAGCCAATAGATGCATATTTGATGACGAGATGGATAAGTCGACGAGCTATGTGGAGAAAAATGGATGATAAGATCAAGCTACGAATAATGTGGGTGCCAATGAGGAAGGTCGATAATGTCATTAGGTCGGACGACAACATTGGAAAACGATTGGGCAACAACTAGGATGGCTCTGACTACATCGGAGTTTAATGCACATTCAATCCCAATAGTGAAAATGAAGTACAACGACAAACGACAAACAACGACAACGTAAAATTAGAGCTCAATAATCGCAGTCCATGGGGGTAGCGAAGGATTTTGATACGAAGGCTATGGGGAATCACCGATATTAGAGGAGACCACGCAGAGGATATGGATGACCAGTGGTGGAGGATTGGTGCCAGACGTCAGAATCTTATGATAGCATCAATAACATATAACAATCATGAAGCAATGTAATGAAGCATTACAGGGGGCACCACAGAGATACATGTTGATGAAGTTCTAATTCAAGAAAAGAACGTGGATTGCACTATTAGACGAAGCTATCTAAGAGAAAAGTAGATGATGCAACTTAGACAGCATGATAAAAAAATGATGCAGTGCCAGACAGGTCTTCGGACGAATTAGTAGTTGTGAACAGGATGATATGGAGATATATGGCTAAAGTAGTGTAACATGCTCGCATAGGGAATGTCATCGCTAGCCACTCAAAAAATGAGGACGAGATCATGTTTATTAGGCTATTCAATTGTTATGTCTATGACGATAGCAAAAATTTAAGAATGAGGTTTGGTCAAGACGATGTAAAGGGGGTTGCATGGTATTAGATGTTATGAACCCGACTGCAATCGGCACCAGCAAGCAAAAATGGAGTGCTGCGATTACACCCTGATGAGTTAGGTGTGGCTATTAAGAGTAGACAACATGGCACAATGGGGCTTGTCAGTTACAAGCCACTAGAGGATCATACATGCAGCCAGATACAACGTTGTTGAGAGGATTGTGTGGTGCTAAGTTCGACAAGAATATAGCTAACAAAAGCTTGGTAGGATTAAGATGAGTGACAATTGGTAACGTGATGACACCCGCATGCCAATATCTAAGGGTAAGGTATAGTTTGTTCACATGAAATAAAAGTAACATGTGCGATGGTGTAGGAGGTCGTTAGAGGGCATTTCAAAGAATATACAAGGGAGTCTATTTTTGGTTCTTTACCAAGAAAAATGTTACGAAAATCATAAGGAAGCTGTGAAGGCATTTTCAAAGGGAAGAAGAAGATGCTCACGCTGCTCATATTAGTGGCGATGGTTTGGTTGATTTATTTTATATTTTGATTAAAACCAAACTCATGATGAAAGAGTTCATTAAAGTGAACCTAAAGTAGATAAAAGTGCCTTCTAACAAAATTTCATAAGAGAATATTGATAAGAAAGTAAGCAAAGCGTTTTCAAAGGACCTGCGTGCATGTGACTGTTACCAAGAGAACAAGCGTTTCAAAAGGGAGAAGGAAGATTTTAAATAGAGATTCGAGACAAATGGAAAGGGGTTGGAAATTGCTGTGAGCAGAGTTGCAAATTTGAAGGCAAGAGGACCATTCTGGACCTGTTTGAGTTGTTTTCTTCCATGGACTGGTTTGGGAAAACCAAAATTTTTTGTTATTGTAAAATGACAATTTTTTTTTTTAATGAAAAAGCCAAAATTGTATTAATTAAGCTTAATCATACAAAATAGTGTGGGTGGGATTAACACACCCCAATCAACCAAGAGAAACTATTACAACTATGAAGAAAAGTCACACTATCTGCAACAAACATATCTCTGTACAGAATATCAGGAATCAACTAGCAGAAAACAAAAGAGCAGCAATCATGTAGAAGGAAATGAGACCAGGGACGAGGAGTTGCAGATCCATGATCCCGGTGCGTTATGCCAGTGGTTCATAAGTTGCCGAAGGTACTGAAACTCCATGTTGACTTTCTTAATTTGGGCAAAAATCTACAACCAACAATCATAGAAAACCTCATATTTATCAGATAGTGAAAAATACAAAGAGGATTCTTGCTGGGAAAAAATAACTTTGTTGCGGGTTTTCCATATGTGGAAGAGAATAGCAATTCTGAATATATGCCAAACCACTGAAATATTTGTGGAGAACTGAATAGGGTCTCCCAATAAGAAATACCTCCAGGAACATGAACCAACAATAAAAGGTCTAAAAAATGAAAGAATCCAAGACCAAGCCTGTCTAGCCTGAGAGCATTCCCAAAATAAATGAACATAGTTTTCCTCCTAAATACAGAACTTACAAGAGACATCATCAACTCCCAAGTATTTCAGGCGCTGACGAAGAGGCAAACCTTGAAAAAGCACACTCCAAGCAAAAAAAGACTGCTTTGGTTCAATATATTTAGCCCATACAGTATGAAACCGAGATTTCCAAATAGACTGAGAAGAATTTAAATTCCATCTTCCATTGAGCATGGCTGCCATAGGAACTATAGGGGAAAGCCAGGAATAACCCAAACAGGCAGAATACTTAAGCAATGAAACATGTTTAGGCCATTCCCAGTCACACCACCATGGCTTTTGAAAATGTCTAGACAACTTGGACCATACACAAAAGGGAGTGTGATCAATAACAACTTCATAAGTGCATTTATCATCTTGTTTCAAACCATAATAGTGTTTAAAATCTTCCCAAGGGATCCAATTCTTAGTATGAAAGGAAAAAAAATCAGAAAGTAATGCAATTCCTTTTTTATAAAAGCGTTGGGCTCTAACCCATTGCACTTGTGCTAGTGGCAAACCTTCATAAGAAATAGCCTGAGACCACCATACATTGAGAAAGGAGATAGAAGGGCCAACTTTCCCTCCAAAGCCCTTCCAGGATAACCAAGGTTTGAGAGCTTCCCAGGCTTTCCAAATGCTTTTAGCCACGAAGGACCCTGAAATATTGACAGGAACAGAGGCAGTAATAAGCGTATGAAGATTGAGACCTTTCCAAACTTTTCTCGCCCAAGGGAAGCCCGGAAGAAATACAATTTCTAAGTAAAATTTTCCAAGCCTCATCTCCTTGCAAAGAACGAGTTATCCATTTGGCACATAAAGCAAAACCTTGCTTTTGACAATCAAACAAACCCATACCACCCGAGTGCTTAGGAAGACAACAAATATCCCAAGAAACTCTGTGAAATACTTTTTTACCAACAACATTAGACCATAAAAAATCTCTAAGAAGCTTTTCAAGTTTCTTGTAACAACTCTTGGAAGGGACCCAACAAGAAGAATAATAAACATGTGTAGAAGCTAAAACTTTAGAGCAAATTTGGAATTTACTATCTTTTTCTCTACCTTTTGCACCACATATCCCCAAAGCTGAGCAGGAGATCCCTGAAAGGCAAATGGAATGCCCAAAAATTTAAACATCTCACTCGGTTGTATCCACTTCCATTTTTTAATACAGAAAATTTCAGAAAGTTGCATTTTATGGGCAAGAAAGGAGTCATTTTCTGCATGCAAGATTAAATGTTTATTTTTCCCCTTTTCAGATTTTAGGCTTGTAAATGGAGTTTATGCAAGTTTCTTGGTTGCTTCATGCGAATGTTTAAATCTGAAAACCTCATTTAAAACCCTAGGAGCCAACACTTAGCTTATCCGGATTGTGCTTGTGTTGCAAGTCCAATAGGTTAGGTTGCATGCATGAAAACCTCACATCTTCGGTTTTGCCGGAATAGGATAGCATCAAACTGAATGTATCATGTGTTTCATTTTCTGCATTTCAATTTTCATTTTTCTGCATTTTATTTTTCCAATTTTTTTTTTTTTTTTTTAATTTTCAGGCATTAAAATAAACATTAAAAAAATTTCAAAAACCAAAAACAATTTCACCATTGCGTAGGTTATACTTCATACTTCCAATATGCACTTTAAAATTTCATTTTCGGAGTTGTTTAGTATTTTTAAAAATTCATCGAAGTTGCTGCTTTATTACAGATTTCAAAAAAATCCGAAAATAGAAAATTTTCATTTTTGGGCCGAATTTCATTTTTTCAATTTCATGCTTCATTCATGAGCCTATGATGACATTCCCTTCATGAAAATTCCAATTTCATTGAAGGAGTTATGTTTTATGGCATTTCACAAATTTCTATTTTTTGAGCCTAAAATTGCCCTCTCTTTGTAAAAATTCTAATTTTACGAAAGAGGGGTAATTTGAGTATTACATTGAAGGTCATTTATTCAAAGCACTTAATTGTTCATCTTAATGAAAATTTGATTTCATTTAAGAGGGATAAGTTAAAGTGACATTTAAAGCCCTTAATTTAAGGCCATAAATTATTGCCTCTTTGTGAAAACCTATTTCACCAAAGAGGGATAGTTTATCGATCACATTGAAAGCTATCTTCATATTCATGATAAGAAGCCATATTTGGATTTAATGCAAGATAAAATCTATTTTAAAACCCTCAAGATAAAATGAATTAAGGCACTACATCGTGGTCATATGAGGGCCAACTCACATTTGCTTTATTTTGGTTCAATGAACAATCACTAAAGTTTCATGGTAAAATAAACCAACATTGCCCCTTGTTTACAGTTACTTGCAATCACTAAGGTGTTCCAAGCATTTAAATTGAATATCTTTATTTGAGATTACTAATACACATATGCAAATGCTAATCTAGCGGAGACCTTGGAGAAGTTATTTGTTTAACTTCTTTGCAAGAGGGGATTTGGAACCCAAATCCTAAGGGAGAGTGTATTTTCACAATTGGGTGAAAATACCACTCAACCTATGGTTTTTACAAGGGATTATGTTACAAAAGCTCATGATGATTGATCATGAAACACCACCATGTTAGGGGAGTGACCAGACTATGTATTTCCTCTATCATCCTGCACTGTGTGGCCGAAGGCTGCTGTCAGGTGAGAGTGGGCCTTGCTAGATGCATATGAACCTTTGATCCATTTGACTCATCTGAAAATCCTATTTTTTCTCAATATCCACCCGCATGCACCTTAAATTAGTGGGTTTCTAACTCATGTCGCTTGAATTTTGACATTGACCACTCCCAGGGTGCTATATCTCCACCTATCACCTATCAAATGAATATCAAAATTCCCATGCTAGTTAGCGGTTGTGCATTCTCATACCCAGAATTTTTGATCTTTTTTCTTGATATATTCTATAAGTTTTGGCAAAGGGTAAAATTTTCAGCATTGGCAAACTTTTGGGATATGTTTTGAGTCCGATGGTGACCTAGAATTTCGTTAAATATAACTTTACTATTCTTTGCGATGGGATTTTGGGATCTGCATGAAATGGTAGAGTATATTTATATTATTACACTATGCTAGTTATTCGCTTAACATCATATATTATTGTTAAGTGCATACATAAGTTTGTTACATGAATCTATAGGTGGTTAGGGAACCATAAGTTCGTTACGTATGTTCATGTATTATTTATTGCTTTATTCTCAATACTATTGGTAATGTTGAGACTTACCTTATAGTGGTATTAGAGTAGGAGAGCGACAGAGCTAGGTGCAAGGGTAGACGATTTCTTATTTTTTGAGGTAGGACACAAATCTCGAGGAGCGAGACCCCTAAGTCTCGATTGGACACTCAAAACGAACCCTGAGGTAGATTGGGAACTAATCGACCACAAGTTGACACTATGATTGGAGGGATCTGACACTAGCCCTGATGACAATGATGATGACAACGATGATGTGATCGAAACTGAACTACAACCATTTTTTTTGATGATATTTGACATCTCAGGCATGAATCCTAAGGACCACTGCAAACCCTATTACACATGGATCAAGGTGCTTACATGGATCCCCTGCTATACGTGAACCAAGATATGATGTGGACCCTTGTACGTGATTCAAGGTGATGATATAGTAGAAATATGGTGATCTACAAGTGGCGATGATGTTGGCAGTAGTTGATTTTTCCAACTCAATGGTGATGTGGCACTCTTTCATTAGTCATTAGGGGTAAAACACTATTATATGAGTGGTCGTTTGCTCGTAGGCAATCAAAGACAAAGAGGAGCTTTATTCCTCTTAAACTCTCACAACAACGAAATCCCGCTGCATGTGGGATAACAATTTAGAATTTTTTTTTCTAACTTATCACACTGGGAGGCTTCAAAGACGTGTTGCTACCCATTGACTCTCGTTTGGAGTGGTAGCCTAGCTAGTCGTTTGGGCTAGCACAAAGTCTTGGCTGCGGGAGGTCGGGGTTCAAAACCCGTGCAACTTAAAAGACTATTTTTTTGCTAACATTTTTTGAAGGTATTTTTGAAATAAAATATATTCCTCTCTTAGTATTAAGATATTTAATAATACAATATTGATAGATTTTTTGGGGGTTTGTAGGGAGCTTTTAGCACTGATGAAAATTTGGGACTCCTTTAGAGTCTGTCAACTTCCCATTTGTCCATCAAACGCCTTGATGATGGAGTTTTGGTACCCATACAGAATTTTCAATACCCCGTTTGTCCACCAAGCCTATCAGTAGTTACTTTTCACATACTTTGGTGGCAAAATTTTGGGACTCATCTAGAGTCCAACATCAACCCAATTATATGATAGGTGTTGCACTTAGCCATTGTTTTTCTTTTTGCTATCCTTTATTTTCTTTACCACCAGACATCTTCATCATTCCCTCTTAGTGGGATTTTAGGACTAATAAAAAACCTGACAACTACTCATTACTCCACCAAGTTTCTTTGTGGTAGGATTTTGGATCTTGTTCGACGTTTGCGGTGTCCCATTTCTTCGATAAGCATGGCACTTAGCCTTCTTATTGAAACTTTTTACCCTCTTGCTTGCTTGGATGTAAAAATAGGAAGTTTTTCCATTTCTCATATACTGACTCCCATGCATGGCCTCCCAAGAATTACTTTTTCTATCTATCAATCATCTTGTTTACTCAAAAAGGTTCATGTGGGTGGATACAACCAAAAATTCACCCACATCTTTGACGACTCACAAGGGATTTTCACTTTGCAAAAATAATGAACCTAGGTGGCCATTTTTGATTAAAGCACTTTCTAATGACAGAGAAAAGGAAGAAGAGGACAAAAAATAAGCTAGAAGAAAATAAATTTGGCAATTACCACAATATAAAGGAGGGTGGTGGGCGATGGGGTGTGAACTACATGCACAAAAGGTGGAAAGGCCAAATAAAAGGGAGCGAAAAAGAATAGCAAAGAGAGGGTGACCATGAAAAAACATAAAAAAAGAGACCGAGGAAAGGAGGTAGCAATAGGAGGGCTACAAGTGCCACCAACCCAAGGAGTTTGTGGCATAATTAGCAAATGAACAAAAGGAGAACTAGAATTTTTCTTGGATGCATTTAAATATTTGATCCATGTGACTCATATGACAATTTTTTTGGTCCTTAATATCCACCCACATGCACCTGAAAGTAGTGGGTTGCTAGCTCATGTTGCATGAATTCTGAAATTAACCACTCCTAGGGTGCTGCATCTCCACCTATCACCTACTGAATGAATGTCGGAATTCCCCTGCCAATTAGAGGTTATGCATTCTCATACCTAGACTTGCTGACCTCTTTTCCCAACAGATTTTGTAAGTTTTGGCAAAGGGTAAATTTTTTGGCATTGGCAGACTTTTGGGATATGTCTGGAGTTCGATGGCGACCTAAAATTCTATCGAATATATATTTACTATCCTTTGTGATGGGGTTTTAGGATCTGCATGAAATCTCTGGTATTGATGGATTTTTAGGGGACCTATTGGGAGCTTTCAACACTGATAGATATTTGGGACTCATTTGGAGTCTTGTTATCTTTTGAAGCTTTAAACTTAAAGGAAATGCAACCATAAGGATGAAAATAAGCATGCAATATTATAACTATGATAATGACTTACTAATATGCATGAAAATATGATAGAAACCTTGCTATATTCAATACCTTGAACTATGTGATGCCTTAGAATTTTACATGCTTTCATTGATGCATGTTCCTTCTCATTAACTAGTGAGCGTGCTTCTCTTTGAAGTTTATATGCTGACTTGTGCACTCTGATTCTACTAGCAAGCTTACCCTTCAATGTTGATGTTTTTTCTTGCACACTTTTTCTTCTAGAGGTGAACTAAAAATTCTTTATCACTCCTTGATATCTGTGTGCTATAGACTCTTTAATTTTATCTTAGTTTCAATCTATTATATTCGAATTGATGTCCTCCTTTGAGAACTATACAATCACTTCTTTTAAAGTGAGTTCCTATAGGATTAGAACATGATGTAGGAAGGATGGTGCCAAGTGGCACTTGCTTTGCCTAACTCCTTTCAAATTCTTATACTACACCTTCCCAACATTGAATAACAAGTGACATTAAATAGGTTATATGTTACCTTCAATGCATTTGACCTAACACTTCTACAAGAGCATTATTTGAATGATGCTTCATCCAGGTATACTTCTAACATTAAAATCTTGAGGTATCTTCAATGTAGTATTGTGTGCATGCGATGCCTTCTTTCACATGGTGCAATTCATTCACCACTTTTCCATAACTCCCTTGGGCTATACAAATATTTTTGCCTTGCTAGCTTAACGCTCATTCACTATTATATTTTGTTGCTATTTTAGCACTTCAATAATTGATATTCTCTAACCACTTCACTTGGAGAAAAATGATGTTCTATTCTCCTAAAGCTTCACTAGCAAAGATGGTTATCTTCCAATGCTCTTGAATAATGTCAAACAAATGTATGTGGTGGCTTCAATGATGGGTAACTCCTCCAATCTGAGTTGAACTTGAAGGGTATGCATTGTAACTTTGATGTGTCTCCTCCTTGCAAATCCTTGAGTTTGCTTTACCAAATGCAATGACTTCCACATTGTAAATCTTAGTCGAATGCAATACTTGATTTGATGCAAGTGCATGTATAAAATGATGCTTACTTTTGGTGCCAATGATGCTACTTCCAACGCGTAGACATAAACCTAGGATGCTTGAGTTTAACATGGGATGCCTTCACCAAAGGCTTTCAACTATCAGGTTTTCATCACTTTGCCTTCACCAAGGTGTACCTTCTTTTACCTTCTCCAAAGGCTATTTCAATGTTAGACATATTCAATCTTGATGTCATTGTTGTAGCTATACCTTCTACCTATTTATTTCACCTTTTTTTGTTGTTTTTTATGTGAGAACAATACTTGCTAACATTTGGGTGATTAACACAGGTTGATGCTACTAGATCTATCTCCATTTCCTTAGATATACTTCAATTTTAGAGCTATTTTGAATGGTTTTAAATATATGCTTGCAAACATAAAATATAGTAGTGTAAATATTTTCCTCCCTAAAACCTCCAATTGACTCTCTTGGCTTCTCAAACTGATGGTTAATACTCCCTTTGCAAGTTGATATGAGTTGGAGTTAATATTACCTTCTAACCCTTGGACAATCCTACCTTTCTTGGTTAATTTCATACTTACTAATCCAAGCTTTCCAATAATAATTTTTGCACTATAGAATATGCAAATTTTAAGAGTCTTCTCTTGCTTGGAGTAGTCAATAAAATTTTGATGCTTTTCTTTCTATTGAAATATATCTAACTTCTATTTTTATGTGTAGGTTTTAACCTTGTAGACAATAACTTCTGCACTCCCTTGAAGACTTCAAATAGAAACCTATTTATGCAACCTTTAATATTGAAATTGGTGCTCAATAAACTTTAATAAGAAACCAAATATAAAATTTCAACTAATGAACCTTTTGCACCTTTGTTGCATACCTTTTCACCTCTTTAGATGATGATGATTTAAATCACCTAAATTGCTACCTTTTGTAGATGATATTGTAGCTCTTCTAGGCTATCTAAAAACAACTCTTTGGCTCACATTTTTACAACTTTAACACTCCACTAATATGCTGCCTAAAATTATGATTTGGTGGCTCCAATACTCCTTCAAAATGCACTTTTGAAATCTAAACCTTAGTAGCTACAAATGCTACCCAAATTGCTATTGTATTGCTGTCCTCAAATATGAAATTTTTAGATTATAAAGCAATCAAAACCTTCACTGAAACGTTGTCCTTGAATCTCAAAAAATGGGTAGCAAACTCCTCCAAATCGTAGTTGAGATATTTCTCAAGAACCCTTCAATGACAATCCCCAAATATCTCAAATTTGGTGGTTTCTATATATTCTTTATTTTGTTGAAATCTTACTTAAATCTTGGCCTATCTAATGGCCTTATTATCAATATTTTAAAAGTCTTGAGATATTTTCCAAACTATTTCAAAATTTGACAAACTTCTTGCCAAATATTTCTCCTTTAGGCTTGTTGTCGAATGTCAATAATTATCCCAAAATATTTACTATTAGGAGCTTCTCCTTCGTAGTAAATTTCTCTAATAATTTATTCTAGGAACTCCTTCAATGAGGCTCACCAAGCCTTCTTCTTGTTTCTCCTTGAGACCTCTCCAAGGTCTTCAATCTTGCAGCTTAAAAAACCTTAAATGAGACCTTCCTTGATCTCTTCAATCTTCAACTATGGAAGTTTTGTAGTGAAATGTCCTTCTTGGATCTCCTAAATACGCAACTACTAAAATTTGTAATAGAAATTTTGTTAGTCCTTCTTAATGCTTAATCTTACACTATGGAAGTTCTTCAGTTGGGCTTTCTATGGATCTCTTCCTCAATGTGAAGTTTTCAATCTTCAATGGAGATCACAAAAATTCACTAGGAATCTTCTCCTTGAGTCTCTTCTTCCTTTAATGGGATATTCTTTTTAAAAAATCCTTCCTAGATTTACAATCTCCAATGTGGCTTCCTTGGCCACTAGATCTCTCAATATTTCAACTAGGAGACTTCAATCCACAAATATTTCAATGGAGCCTTCTTCTCATGCCTCCAAATCTTCAATATATAACTTGTTGCTTCAGGTACCAGATTGATTCAAAGATGATATTCTTCCTAGCTCTTGTAGGAAGCTTCCCAAATCTATTTGAATCTCCTTTATTTTGCAACAAATTATTAGGTAATGATAATAGATTTTTTTATAAATCTATAGAAAACAATCTTCACTAGTTGGATTGCCAATCTAGTGGATGTAATGTTGAGTTCTAGTCTTCACAGGTTTTTATGCAACTTTGTGGAAAATATTGGAAATATTAAGCATATTGAGTTGTCATTGATGTCAAAGGGTACATGAGGTATAAATATTTTGATGTCAAAGGTGCATGGTTATCAAGACAAAAATATTTCCCATGGTTTTGATAGCAAAGCAATGAACAAAAATTCAAGGCAAAAGAAGTTATTTTTATAAGAGAAGGGTTTTAATATTTAAATGTCAAATTTAACTATTATGAAGAAAGACAAAAGTTTAAAAGGCTTGGGATTAAATATTTCAAGAAAAGGACAAGGTTTTATTTTCTTGAAAAATATTTAAATACCACAAAGGGAGGCAAAAGGTTAAAAGCTATTATTATAATATTTTTTAAATATTATAATATAAACAAGTGTAAGGTTAAAATGTGCCAATGTAAAATCAAAAAATCAAAAAGCAAATACAACATCGATGTTTCCAAGAAGTAATCGAAATACATATTTAAATGAGGTCAAATAATTCATTGAGCCAAGTTTTTGAAAGTGCGTAAATCAAAATCTGTTTGCACAAAGTTCGTAGAGGGTAGAAGAAAAGAAAGGGAAGTGTACACGTTATTTGAAGCAGATCTGAATTGAAGACAAATAGAAGACAATGCTTTCATAGTTCCATATGGGTGGCTAGCCCAGACGATATGCCGTCCCTGCACTAAGACATGGGCAAGAAGGAGGTCATGGGGTCAATTTGCAACGACTCTATTTTGGTTGAAATTTTGAACAAAGAAATTGCTGAAGATGTTGAAGAGGTTATTCAAGTGCTTTAAGTTTTGTGTGGGTAGCTAGCTCAAGTGGCAGCCTAGCTTGTGCTAGGGCGTGGATAAACAAGAAGTGGCAGGTTTGATTCACGACAACTGTGTGTTGGGAAGGGTAAAATTTTGACTAAAATTTATTTTAGGAGTTATAAGGTATGCATCATGTTTGATTATGTTAGGGAGACAAGGTATTATGGAATTAATTATATTTTCCATATTTTTTGGAGTCATAAGGTATATAGTGATTAATTGAAAATTGTATTTTAGATATTGTGTAAGGGAGTATAAAGCTAAATTTATTTTGTGCATTAGTAAAGGAGATATAAGGTGTATGAGGTTGAATTAAAAGTTATTATTTGCACATTATGTTATTGGGTGTTATAAGGTATTTTGGGGTGTATTAAAAATTATTTTTGTATTGTGAAAGTAGGAGTTATAAGGTGTGATTAAGGTTTATTTGTTGATTGTATTCTTTGCATGAGAGAAAAGGGAGAATTTGAGGGGTTTTGTTCATTATTGAAAGCTTTATTTTGGAGACTTAAAAGGAGTTATAAAGCATTATTTTCAAGTCTTATTGTGCACATATTCTTAAGAAGGAATTTAATGTGGATGATTTAAAAAAAATATTTTCTAACCAATTTTTGAAGTGGGACAAGAAATGGAAATTATTTTGAAGTTGGTTTTGAAGGCACATCATCATCAAGGCAGTTTTAGAGGTATGGTGATTTAATTCCTTCTTAAGGTGGTTGAGTTGTCATATGTTTGGAGAAATAAGGATTGATTGAGTGTGCATTTTTTTAAAGAGAAAAAACCCCTTGTGGGGCTGTCTTGGTCTGAGAGACCACGAAAAGGGGGTTCTACACCATCAAAATCACTCGAGAGTCGCACCCGGCCTTGCCCACACCAACATTATCAATTGGATTTTTGGTACCCAATTCAAATTTTTGGTAGGGTGGAGATTCAAACTTGGGACCTCCCTTGGAGGATTGCCCTCTCCTCTCCAACTCACCTACAACACCTGGGTAGTGTGCATTGCTTTGATAGAATTTGGAAATAAAAGTGTAAGGGTTTGAAAGTAAATTTGATGTGCATTTGTGATTTATTGAATTTGGGAGTAATTGTGAATTATTATTGAATAAAATTAGAAATATATGTGCTAGGATTTGAGAATAAAGTTGTGCATTATTGTTGAATAGATTTGAAAATGAACTTGCAAGGGTTATAGAAAAATATTGTAAAGCAAATCTATGCATTGATTTTGAGAGGATTTGGGAATTGATGTGCAGGTATAATAGATCAAATTTGTGAAGCAAATTTGTGCATCTTCATGATTGATTTTGGGAATAGATGAAAAAGGTAAAATTGTGCATTGTAACTAGTTTTGAAGTGAAGTTGCTGTTGTAATCATAGTGACACTGAGAGGTGGGGTGAATCAATGTGGTCTTTTAAATTTTGAATATATAGCTTTAAATCCAATAGCAATTTAAATATAATAAAAGATATATCAAATACAACAAGAGAGCATGACACACAACATAGTAATTTAACGAGGTTCACCAATGTGGCTACTCCTCAAAACGACTGCTTGGACTACCATCCAAATCCAGCCAATGTAAAGCTACAACTTTACAATATCTTTTACCAGCACCAACTGGAAGGAGCACTAACCCCTTAGATTTTTTTGTACCAAACAGAATGGAGCACCAACTCCTAATTTACCAGCACCTACTGGAAAGAAGCACCAACCCATTATACCAAGCTGCAACTTGGATATCAATAAAGATAATGAAAATTACAGAATAATACTTTCACCTTATTTCTCATAATCTGTAGTTCCTATGGATTCTGCTGCTTCTACGCAAAAATGCTTCGCACTATCCGATTGCTTCTGTGAATTTCTTTCAACTCTCTACTACAACCAGATGATCGATCACTTTTGCTATCTGCGCGCTATCACTTCACACTTAGAACTCAACCTTTGCACCCCGTGCTCTTAATTCATGCAATCACGATATGCACACTCCGCTTCGACTCAAACGAACTACGACTTCGCACTCAGCTTGAATCGATATGACTCAACATCTGCACCCTGTGCACTTCATTCGCACAAGTTTGATATGACTCGCTCTCTGCTCGATGTGGAATTCACTTGCACAAACACTATACTCGCATTCACACATTATCTTCACACTGAGTCATTTCCAACTCGAAGTAGCCCTCCTTTTATAGATGAAATTTTAGCAACAAACCCTAAAGAACATCGGCTAAAAAACCCTAAATTTAGTCGACTGAAAACCCTAGAATGTCGGCTTCAAAACCCTAATAAATGTTGGCTTAAAACCCTAATGAATGTCGGCTTCAAAACCCTAATAAATGTCAGCTCCAAAACCCTAATGAATGTCGGCCCAGATTTAACTCTGTCGGCTTCAACCGTTTCTATGGTTCTGTAGCTTTCCTCGTGAAACTCCAACATGTCGCGATATCGCAACACCTTTTACATTCGTATGCCTTCTTGTCCTTGCTGTCGCAAAATCGTGACACTTTTGGCCTTTGTTAGCTTTGCCACCTTTCTTGTCGCGAAATCGTGACACTTCTATCTTTCGCTGACGTCATCCTCACTCTTGTCGCGAAATCGTGACCCTTTTTGCTTTTAGGCCTTCTTCTCCGTTTTTGTCATGAAATCGTGACATTTCTGGCATCGTACAGTCTCTCTCCTCCTAGAGTCGTGAAACCGTGACATGTCGTGAAAATGCGACATCTTCATCCTACTAGCTACTTCACTGCTGCCTGTCGCGAAATCATGACACTTTTTCCATCCGTACATTTTCCTTTCATCCTGTCACAAAATCATGATGCTTTCAGATTTCGATGGCTTTTCTTGCAACCTGTCATGAAATCGTGACACTTTTGGCTTCCGTACGCTTTTCTTCTTAGCTACCAGTGAAAATGGAACATGTCACGAAATCACGACACTTTCACTGCCTTGGCTTCTTTTCTGACTTTCGCCCGCGAAAACATAACATGTCGCGAAATTGCGACATACTTGCCTTCGTACATTCTCTCTCCTCTTCGGGTCGCGAAAACCCGACATGTCACGAAATCGCGACACTTTTCTTCCTTGGAGCTTTTTCTCCAAACATGTCGCAAAATCGTGACAGTTTTCTGCCTTAGCGCTTTTCTTCCGAACATGTCGCGAAATCGTGATAGTTTTTTGCCTTAGCGCTTTTCTTCCGAACATGTAGCAAAATCATGATAGTTTTCTTTGCGTCTTCTCTCTCCTCGGCCATGTCGCGAAATCGCGACAGAAAACATGTCGCGATATCGCGACAGTTTTCTTACTTGTCTTTTTCTTTGATTTTTTGCAAAAAGGCAACTATGGTCTTCTAGGAAACTCACTGTCCATGTTCTGAATAACCTTTGAACTTCTGTCCTCTGCATCTGAATGACTTCTAAACTTCCTGTCCACTGCATCATTGGATCTAACTGATTGTGTTGACAACAATGACAAAACTCTTGCAACACCTTGCTCAACAATCTCCCCCTTTGGAATTGTTGGCAACACCTGTGTAAATTCCTGGAACTCTTCTCCCCCTTTGTCAATAATACCAAAGGGCTGCTGCAGACTCCCCCTGAGTCCATACATGCAATTCTCAGGCACAATTTGTTGCACTTAGCACAAATTATGATCATGAGCAAAGGAATAGACAAATATTCAAATGCTCCCCCTAAGAAAGTGATCCCTGTAGCTAGTCACTTCTTGGGAAGTGTGACTACTCCTAATTTGCTTCGAAGGTACTCAAACACTTCCTTGGGCAATGGTTTTGTAAAAATATCTGCTACTTGTTCCGTGGTTGGGACAAAATCCAATTTAACTTCTCCTTCCGCAACTTTCTCCTTCAAGAAATGATACCTTATAGCAATGTGTTTTGTCCGTGAGTGCATTACTTGGATTCTTAGAGATGTTAATTGCACTGGTGTTATCACACTTAACTGATATTGGTTCACTGAAATTAATACCAAGATATTTCAAAGTTTGTTTCATCCACAAAACTTGTGTATAGCAAGTTGTTGCTGCAATATATTCTGCCTCAGCTGTTGATAAAGAAACTGACTCTTGTTTCTTGCTATGCCAAGCAACCAATTTATCACCAAGATAAAATGCACCTCCACTTGTACTCTTCCTATCATCCACACAACCTACCCAATCTGCATCTGAATAAGCTATTAAAGTGAAATCTTTGCCTTTGGGATACCATAAACCAAACTCCACGGTGCCTTTCAGATACTGAAGAATCCTTTTACTGACTGTTACATGAGTCTCTTTGGGACTCGGCCTCGAAATCTTGCTACCATGCAACCGCCCGTAGAATATCAAGTCTAGTAGTCGTTAAATATAGTAAGCTTCCTATCATTGATCTCGTACATGGTTTGATCTACGAGATGGAGATTTTTCTTCTTTACTCAACTTGCGACTGTTGTCATGGGAGTGCTAATCGGCTTACGATCCTCCATTGTAAACCTTTTTAGCATCTCTTTCACATATTTGATTTGGGAAATGAAAATGCCTTTCTCATTTTGATTAACTTGTAACCCAAGAAAATAAGACAGTTCACCAATCATAGACATTTCAAATTCATTCCGCATCTTATGTGCTAAGTCTTTACAAGATTCATCTTTGTTGTTGCCAAATATGATATCATCGACATAGACAACAAGAACTATGAGATGCCCACCTTCTGTTTTCACATACAGATTACTGTCGACCAACCCTCTCTTGAATCCCTATCGAGAGAGATAGTTGTCTAGCCTTGCATACCATGCCCGTGGTGCTTGTTTTAATCCATATAATGCTTTCTTTAATTTGCAGACAAGGTTAGGATCTTCACTAATTTGAAAGCCATCTGGTTGTTCAATATAGACCTCTTCTTCGATTTTCCCATTTAAAAAGGCACATTTTACATCCATCTGATAAACTCTAAAGTTCTTGTGGACTGCTAAGGCCAAAAACATTCTAATTGCTTCTAATCTGGCCACTGGTGCAAAAGTCTCTTCAAAATCAATTCCTTTGACCTGTGCATATCCTTTAAAAACCAGTCTTGCTTTGTTCCTAATGACCTGTCCGTATTCATTTAATTTGTTTCGAAATATCCATTTGGTGCCGATTACATTCTTATTCGTAGGTCTAGGTACTAATTCCCAAGTTCTGTTCTTTTCAATCTGATATAACTCTTCATTTATTGCCTTCATCTAGCTATCATCTTTGCTTGCTTCATCTATGTTTTTGGGCTCAATGCTAGATAAAAGAGAGTAATTACTTATTACTTTCCTTCTTGTCTAAATACCAGCTGTGGGATCTCCAATTATTTGGTCTCTTGGATGATTTTTCTGCCAACTGCCTGTTTTGAATTTCTTGTTTTCTTGCACCTCTGAGTCATCGATTAATTCATCTGAATCAAATGTAGATTTATTTTTTGTTTCATTCACCTCATTTCCTTCAAAGACTTCTTCATAGATTTCATAGATTGGGTAGTTTTCCTCAAAGTCAGCTGATCATTTCCCACCTTCATCGAATTTAACATCTGCACTATCCACAATTTTCTTGAGTCTCTTGTTGTAGCATTTGTAAGCTTTGCTTTTTGATGAATACCCAACAAAAACACCTTCATCTCGCTCTATCTTCAAACTTCCCAAGGTTGTTATCAGCTTTTTCCGATGTAGCACCTACAGCCAAATACTTTGAGATGTTTTGCTGTTGCTTTTCTACCAAACCACAACTCATAAGGTGTTTTGCATTCATGAGTTCTTAACATATATCTGTTTTGGATGTATACTGTAGTGTGAATTGCTTCTTTCTAGAATCTTTCTGCTATTTTGTTTTCTGCCAGCATGGTGCATGCCATTTCCTGTATAGTTTTGTTCTTTCTTTCTACTACACCATTCTGCTGGGGAGTTCTAGCTGTTGAATATTGTCTCCTAATACCATGTTTTTCATAGTATTCTGTAAATTCATTCGAAATGAATTCTCCTCCTCTGTCTGAATGTAAAAATTTGATCCTTTTTCCTGTTTCATTCTCAACTAGATGTTTGAAGGATCTGAACATTTCAAAAGCTTTTGTTTTGTCTTTTAAGAAAAATATCCATGTCATTCTGGAATAATCATCGATACACAACATAAAGTATTTGTCGCCATTTATGCTTTGAGTTCTTATGGGTCCACATAAGTCTGTATGAATAAGTTCCAAAGGCATGTTAGTGTGGTACTCTTTTGTTTTGAATGAGACTCTGGTTTGCTTTCCCTTCTGACATGAAGCACAAACATTGTTTGAAGGTTTTTTAATGGTTGGAATATCTCTCACTGCTTGTTTCGAGCTAATTTTCACCAAATTATCAAAACTTATGTGTCCAAGCCTCTTGTGCCATAGCCAGTTCTCTTCTTCTTGACCAATGAAACATGTACCTTCTAAAGTTTTTGAGAGTGTGTACATATTTCTAGACGTCCTTGAACCAGTTTCTATTAATTTCCCACTGTTTATTTTTTTGACTTCACAACCCTACTTCTTGAAGACTACTTCATGTCCTTTATCATAGATTTGACTGACACTTAACAGGTTGTGTTTCAAACCATCCACAAATAAAACTTCTTCTGACTTGATTTTCCCTTCACTAATTTTGACAGATCCTTTTCCTATTATTTTGGCTCCATAATTATTTCCAAACTTCACAGAGCCACCCTCATATTTCTGTAGTTTTTCAAATTTCTGTTTATCACCTATCATATGACTTGAGCAACCACTGTCAAGAATCCATGGTACACATTTATTCTGAGCCCTGAAAGCTGTCTGCACTATTAAAGATTCCTTTTCTTCCCTGAGCTATTCTTTCTGTTTCCACTCTATTTTGACTATGGTATTGGGCTCTAGCTTGGATTTTTCCTTTTCAATATTTTTAGCATAACTTTCAGAGAGATTTCTATTTTGATTTGCCCTATATGGTTGAACTCTTCTTTTCTGAGGTTGATTCGAAACAGAGGTACTGCGACAATTTCTAGAAATATGCCCAAAGTTGTGATAATTAAAGCATTCTACTGCATAATTTATAAGAGGAGCAAAAGAATTTCTGCTAGTGAAACTTCTTGGTCCTACATTGTACTTGCAGTCTACAATTTTATGTCCATAACCATTACATTTGAAACAGAAACCATAAAAGTAATGATTGAACTTGAAAGATGGTCTTTGCCAGGTTGTTGCAAGAGCCATAGATCTTCTCTTCTTCTGATGTGTGACCTTGGTAAAGCCATCATTGTCTGTTCTCCTTTCGGGTCTGGCATTACTGCTTTTATTTGCCTGATTTGTTTTTCCTATATCAGCCTGTTTCTTATCTTCACTTCTTACAAATTCAAAATTTGGTCTGTTTGATGATTCTCCTTTTTCCTATATGTTTGCATCCTTATTTTCTAGAAAGCATAGTTAGTTCCATAAAACAATGGTGCTTTGTTTGAGGAGAAACCCTCACCACTTGCCATTACGTCACTTCCAAGATCACCCTAGCTGATTGAGCCTGTTCAGGAACCTTGCTTTGATACCAATTATTGTAATCACAGTGACACTGAGAGGGGGGGTGAATTAGTGTGGTCTTTTAAATTTCAAATATATAGCTTTAAATCCAGCAACAGTTTAAATATAATAAAAGATATATCAAATACAACAAGAGAGCATGACACACAACACAGTAATTTAACGAGGTTCACCAATGTGGCTACTCCTCAAAATGACTGCTTGGACTACCATCCAAATCCAGCAAATGCAAAGCTACAACTTTACAATATCTTTTGCATGTATGGCCTTAGGGGGAGTCTGCAGCAACCCTTTGGTATTATTGACAAAGGGGGAGAAGAGTTCCAAGAATTTACACAGGTGTTGCCAACAGTTGCAAATCAGCAATTACCAGGTCAATTTTCAAGTGCTAGACTAGAGCTACCTTTAAAATGAAATAAATGTGAGACATGTGAAAGCGACAAACTTAATGAATATGAAGAACATATTGAGCATTTGTTAGTGCATATCATTCTCTATATGTTCAAGAGGTTAAATGAATTCTAGGTAGAATATGTCTAAACTGCTTTAGTTGAAGAAAGCACATTGAAGATTAGATAAAGCACTTGATGACATCATTATATAGATGAACATTGTTTGTATGCAATATTTGGGAAAGATATGAGCATTGTTTGTATGCAATATTTGGGAAAGTTATGAGCAGGTTTGAGCAAAGTTGTGAGCAGGTTTTGGTGCAGAATTATGAGCAGATTTAAGCATAGTTAAGAGAAGGTTGTGGTGAGTAGATTTGAGCAAGCCTAGTGTGTAGGCTTGGAGTAGATTTGAGCAGATATTTATGAACATATTTGAGCAAGCCTGATGTGTAGGCTTGGAGCATATTTTGATGAGAATATTTGAGCAAGCCTTGTGTGTAGGCTTAGAGCAGATTTGAGCAAGTTTTTATGAGAATATTTGAGCAAGCCTTTTGTGTAGGCTTGGAGTAGATTTGAGTAGGTCTTGGTGAGCAGATTTGAGCAAGCCTTTTGTGTAGGCTTGGAGTAGATTTGAGTAAGTTTTGGTGAGAATATTTGAGCAAGCCTTTTGTGTAGGTTTAGAGTAGTTTTGAGTAGGATTTGGAGTGAACCAAAGTAGAGGAGATTGGTGTCTCCTATGGATAGAGGTCCATGAACCAAAGCAAAGGGGATTGGTGTCTCCTGTGGATAGAGGTCCACAAACCAGAGTAAAGGGGATTGGTGTCTCCTATGGATTGAGTTCCACAAACAAATAAAAAAGAGATTGGTGTCTCCTGTGGATAGAGGTCCACAAACCAGAGTAAAGGGGATTGGTGTCTCTTGTGGATAGAGGTCCACAAACATGAGTAGATGGTATTGGTGTCTCCTATGGATAGAGGTCCATAAACCAAATCAAAGGGTATTGGTGTCTCCTGTGGATAGAGGTCCATAAACTAGAGCAAAGGGGATTGGTGTCTCCTATGGATAGAGGTCCATGAACTAGAGTAGAGGGGATTGGTGTCTCCTATGGATAGATGTCCATAAACCAGAGCAAAGGGGATTGGTGTCTCCTATGGATAGAGGTCCATAAACTTGAGCATAGGGGATTGGTGTCTCCTTTGGGTTGGTTCCCATAAACATTGTAATAGGGAATTGGTTCCCAAGAGATTTGTTGAGAAAATTTATAAGAAATATTTTCTCTATGGACGTAGCCCATATTGGGTGAACCACATTAAATTTGTGTCTCTTATGTGTGTGATGATCTGTGCATTGTTTCATTATTACAATTGATAATATTGTATAATACTACTTTGGAAAGAAAAGTAAAATTTTTTATCTTATACTGTTCACCCCCCTCTTAGTATAATCTTGTGTTCTTCAATTGGTATCAGAGTGGGTTCCTTCATGAAAGCCTAACAACTTGAAGGTAGATCTTACAGGAACACAAATGGCACATCAGGAAGGGTTTTCATCAAACAGGGCACCATTGTTTGATGGGACTAACTATGCTTTCTGGAGCATAAGGATGAAGATATTTTTGATGGCACAAGGATATGATACATGGCAATCAGTTGAGGATGGGTTCACACCACCTACAACTCCTCCCACAGATGCAAGTGGTAAGAAACCATATGAAAGTAATGCCAAGGCAATGAATGCTATTTTAAGTGGGTTATGTGAATCAAAATTTGTGAAAGTCATGCACTGCACTTCAACAAAAGAAATGTGGGATAAGTTATAGAATACATATGAAGGAGATGACAAGGTCAAAATGGCAAAACTTCAAACACACGAGAGGAATTTTGAAGAATTGAAGATGAAATATGAGGAAAATATTGCTAGGTATCTACTTCATGTTGATGAGGTTGTCAACACTATTCGTGGACTTGGAGAAAATATTGAGGAATCTACTATTGTTCAGAAAATATTGAGGTCACTCCCTATGAGGTATGATGCAAAGGTTTCAGCAATAGAAGAGATGAAGGATCTCAAAACTTTAGGTATGGATGAGCTACATGGAATACTCATAGCCTATGAGATGAGGATAGAAAAAGAACAAACATCCAAATGAGAGGCAACATTCAAAGCTTCAAAGAAGGCAAAAGATAAAGTACCAGAATCAAGTGATGAATCAAGTGATGAATCAAGTAGTGAAGAGGAGGCTAACTTTGTGAGAAGAAATAAGAAGGGTCTAAGAAAATACAAAAATATGCAGACTATGAAATGCTTTAGTTGTGGTAACATTGGTCACTATGCAACTAATTGTCCACAAAAGGAGAATAGTAGTAGTGAAGAGGAAAATGAATACAAGAAAAAGAAAGAAAGAAAATTCTATCATGAAAAGAAAAATAGGCATGGTCAAGGCAAGCATGAGAAGAAGATTTTTCAAAGGCACAGGAAAAGTTTTTATGTTGAAGAAGCAAGCAGTGCTTCCAGTGATAGTGATGAAAGCCTCTCAGATAGTGAAAAAGAAGAGATTCTATTTTTGGCCATAGAAGAGAAAGAAGATGCTCCTGTTATTGAAGACCAAGAAGAAGAGAAAGTTTTAGAATATGAAAAGGAAGCCACATTTGACATAAAAGAGGAACTTATTGTTGCTCTTGAAGAATTGAAGAGGGTTAGAAAGAAGAATTCAAAATTGAAGGTTCAAGTTCAAGAAGATGGAAAAACAAAGGCAAAACTTCTACAAGATCTCACTGACTTAAAAGTTAAGGTTGAAGAGGCAAGGAGAATTGAAGAAGGTATGGCTGAACAATTAAAGGCAAAAGAGCTAGAATGTGAAAGACTAGAACATGAAGTTGTCACTCTAAGGAAAGGACTTGAAAAGTTTAATAATAAGATATATCAATTTAGGAAAATCTCAAAATATTTGAATGATATTATCAAAGCACAAAGATCTCCATTTATGAAGGTTGGACTTGGTTTTGAGGAAGATCAAGAAGGTCAAGAGAAAGAAAAGGGGGAGTCAAGCTCAAAAGAAATAGAAGCATCAAAGAAAATGTTTGAAGAAGAATCTAAGACCTGTACTGATGAATTGAGAAGTGGAAACATCAATGAGGAAGAAAACAAAGAATCATCAAGGAACAAGGACCAACACAAAAGAAGCAAAGAAAGAATCATGCAACCATATCCTCCAAAGCAAGATGAATACTTCTTCCAAGGTTATTGCTTCTCATGTAATCATTTTGGTCATAAATCTATACATTGCAGGGTTCATGGTAAGAATGATTATGGCCTCAACAAGAGAAATTTCAAGTCACTTGCACTTTCCAAGAACTACAACATCATGTGTTTCAATTGCAATAATTTTGGTCATAAAGCTATACATTGCAGGGTTTATGGTAAGAATGATTATAGCTTCACCAAGGATTCATTTGCACCTTTCAAGGACTACAACATCAGGTGTTACAATTGCAATAATTTTGGGCATAGAGCAAAGTGGTGTAGAACAAAATTTTCAAAACTTCCAAAGACAGGCAAGAAAAAGGATGCTCAAAATGTTCAAAGAGGTATGACTTCAAAAGTTTGGAGAAAGAAAATTAAACAAGAAGAGGAGCATAGCAATTTGGGAGTTTCACTCCCATTCCATAATTAATCACCTCAAGAAAAGGAGGTGGTGAGGGGGCTATGCTAAGTGTCTTATTTTTAGCCCCAAAGGAGCCCTTTGCCATTGATGTCAAAGGGGGAGAGATTTCAGTAAGGGGAGAGATTTTAGTAAGGGGGAGTAGCTTGTCAGGGGGAGCAGATTTGGGAATCCAATTGCAGTAAGAATAATTTTTTTGTAAGGGTTGCCATCAATGACAAAGGGGGAGATTGTTGGAAATATTAAGTATATTGAGTTGTCATTGATGTCAAAGGGTACATGAGGCAGAAATATTTTGATGTCAAAGGTGCATGGTTGTCAAGGCAAAAATATTCCCCATGGTTTTGATAGCAAGCAATGAACAAAAATTCAAGGTAAAAGAAGTTATTTTTCTAAGAGAAGGGTTATAATATTTAAATGTCAAATTTAAATATTATGAAGAAAGACAAAAGTTTAAAAGGCTTGGGATTAAATATTGCAAGAAAAGGACAAGGTTTTATTTGCTTGAAAAATATTTAAATACCACAAAGGGAGGCAAAAGGTTAAAAGCTATTATTATAATATTTTTTAAATATTATAATATAAACAAGTGTAAGGTTAAAAGGTGCCAATGTAAAATCAAAAAATAAAAAAGCAAATACAATGCTGATGTTTCCAAGGAGTAATCAAAATGCATATTTAAATGAGGGTAAATAATTCATTGAGCTAAGGTTTTGAATGTGCGCCAATCAAAATCCATTCGCACAAAGTTCACAGAGGGTAGAAGAAAAGAAAGGGAAAGTGCACACGTCATTTGAGGTAGAGCTAAAATCAAAGACAAATAGAAGACAACGCGTTCGTAGTTCCATCTGGGTGGCTAGCCCAGATGGTAGGTCGTCCTTGCGCTAAGACGTGGGCAAGAAGGAGGTCACGGGGTCAATTCGCAGTGGCTCCATTTTGGTTGAAATTTTGGTCAAAGAAATTGTAGAAGATGTTGAAGAGGCTATTCACGTGCTTTAAGTTTCGTGTGGGCAGCTAGCTCAAGTGGTAGCCTAGCTTGTGCTAGGGCATGGGCAAGCAAGAGGTGGCAGGTTTGATTCGTGGTAGCTGTGTGTTGGTAAGGGCAAAATTTTGATTAAAATTTATTTTAGGAGTTATAAGGTATGCATCATGTTTGATTATGTTAGGGAGTCATAAGGTGTGCTGGAATTAATTATATTTTACATATTATTTGGAGTCATAAGGTATATAGTGATTAATTGAAAATTGCATTTCAGATATTGTGTAAGGGAGTATAAAGTTAAATTTATTTTGTGCATTAGTAAAGGAGATATAAGGTGTATGAGGTTGAATTAAAAGTTGTCATTTGCACATTATGTTATTGGGTGTTATAAGGTATTTTGGGGTGTATTGAAAATTATTTTTGTGTATTGTGAAAGTAGGAGTTATAAGGTGTGATTATGGTTTATTTGTTGATTGTATTCTTTGCATGATAGAAAAGGGAAAATTTGAGGGGTTTTGTTCATTATTGAAAGCTTTATTTTGGAGACTAAAAAGGAGTTATAAAGCATTATTTTCAAGTCTTATTGTGCACATATTTTTGAGAAGGAATTTAATGTGGATGATTTGAAAAAGAGATTTGCTAACCAGTTTTTGAAGTGGGACAAGAAAGGGAAATTATTTTGAAGCAGGTTTTGAAGGCACATCATCATCAAGGTAGTTTTAGAGGTATGGTGATTTAATTCCTTCTTAAGGTGGTTGAGTTGTCATATGTTTGGAGAAATAAGGATTGATTGAGTGTGCATTGCTTTGATAGAAATTGGAAATAAAAGTGCAAGGGTTTGAAAGTAAATTTGATGTGCATTAGTGATTGATTGAAGTTGGGAGTAATTGTGAATTATTGTTGAATGAAATTGGAAATATATGTGCTAGGGTTTGAGAACAAAGTTGTGCATTATTGTTGAATGGATTTGAAAATGAACTTGCAAGGGTTATAGACCAATCTTGTAAAGCAAATCTATGCATTGATTTTGAGAGGATTTGGGAATGCATGTGCAAGTATAATAGATCAGATTTGTGAAGCAAATTTGTGCATCTTCATGATTGATTTTGGGAATAGATGAAAAAGGTAAACTTGTGCATTGTGATTGGTTTTGGAGTGAAGGTGCAAATCAACAATTACCAGGTCAGTTTTCAAGTGCTAGACTAGAGCTACCTTTAAAATGAAATAAATGTGAGACATGTGAAAGTGATAGACTTAATGAATATGAAGAACATATTGAGCATTTGTTAGTGCATATCATTCTCTATATGTTCAAGAGGTTAAATGAATTTTGGGTAGAATATGTCTAAACTACTTTAGTTGAAGAAAGCACATTGAAGATTAGATAAAGCACTTGATGACATCATTATATAGATGAACATTGTTTGTATGCAATATTTGGAAAAGATATGAGCATTGTTTGTATGCAATATTTGGAAAAGTTATGAGCAAGTTTGAGCAGAGTTGTGAGCAGGTTTTGGTGCAGAATTATGAGTATATTTGAGCATAGTTAAGAGCAGGTTGTGGTGAGCATATTTGAGCAAGCTTGGTGTGTAGGCTTGAAGTAGATTTGAGCAAAGATTAATGAGCAAATTTGAGCAAGCCTTGTGTGTAGGCTTGGAGCATATTTGAGAGCAGAGTTGAGAGTAGGCTTGATGTGAGCAGATTTGAGCAAGCCTTGTGTGTAGGCTTGGAGCAGATTTGAGTAGGTTTTGGTGAGCATATTTGAGCAAGCCTTGTGTGTAGGCTTGGAGCAGATTTGAGCAGGTTTTGGTGAGAATATTTGAGCAAGCCTTGTGTGTAGGTTTGGAGTAGTTTTGAGTAGGATTTGGAGTGAACCAGAGCAAAGGGGATTGGTGTCTCCTGTGGATAGAGGTCCATGAACCAAAGCAAAGGGGATTGGTGTCTCCTATGGATAGAGGTCCATGAACCAAAGCAAAGGGGATTGGTGTCTCCTATGGATAGAGGTCCACGAACTAGAGCAAATGGGATTGGTGTCTCCTGTGGATAGAGGTCCAAAAACTAGAGCAAAGGGGATTGGTGTCTCCTATGGATAGAGGTCCACAAACCAGAGTAAAGGGGATTGGTGTCTCCTATGGATAGAGGTCCATGAACTAGAGCAAAGGGGATTGGTGTCTCCTATGGATAGAGGTCCACAAACTAGAGCAAAGGGGATTGGTGTCTCCTGTGGATAGAGGTCCACGAACCAGAGCAGAGGGGATTGGTGTCTCCTATGGATAGAGGTCCATGAACTAGAGCAAAGGGGATTGGTGTCTCCTATGGATAGAGGTCCATGAACTTGAGCATAGGGGATTGGTGTCTCCTTTGGGTTGGTGCCCATAAATATTGTAATAGAAAATTAAGGTATGAATGATGTTTGATTATGTTAGGGAGACATAAGGTGTGCTAGAATTAATTATATTTTGCCTATTGTTTGGAGTCATAAGGTATATAGTGATAAATTAAAAATTGCATTTCAGATATTGTGTAAGGGATTATAAAGTTAAATTTATTTTGTGCATTAGTAAAGGAGATATAAGGTGTATGAGGTTGAATTAAAAGTTGTCATTTGCAAATTATGCTATTGGGTGTTATAAGGTATTTTGGGGTGTATTGAAAATTATTTTTGTATTATGAAAGTAGGAGTTATAAGGTGTGATTATGGTTTATTTTCTGATTGTATTCTTTTTATGATAGAAAAGGAAAAATTTGAGGGATTTTGTTCATTATTGAAAGCTTTATTTTGGAGACTAAAAATGAGTTATAAAGCATTATTTTCAAGTCTTATTGTGCACATATTTTTAAGAAGGAATTTAATGTGGATGATTTTAAAAAAGAGATTTGCTAACCAATTTTTGAAGTGGGACAAGAAAGGGAAATTATTTTGAAGTTGGTTTTGATGGCACATCATCATCAAGGCAGTTTTAGAGGTATGGTGATTTAATTACTTCTTAAGGTGGTTGAGTTGTCATATGTTTGGAAAAATAAGGATTGATTGAGTGTGCATTGCTTTGATAGAAATTGAAATAAAAGTGTAAGGGTTTGAAATTAAATTTGATGTGCATTAGTGATTGATTGAAGTTGGGAGTAATTATGAATTATTGTTTAATGAAATTTGAAATATATGTTCTAGGGTCTGAGAACAAAGTTGTACATTATTTTTGAATGGATTTGAAAATGAACTTGCAAGAGTTATAGAACAATATTGTAAAGCAAATCTATGCATTGATTTTGAGAGGATTTGGGAATACATATGCAAGTATAATAGATTAGATTTGTGAAGCAAATTTGTGTATCTTCATGATTGATTTAGGGAATAGATGAAAAAGGTAAACTTTTGCATTGTAACTAGTTTTGGAGTGAAGGTGCAAATCAACAATTACCAGGTCAGTTTTTGAGTGCTAGACTAGAGCTACCTTTAAAATGAAATAAATGTTAGATATGTGAAAGCGATAGACTTAATGATTATGAAGAACATATTGAGCATTTGTTAGTGCATATCATTCTCTATATGTTCAAAAGGTTAAACGAATTATGGGTAAAATATGTCTAAACTACTTTAGTTGAAGAAAGCACATTGAAGATTAGATAAAGAACTTAATGACATCATTATATAGATGAACATTGTTTGTATGCAAGATTTGGGAAAGATATGAGCATTATTTGTATGCAATATTTGGGAAAGTTATGAGCAAGTTTTAGCAGAGTTGTGAGTAGGTTTTGGTGTAGAATTATTAGAAAATTTAAGCATAGTTAAGAGTAGGTTGTGGTGAGCATATTTGAGCAAGCCTAGTGTGTAGGCTTGGAGCAGGTTTGAGCAGATATTAATGAGAAAATTTGAGCAAGCCTGGTGTGTAGGCTTGGAGCATATTTTGATGAGCAGATTTGAGCAAGCCTTGTGTGTAGGCTTAGATCAGATTTGAGGAGGTTTTGATGAGCATATTTGAGTAAGCCTTTTGTGCAAATTAGAGAAAATTTGAGTAGGTCTTGGTGAGCAAATTTGAACAAGACTTTTATGTAGGCTTGGAGAAGATTTGAGTAGGTCTTGGTAAGAATATTTGAGCAAGCCTTGTGTGTAGGTTTGAAGAAGTTTTGAGTAGGCTTTAGAGTGAACCAGAGTAGAGGGAATTGAGGTATCCTGTGGATAGAGGTCCATGAACCAAAGAAAAGGGGATTGGTGTCTCCTATGGATAGAGGTCCATGAATCAGAGTAGACGGGATTGGTATCTCCTGTGGATAGAGGTCCACAAACCAGAGCAAAGGGGATTTGTGTCTCCTATGGATAGAGGTCCATGAACCAAAGTAAAGGGGATTGGTGTATCCTATGGATAGAGGTCCACAAACTAGAGCAAAGGGGATTGGTGTCTCCTATGGATAGAGGTCCATGAACCAGAGCAAATGGGATTGATGTCTCCTATGGATAGAGGTCCATGAACTAGAGTAAAGGGGATTGGTGTCTCTTGTGGATAGAGGTCCACAAATCAGAGTAGAGGGGATTGGTGTCTCCTATGGATAGAGGTCCATGAACCAGAGCAAAGGGGATTGGTGTCTCCTATGGATAGAGGTCCACAAAATTGAGCATAGGGGATTGGTGTCTCCTTTGTATTGGTGCCCATAAATATTGTAATAGGGAATTAAGGTATGCATCATGTTTGATTATGTTAGGGAGATATAAGGTGTGCCAGAATTAATTATATTTTGCATATTGTTTTGAGTCATAAGGTATATAGTGATTAATTGAAAATTGCATTTCAGATACTGTGTAACGGAGTATAATGTTAAATTTATTTTGTGCATCAGTAAAGGAGATATAAGGTGTATGAGGTTGAATTAGAAGTTGTCATTTGCACATTATGTTATTGGGTGTTATAATGTATTTTGGAGTGTATTGAAAATTATTTTTGTATTGTGAAAGTAGGAGTTATAAGGTGTGATTATGGTTTATTTGTTGATTGTATTCTTTGCATGATAGAAAAGGAAAAATTTGAGGGGTTTTGTTCATTATTGAAAGCTTTATTTTGGAGACTAAAAAGGAGTTTTAAAGAATTATTTTCAATTTTTATTGTGCACATCTTATTAAGAAGTAATTTAATGTGGATGATTTGAAAAAGAGATTTGCTAACCAATTTTTGAAATTGGAAAAGAAAGAGATTATTTTGAAGTTGAAGACACATCATCATCAAGGTAGTTTTAGAGGTATGGAGATTTAATTCCTTCTTAAGGTGGTTGAGTTGTCATATGTTTGGAGGAATAAGGATTTATTGAGTGTGCATTGCTTTGATAGAAATTGGAAATAAAAGTGCAAGGGTTTGAAAGTAAATTTTATGTGCATTAGTGATTGATTGAAGTTGGGAGTAATTATGAATTATTGTTGAATAAAATTGGAAATATATGTGCTAGGGTTTGAGAATAAAGTTGTGCATTATTGTTGAATGGATTTGAAAATGAACTTGCAAGGGTTATAGGCCAATATTGTAAATAAAATATATACATTGATTTTGAGAGGATTTGAGAATACATGTGCAAGTATAATAGATTATGTTTGTGAAGAAAATTTGTGCATCTTCATGATTGATTTAGGGAATAGATGAAAAAGGTAAACTTGTGCATTATAATTGGTTTTGGAGTGAAGGTGCAAATAAAAAATTACCAGGTCAGTTTTGGAGTGCTAGACTAGAGCTACCTTTAAAATGAAATAAATGTGAGACATGTGAAAGTGATAGACTTAATGAATATGAAGAACATATTGAGCATTTTTTAGTGCATATCATTTTTTACATGTTCAAAAGGTTAAACGAATTATGGGTAAAATATGTCTAAACTTATTTAGTTGAAGAAAGCACATTGAAGATTAGATAAAGCACTTGATGACATCATTATATAGATGAAAATTGTTTGTATGCAAGATTTGGGAAAGATATAAGCATTGTTTGTATGTAATATTTGGGAAAGTTATGAGCTGGTTTGAGCAGAGTTGTGAGTAGGTTTTGATGTAGAATTATGAGAAAATTTAAGCATAGTTAAGAGCAGGTTGTGGTGAGTAGATTTGAGAAATCCTGGTGTGTAGGCTTGGAGCAGGTTTGAGCAGAGATTAATGAGAAAATTTGAGCAAACGTAGTGTGTAGGTTTGGAGCATATTTTATTGAGAATATTTGAGCAAGCCTTGTGTGTAGGCTTAGAGCATATTTGAGTAGGTTTTGATGAGAAAATTTGAGCAAGCCTTTTGTGCAAGTTAGAGAAACTTTGAGTAGGTCTTGGTGAGCAGATTTGAGCAAGACTTTTGTGTAGGCTTAGAGCAAATTTGAGCAGGTCTTGGTAAGCAGATTTGATCAAGCCTTGTGTGTAGGTTTGGAGTAGTTTTGAGTAGGCTTTAGAGTGAACCAGAGTAGAGGGGATTGAGGTCTCCTGTGGATAGAGGTCCATGAACCAAAGCAAAGGGTATTAGTGTCTCCTATAGATAGAGGTTCATGAATCAGAGTAGAGGGGATTGGTGTCTCCTATGGATAGAGGTACATGAACCAGAGTAAATGGGATTGGTGTCTCCTATGGATAGAGGTCCAAGAACCAGAGCAAAGAGGATTAGTGTATCTTATGGATAGAGGTACATAAACTAGAGTAAAGGGGATTGGTGTCTCTTATATATAGAGGTACATGAACCAGATCAAAGGGGATTGGTGTATCCTGTGGATAGAGGTCCATGAACCAGAGTAAAGGGGATTGGTGTGTCCTATGGATAGAGGTCCATGAATCAGAGCAGAGGGGATTGGTGTCTCCTATGGATAGAGGTCCATGAACTAGAGTAAATGGGATTGGTGTCTCCTATGGATAGAGGTCCATGAATTAGAGCAAATGGGATTGGTGTCTCTTGTGGATAGAGGTCCATGAAATTGAGCATAGGGGATTGGTGTCTCCTTTGGGTTGGTGCCCATAAAAATTGTAATAGGGAATTGGTTCCCAAGAGATTTGTTGAGAAAATTTATAATAAATATTTTCTTCGTGGACATAGCCCACATTGGGTGAACCACGTTAAATATGTGTCTCTTATGTGTGTGATTATATGTGCATTTTTTCATTATTGCAATTGATGATATTGGATAATACTACTTTGGAAAGAAAAGTAAAAAGTTTTATCTTATACTTTTCACCCCTATCTTAGTATAAAATTGTGTTATTCAAAAAAATCTAGCCAAATGTAAATTTTAGAAATTTTAAAATGATATTTACAATCTCCTCTCAATCACTCTTGTGGATTTAACTATTACCTATTATGTTAGAAATAGACTATTACATCATCTGGATTTTATAAATGTACCTTTCTTGGTACATACTTAGGATATTAGATTACTTTAGGGGGAAGTTATCTAGTTACTACATACAATATAATAAATACATAAGTGTCAAAGTGCAAGTGGTACATATGCAAGTTGTCTCTTGTACATCTAGGTAGAGTGTTGGCCAAGGAACCCATTTTCTACATAAATGGCCATAAACATAGAGCAAGATATAGCAATAGGAAGTAGTGTAGACCAGAGTGAGAAGATGTAGCAGTGTGATGTATTGTGATGGGTTGTAATATACTCAATGCCCATTCTTGAGTTGTAGCTATATTCATGGAGTATTCATTTCCTCCACAACTACTTTTGTAAACATCTCCATCATTTCTATTTATAGTATATTTTTAGTCATCTCATAGATTTACTTTATTTCATATTTATTCTTCATATTGTGTTTGCTATCTCCCATTGCATGCTAAATAAAAATCTAACAGTGGTATCATATCCATGGTAGATCAATAGGGAAACCACCATTATCATTGACCCTGAGTTTTTTGAGAACCTGATGTGCTATTGGACCAGTCACTATCAAAATTTTTTAGAAGAGTCTTGGTGGTAGAATTAAGGAGAGCCATAAGAAAGGACTGAATGAAATATTAGATTCTAGAATATTGAGATTTAATATGGCTAGTGTCTTTCCATAGAGTTTCAAGGGAAAACTTGTGAAGACTAGGACTTAGCACTTGATCCACTAGTTTGATGAATCAACTAGTGAATCCCATCTAAGAGATCTAGAGAAACTAGCCTGAAGGCTCTTTTATTGTAGGGAATTAATACTCATATGATTGGGACACCTCCTAAAACAAAAATCTAGGAGATTTCAACTTCATTACCTGAAGGTCAGAGTGCCTTCATAGCGCATAGATTAGTTGTTTCAACAGAAGAACACTATAGAAGAGACATTTGGAGAATTGCAATGAATTTTTGAGATATGAGATCTCATTTGAAATATTGGAAACTTCACAATAAGAAAAGACCATAGAAGCCTTGATCTAGAAGAAAATGCCAAAGAATCCTTGATCTAAAAGAAAAGACCATAGAAGCCTTGATCCAGAGGGAAAGACAACATAAGCCTTAAAGAAAAGGCCATAGAGGCCTTGGTATTGAAGAAAAGGCCATAGAAGCCTTGAATAAAAGTCCACAAAAGCCTTGATCCCAAAGAAGACTCCAGAAGAGAGTTTCTAATTTAGAAGCATATTTTAGTACTAATACTTTATTGCAGGAACAGGTAGATTCAGTGAGTTGGGAAATATTCCTATAAAATGGTTAGGAAGAGTATTGTATTTAGAATCAATCCAGCACCTGAAGCAAAATATATCAGGAGAAGATCTCATTTATGAATAAGGACTAGGAGAGTCTTGCCTAAATATAAAGGTAAAAAAATTAGAGATCCAGGAGAAGATCTCACCACCAACACTTCTAGGAGCAAAAGGTTGAAGATAAAGACTCAAAGAAGACCAAAAGAAGCTACAAGGCATTGGAGAGACTTCTATGAGCATCCAATAAAAGGCTTGAAGAGCCTTACTAAATAAATCATCAAAGAAGTTCCATGGAGAACTCATTGGAGAAATTCACTATTGAAGATAGTGAAAGATTTGGGATAATTATCGCCATATAACAACAAGTCCAAGAAGAAGAATTTGAAACAGAGTGCCAAATCTCAGAAGACCTCAAGAAATTTAGAATCTTGAGAAGAAGATATTTTTTGAAGTTAGAATTCAATAAGAAGCTTGAAGGAAGATTCAAATAGAAGAAGCCTACCAAATCTAGGAGATTTGGAGATTACCTCTCACAACAAGAAGGCACCATTTCAGAATCAAAGATATCTTTTAATATACAATAAAAGGAGACTACAAGAGGAGAACAAGCCACCAAAATGTTAGGCTTGTGAAAGAGAGTTGAAGACCATCTTTTGGTGAAAATGAAGTTTTTCAAAGTAGCCTACAGAGAGCTGTAGGATCTTACTGAATATAACAACTTGGTGATCTGAGACATCAAGATCTACATCCTCTAAATAAGTAGCAAAAATGGCTTTCAAAAAAAGGTAAGTAACTATTGGTTCAAGTAAATTCATTAAGTGGATTACTTATCAGATTTGTTTAAGCACCCTGATTGGAGTAAAGTTGCAAAAAAAAAGTTGCAAAAAAGAGAGTTGAATTTAGAGTCTTCAAATGTGCAAAAATAAAGGATTATTTAAGGTTAATTTGCACTTTAGGGTTTGATTAGATTTTAGAATCTTAAACTATCTATCAACTACGTATCATATAATTTGGAAAGAAAATGAAGACTAGCTCCTATTACCTTGCTTATAAATAAATTTTAGAATAATTATTGAAAATTCATTTCAGATTATTCTTGATTAGTTGCAGTAAATTATTTAAGTGCATTATTTTTTAGAGTTGATTGGAGTGATAAGGTGAAATTTTTAGTGGAGTATTATTAGATTCATTTTTGCACTATTATATTGCTCTCAAAGATTATTGTTTGTGTTCATTAGAAGAGACCAAAAATAGAAATTTTCAAAGTGTCTAAAGACACTATTAATGCACTAAGATCTGTAAATTTGAAGTGGTCTAAGGAATCCATAAAATCAGCTCAATCCTCCAAGCATTGTAGATGAAAGTAACCACCATGAGAGCATAAAAAGAAGCCTCGAACGAGACTTGGTGAGTCTCAAGTTCAAAGCACAAGAAAATAGTGTAGAAAAATAACTTCTATCTTATGGTTACATACATATCCAAGCAAATAGGGGAAGGTGTCTAATCTAGATACAAACTCAAAAAACCTATATTGCACTCAATATTCTGCCTCAAAAACCAAAAATTAAGACCAACAAAGAGGAGTGAAAAAGAAAGTGCAATAAGGTCATCTTGTATTAAAACTATTTTACATGATAGTGCACTATTTCTAATCTAGTTATACAGGGAGAGAAGGTAGATTCAAAGGTGCCTCAAAGACACTACTCTTGTTGGAAAAAATAGCTAAAAGAAATCGTATGCTAGCAGCCATCCAAGCCTAGATCAAGATCCATATGAAGGGCTCATAATCCTCACATTCTAGAGTGTTGAACTTGCAAGATACACGTACAAGATCAAGGAAGAAACAACGTCATTAAAGAGCAAGAGCATCTACGTAAGGAGGAAAAAAAAACAAATATAAAGCAAAAGAAAGTTGAAGCACCATTTGGAGTACTACTTACTCCATATACACTTACTAAAAGTGGTGCTCAAGGCCTCCATACTATTGCTCCATATCCCAATGGAAGACTATGCAAACAAACAAAAGCAAAGGAGGAGATTTGCAAAGCTAAAAATATCTCAAAGGATCTGTTCAAACCAACAATAGGGTCTACATCCATACAAAGAAGAAAGTGACACTTGTCACTAAAGGGAAACCCTAACACTCAATTCAAGAGAGTGCTCATCTTCAAGGAGGAGTTACATGAACAAGCTGGTGCATTTGGTGCATTGAGTACACTTGTCAAAGAGGAAGACCAAGAATTTTTGTAAAGAACGTAACATTTTTATGTTACAAGAAGGGAGACAAACATTCATTGACACCAAAATCTCCTTAAGTGCTCAAATAAAATGGTCATGCCACTTGGTGTATAAGATATGAATCATATCCATTCAAGGACCATTCTTCATTAATAAAAAAAACTCTCTCATTGTCTGTGCAGAAAAGGCTGAGTTGCAGCATGTCAAGAAGGTGTTAGAGCTTTTAATGCTCAAGGCAATTGAATTCAAGGGAAGAGACTAGAAGATGCCAATTTGGAATGCATTAAACATAGTGCACTTCCATTAGAGGATACGTCCACAACATCCACGATGTCTACTTAAATTCTACTTTCCAATCTTCTTTGAAATAAATGCTGAAAATTGCTTGGATAAAGTTAGAATTATTTCATCTATATGTGCTTTCTTTCCTTGGAAATATAAGGTTTAAATCAAAGAAATTTATTTACATTGAAAGCATAGATCAAGGGGAATATTTTATCATATAAATCAAATATTTGCAATATAAAACCTAGGAGTGATAAAGTTTTCTACTTGGATAAAAATTGAATATTTGCAAATATTATTGTTATCTAACTTATCCAAAGATTAGGGAGTCATAAGGGCTACTACATCAAATAATTTAATTGGAAAATTAGATACACTTAACCTAATTCCTAAAGGGTTATTTATAAAGAGAATTTAATCATAGGTTGGATATTCATAATATTATTATCTCAATCCTTTCAAAATGAGATAAAAGATCCAACATTATAACCTCTTTAAAATTTGGGAACAATTCTTAGTTCAATAGGAGTAATAAGGGATAATAGGAATAGATTTTGGTGTTCTATAAAACTATAAAAAATCAATTAATATTGAACTATAATTCTACAAAAGCACTATATATTATCCATAACATACTAGGGAGTCATAAGGCATTCTACAAAACTTGGTAATATTAAGCATCCATCATATATTATCAAGTTACAAAATATAAGATTTCCTCAGAACCTAGAAAACCTTAGAAGTATATACTCACTTTACTTAGGAGACATAAGGAAGTCTACAAAACAAGGATTATTAAAGGTTTTATCAAATCAAGTTTATATTTCTTCAATTAGGAATCATATATCCTAACATAGGGAGTCATAAGAAAATCCTATCTCATTTCCTCTTCTTCTTCAAATGGAAAAAGGAATGTCATATAATGAATGTGATATTTGCTCCAATAGAAAGTATTCTACAAAATATGAAAACATGTGGTATATTGACTCAAGGGCAAGTCATCATATGACAGGAAATATACAACGGTTTGACTGTCTTGAAGATGCTAAAGGATATAGACTAAGAATTTTAGATAGTCAAACCTATCCCATACATGGATATGAATGTGTAACACTTAGCAGATTATTTCTAAATCTTCTACTGCAAAATGTATTGTATGTTCCTGAACTAACTTTCAATCTCATATCAATAAGCAAGTTAGTGGAAGACAACTATATAATCAACTTTGGATATATGTATGGAACCAATACATGTCTCATTATGAAATAGAGAGAAATAAAAGCAACAAGATCAATCCATGAAAATACATATATCCTATATGCAATGAAAAACCCACAAAATATTATGATGTTTCATATTGATGCTAACATATTTTCAAAGGAACATGTTCAAGAAAATGAAGAACCAGTACATCAAAAAAGGAAGCATATAAGAATCAAAATCAAGAAGATGAGAGGACAAGTACCCCATGCTCTACTTAGTCATCAATATTCAGAACCAAATGAAGACACTCGCAAAGAGAACAATAAAAGTGACTAGATAGAAGACAAGGATGATGAACCTAAATAAAGTCGAAGATCATCAACTGGAAGAAGATCCACATTGAAGACTAAAGTCTTCAATATCCAAATAATGTAATACAAAGGGGTGTTAGAAATAGATTATTACATCATTTAGATTATGTAAATGTACCTTTCTTAGTACATACTTAGGACATTAGATTACTTTAGGGGGAATTTATCTAGTTACTACATGGAATGTAATAAATGCACAAGTGTCAAAGTGCAAACTGTCTCTTACACATCTAGGTAGAGTGTTGGCCAAGGAACCTATTTTCTATATAAAGGGTCGTTGAGTGATATTTTCATCCGATTACGAAAATACACTCATAGTTAGGATCTTGTTAAGCAATCCTCTCTTGCAAAGAAATAATTAGTTTCTCCAAGGTTTTGTTTGATTAATGTTTAAAATGTGCTTGTATGCTTGTAAAAATGTGAAAATATTGTTGTAATGCCTCAGAGGTGCAAGTTATTGTTAACAAGGGGCCTATGGTTTGATATTTGATTTAAACTGTGAAAATATTGTTGTTCATGAAATTAATTCCCCAAATGTAAGATTAATAATCAAATATTGCCAATAAACTTTATGAAATGCAAATATTTGAATTTAACCTTAGAAAAATGATTTTAATTAAATTTATCCAAATAATTAATGTTTGAACTTTAATTATTATTTTGGAAAATTTAATTAATTAAAATATTTACTGTTACCGAGAGTTTAATAAAATGAAATAAATATTTACCCTAATATAAGATTGAAAACTTTATATTAAAACTTAGGGTTTTGATTTTATCATAAATGAAATTAAATAAAATCAAAAGACTTAGGGTTAGGAAAATAAATGAAAAATAAAACGAAAATAAAATGCAGGCTACAAAAGCTTCAAAACCCCATTCAAAATCGGTAAACACAAATATTTCTGAAATAAAACCTAATTTAATTCAACCAGAATTAACACAATTCAAATTAAATTAGATGTAATTTTCAAGGAAATTATTTATTATATCCAATCATTATAAAGTGAAAATACCATATGCATGCATATTTTCATTGTAACAAAATGAATATATCATAAATAAGATTTGACATTAATATTTTCTCCAAAATACCTCTGCCCATCCAAAATGAAGCCTTCTCTAAAAAGCAACCTGGGAGGAAACCTTTGGCAATGTCCTTCTTCAATTATTCTCTTCCGCTTCTCCAAAAATATTCCAACCCTTTTTCATGAGTCTCAATGACTTATTTATAATTTGAAAAATTTAGTTTGATTCAGTTTCAAAACAGTTTCAGGAATGAATTTAGTAACTATTCATTCTCCTTGTATTTTAAAACTTGTTGTGGGAACATTATGAATCTTATCATTAATATTTCTTTTCCTTCCCTTGTATTACCTTCATAATGACATATTCATCATAAGATTAAAACAAAACAAAACTTTATTTTATTTATTATTCATTCTTCATAGCTTTCCTTTTGCCCAAAATTGAGTCAAAATTCAAAGTTCTCATATTTTAATGAACATTTATATGCACCTAAATAGATCAAATGAGTACTCAAAATTGTTGATATCATCCAAATATTTATCACGGTTCATGAGATGATATTTTAAAGTTCATAAGTTGCTATAGAAAAATGCTATTTCTGGGTGAAATTGACATCTAAAATTCTATAAATTTGGTACCATTAGAAAGAGGAAATCAATATATTTTTACCAAGTTTTGAATGAGCTCAAAGGGAGTTGTCTAGCTCAAGATATGTCCATTTCAATTTTGCATTAATTTTAGGGTAAAAATGATAAAATTTTAATAACCCTAAAATGAAATTTAATTATTTAAACCTTTGAAAATTATTTTAATTAAATTATTTGATTTGAGATAATGCAATTAAGATGCAAATAATAAAAAATATTCAATTCGAAGCATTGCAACTAAATTCAAACCTTCAATATGTAAAGCTATCAACAATTTCAAAATCTCAATGTAATCAAAATTTAAAAAAACTTGGTGCAAGCAAAATTTAAAGAAAAATTGGATAAAAAAAATAACAAAAAATGCCAAAATTTCAAGTGGGTCCCCAAATTGGGGTATGTTGTGCGATGGCCACAAAAAGGCTGTAGACATAGAGCAAGATATAGTAGTAGGAAGTAGTGTAGAACAGATTGGCAAGATGTAGCAATGTGATGTATTGTGATGGGGTGTAATATACTCACTGCCCATATTTAAGCTATAGCTATATTCACGGAGTGTTCATTTCATCCACAACTAATTTTGTAAATATCTCCATAATTTCTATTTATAGTATATTTTTCGTCATCTCGTAGATTTACTTTATTTTATATTTATTCTGCATCTTGTGTTTGCTATCTCCCATTACATGTTGCATCAAAAGCTAACATATTGATCTACCTAGTGCTCTGATATCACTATTAGCTTTTGAATATTTAAACTTAAAGGAAATGCAACCACAAGTATGGAAATAATCATGCAATGTTATAACTATGATAATGGCTAACTAATATGCATGAAAATATGATAGAAAACTTGATACAATACTCAAGAAATGCTCATATAAGAAAGCTCACAAAAATATACAATGCTCATCAATGGAGATCACAACCTCTCCATATTTGCAAAAATGGATCTACATTGTATCTACTACTACTCTACCTATGCACTCCAAAATCCTCTCTTGCTTTTTACTCTAGGAAGGCCTATTTAAAAAGAGATGCCACTCTTTGCCTTCAATATTCCTATGACATCTCACTATTCTATTCTAAGGACTTATGTACATGTGGACTACATGCATATTTACATCATTGCACATTCTAACGCTTGTGCATTTATTACGTTGCATTAATAAAGTACTTAAGTCCTAATAAAATACTAATATAAATATGTACCCATGATGGTACATTAAAATGAATCAAATAATTTAATATACTCCAATAAGTCTATCAACTGCCCATTTGTTCACCAAATACCTTGATGATGGAGTTTTGGTACCCATCCAAATTTTCCAATACCCGTTTGTCTGCTAGACCTACCAGTAGTTACTTTTCACATATTTTGGTGGTGAAATTTTAGGACTCATTTGGAGGTCAACATCAACCTAATTTTCCAATAGGTGTTGCACTTAGCCAATTTTTTCTCTTTCCACTATCCTTTATTTTCTTTACCACTAGGTGCCTTCATCATTCCCTCTTAGTAGGATTTTGGGACTGATTAGAAACCTGAAAAATACTTGTTACTTCACCAAGTTTCTTCGTGGTGGGCTTTTAGGTTCTGTCTAGCATTTGCAGTGTCCCGTTTCTTTGACAAGACTAACACTTAGCCATATTCTTGTAACTTTTTACCCTCTTTCTTGCTTGGATGTCAAAATGGGAAGTTTTACCATTTCTCATATACTGATTCCCATGCATGGCCTCCCAGGAATTGCTTTTCCTATATATCAATCATCTTGTTTACTCAAAAAGGTTCGTGTGGGTGGATAGAACCAAAAATTCACCCATAGAGAGTCTGAGTTGTATTTTTCCAAAGTCACTAGGAGGAAGTTGTAGGGAAGAATCCCTAAGTGAACACATGAAAGAGCCAAGTGGAGATGTCAAATGGTGCTAGAGGAATAAAATGTGTGAATGCGCCAAGTGGAGATGAAAAAGATGCTAAAGAGATCATTTGGGAGCATACTAGAGGAATCAAACATGTGCAAGAGATACTGAGTTCAAAATGTATACTATAGAAGGAGGATAATGTAGACTAGCAAACAAAGTGAGCAAAAGGAAAGTGGAATGCCAATTATAGAAAGAAGACAACACGTGTCAAGGTGAGTGCTATTATAGAAAGGAGTAATTGCACACAGAGTTGGTGAATTTATGATTAACAAAAGTATAAATTATTAACCTTTACGTTTTTTTATGGAAGTTTATTTTAGAAGAAAGATTAAAGAAGAGAGTATTGTATTGGAAATAGATATATTATTAGGATAAAATTAGAGGAAGTAAATTATAAGGAGAAAGGGAGATAGAATTCAAATCCTACGGGCATGCTTGTTTAATAATGTTGGAAAAATATTACATTATTTGGCACCTTGCAAAAATATTACATTATTTGGCACCTTGCAAAAATATTGCAAGAACCTTGTAATTAGTTTGTAGATATTTGAGTCTAAAGTTTGTAATTAGTTTGTAAACATGTGGTGTGAAAAGAGTCGTAAATGTTTATCTTTTAGTGTGTAATAATTATAGGTTTAAAATTATTAGGAGTCATTAAAATATATTTCTCCTATGATAAATATGGAGAGTTATATGTGTGTGTGTGTGTGTGCGCGCATGTCTGTTGTGAGTATTATATTATTTGGTCCTTTTGTTCTAATGTATGTGTCACCTTGTGAAAGTGCAAAGTGTAAAAAAAGATAGGAGTATGAAGAGTCACAATCATTTTGGGACATAAGCAAAAGGTATAAATTATATTCACAAGTATGTTACAATATATAGGCATCAAGCCTATGAGGGAGATATGACAAGTGTCATAATATCCACTCCAAGTGTCATGCAAAAGACACCACTCCAACTCAAACTGAAGATATAAGACAAGTGGTAGAAGACAAGTGTCAAACTGAGGCATAGTGCACATTATAATATTCTAAAATTCCCCCTTAATGTGCACTATCCTAACTATAGAAAAAATGAGTCAAAATTAAATAACATTCCCCATTAATGTTGACTTCTATTACATACACAGAGAAATTTACTAAATTGAGAAAACTTGTATTGCCCAAGTGACTTTGTGAAGATGTCAGCCACTTGATATTGAGTTGGTACATATTCCATGTGTATAATGTCTTCTTGGACCATTTCTCTGATGAAGTGATAATGTATCTCAATGTGCTTTGTTCTGGCATGAAAAATTGGATTCTTGGTCATCTTGATGATACTTTGATTGTCATAATATATATATATATATATATATATATATATATATATATATATATATATATATATATAAGTTGGACCATCTATGAATAGCCCAATATCCTAAAGTAATTGCCTTAACCAAATTGCCTCCTTAGTTGCCTCAACCACCGCTCTATATTTAGCCTCTGTTGAATATAATTATATTATGTTCTGCTTCTTGGTGCTCCATGAAATAGAGCCCTGGCCCAACTAAAAAAAATAACCTGATGTGGATCTTCTAGTTTCAGAAAAACTAGCCCAATCTAAATTTGTGTAGCCAATCAAAAAAAGTCATCACATGATGTATACATAAGGTCATGATGAGGGGTGGCCTTATGAAATCTCAAAATCCTCTTAGATGTTATCCAATGGCTCTTCTTAGGATCCTACATGAATCTGGAAACAAGGCCAACTGAATAGATTTTTTGTGTAAGTCCTCCTTGAGCAACCTTATTACTTCTGTGTCATCACCTATAATGAGAAGATCATCCACATACAATGTAACCAAAATGATGCGATTTCTCCAATTTTTCACATAGAGAGTAGATTCTCCTATAGATCTAGTGAAACCAAGGTTGATGAAATAGGAGTCAATATTTTCATACCAAGCTCGGGGTGCTTGCTTCAACCCATATAGATCTTTCTTCAATCTGAGGATTTTGTTTTCTTGGCATTCAAATGTGTACCCTAGCGGTTGGTTCACATACACTTCCTCCTTTAAGTGACCATTGAGAAATGCACTTTTGACATCTATCTGATATATAGGCCAATGCTTTTGAGCTGTTATAGCAATAACTATCTTGATTGTAGTTATATTTGCCACAGGAGAAAAGGTCTCCTCATAATCAATTCCCTCTTGTTGCTTGTAACCTTGAGCTACTAGGTGAGATTTGTAGCAATATAATGAGCCACAAAATGTAAATAGGGTTTCTGAGTCCCACGTAGGTCTCTTGAGATTGAAATACTACCTCTACTTGCTCGTCTTATCGAACAAGAAGGTACACCCACTTGGGGATTAACAGACTTAGATCCCTCCTGCGATATTCTAAAAAATTTACAGCCTTCATGATATTTATTATGATCTACGGGTAATCTTGATAGGGGTTATTTCAAGCAGCATAACAATAGACTGTAATGAGAATGAGTTGCAAGGGGCCAAGGTGGGGTGTGTCTCCAAAATCTATAAACATAGATCTACAACAGTGGAAGAGTGACTACTCCAGCGACAAAATGCAGTCTGCTACTCAGCTACAGTGAGTCCAAAAATTAGTTTCTTCAACCTACGTCCTCTCCTAAAAGACACAGTGTATTGTCACTTTGGTATTCAACAATAGAGTTTTCCACACAAAAAATCTGTTCTCATGACAACTTTAGCAACAATCCCGATATTTTTAAAAAATAATGCTCACAAAAAACTAATTTTTTTTTCCTCCTATTTAAAATTTTAAATGAGGTAGGAAATTCCAACAACACCCTAAAATATTTGCTCTCACAATGGAAACTAGAAAGGGAGGGAAATTCTAGTTTCTGATCCACTCAATGAGTGGAGAGCATACTCCTTGACTCCATACTTAACCCAATCTGCACAAGCGGATCTCACCGCTTTGATACCAGATGTTGGGACATAAGCCGAAGGTACAAATTTTATTCACAAGTATATTACAATATATAGGAATCAAGCCTATGAGGGAGATATGACAAGTGTCATAATATCCACTCCAAGTTTCATATAGAAGACACAACTCCAACTAAAATTGAAGATATAAGACAAGTGGAATAGGACAAGTGTCAAACTGAGGTATAGTGCACATTATAATATTCTAACAACTCACACGTGGCATGTTTAGAGCTCATCTTAATGAAAAGAATGTGAAAGGTTGTATTTCTCGAATTTGTAGGGGAGAGCAATAGTGTAAGGGCTATAAATTCACCTATTGTATTATATTGGAGATAACTCTCCATTGTTGAATAACCTCATTGCATGGATAAATAATACAGTGAAGATATCTCTTTTGTATTAACCTCTTTGAGTGATATCTTTGAGTGTAATATTATCTTGATGTGATTATGTTTCAATGCATAATATGTGATCCTATTTTATTTTTTTGTTAACATGAAATAGTCTCATGTTCCAACATGGTATCAGAGCAAGGTTGAGAGAGCTATGGAGGAAATCAAAGAAATAGAAAGCCAAGGAGAACCAATGAGACAAGTTGTTTGTATAGTTTTTTGGGACAATTTTTACCATCCGACGACATGCCCATTTAAAGTTTTTGTTGAAGGTTGAAGAAGTGATAAAAAAAAGGATAGTGCTTGTTGTGAAAAAAAAAGAGAGGGCTCCCATTTTTTTATTTTTATATTGTGTTTGTTGCAGGCTTACATTAATGAAAATTTGGAGGAAGATAAAGTGCTACAAACTTGGAGAATTTCGAGTGCAAACAAGTATTGTGAAGCTAAGTATTGAGAAGGTGAAGTGTTGAGAGTTAAGGACATGACAAAGTGAAGTAAATATTTGTGGAGAAGAAAATTAAAAATGAGTGGAGATCATTCACAAACATCTAGAAGAGGTAAGTGGAGGAAGGAGTAGATGTCTCTCACACAAACACAAATCCTAACATGATGGAGGTGATGCTACATCTTCACCTAACTCTATAGCATTGAAAATCCTGAAGGTCTACATATTGGAGTAGGCCAACAAGAGATGTTTGAGTGCCAAGGAATGTTAGAGCACTGTAGTAAGGAGAACGTCAAATATCCATGGATGAAAAGTGTCTGTGATGATGAGGTGAATGAGTTTTTTTGACATAGAATTGAAGCCTCGTATTTGAAAGGTTTTGGTTTCCGTACTAAAGAGTACGAAACCAACACACATTTGGAGTGGAGTGGTCAAATTATTGTTTGTTCTTTTCAAGCATAAATTTATCCAACAAAAGTATGGATGAGCTCGAGACTACTTGCGTTGAGAAGGTGAATTGTTGGAGTTGAAGAGTGGACGCCGATTGAAGGTTAGGCATTGTAGAATCAGAGTAGCGTACGTTGATCATAGTGTGTAGCCCATGCTATTAGCTATGATATTTAAATATTTATTTTTTAGTAATATTTGACTTTGTAGAATAAGCGTTTATAATAAATAGAACATCCTTTGAATGTTGTTGTGAGAGAACATGTAGCGTAGTGGAAGATGTGGTTTGAGGCACCAGGTCATAATTATTTGTATTCAAAGGAGTAACATCCTCCATAAGTGTTTGCAGGGTGGAAGAGCAAAATTAGCAGGTAAATAAAAAAGTTAGCTATTTGACCATCTAGAAAGAATGTAGGTCTGTGTACATTGCAGGTGTCCAACAATGACTTTTAGTGGAGAATTCTCATCCATGGACTTGGAGAATGCTAGTAGAATAGAAGGAAATAGGCTAAGGTAGGGAGTGTAAGGAAATTCTTCACTTGGAAATGTTACACTGTTAGAGAATATTCTAGGAAGATCCACGTAGTGGTAAAAATGGTCATTGGAGAGAAAACCCAGTTGATAGTGACAACGAAGGAGGAAACAGTCACATTATACATCATTTGACTATTTCAATTGATTATTGTTGATGTATAGAGAAAGCAACATAGGTCTATAGCCGCATGGCCAACAACATATGAGGATGCGAATTGGTTAATTAATTTAGAGATGTCATACCTGGAAGGATAGAATTGAAATAGGAGAGGTATTTAGAATTCATAACTGGTGCAACAAATAATTAAGTTCTTATAGTTTTTTGGAATGTCACATGGACCAACAACATCAAAAAACCTAGGAGTAGAGACTTAGAGAAATGAATGTCAGGTACACAATGGGCCAATCAAGAGCCATTATTCTTTGATAGAATGCTATACTTCTCATAAATATTTTTTTCTTTGGATCCACTAATTAATTTTCTTTGTGGCTTCGAAATTTGGAGGAAATGGTTCATTGCCAGCGCGTAGGGAAATTAACTTCAAAATTTATCGAAAAGAAATTCATACTTGCGCCAACTAGTAAGGTAAAATTTTAGGGTTTGAAATATTAAACCTTCATTGCTTAAGGTTGGTTGGGAATAATTAAAAAGAATATTTAAAAGGTTAAAAAAAAGGTAAATATAAGTTTTTCTTGAGAAAACAAAGTTTGAATTTTTTAAAGTAGGGAGGTAAAAGGTTTTCCACTTCAAAGGTTGAGGAAAACTAAAAAAAGGAATTTAAGTTTTTTTTCTTGAATTGATTTAATTTTGGGAGGTAAAAGGTTTTCTACCTCAAAGACAAAAATTAAATCAAAAGGGGGAAAGAACAAGAAAAAATGTCAAAAAATTAGAAACAAAATATGTTGAAAACATTTGTTCAAGAAGCCAAAGAAGATGAAAAAGATGTGTCAAATAGAGTGTGGAAAAATTTGCATTTAATTATTGATGAAGCAAAAAATGGAGAATATTTGTCACTTCAACAATGTATGCAAGGAATCCTTAATGATGCAAATGATTGTAATGAGAATTTTGTCACAATACCTACTATTATGTGGAAAGAAATATACAAGGAGATTATTATTCTTAATGTTTTCCAAAATGAAAGCATAAGGAAACAAACCATTGATGAAGGATTTTGCTTGTGACACTAATGATTTGAAATCCTTGATGAAAGATGCATGTTGTGACACTAATGATTTTAATCTCATGAATAAGGATGTTGTTTGTAGTCATGATGTGAAGCCCATAATGAAGGACATGAAATCCATGATGGTTGATGAATCTTGTGATACTAATGATCTTTGTGAGCATGAAACAGATGCAGGTTGCCATTCCTTTCAAAATGAAAGTGATTTGAACAAGGTTTGTATTGTTTATAGAGAGCCTATGCCATTGTGATTGATGAGGACATAGACTCGAATGATGATAGAGATAGTGATGCTCAAATTTGTGTTGAGAAATGTGATGATGGTTTTGGCCACTTTGAGAAGCACACAAAGGGAATTGGTTCCAAATTGCTTTAAAATATGGGCTAAAAGCAGAAAGGATTGGGAAAGCAAGAACAAGGAATGAAATAACCATTGGTACCAATCATAAGACCAAAATGTGAAGGTCTTGGGTACAAAGGAGAAGCGAATCCAAATGATTCAAACATAATATTTGTAACAGGTAAAAGTGACCACAAACTGGTGAAAGAAAAAAAATGTGACCATTGTGGCAAATATGATCATAGGATAGAGAAATGTTTTTTTTTTTGAAAAAAATGAAAAAACCTTGAATTAACACAAAAGACAGTTACAAGAGGGAGAAAGGGCATCCCAACCAAGCGCAGAGAGACCAGAAGTACAAAGGGCGCGAAAACGCGACATGTCGCGAAAACGCGACATGTCGCGAAATCGCGACACAAAACCAAACAACCGCCGCGCCACAACACCCAGTCGCGATAACGCGACAAGTCGCGAAATCGCGACATGTCGCGATATCGCGACAAAAAGCGCCGGAACCACAACACCCGAAAAAGGTCGCGAAATCGCTACAGCACAGCACCAAATCACCCAAACACCAAAAGTGTCACGAAATCGCGATGAGAAAGCCTTAAAGCATCCGCTCCCCGAGACTGTTGCGAAATCGCGACGAGGACCCCTTTGATCGGCAACTTTGAGAAAGTGTCGCGACATCGCGACGAATTTTCCTTGGAGTCCCACTTGGCCGGAAGTGTAGCGAAATCGCGACAAGAAAGCCAAAGGGCGCCCCATCCGTAAAAGTGTCGCGAAATCGCGACATGTTCAGCCCCGAGGTGCCCATTACCATAACAAGTCGCGATATCGCGACGTTTTTCCTGCCAGCTGTTTTTTCTCCAGAACTGTAGCGAAATCGCTACAGGTTTGCCCCTGTGCTTCCTTTCCATAAACATGTCGCGAAATCGCGACAGGTTATCCATTGGGAGGCTTTTCTCAAAAAGGTCGCGATAACGCGTCGGTTTTTCCCCCTTTACTAAATTTTGCTCAACACATCTCAAAATCACAACAAGGATGCCCCTATGAGTCCCTTCCTCAAAAAAAGCACGAAGTCGCGACAGATTTTCCTTATAGTAGCTTTTCACACATATTGTCGCGATATCGCGACGGTTTTTCCCTTTCATGCAGCTTTTCTCAAAGCGTCGCGATATCGCGACACTTTTCCTCCAAAGCAGCAAAACCTACCAAAAAGGTCGCGACATCGCGACACCTTCTCATCAACGACCACGACGACGCAACATGTCGCGAAATCGCTACAAAAATCCTCCCAAGGCCACAACAACCAGAAGGGTAGCGAAATCGCTACAGTTTTCCAGGATAGGTCGCGACATAGAGACAAGTCGCGACAGAGCAACAGGTCGCGACAGAGCGACATGTCGCGACAGAGCAACATGTCGCGATAGAGCGACATGTCGCGACAGAGCAACATGTCGCGAAATCGCGACAGAAAACCAAACCGGGTCAAGACGACGCAATATGTCGCGATATCGCGACAGAAACGAACCTTAGTCATTTTTGAGCTCATGGATGTAGAGATCGTTCCAGGCCACTCCGAATCTCTTCATCTATCATAGGCATATCACTGTGCAGTTGGACACCTACCTCTTTCTCAAGACCCATCTTCGCAAGGAAGTCAGCTACCGTGTTCGTATTTCTACTCACATACACAGGGATGACATCATCTAACTCCCTCCATAACTCCTTGATTTGAGATATCAACATCCGCAGTCTCCAGGCTTTTAAAGAGAAATTCCGCAAGCAATCTAGAGCGCCGATCAAGACTTGAGAATCGTATTCAAGAATTATTCTCCGGTGACCCCGCTTAATGTACCCGTATAGACGCGGACTTAATGGCCAAGGCTTCGGCTTCATTGTTCGTGGCTCGCCCAATCCCCGCAGTTCCCGCAAAGAACCGCACTCAAGTGATCCCGACAAACAACACCAATTCCTGCGTTGCCCGGTTGCCTTTTGCAGCCCCATCAGTATTGATCTTGATCCAGCCTTCAGTGGGGGTTTCCAGCATGATCTATCTTGCCTCTCAAGACCCTCAACCCCCTCTTCAGGATGCCCAAGAGTAGCCTGATTCTTTTCATTGGCAAGAGTAGCAACAGTTTCTGTGACTTTGCTCCAGATGACCTGCCAAACACCGTCAATCGAGGAGAAAGTGTTTCTAAATATCCGTGCGTTTCTCTCCAACCAAACTTGCCACCATATGAAGAGAAAGCCTAACTGCCAGCCAGTTCGGAGAGCTATAGAATTGAACCTGCCCCTTTTCCATTTTTCCCAAATATTGGTACGATTGAGAACACCATTAGCCCGGAGTTTAAATTGCAAGAACCAGCGTTCCCAAATCTGATGAGTAAAAGGACACTCAAAAAACAAATGGTCTGCAGTTTCCTCATGATGGAGGCATAAAGCACATTGAGAGGGGCCATTGAAACCCCTACGCCTGAGATTGTCAAAGGTGAGAAGGCCATTATGCATAAGTTGCCAAGCGAAGAAGTTCACTTTCGGCCAACCCTTTAAATGCCAAATCCTTTTCCAATGCTGAACCGGAAAAGAGTGTGGGGGAGGCTCAGGGAGGATCTCTTCATATCCAGCCTTAACTGAGTAGACCCCAAGGCTTCCATGGCCCCAGGCTAATTCATCTTCCTCATCCTTCCCCGTGAGGAACCTTTCTGACAATATTTTTTGCAGGATAGGCACCAACTCCGGAGAGACAGTAGTTGGCCACTCCTCCCATCGCTTAAACTTTTTAAAAGTATACCCCCCCAAATGACTGGTAAGAAGATACTTATCAATAAGGATCCAACCCTGGGCTTCTAAGGCGGTCATGATAGGATGAAGCTCGGGGAACAAAACAATAATGGGCGGATGCTGGTCCCAAGAGTCTGTCCAGAAGCGAGCCTTGTCTCCTTTCCCCACTTTCCAGAATAATTGATCTTTGATAATCTGGGACCCAAGCTTGAGAGTCTCGCCACACTAAAGAACCAGGACCTTCCAAGGGAAAGCGACCCACCTCATTGGGATGGACATGCCCCAAATATTTACTGGAAAGAATTCTCGTCGAAGAGAGAGGATGGCTGAGAAACCCACCGCCAATACAGTTTTCCAGCCAAAGCCCTGTTATTAAGCATAGAGCATCTCAAGCCCAGCCCTCCTTTATCCTTAGGTTGGGTAACTTTGTCCCACCCAACCAAGGCCCATTTTTTCTTCCCTTTTGCGCCTTCCCATAAAAAATCTTCTAGCCATTTTGTCCAACTTTTTCCGTATGGTATGAGGGGCGACAAGATTGAGAATTTATAGATCGGCAAAGCCTGAATAACTGATTTCAAGAAGGTTAATCTACCCCCGTAGCTTAGCCATTTATGGGCCCAATGATTCATTCTGTCTTTGATGCCTGCTAACAGGTTCTTCCAAATATCAGCATTTAACTTTTTGAAGTGAAGGGGAACCCCCAGGTAAACAATTGGAAGAGAGGACCTAGTGAATCCCAGGATGTCAATAACACGCTCCTGAAGCCGTTGGTCGAGATTGAAAAAGACCACTTTGGACTTCCTGTCATTAAGAACCTGATTTGAAGCCCTTAGGTAGACATTCAAAGTGTCTCTGATTCCTCTAGCTTCCCGAAGAGTGGCCGCACCAACCAGACCCGTATCATCCACAAATTGCAAGTGAGTCAGAGTCTCCTCCCCAACCTTGATACCAGAAAGCCGACCTTGTTGCCTTCTCCTCAAAAACAGTCTTCCCAAACCCTCAGCCAAGAGAAGGAAGAGATAGGGAGAACAAGGGTCTCCCTGGCGGAGCCCACGGGAGGCGCCGAAAGGAAGCGAGGGAAGGCCCTTAATGAGAACAGAAAAGGAGGGAGAAGAAACACAACTCATAACCCAAGCAATCCATTCCCCGAGAGAAGCCAAAGGCAGCCAAGCATTTTCGACAAGAAGCACCACTCCACCCGGTCATAAGCCTTGGACATATCCAACTTTAATGAACATGCCTTTGTTGCCCGAAGTTTGCATTGAATGGATGGCCTCCTGGTCCAAAATCACCCCATCCAATATTTGTCTTCCCTCAACAAAGCCCCCTGTTCAGGAGAAATGATGCTATGAAGAAGGGGTTTAAGCCTCTCAGCCATTATCTTAGAGATGATTTTGTAAATCACATTGCATAAAGCAATAGGCCTGAAATCATAGATATGAGTCCCCACTTCCCCTTTCGGAATTAAAGCAATGAAGGTGTGATTGATCGCCCCGAGCATTCTCGCGATTGGATCCGGATTCCTCAAGCAATGACCTTAACATCCTCCTCCAAGGTATCCCGTAAAGCCCGAAAAATTCAATAGGAAAGCCATCTGGACCAGGAGATTTTCCAGAACTCATACCAAAGACCACATTTCTCAGTTCATCCCTTTCAATGGGTCTAAGCAGGGTCTGGTTGTCCTCTTCAGAGATAATAGGAGGAATAACATTAAGAACTTCGTTCTGAGCCTCAATATCTTGCTGCATACTTTCCTTAAAAAGTTTAGAAAAGTAATCGATAGCATGGGAGTGCATACCAGGAATAGTATCGAAGACATTTCCCTGTTCATCTTTGAGAACTTCCATATTGTTCATCTGTCTCCTAGCACAAGCTGACCGATGAAAAAATTTGGTATTTCTGTCCCCTTCTAATAACCAAGTATTTCTAGCCCTCTGTTTCCAATATAACTCCTCTTGGTTGTCAATGTCCTCAACCGCTTTACGCAGTTCGTCATCTTCAGATTTGAGTTGCTCAGTAATTGACCCTTCCCTAAAAAGTTTCTGAACCTCCTCCCATCTAGCCACCAAGGGAGCCCTTTGGGACTGGAAATCCGACTTATTTCCTTTCCTCCACTGTTTCAATTGAAATTTGACAAATTGAAGCTGTTTATGAAATTTGAACATTGCTGTCCCAAAAGGTGGGCGGCCTTCTGCCCACCATTGAGAAATTTTTTGTCGAAGGTCCTCCTTTTGTAACCAAAAATTCTCAAATTTAAAAGGCCTAAAGTGCTGTCCACTCGAAGTCCCTCCCTCAAGCAAGATGGGAAAATGATCCGAAATAGGGCCCTCCAAAATCTGGAACTTTAAAGTCCATTTAACAAAAGCCTCCTCCGAGACCAAAAAGCGATCTAACTTGACCTTCCTGCTATGTGGCTCCTTTCTCTTGTTTGTCCAAGTGAAAAAAACACAAGGGCCTTGAACGTCCACTAGATTAAAGGCCCGAACTTGGGCAATCAAAAGCCGATCCCCCGGGTCTAAAGTAGGGGAGCCACCTTCCCCGGTCCCGACGTATAATTTTGCATTAAAATCCCCCGCAATAATCCAACCAAAACACTCCCCGTTTGCTCTCATATTGTGAACATCGTCCCATTGGAGCCTCTGGCCTTCAAGATCTTGGGCCCCATAAAAGTTGGTAATAAGGATCAGTTCAGAATTGAAGTTATTTCTGAAAAGAGAAGAAAGAACACCCCTACAAGCTACATGATCTAAAGCAGTCCAGACCATAGGGTTCCAAAGGGTAACAATTCCCCCTGAAGCTCCTTGGGCAGCCACGTCCATATACCCAGCTCCCCGCCAGATTTTAGTAGCGGTTTTACTCATGATATCTAAAGACATTTTGGTCTCCTGGAGAAGCAAAAAATCTGTTTTTCGGTTTTCTAAGAGTCTTTGAACAGCAGATTGATGGGTTCTACTGTTTAAACCCCTAATATTCCAAGATTGAATAATCATTGAAAACCTTGTGAGCAGTAAGAATCAATGGACCTCACCAATCCTTCATTGATTAACTTATCTCCTTGGGCAACTAGTAATTCCTTATTGGATTTTCTTCCCGCTCCTTGAGAGTTATTGTTTCTTGATCTCTTTTCCACCTGGGAAATCCCTAAAGCAGGCCTCTCTCTGTTTTTCTCTGCATTTCCCATGGTAACATCTTTTATAGCCGACTGTGTTGGGGAGTGAATAACCAAGGCCCCTGGATTCTCTCGATCGCAGGTACTCAGCTGGCACAACACCTGCTCTACTACGGGAGTGAAGGAAGGAGAAACAAGAGGTGGAGTGTTGACATTCTCACCATTCCCAACCACTCCTTCCATAGAATGGTCCTCCAGATCCACTAATGACTTGAAAATTTCATACCGATTGTTTGGCTTGAGTTGCAACTGCTCCTTGCCATTTTTCTTTTTGTTTCTCTTTCGTTTCACCTGCTCAAAGCCATCCCGTTGAGCATCGGGACTCGGAGAATTGCTAGAGGGTTCATTGACCGGACTAGACTTACCCTCTCTAGGGCGGTTTGCCATTCCACTCGGAGCCTCCGTTTTTGTGCTCACTGCGTTTGGGCAGAACCTTGCCAAATGTCCATGCTTATGGCATACACGGCACCTGAAAGGTAGGGCCTCATAGTCTAACTGCTGGATCCAGGGTACTCCTGCTAGCTCAAGTTCCACCTCGGCTGGTAGAGGCTGACTAATGTCCATCTCTACACATATTCTAGCAAAGACAAGCAGAATTGCCCTCTATGGTATCTTTGGAGACTCCCGTAAATTTGCCTAGGGAATTACCTATTAATTCCAAAACCTGCTCACCCCAAAACTCCATCGGGAGAGCGTACAGCCGGATCCAGACCGGGACAGCCGTGGGTTCGATGCGGGGGTCGAAACCCACTCTCCAGGGTTGGATAAATAACCCTGCCGGGTCCATGGTTTCTCTTCTCTGATTCAAATGCTCTGTTTCTATCTGCTAAAGAAGAGAAACTTATGATGAAATACCCATTGCTTATAGGCCATAGAGAGTACTCACCGTGTGGCTCCCAGTTCTGACGTACCCAAGTGTGCAGAAAATTCAGAGTGGGCCGGATGCCCATGAATTTGCAGATCAAGTCGTGATTAGCTCGGTAGACGACTGTATCTTCGACCAGCATTGGTTCTATTACAATCTTAGGCCTGGAGGAAGATTGTGGGAGGCAACCATTAACGCGGTGAGCATGTGGGCCATTGGCAGCAGTCTTGAGTATCGATTGGAAAGCATTCCGCCGAGCTCCGTCCGTGGAAGGCGAGGGAAAATCTTTCAGTTTCTCAGCATATGATATCTTTCTCCCAGCAGGAGAAACAGGAGGAGACCCCATCGGGCCCTCCCGGAACCACTACAGAATCTTCAGGCAAAAGCAGAGACAACCCCCCTAAGCCCTAGGCAAAATCTTCGGGCCAGAGTCCCTCGAGCAACACCAGGCGCCGTCACAGAAAATTTCCCACCAAAAGCCAAATCGCCAGAGCATTTTTAAGCGAAAATACCAATTTTATGCCATTGAGATTCATAGAGAAATGTTGGAATCTCTATTCTTGTAAATTTTGTGGAGGACATAACCATTCACATATGTTTTATCTACAAAGAGAAAAGAAAGAGTGTAGATTAAAAATGAATTATGGATGGATTGATATGAATGCTTGGGATAAGCTAAAAGGCATGTTGTATGGTTTCTTCAAAAGGAAACCAAGTATGATAAAAAGTTTGTAAGATATATATATAGTGGTACATAGATAATGAAGATAATTTTGATGAAGGGGGAATGTGTAGTCATCAAAATTTGTAATTTTTTTTACCAAATAATGTACTAAAGGGGGTGTTGTGAGTATTACATTATTTGATCCTTTTGTTCTAATGTATGTTTCACCTTGTGAAAGAACAAGTGTAAAAATATAGAGGAGTATGAAGAGTCACACTCACATGTGGCATGTTGAGAGCTTGTCTTAATGACAAGAATGTGAAAGGTTACATTTCCTAGATTTTTAGGGGAGAGCAATAGTTTGAGGACTGAAAAGTCACCTATTGTATTATATTGGAGATAACTCTCCATTGTTGTATAACCTCATAGCATGGAGCAATAATATAGTGAAGATCTCTCTTTTGTGATATCTTGTGTCCATTTATTTGAGTGATATCTTTATGTGCAATCTTATCTTGATGTGATTATGTTTCAATGCATAATATGTGATCCTGGTTTGTTGTTTTGTTAACATGAAATAGTCTCATGTTCCAACAATATATCTATATATCTTATATATATATATATATATATACAGGTTTTTCCACTTGGCCTATTTCAGTAAGTATTTACTCCAATGAGGGTGACCTGGAGAGGATCAAGATTGGATCTCCCATGTATTTGAGAAGATGAGTTGGTGAAAGTAGAAAGGTAAATATTTTTGTGACTATGAAAAGCCTCTTGTCCAAGTTATATATATTAAAAACAAAACATTGTAATAGGTGTGTGAGAACAAGCCTTGTAATAAAATATATTTGCATTGTTTGAGTTGATATATTTATCAATAATATTATTAAGTCTATTATCTAATGTATGTAGCTGTGTGAATTCTATATTGTTATATTATGTGAGAATAAGGTTGAATTGCTAACAGTGGTATCAAAGTCACCATTATGCAAACCATTTATTATGGAGAGAGAAGACATTGAGGAGGCACTATATCAAAGTATCAAGAAAGGAGATGTTGAGGATTTATTGAAGCAAAGTGTCTAGAGAGGTAACATTGAAAGGTTTGAGTGCAAGCGTTCGAGTGTAGACATTTGAGACTATGAGCTCAAGGAAGGAGAGTTTGAGTTGTATTTTTCCAAAGCCACTAGGAGGAAGTTGCAGGAAAGAATCCGTAATTGAACACATGAAAGAGCCAAGTGGAGACGTCAGATGTTGCTAGAGGAAGGCAATGCATGAATGAGCCAAGTGGATATGAAAAAGGTGCTAAATAGAGAATCTGGGAGTAGATTAGAGGAAGCAAACATGTGCAAATGAGATTGAGTTCAAAATGTATACTATAGAAGGAGGATAACGTAAACTAGCAAACAAAGTGAGCAAAAGGAAAGTGGAATGTCAATTGTAGAAATAAGACAACACATGTGAGGGTGAGTGCCATTGGAGAAGGGAGGAATCACACATAGAGTTGGTGAATTTATGATTAACAAAGGTATAAATTATTAACCTTTACATTTTTGATGGAAGTTTATTTTAGAAGAAATATTAAAGAAGAAAGTATTGTATTGGAAATAAATATATTATTAGGATAAATTTAGAGGAAGTAAATTATAAAGAGAAAGAGGAGATAAAATTCAAATTAAAGATTTAAATTATTAAAGTTAGAAGAATAAATAGTTGAAGAATATTAAAAGAAAGAGAAAAATAAATATATAATAAGGTAAAGTTGATTCATGTTAATAGTTGATTATTTATTGAAGGAAAATTATTAATTGAAGAGAAGAATAATTTATTGAAGAAAAAAAAAATTTAAAACATTGAATTGGGAAGATAAAAGTTTTGATACTGAATAGTTAAAGAAAACCCAAAGAATCATAATTTATTAAGGTCTTTACAAATCATGGCCTCATTAAAAACACACCCTATAATGTCTCTTGTGTTTGAAAAATCAAAATTTTAAAAATTTAGTCTCAAAGAACAATCAAAATTTAAAAATTTTTAGTCTCAAATAACGACATGATCAAATGGGTCAAAATGGTACATTTTTCAACAAAAAATGGAAAAGTATTCAAAAAGGGCATTTGACATAAGAAAATCATAATATAACTATTGGTACATTGATTCAGGGGTAAGCAAACATATGACAAAACAAGCAGTGGTTTAATTTGCTTCAAGAAAAATATAAAAAACCAATTGCAATTGCAGATGATACATTGTTATAACCTACTAAAAAAATTACAAATGACAAATTATATAAGGTCAAAGGCATAGGAATTGTATCAATCAACCTACTTGATGGAAAATGCACAGTTAAGAATGTATTTTATGTACTAGGATTAGCTACTAATATATTGTTAGTATCTTAGATGTTAGACCAAAGTATAATAATTGAATTCAAAATTATTAAAAGAAAAAAAAAAATATTTCATTAGCAAACAAGGAAAATTTATAGTTATTGGATCCTTCATAAATGGTCTATTTTTTCTTGATACTTTACAAGATATTGCTTTATTAGTAAAATCATTAGAAGCAAGAGATATTTGACATAATAACTTAAGGCACATAAGTGTTTCATCTTTAAATAAGTTGAAAAAATATCAAATGGTGACAGGTTTACCTAATCTATTATGGCAACCTACAATTTTTCCAAAATGCTTAGCAAGAAAACAACATAGGGTACCATTTGAATTAAGCTCACACAAATATAGGGAACCACTAGAAGTAGTACATACAAACTTATGTGGACCAATGGAATTTACTCTTAGAGGATAGATATTTTTAGATATTTGTTTATGATTGTTATGTCAAAATACGTTTGAAATTTAAATATAAAGCCTTCAAGCAGTTCAAGCAACTTTTAGAAATAAAAAATAGATGATTAATCAAAATTCTTCACTCAAATAGAGGTGGTGAATATTTGTATAAAGAAGTTGAATCATTTCTAACACAAAATGGTATAAAAAGTTAACTTACTACAACTTATACATAACAATTAAATGGTATAGTTGAAAGAAAAACTATTCTATTATGGAAATGGTACGATGCTGCTTAAAGAAGCAAATATTGGACATCAATATTGGTCAAAGGCTATTAGTACTATAATATACATCTATAACAAATCTTTCAAAAGAATACTTAGAAATATTACTCCTGAAGAAGCTTGGTCAAGATGAAAACCTTCAATAGCACACTTGAGAATTTTTTGATGTAAATCATACATGCACATTCCAAAAAGATAAGAACAAAATTAAATACAAAAACTCTATGTGGCATATTCTTTGGATATGATGATACTTCAAAAGGTTATGGAATAATTGATCCAGCCACAAAAAAACTTTGTAAGAAAATATGTAATATATGATGAAGGATACAAATCAGATCTTGAAGATCCAAATAACACAACCATTCCTATATTAGATATTACACCATATTAAGAAGAATATTCAAAAGAAGAATCAATAACATTAAATTAAACCATTTAGGACTTAGAAACTATAACTTAACCATAACAAAAAATGAGGTAAAATGGTATACAAACACTCTTAAAGACTCAAAACTAGAAAGACTACCTAATATTACCACTATAAGACCTCAAACTAATAGTATGACAAGAGAGAGAACAAATATGGGACTAATGAGATCAATAATAGAACCAACCTCATTACAATATGCAATAAGTCAACTGAAATGGAAAACAACAATGGAACTAGAATATACAACATTAACAAATAATAAAACATAGGATTTAATTGATATTGTAGAAACCGAAAATTAGTCATTTTTGTAAGCATCTGAGTTCATCTCCTAATTGACTCACTAATAGCCCCTAATTGCCACAAAATCATCACCAATTACCCAAATTCATCCAAATCCCTCCAAAACCCCAATTTTACATCTAAATCCATCTAATTTCCTCTAAAATTCCCCTATTCTACCTCTAATTCTTCCAATTTTGCTAAATTCCCCTAGATTTCCCTTTAATTCTTCTAATTCCCTCCAATTCCTCTAAAATCCCTCTAATTTCATCTAAATTCCTCTAATATTCTTTATCTTCTCCTAATTCTTCTTTAATTTGCCTAATTTTCCCTATTTCCTCTAATCCATCTTAATTTCCTCTAATTCCTCCTAATCTCTTTTAATATTCTTAATTTCCCCTACTCCTACTTAATTCTTCTAATCCCTTATTAGCTTCCTTAATTCTTCTAATCCACCTTGATATCTCCGTAACCTTCCATTACCACCTAATCCCACAATCATACCCTCCATTAGGCCCTAATCATCCTTCTAATCCATAACCCAATCCCAAGGGGAATCCACAAAAGAATTTTAAAATACCAATCAAATCCCCAAAACCCAAGGCAAGCCACTCAATCACTAGGAAATCCCATGGAAATTTTGACCATTTAACTCTCCTTCCCATTTTACCTCCATTTTGGATGAATTTAAAATTTCCCTTTAACCCCAAAGTCAACCTCCCTCATTAAGCCACTTGTACACTCCATCTTCCACCCTTGCATTTTAGTAATTTTAAATTATGCCCACATCACCCAATGTAAAATTTCCCCCATGCACCTCACATCCCCCTAGGCCACTTTATGGCATTTGGGTGGGTGAGGATTCACCCCACCCAAAGCTAATAAATGTGGAGGGTGCACATTCCTCCATGTGGCCTCCCTAGATTTTCCTTGGGTTCCCCACATACCACATGGTTGCCACATCCCTTCCACCTCACTCCCATGTCATCCCCCTCACCTTGTCCAAAATCCTATAAATACCCCCTCATTTCCCTCTATTTGCATGAGCACAAGAAAACCTTAACAAAACTCTACCAAAATTTTACCGTCCCCTTTGTGCCCCCTTTGTGATTACTTCAATTTTTGAATATGAATACCTCATTGGAGAGCTCAAGGCCACTACAATAATGGAGTTTTCTTGAAAATTAGCAAGGCTTCATTTATTAAGTCCTCTCAACTTGAAGGACCAAATAAATTTAAAGGAATAGTATCAGACTTAGAATCATATTTGAATACCTCACACAAAAATTTGTAGCTCTTACACAACTCAGATCCAACCATCCAAGATGATTACATAGAGCCAACAATCCCAGACGGTTGGGTAGACCTACCCTCACTGTTTTGGGCATAACTTATTCATATGGACTTGGATTACCCTAAAATTTTGAGGGCAGGTTCTTGAAAAGTAGAGGAAGGTTCCCAAAAAATTTCATGCCCCTTCAACCATCCAAAGCCAACTGTCCAGGTTAGTCACATAGAGACACACAAATTAGATAGATAGAGACTGATAATCAACATTAGACAGGTAAAAAGGGCAAAAAAATTCTATTTCATGCTTCTATAATGGTTTACATGCTTTTATAATAGTTTAAATGCATTTTGTGAGGTTTTGTAAGCTTTTAATAGAGTTTTGTAAACAATATTTTATGAACATGGGGCCTCATATGAAAAGGCCCAACAGATGCTTCTGAATTATTTATTTTGTGTGTGTGTAGGTGTTTAGACTAACACAAGGACTTAGGAGTTCAAACCACAAGGATTAAAAACCCTCCTACAAATTTTATTGTGTGGCTAAAGGAAGACTCTTGAAGATACCCTAAATTATTGTTTTCCAAAAAGGAGGGTTCACCTTGGAAAATCCATTTGTAATAACCCCAAGAGGGTTATTATGTAACTCAAAAGTATTTAATAATATCATATTATATTGCATTTTGTTTCATTAAAAGGTGTATTTATCAATAATACAAAATGAAGATCACGGTGGTTTTCTTACCCTTAACACATTTGACATTTTTTTTATTTTTCATAGACTATAGGAGTAGCAAGCTCTTGTTGCTCTTAATATATCATGCCTTGTGTGTTGTACTTTGGGTTTGGCATTTTTATTTGCCTATTTTACCTATTTTACTAACTTACTACTCTCTTTTCATGTCACAAGTGTTCAACAACAATAAAATAATATTGTTTTACCAACACTGAAGTTCAAAATATTAACCTACACTTAGACCCAACCGTCTAGAGCGATCAACCAACTGCTCTGAGTGGTCAACAAGCTCATCAACCATCTAGAGAAGTCAACCAACCACTTAAAGTTATCATAAAGCCCACCAACCATCCAAAGAAATCAATCAACTATCTAGAGTGGTCAAGCATAGACACAAACACAGACTTAGAACAACACACTCATTTCCAATAACATGCGTAGGCTCACAGGTTAATGGTTCAAACCAAATTATCATCAGTATATTTTTATCTACTTTTGTTTGCTTTTAATTAAAATTTAGTTGTCTTCTAGAATTGCCATAGTTTAGGGAATTTCTCTCTTAGCTTAGTGTACCCTCTTCACTCCTTTAGCTTGCCATAGGTATTCATATTCTCCTTAGCATAGTTCTTTGCTCCCCCTAGTTTCTCATAGGTTCTTCTTCCCTAGTTTAGTTGTTTATTAAGTATCTCTTTAGTCTAAAGGAATTCCTCTATATTAGGTAATTTTTTTCCCTTTCTTCTTCATAGTGTAAAGCACTCTTTCCTTTTTTTTAATATTAGGCCCTTTTCTTCTCATAGGAATAGTTGTCTTTATTTTCCTTAGCTTGCTTGTCCTTCATTCCTTAGAATATATGTCTTGTACTTCCTTAGCATAGTATTTTCTTTCCTAGTCTAGTTGGTTTACTATACTTTAGAATAGTTTATATTCTTTCCTTTCTATAGTTGCTTTTAAATTCTTTTAGCATAGTTGTTTCTTCTTCTTCATAACATAGTTTATCATTGTATCTCTTTAATTTCCTTGATTTTTATTTCAATAGTGTAAATTGCTTTCTTTCCATTAGATTAAGTTGCTTTTGCTTTAGAATAGTTGCTATATGTTCTTAGCATAGATTGCTTTTTTGTTCTTTAAAGTAGTTTATTTTGTATTCCTAGCTTAGGACTTTTTCCTTTCTTTCATTGCTATCTTAGTATAGATGTTTTTATTCCTTTATTTTAGTATAGTTGCAATTCCATTTAGGGTAGTTGCATTCCCTATATTAGTCTCCCCTTTCTCTCAAGCATATTTGTTCTTGCCATAGATTAGACTTATCTTTCTACTTTTGTCATTAGCATAGTCTCTCTTGCATCTTAAACATTTTATTTAAGCTTAAGTTAGCAGCAGTCAGTTTAGTCACTCATAGTCATCCCCAAATTTACCTTCATCTATTGTGCCCTATAACTTATCTCTAGAACATAGTCTCAACTGCTCCTAGCAGTCACCCAACCAATCTTGGTGGTCAAGTAGGTGGGGCAACCACTTTGGGTGGTTGGTTTTGTGGTTTAAAGTTAGTTTGCAACCTTCTTTCTACACTTTTTGCATGCTTTATGTATTTTTTGCATTATGTCTGTAAATTTTGGTCTCTCTTTCCTACTCTTATCTACATTATTTTCTCTATTTCAAGTTCTCCAAATTTAGGTCCATTTTAGTTCTCCTTTCTTTATCATAGGTTGTATTTCCCCTCTATAGTATTTCTCTCCTATTGCTAATCATAATTCCTCCATCTTCCATAGTATATATTTCCCCCATTTATTCGTCTTTTACTTTTGGCATAAAATTCCTTCTTCTTCTCTTAGATAGTGTATTTATTTAGCAATCCTCTTTAGTTTAGTTACATTGCATATCTAAGATCATACTACGAATAGTATTTGCACAATCTTGCATTTTGCATTTCTAGCATAAAAAAACACCAAAAACACAAATCGAACAAAAAAAACACAAAAACAAATACACAAATCAAACAATAAAAACACAAAAATATAAAACAAAAATAAATCACACACATTGCACATTACTTTCTATAAATATTTTGTGAGGAAAACCTCCTGGTGAGTTGGACTTCATCCCCAACCATTGGTTGAGCCCTTATCAAACACCATAGTTAGTACACAGTTTCTCACACTTCATCACTACGAAGTTGACTACCATTGGGATTATCTCATGGTAGATTTTGGGGTTAGACACCATTTAACCATAGGGCTTAATAATTAGTGGATTCATAGCTATCATTTTTATTTGAGCCAATCAAGGGTGAAGTGAAAGATTGATTGGGCAAGTAGCAGGACTTAGATAGTGTGACCTCTTTTGGGAGGTTCATTTTGTCCCCTTAGGATACCTAAAGCCAACCATCCATCCTAGGAAGCCACATCAATCATTTGTATCTCATTACTCGAAAGGGGTGGGCATGAACACACCTTTATATATTTTATTCCATCACCTTTTGTAGTTCCTAGGTTTAGGGAACATAAAACACACAAAAAAAACACTTCCCAAATTTTCCCAAAACCATCCCAAAACTTCACAAAAACATTACAAAAAAAACAATTTTTTTTTCACAAAAACCTTTCAAAACATCAACAACACAAAAAAAATCATTTGCTTGTTAATTTTTTATTTTGTTTAAGTAGATAGCACATTCGCTAAAAAAAACCTATAAAAATTGACCCACCCATCTACCTTCAAAACTAGTTTTTGATGCATCCCATCTAGTCCTGATAACTTATGGTATTGACTCATAGTCAATCCAAATCCCAAGCCCAAGCCTCCATGGACCACTTTGCCCCATCCTACCATCCTTCGATCATCACCCTATCATTTATTATCACCATTTTTCTTTGCAACACGTACCCCCAGTGATTTTCCATGTTGCACCCATTCTTCATACAATGCACATATCTCCCAGCAACCAATCTAGACCCAAAATACTTCACCTCATATATATGCTCAAGGTTTCTTCTTTCCCTAATATCCATCATGGGCCTCCCATCTACCCACCATCTATATGATACATCCCCATCATCAATATTCTCATCAGTGGCCATCAATTCAACCACAAAACCCTCAACCATCACTGCATCAATACCATGCACCACCAAACCAACCTCAACATGAACCTAATCAATATCAACCACACCCTATATATCATCAACCCTCCAACTATCAACCACCCACAACCCCAACCAATGCTTATATCCAATCTTACCAACCATCCCAAGTCTCCCAAGTGCCTTCCACCACTTCATACCAATCTTATCTATATGCCCAACCTCACTCATATCATTCATACCACCCTTTTAAACTATATTATTTTATTCCTTCCACTCCACCTTACCCAACTTTCGAGCCTACTTCAACCACTCAACCCCAACGACCACAATACCCACCTACACAACATCAATATCCACCACAACAACCTTTATATCAACCCCAAAAGCCAACATACCAAGCTGTGCCACCCTCAACTCAATTGCAAAACCAAATTTCTTACCACCCTAGATGCATTCCTCCTCAAACCCCTCATAAATTCATGCCTATATTAGACCCCTTTACATATTTCTTCCAAAAAATTCTTGAAGTGTATGTGATATCCTTACTCAAAATAAGGTCAAACAATCCACATAAACCCACATATAGAGGATATAGAGATGATAACTATTGCATTTTCCATCACCAAAGGGGTCATTATCCCCATGATTGTCAACAATTATAAAACCTAGTACAAGATATGATTGATCTAGGGGACATTATCATTGATAACCCTTTAGCCTCTCCTAACCAAAATATTTGAATTTATCAAAATCCTTTACCACAACGTGGAATCACACAAAAACACAATGGTGCATATACTTCTAAAATCCATCCAAATCAAGTTCATCATGTCAATAATATACCATATTACTAAGGTTTGTGGGAATAATAAGTCATGACCACTCTACTCCTGATTCATCCATCCCCTCCGCCACTCTAGAGAATCAATCTTGGGAGTAGTGCACTGTTCAATATGAATTTCAACTAGTAAATTCCCCTCCATCTACTTCCAGATCTATCATTGTACAAGCTACCCAATTAGCTTCCTCCTTAGCTTTATATTCTATGTCATCTGCTTCATCTACTTCTCTTCCTACTATCACATCATCTTCTCAAACCACTCGATCTAATTCCTCTTACAATTTTTCATCCTATCAATCTAAACCACTATCCTCTTCCTCCACTCTCTCTAAGCTCTCATGCTCTACTATTGTACCCTCCACTTCTATCTAGCTACCTTACTCAGAGTCCCCCCTACACTCATTAAACTGAGAGTCCCCTCTTATCTTTATCCAGACATCTAATATTGGCTTGAGGGAGTCCTTTGTCTATAAGGACACTATCTCTCCCCTTGATATCAAGTTAGTTAAGTATTTTGGTTGTCCCTATGACATCCCCTTAACTATTGGTACTATCATACCCATTGGTTCTTCCACCAATTATACCAACTTTGTCTATGGGGGTCTCGATGCTTCCTTTAGGTCACCTATTTCTATCGCACCTACAACATTATTTTACGCTAACATTAATTATCTATCCAAGTGACCCTTTGCTATGAAATATTTCCAAAATTTTAATTGGTGTAGATGGGGCCTTGGGAAATATGAATAGGGTCCACGCTCTATTATTGACCCTCCTTAAAATAATAAAATATTTCCAATAGAAGGATATTGTAAAAACTCATTAGTACTCCTTGGAAATGACCTTCAATATCTTACTCTTGATCCTGATGATGATGATTCTAATAAACATATTGATCTTGAACAAATTCTTTTTCTTCCTCAAAAATTTCTCCAAGTTACAACCATTCGTTCCCTTTCCCATGACACCTTAGATGATGAGTAAAATTTTCACCCATCCAAGGGCCCTCCAACTTGTTCAAAGAAGACTCCCCCTACCTTGCCACATACCTCATTTGTACCTCACCATTCTCCCTCCCATCATGTGATGGATTTTTTAGGGTACTCATGTCCAAGCCTAATGCATTAGGTCCCTCTAAATAAGTTACCCACACATTATCATAAGAAGACCACGAGAAACTTCTTGCATCCATCCCCCTTATATATTTAGCCTCTTCTTCTAATGCCATCCCTATCACCTCTTCTTACAACACCATGTCTTCCACATATTATTTGAACACCTTATCATTTGCATCATACCCCACACCCGACTCAAAACCCTCCACCTTGCCACCCACTCTATCATCTTCCTATTTTTCCACTACCTCAACCTTCTACCTGTATGCAACACCTAAAATCCCATAAATCCTCCTATCCCCCTCCTCTACCTCCCCCATATTCATATCCTCATCCTTATCACCTTAATTCTAACCAAATACTTAGACAAGTTAATCCTATATTGACCACTCCACCTCCAACTCCACCTCCACCCAACCTACAAAAAATCTTGTATTGAATCACAAACCTTGAGCTACAGTTGAGTCACCAAGACATCTCTCTAGCACCCCCTCAATCCTCCTCTATTATGTCTTCCTCCACTTCACTTTCATCTTAATATTCTAATTGAATTTTTCCACCTCGTCCACCTCGATTATCTCATACCTGGATACCTCTATCGAAGCCACTGTCAATGATATTTTAAAAGTTACAGGACATAGGAATAATTATTTACCTAAATTTTTTCCTATAGACCCCAAAAAACTTAAACCCAAGTCATATCAGGAAGATCACTATTGTATTTGTCATCATCAAAAGGGTCATGACATCAAGGAATGTCAAAAAGTATCTAGAGCAATATCTCCTCGATCAGAGAGAATTAACCATCTCATCAACATGATCTCCTTACACAATCTTCATTCTTCTTCATTCTCTTCTTCTTCATCAATTCACCTCTTCCCATCATCTGCATATTATACATAACCACCACTTGAATTCATCCACCCCATTTGTATCTCATCATAAATCACCTTATCACTTGAGTTGGATGATACTACCCAATCAATTTTATCACAAATTTGATCAATATCCAACACCCATTTTGGAATCGATGTCTATCCAAGAATCTTGCCTAAGATTATCCTAAACCCTACTCTACTGGATAAAAATGTAGAATTTATTTTCTCAACACAAACACTAATCAAATCTTGATTTGGTAAGCTCCCCTTGCCTTCTTTATCATAGTTGTTTTCAATTTCATAGCTTAGTTATTTTCTTTAATCCCTTACCAAAAAAATGAGTTCATCAATTTATCAATGGCAAGATTAAAAGATATTCATCACTTACATCACTAGGACATATCACATTGATCACAATCTGGAACATCTTACATTTACATTTTAGGTGTCACTTCATCCACCTTAAATCCATCATCAACCATCGATATCATACCTTCGATCACCAATTTCATATTACATGCTCCTTCCTCCTTACCTCTTCAATTTCCTTCCCCTTTCTTTCTCTTATAGGGTCCATGCTATTATTGTACAATCACACTTCAAGCGGCTACGTACCAATGGTTAATTTATTTTCCCTCCTATTTCCTTTATCTTCTTATAATTTCCTCCATTCCTCTATGCTTATTTTCCCCATTCTATTTCTCTTCTTCCCCCTCCATCCTCTTGTCATTTCCTCCCCCTATTCAACTAGATTCTAATCTAGGGGAATCCCTCCTCTTTCACCATCACCATTTAGTCTAGGAGGAGTTTCCCCTCCTCCCATCCAATTTTATTCCTAATGGAGCTCACTCCCTCCATGACATCCCTATCATCGTATTACATTCATATCATTGCATGACATCCATATCATTGCATTGCATCTATTCATTGCATTTATCCATCTCATTCATCCATTGTAATCCTACATAAGGCTTATAGCATGCTAATTTAATATCTTTTTGGTTTCGCATATATGCATCTCCTAATTTTGATCGATATAATTATTCAATGACATTAAATAGTTGTTTGCATTGTGTACATGTTTATATCTCACATATTATTTATTTCATCCTTGTCCATTATGTCTTGTTTGATCATATCATTGTATCCATTGTATTGTGTACCTATTATCCCTCTTTTATTTTTTGTCACACACCATAATTGTTTTTATTGTTCCAATATCTCAGGTTGCTCAGACATAGAGGTTATTTCAGTTACTCAACCATACCTAGTCCCTCAATCAAATTCCATTCAATATCATTAGGTCTTTGAGTGCTATAGGCCTTTTCTAGTTACATCAGGTGTTCCCTTAGACCATGCATATATTTCATATCTTAATCAAATTTTGAGTCCAAGGAAGATAAATCCATGCATATATTTAAGCCATAAAGTCAACAATTTCTCTAGATCATCCTATCATGCATAATACAAGCCTATGGATCCATAGTGCAAACAAAAAAGAGAAAAAAATATAGAAAAAGTAATAACACAAAATCATTTCTCTCATTCATCATGGATCCTAGGCCATCTGATATGTCTCCATCAGGGCTATAGATGCATGGTTGGAAGTGGAGCAACATCAAAGGATTATGAGGCTATCTCCATCAAGTCTATAGATACTTGACTAAAAATGGAGTAAGCCCCTCACGTGGCAACACATCTATCATATTAGCGATCTTATTTTATATAGACCTATAACCACCCATGGATGAGCTAGCTTATAATATCTTGAGTTATAAATTGTCAATCCATCCTCACTTAAAATTGGAAATGCACTTCACAACACACACTTTGGTCCTTGAGTGACTTGACTCGCTAGACTGGTCTTAGTATCTTTGAGTGCCTAATTGATTACTAGATAAGGTTGATCGATGTCACTAGGGTGTTTGAGTTTCTTGAAATACCTCTAAGCTCTAAAAACCCTAAGGTATATAGAAAAACACATGTTAGTTCCACCCCATTCATTACACACATGTCTTAATATCTCCATTTGTATCATGTATCATGCATCATTTGTCATCGTTTACCTAGTTCACATATCAATATCAATGTCTTCCATCTCATCCCCATTATCATTGTCATGTCTCATATCCTCTTTCATGTATCATTGTGACCACTATTTTATCATTGATTAATTAACCTAATTAATATGAGGAAGCACCCATACACCTCTCCAAATCTTGATTGAATAAGCACCTATGAGTCATGGCCCATCATATCTACCTACTCCACTCCATCATGTCATATAGCATGAACATCTAATGCACATATCCATCATCACCCATCACATCCACATACCATCTCACATATCATGACTATCTAATCACATGTGTCTATCCATCATCACAAATCAAATAAAAAACACAAAAAAGCGTAAGATGAACTGCAAAATGGAGGCCTCTCAAGCCTCAACCAAAAATATCATCTTTGTTGTTGTCCCCAAATACAAAATCAACTACTTGGTTCAAAAGGTTGTGTTCTTTTATTAAAGGTTGTACCCTTTTCCTCGCATTCATATCTCAAATTCAATCAATAACTAGGTTCAAAAGGTTGCATCCTTTTGTTAAATGTTACATCCTTTGCCTTGCATGCACATATCAATCAATTAATTAATTCAGTTTGGGAATATTCAAGGTATCACACCTTTCCCACAATCACAAAAATAGACATAGACAAAATGCATTAGATTAAATTTACTTTTATATTTTGTAGATTAGATTTCCTTTCTTGCCTTAGATTAGATTTCCTTTCTAGCATTAGATTAGATTTATTTTCTTGTATTAGATTAAATTTACTTTTCATGCCCTGAGTGTTATCTTTAGGATAGATTTTTATTTTAAAAGCAATTTACTTTTCATGCCTTGAGCGTTGTCTATGGGATAGATTTCCATTTTATAAGCAATTTAATTTTCATCCCCTGAGCATTAGATTTGATTTATTTTCTTGCATTAGATTAGATTTGCTTTCTTGTCTTAGATCAACTAGAATAGCTCGTTGAGTGAAACTCATACCCAATGATCTACTCTATACACCTGGGGATTGTAGCAATTGGTTATCCATGCAAACTGGTAGGATTAATATATCACCATAAGTACACTTGTATTAAAAATAAATAGTTCCAATAAAATAAAAATAAAACACCATAATTTCCCCTCCCACCAACCACATTTTATTCTTTTCATATCCCCAGTGCCCATTCCACCGGTTGTCAATCAACTCATCAATATCATCCATTTTGTCTTCCACCAACTCATCGCTTGAGGGGGTAGATAATATCCACAAAATATAGCCTCAAACAAGCTCAATACTCAAACACCCACTCCTAAAGTTGCATGTGTTCAATAATCTTTGCCTAAGACTATCATAAACCCTACTCTGTTGGGTCAAAATATAGAATTTCTCTTCTCAATCAAACACTAATTAAATTTGATTTTCTACATGTCATACCTATGATGAATAGGGTCTACAAGCCTATGCTATAATTGATATGAAAAAACTAATGACCACTTATAAGCGATTACAACATCGTGAGGATGCCTACCATACAACTAGCTCTTTTACCACATCAAGTGATCTTATTAATCTATTGAAGGAAAATATTCAAAGGTATTTATTCATTCAATGATTGGGAAATTCTACATTGCTCTTGATTTGGGGTGATAAAATGTGGCCCCCCTCAAGCCAAAAGCCATTCTCATCGCCTACCAATCCTCATTGTCCATGCATCATCAATCCAACCAACCAGGTGCCATTTTATTTTTGCATCGCATTGTGCTTCCATACAATATGATACAAAAGGGGCATCTGTAGACACCTAAAATTAGTCATTTTTACAAGCATCTGAGCTCATATCCCAATTGACTCACCATCAACCCCTAATTGCCAAAAATCATCACCAATTACCCAAATTCATCCAAATCCCTCCAAAACCTAGTTTCCCATATAAATCCATCAAATTTCCTCTAAATTTCCTCTGTTCTACTTCTAATCCTTCCAATTTTGCTAAATACCCCCATATTTCCCTTTAATTATTCCAATTCCCTTCAATTCCTCTAAAATCCCCCTAATTTCATCTAAATTCCTCTAGTCTTCTTTATCTTCTTCTAATTCTTCTTTATTTTACCTAATTTTTCCTTTTTTTTCTAATCCATCTTAATTTCCTCTAATGAAGAACACAAGCTTATACTGAGAGGGGGGTGAACAATATATGACCATTTTTTATTTTTCTTTACCAATCAATATTATGCAATGTAAATATAGCAATATCAACAAAAGTAATCAAAACAATGCATAAAACACCACAAACAATAGAGACACCAATTTAACATGGTTCACCCAATGTGGGCTACTCCACGGAGAAAATATTTCACTAAAATTTTCTCAATCAATATCTTGGGAATCCTTTCCCTATTCAAATATTTATGAATCTCTATCCAAGGGATACACCAATACCCTAATCAAGTTCATGGATCTCCATCCATAGGAAAACTCCTTTCTCCTTAGCTCTTATCGATGATATTCTATAAGAATTGTTGCCTCCATTGCTCTAGCTAATGGATCTCTATCCACTAAAGACACCTATCCTCACTGCCCTAGCTGATGGATCTCTATCCACTATAGAGTATCGTTATCTATACTCTGTCACCTCCAAAGCTCTGTCTCAAATCTATACTAAACATAGTCCTTCGGTCTAGCACAAATCTGCTCAATATCTATCTCTGGTCTGGCATAAACCTATCCTCAAATATGCACCAAAATCTATCCTCTAATATACACTAAACACAATCCTTCGATCTAGCACAAATCTGTCCTCAAAATCTATCCTCAAGCCTTAACACAAATCTTTAATCAATCATAAATCAACTCTACTAGATCTACCCCAAATATTAACTCAAGGTTTGAACAAATCAATCAGTCAAAACCACTCACAAGTCTACTTAATGACTTGTCTCAAATATGCCTTGTAAGATTCCATAAAAGCTCACACTAATCTGTCCACAAGTCCTCTCTAGAAATTGTCCAAATATGGTCAACAAGTCCTCACTAGAACTTGTCCAAATATTCTTAGCAAGTCCTCACTAGAACTTGTCCAAATCTGCTCAATAAGTCCTCACCAGAACTTATTCAATTTTGCTCTCAATCTGTATTGTAAGCTTCCATAAAAGCTCACACAAATCTGTTCACAAGTCTTCTCAAAGACTTGCCTTAAATCTGCTCAACAAGTCCTCACTAAAACTTGTTCAATCTTATAGAAACATAAAGAGAATTGTTAGAGACTCAATATGCTTCACATTCACTTCAATACTCAATCACAATCAATCACTCTTTTAGAAACATACAAAGAATTTTTAGAGACTCAATATTCTTCACATTCACCTAAATGCTCATTCTCTTTCTCAAATCAATTCAAAATATAGAACAATTTGTTTCATAGAACTTGAACTATCACTGCACACATCCACTTGACTAGGCTTTACCAAATCTACTCAACCAATCACTTCAATGAAATAGTCCTTGCTCACAAACCCTAGTCCAAGCATATGAAAACTCACTCAAATTTTTTCCAATAATGCTTATCAACCAATCTCACATAACAATGATACTCATTTTCTTTCCAAACCCTAGTTCAAGTTCTTCACTCAATTACTCACTTCAACAATAATGCTTATAAAACAATCTTCACATATAGCTCAACAACTCAATAAGGAAATCTAATTAAGTTCTCTTCACTCCAAAGTTGTTTTCCAAAAAACCAACCAATCAACTCAACCATGGAAGAATATGTCCATACCTTTTTCTTTGATGTAGAATGATCTTCAAAAACCTAGTTCAATTATCACAAATTTATTTGCCAAGTACAAAGGGTTAAATGACAAGAATTATCACCCTAACACTTTTCACAATTTACCTTAAACACAAAGATAAATTAAATCCCAAATACACCTTATTGCTCCATCTCAATACTAAATTTCAACATCATAATTTTCATCAAAAACCCTCTTATAAAATATAACATAATTTTTACTTATAATGCCTTTCTTAAATTGCACTCATCGAATAAAATAATTTATAAAACAATGCAATTTATTCTTCTAAGGTAAAAATTAATTACCCTAGTTTTTACTTTCTCAAAAACAACTCTTTACCATAGCCAAAAATCACTTTAACATATAGGTAAATAATCCAATTTATTAATCACCTTATACCTCCCAATTTACTCATAACAACCTTAGGGCAAATAAAAAATTAAATTAAAAATTGTACCTTTGCTTATAGTGGGTTTTGAACCCGCGATGCTGCCTCCTCAAGCATCTTAGCTACGGCCTTGGTTTTCGTGTGATCTAAGCGCTCACATGGGAGCTAAAATCCCCACACACTCCTTATTCCTTCTGCTAGCACCACAACCAAAAAAGGAAAAGGGGCTTCCCAAAATTGCTGCCATCGATTTCGAACCCGTAAACTCCCATTTGCAAACACTAAGTACTTGCCACTTGCACTAGCCCTCGGATGGTGCTAGAACCCAAGCACCTTGTATTTTTTAATGCCCTGAACTTTAGGATAAACGCAACACATGTATTCCTATGTCTTCTCCTCCACAAAATGCAATAGGTTTTCAAATTCAAATCCATTTCTTTTGGCCTTAGCAAGGCAATATTTATATTGCTAAGTGCCTTGCTTTGTTATTTCTTCCAACACGTTGGCGAGGTGGTTTTTGACTTGCATGTCGGTGGGGTAACCTTCCTTGGACTTTTTAATTTGGAATAAAAAGCCTCCTTGGGTTTTTATGAAAACCTTTTATTTCGTATAACCATGGTTTTAATGAAAACCTTTTATTTTTCCAATCCATGGTTTTTGATAAAACATTTTATTTGCCAATCCATGGTTCTAATAAAAACCATTTACTTATTCTTCCTATAATATCAAAAATGAATATTATGAAGCTCATTTGCCATCAACCTTTTGCATTTCTCCTTTTGATCTTTTAGCATCAATGGTGGTTCACTTCTTGGCATCAATGTTGGACATTTTGAGTCCCTAAGTCAAAATTGTCATTGCTGTCACCAGATGAAGTCATAATTAATACCAAATATTTCAGTAGGAAACAAAGGGGATAAAAATGGGTATTTGATATCCAAGAAGAAGGCCAAAGATCCAGTGAAACACTGCAAAATACAAAAGTAAAAAAGGAGTTATAATATTTATTTTATAAATTATTTAAATTCAATGTGAATTTAAATTTTATAAATAAATATTAAAGGTACTTTATCAAAGGTATAATACTATAATAGTGGTTATTATAATATTTAATGTGCCATGGTGAAAACCCAAACAAAACATTTATAATTCTTATTATAATGTTTTATAAGGCAAAAGTGGGTTTTATAAAGTCTAAATATATTTTAATAAACCCAAAGGTTGGGTTTAAGACCAAAGGCTTTTAAGCCTCATAATTTTTTTGATGTTCACGAAGGAGCTAGCGCCGATGTATTAAGGTTGGCATTAAATTAATATAAAATAATTTCCAAAAACCATTGGCAATAACCCTTGCTCGAATATTGAATTGAATGCAAATAAGAGGAAAGAGCTCATGAAAACAGTTTCGTTCACTGCAGAAAGGAGAAAAGCAAAAGGTGCGCTATTTGAGGGTACATAGGCCAGCTTGGCCTAGCGGTGCATTGAGTTGTTTGGACGTAGGAGGTCCCGTGTTCGAATCACAAGCAATGCAAAAGGGAAGACATGTTTGGGTTGGCACCCAAGGCACACTCGATTTTTATTGAAGGCGAACGTTTTCTCAAAGGATAATAAGCATGCTGTGCTTGTTGGTTGTTGTGTGAGCGCGTGGCTCGACGACGGCTTTGGCCATGGCTAAGGTGCTTAGGGAAGGAGGAGATAGATGGTTTGAAACCCTCCAAGGCAAGTTTAATTTTTGTAAAGTATTTTTAATTGCCCACGTGGAGTTATAAGGGTGTTATATGATGTGTTAAGCCTTAGGGAAATTAAAAGGGGGTTATGATTTAATTTTATTTTATATAAGGCTTGTAGCAAGTGTGAACACTTGGCTAAGTTAGTCAGCTAAGTGGTCAGCTAAGAGGTCGGCTAAGATAGTCGGCATGATATTTTTTAAATATCTCTCCGTTCCTTATCCCTCCTCCTTATCCCTCCATTCCCTCCTTTATTCCCTCTTCCTCCTTATCACTCCACCTCCTTTCCCCTTATTCCTCCAACCTCCCTTCTTTTCCTCTCCGTCGACTTCCTCCCTTCCCTCTTCATATAAATTAGTATCCTATGTTCTAAGTATGGTTGTAATGGCTCTGGGGTTTTTTTAATTAAATATTTGTTTATTATCACTTTATCCGATTTCTAGATTTGGTATCAGAGCATACCGGGCAAGCGTGCTGGGCACGAATTCCTAGGTCACATGGTGATCCAGCTGGCGAGCGTGTTGGGAACGAATATCGAGGGCACATCATGATCGAGGAGCTGGGCAATCGGATCGAGGAGGTGGTAGAGCGTAGAGCTGGGCATGGATTTCGAGGCAAAGCTGAGAGCTGACGCAGACTGCACGATTTCCAAAGTGACACATGGCAGAGCAGTTACAGATTGCATGATTTTCGAGGTGACACGTGGTGGAGCAGTTGCTGATGTAACTGAAGCTGACGTGGCAGGCGTTGACAGAGCCCTGACTGGGTGAACTAGGAGCTGACATGGCGAGCAGAGGTGGCGAGCTGATGTGGCGGTTTGAGAGTGTGGTGACGTGGCAAAAATTGGTTTTTCCACATGGTGGAAGTAGATTCGTCTAAAGGAGACACATGGCAAAAGCAGATTCGTCACAATAGAAGATAGAGTTGGTGAGTGATTGCCCAAAGGCAATTGATGTTATATGCGATCATGCACATATAAGAAGACTTCACAGTCTTCCTCCCACTGCATGTGGGATTAATCAATTTTTTTTAAACTCGTCGCCCGTCGATGGAATAAGGAACTGGTTGTTCCTTTCATTATCCGTCAAAGCACGTAGCGCAGTTGGTTGATTCTATTGCTGGCGAAAGAAAGGTCCCGGGGTCGAATCCCATCGGGGTAAAAAAAAACAAGTTTTTTTATTTTTTTTTGTCATCGTCGGAAGCTGGCGGGTTTAAGAAAGCGGAGGTCTGCATTCCTCTCACCGGAGCCGCGTGGTGCAGCGGCTAGACCTTGCGGGTAGGAAGCGGAGGTCCTTAGATCGAATCCCGTCGGGGATTTCACGAGAAAAAAATAAGGTTTTTTTATTTAATTTTTCATTATTTTGTTTTTTTAATTAAAGTTTTTAAAAATATTTAATAATTTTTATTTATATTTTTTATTATGTTTTTTTTAAATAAACTTTTATTTAAAAAAATAATTTAAAAATATATATAGAAAATTGTTAAAAATTTTAAGGGCTTTATTAAAACAAATTTTGGAAAATTGTTTAAAAGAATTAAAAGGGTAAAAAGTTTTTTTTGGCATCATTATTGTAACCCAGTTCATGCGGTGTAATTATGAGTAGATGATTCGATCATTTGGATGCTATTATGCATTGCTCTCTCTGTTGAGAAGAGAGACTCCTGATTCCTTTGATAGGAAAGTCTAGCAGAGTGGACTTCATATAGTGTTTTGTCAGTTAGAAAACCAAGTGATTGCACATCAAAGAAAACCAGATTCTGGATACGAGGCGGATTCTGAAGATAATATCTTCGGGCAAAGAGTAGTTGAATCCGAGACGGTTGAAACAGTACCTGAAGGACAATCAAGTGACAATTATACTCTTGTAGTGCTTGAAGTTGGAACGAGTGAGAGCTATACACCTCGCTCTCCTGATTCAGAACCAGCAAAAGTAGAAGCAGAAGCAGAGGAAAAAGAACTAGTGGAGGTGAAACCTGAAATTGAAGAATGAGTTGTTCTCAAAAGGCGTCTTGAGCCAGTAGTAGCAACAAAAGAAGTCATTATAATCAGTGATGATGAAGCAGACAATTTCACCTTTCCAGTTTTGGGAAATCCTCAAGAAGAAGAACGCCAAATCAGTGAGCATTTTAAGAAAGCTAGATTTGATTTAAATCAGTGATCTATTTTGTACTTCTTTGTATAGCTTGTTTGAAGTTGAAATAAAATTTTCTTTCTAAAATGGCTTCCAATACTAGTTTACCAATCCCTGAGTTCAATGGTGGTGATTACGAGTATTGGTCAATTAAAATGAAAACTCTGTTGATTGGCAAAGGTCTTTGGGATGTGATTGAAGAGGGATATACTGAACCTTCAACTGCTGAGTGGGCAATTTTGAGTGGTGCTGATAAAAGGGCTAAAAAGGAAGCTCAGAAGAATAATTATTTTGCCCTTTATCACATTCACGCCATCCTTGATAAAAGTATTTTCCCTAGAATAGCTTCTTTTATAACTGCTGAATCTGCTTGGAATGCTTTAAAAGAAAGTTATAGGGGTAGTGACCAAGTCAAACAAGTTAAACTCCAAACCTTGAAAAGAGAGTTTGAAACTCTTAAAATGCAAGAAAATGAAAATGTTGGTGATTATTGTGTGCGTGTGAAAGCCGTAGTAGATAAGATGGTCACTTTAGGAGAAGATGTAAAGCCTGAAGTTATAGTGAATAAAGTGTTGAGGACACTTCTTCCTAAATGGAATTCAGTAGCCATCATTATAGAAGAATCTAAAGACCTAACTTCTCTATCTTTTGAAACCCTCATTGGCTCACTTCTCTCACATGAGGAGAGATTACAGCCAACTCCTTCCACAAGTCATGGAGGAGATGATAAAGCCTTTGCTTCTCAAGAAGGCAGAGGTAGAGGTCATGGCAGAGGAAAGTATAGAGGAAGAGGTAGAAATAATCAGAGAGGTGGAACTCCTAACATAGGAGGAAATCAGAACAGAGGAGGATTCTCAAACAATAATGAACAGTAGCAGAATAGAGGAGGACAACAAAATAGAGGGAAACAATCAGGCAAAGGTAAAGGAGGAGATAAGTCAAAACAATCTTGCTACAATTATGGCAAACTTGGCCATTATGCTCGTGACTGTTGGACTAAGACTTCACAAGGAGCTAGTAGCAGCCAGAGCAGTCAGTTTGGAAACTTTGGAGAAGAGGAAGAGGCCACAAATATCTTTCTCTCATATGGTCAGGAAGATCAAAACATGAATGATACATGGATCTTGGACACTGGGTGTTCAAACCATATGAGTGGAAAAGAAGAGCTCTTTGCTACTCTAAAATCCTCCTACAAATCCAGCATCAAATTGGGAGATGATAAATCATTGGCAGTTGAAGGTATTGGAGCTATGGAAGTTCCAACTAAAGAAGGAGTCAAACAAGTAAGTGATATCTATTATACACCCCATCTCCAACATAATCTTTTAAGTGTTGGTCAAATGTTAGAAAAGAACTACAAGTTGCTTTTTGATGAGGTTAAATGCACTATTTTTGATAAAAATAACAATAATAGAATCATTACTCAAGTGCCAATGACAAAGAATAGATTGTTTCCTTTAAAGTTTGGCCAGCCAGGGGGAGATAAGTTAGCAAGTGTTGCTATTTCCAATCCAAGTGTTCTATGGAACTTGAGATATGGCCATTTAAATTTTGCTAGTTTGAAAATGCTAACTTCCCAAGCCATGGTCACTGGACTTCCTAAAGTTTAGGATAGTAAAGAAGTCTGTGAAGGGTGTGCTCTTGGGAAGCATGCCAGATCAAAGTTTCCTCATGGACAAGCATGGCAGGCTAGCTATCCACTCCAGCTAGTGCATACCGACATCTGTGGTTCGATGCAAACACAGAGTCTGGGTAACAACTCTTACTTTCTACTCTTTATTGATGATTATACTAGAATGTGTTGGATATATTTTTTGAAACATAAGGATGAAGCATATGAATGCTTTATCAATTTCAAAACAAGAGTTGAAAGTGAGAGTAGATATTTTGTAAAATGTCTTCGATCAGATAGGGGAGGAGAATACTCCTCTAATGAGTTTGTGAATTTTTGTAAGCAACATGGCATTAAGAGGCAATTCACTGCTACCTACACTCCATAGAAGAATGGTGTCGCAGAGCGGAAAAATTGCACCATTATGGAGATGGCAAGGTCTATGCTTCAGAAGAAGCATTTGACTAAATCATATTGGGCAGATGTAGCCAGGACCAATGTATATATCTTGAACATAATTCCTACTTCAAGTTTGGAAGGACAGTCACCTTACCAAGCATGGTATGGTAAAAAGCCAAATGTTAAGCATTTCAGAGTGTTTTGCTCGTTGGCCTATTCTCACATTCCTGATGATCTTAGGAAGAATCTCGATCCAAAGAGTCAGGCATGTATCTTTGTAGGATACTGTGAGAATACAAAAGCTTACAGACTCTATAATCCCCGGACTAGAAAGTTTGTGATTTCTAGGGATGTAATTTTTGATGAAGGGGGAGAATGGGGTAAGCCCCAAATATTTAGTGATGTTGAATCCACTGATGTAGTTTCTTAGCAGGTGCAACAATAGACACCACAGAAAGGAAAGTAGTCTCCTCCCGATCCAGGTTCATCTTCTGATTCATCTTCTTCACCAAGTCCTTCTCCACAGCGATCCATACATTCCTCACCAATGGACATTGATTCTCCATCCAAAGGTAAGAGAACTCTATAGTATCATCCATCATCTCAGATGTTGGATAAAATTTTTTCTAGAAGATACACTAGGAGTCAAGCTAGTGAAATGGATTCTGTTTTACATAGATTAGAAAGTATGCACCTATATGGTGATGATGTCTCCTAGTAGGAACCTAGGGGAGATCAAGTTAACTATGCTTTGTTAACTAGTGCACAACTTGAACCTTCTAGTTATGAGAAGGCATGTACTCAAAAAATTTGGCAAGATGCCATGAAAGAGGAGATAACCTCTATAAAAAACAATGACACTTGGGAGCTAGTTAAGCTTCCTAAAGGCAAGAAATGTGTTGGATGTAAGTGGGTCTACAAGACCAAGTTTAATGCTGATGGTAGCATTGAAAGGCATAAGGCGAGACTAGTTGCAAAGGGATTCACATAGAAATATGGAGTTGATTATGAAAAGACTTTTGCTCCTATAGCCAGACAGGAGACTATTAGAATAGTTCTTGCCTTAGCTACAAATAAGGGATGGAAAGTCCAACACATGGATGTGAAAAGTGCATTTCTAAATGGTTACTTGATAGAAGAAGTGTATGTTGAGCAACCACAAGGATTTGAAGAGAAAGACAAGGAACATCTTGTTTACAAACTGAAGAAGGCATTTTATGGCCTCAAGCAAGCACCACGAGCTTGGTACTCACGCATTGATGGGTACTTCAAAGAATTTGGGTTCACCAAAAGTAGAAATGAACCCACCCTTTACTACCTACAACAAGGAAATGACATCCTCATAGTTTGCTTGTATGTGGATGATCTCATATTCATGGGTAGTAATAAAAAAATGAATATGGATTTCAAACACTCCATGATGGAGCAATTTGAGATGAAGGATCTTGGCTTAATGCACTACTTCCTTGGAATGGAGGTTCATCAGTCAGATACATGGATCTTCATCTATCAACATAAGTATGCTCGGGACATGCTTAAGAAGTTTGCTATGGAGCATTGCAAACCAGTTGCAACTCCAGTTGGACATGGGATCCAATTAAGCAAATATGATAGAGCATCAAAAGTTGATGTGAACACTTTCAGAAGCATGGTTGGGAGTTTGATGTTTCTCGCCAACACCAGACCTAATATTCAGTATGTTGTTTCTCTTGTCTCTCGATTTATGTCTAACCCTTCTGAGTTGCATTTGCAGGCAGCTAAGAGAATTCTCAGATATGTAAAGGGTACATGGGATTTTGGAATCCATTATCATAAATGTAACACTATCAAGCTTGTAGGCTTTAGTGATAATGATTGGGGTAGCAACATTGATGACATAAAATCAACCTTAGGGAACTGTTTTAGTCTGGGATCGGGACTAATAACTTGGAGTTCCAAGAAGCAGACAGTAGTAGCACTATCTTCAACAAAAGCTGAATATATAGCGGTCACTCATGCTAGTACTCAAGCTCTATGGCTACGAAAGGTATTAGAAGAGATTGGAGAGCAACAAAGTGGTCCAATAAGGATATTCTGTGACAACATTAGTGCCATTCAGTTGGCCTACAATCCTGTCCACCATAGTATATCAAAGGATTTTGATATGAAGTACCACTTCATCAGAGATATGGTGGAAACTGAAACTGTTGAGCTTCACTATTGCCACACTTTGGAGAATGTTGCGGACATCTTCACCAAGGCGCTGGCTAAAGCTCAATTTGTAAAGCTGAGAGACTGTCTTGTCAGTCCTCTCAACTTTAAGGGGGAGAATGTAGCAAGTGTGAACACTTGGCTAAGTTAGTCAGCTAAGTGGTCAGCTAAGAGGTCGGCTAAGATAGTCGACATGATATTTTTTAAATATCTCTCCGTTCCTTATCCCTCCTCATTATCCCTCCATTCCCTCCTTTATTCCCTCTTCCTCCTTATCACTCCACCTTATTTCCCTTATTCCTCCAATCTCCCTTCTTTTCCTCTTCGCCGACTTCCTCCCTTCTCTCTTCATATAAATTAGTATCCTATGTTCTAAGTATGGTTGTAATGGCTTTGCGGTTTTTTTAATTAAAGATTTGTTTATTGTCACTTTATCCGATTTCTAGAAGGCTTGCATAAAGTTTTTTATTAAAGTGGATTTATTTTAGTGGGGCAATTTAATTAAAACTTGTCATTAGGGGTTATGAGGAGTTTGTGAAGGATAGTATTGACATTATTGAGAATCAAGGTTATTGTGAATTAATTTAACATAAAAGGGGTGATTTATTTTATAAGAAGGCTATGGTGAAAATTATTATTGAGTTGGGGTAATAAGGTGTTATTGAGTTATTATTTTTGTATTGTGGTATTACTAAAGTCTTCTAACCATTTTGTGATTGGAAAGATAAATTTACGACAGTGGTAGATTTGTGAGAACAACTCCTTGGCATCAAAAAGGTATGGGAAAATTCCTTCTTGGTTGAGTTGATTGATTGGATTTATTAAAAATTAAGTTTGGAGTGAAAAGGACTTGATTAGGGTTTCCTTTTCGAAAGTGGTTGAGTTATTGCTTCAAGGTTTTCTAAATTGAGAGTTGAGATTAAAACTTGTTTTATTAGCATTGTTGTTGAGATCATTGGTTGAGTGAAGTGTTTGAGTTAATGCTTCAAAGTTTTCTAAAATTGAGAGTTGTGATTAAAACATTGTTTGATAAGCATGGTTGTTGAAGTGAGTTGTTATACAAAGAACTTGAACTAGGGTTTGAAAAGATCATGAGTATCATTGTTATGTGAGATTTGTTGTTGAGCATTATTGGAAACATTTTGAGTTGGATGATACATGCTTGGACTAGGGTTTATGAGCAAGAGTTGTTTCTTGAAGTGATTGGTTGAATAGAGTTGATTGAGCCTAGTCAAGTGGATGTATGAAGTGATTGTTCAAGTTCCATAAAATAAACTATTATATATTCTGAGTTGAGAAAGTGATTGATTTTGTGAGAATAGAACATATTGAGTCTCTAACAATTCTCTTTATGCTTCTATGAGATTGAGTTGAGAAAGAGATTGAGTTTTTTAGAATAGAACATATTGAGTCTCTAACAATTCTCTTTATGTTTCTATGATATTGGACAAGTTCTATGTGATCTTGTTGAGTAGAGCTGTGCAAGTTCTATGTGGACCTATTGAGTAGATTTGAATAGGTTATAAGTGGACCTATTGAGTATATTTGAGCAGGTTCTGAGTGGACCTATTGAGCAAATTTGATTAGTTTCTAAGTGGATCTATTGATAAAATTTGAGCAGGTTTTGAGTGGACCTATTGAGCATATTTGAGCAGGTTCTGTGTGGACCTATTGAGTAGATTTGAGTAGGTTATGAGTGGACCTATTGAGCATAGTTGTGCTATATCTACTGGACTATGTTTAGTGCATAATTGAGATAGATCTTTGGAGGTGATAGAGCAGAGAGGATAGTAGTCTCCTATGGATAGAGATCCATCAGCCAGGGCAGTGATGACAAGTCTTCTGAGTGGGGATAAGAGTATTCATTGGAGAGAGATCCACAAGCCAGAGCAGTGGAGGTAGTAGTCTTCTAGAGGATCATCATCCAGATCAGAGGAGACCAAGTTCTCCTATGGATAGATATCCACAAACTAGATTTAGAGGATCAACATATCCTTTGGACAGAGGTCCATAAACATTGTAATTGGGAAGGATTCCCAAAAGATTATTTGAGAAATATTTAGAAGAAATACTTTCTTCGTGGAAGTAGCCATATTTGGGTGAACCACGTAAAAATGATGTCTCTCATGTGTGTGATGATTTGTGTTATGCATACTATTTTATTGATACTAATGCTACCATTTGGATTAAAAAGCAAAAAGTTATATTGTATACTATTCACCCCCCTCTCAATATAAGCACATGTTCTTCAATCAATGAAAACATCATGCATTGTCATCAATTACAACTTTATTGACACAAAATGTCCAACACCTAATTCCTCCTAATCTCTTTTAATTCTCCTAATTTCCTCCTACTCCTTATAAATTCTTCTAATCCCTTCTTACCTTTAATAATTCTTCTAATCCACCTTGAAATCTCCATAACCTTCCCTTACCACCTAATCCCACAATCATACCTTGCATTAGGCCCTAATCACCCTTCTAATCCATAACCCAATCCCAAGGGGAATGCACAAAATAATTTTAAAATACCAATCAAATCCCCAAAATCCAAGACAAGCCCCCTCAATCCTTAGGAAATCCCATGGGAATTCCCACCATTTAATTCCTCAACTCTCCTTCCCATTTTCCTCCATTTTGGATGAATTTAAAATTGCCCTTTAATCCCAAATTCAACATCCCTCATTAATCCACTTGTACACTCCATATTCCACCCTTGCATTTTAGTAATTTTAAATTATTCCTCTATCACCCAATACATACTTCCTCCCATGTACCTCACATCCTCCAAGGTCACTTTATGACATTTAGGCGGGTGAGGATTCAGCCCACCCAAATCCAATAAATATGGAGGGTGAACATTTCTCCATGTGGTCTACCCATATTTTTATTGGATTCCCCACATGCCACTTGGTTGCCATATCCCTTCCACCTCACTCCCATGTCATCCCCCCTCACCTTGCCCAAAATCCTATAAATACCCCCTCATTTCCCTTCATTTGCATGAGCACAAGAAAACCTTAACAAACATTTGCCAAAATTTTGTTGGCATCCTTTGTGATTACTTAAATTTGTGAATTTGAATACCTCACTAAAGAGCTCAAAGCCACTACAAAAAAGGAATCTTCTTGAAAAGTAGCAAGACTTCATTTGTCAAATGCTCTCAACTCAGAGGACCAGACTATTTCAAAGCAATAGTAGCAAAATCAAAATCATCTCAGAAGACCTCACACAAAATTTGCAGCCCTTAAACAAATCAAAGCCAACCATCTAGGAAAATCACATAGATCCAACTGTCTAAGATAGTCACACAGAGCAAACTGTCTAGGGTGGTCACATAAAGCCAATAGTCTCGAATGGTTGGGTAGACCTACCCTCACTAATTTGGGCATCACTTATTCATATGGGCTTAGATTGCCCTAAAATTTTGAGGGTAGGTTCTTGAAAACTAGATGAATATTCCCAAAAAATTTCATACCCCTTCAACCATCCAAATCCAACCATCTAGGAAAGTCACATAGAGACATCAAAATTAGACAGACAGATAGAGAATCATAATTAAACATGTAAAAAGGGAAAAAAAATTCTATTTCATGCTTTTATAATGGTTTATATGCTTTTATAATATTTTACATACTTTTTGTAAGGTTTTATAAGATTTTAATAGAGTTTTATAAACAATATTTTATGAACATAGGGTCTCATACAAAAATGCCTAACGGATGCTACTAACTTGTTTTTTGTGGGCTTGTGTGCAGGTGTTTAGACTAACACAAGGGCTGACGAGGTCAAGCAAAAAGGCTTCAAAACCCTCCTACAAAGTTGATTGTGTGGCTAAAGGAAGACTCTTGAAGACACCCTAAATCATTGTTTTCCAAAAAGGAGAGTTCTCCACCTTGGAGACTCCATTTGTAATAACCCCAAGAGGGTTCTTATGTAACTCAAAAGTGCTTAATAATATCATATCATATTGCATTTTGTTTCATGAAAGGGTGTATTTATTTTTCATACAGATCTACCGAAAGGCAAGAAAACTATAGGATGCAAATGAATTTACAAGATAAAGTACAAAGCAAATAGCTCCATTGATAAATATAAAACATGACTAGTTGCAAAAGGTTTTGCTCAAACACAAGGGATTTATTACGAAGAAACATTTGCACCTACAAAAAAATGACCACTATTCGTATAATTTGTGCACTAGCATTTTAGTTTAGATGGATGTTAAGAGTGTATTTCTTAATTGTGATCTTGAAGAGGAAATATACATTATAGGAACAAAAGGTTTGTAAATTAAAAAATCACTATATGGTATGAAACAAGCCTCTAGAGCATGGTATATTAAAATAAATGAACATCTTCTATAATATGATTTTAAAATAAGTTCATTTGCTTCAAATATTTATATTCAAAAATATGGATCTAAAATAAATTCTTGTAGTATATGTTGACGATCTAGTAATTATAGAAAATTAAAAAAAATGATAATAAGTATGAAAAATAATTTGACAAAGGAATTTGAAATGATAGATTTGGGATTTCTATACTATTATCTTGATCTAAAGATTTGTCAGAAAGAGAATAGTATAACATTGGCTCAAATTAAATATGTAATAATATTACTTGAAAAGTACAAAATGACAAGCTACAAACCTAAAGAAACTCCCATGGAACAAGGACTACAATTATAAATATATAATAAGTCACCACAAACATCTACTACTATGCAACATCAAATTATTGGAAGACTTCTATACTTAACAAATACCAACCTAGATATTGTTTTTGTTATAAAATATCTCTTTATATTTATGCAATATACTAAATAAATCCATTGGAAAGTAGAAAAAAGGATACTCCATTATGTCAGCAATACTACATAATATGGTTAGAGTACAAGAAAAATAATAATTTCTATTTATAGGGATATTCAGACTCAAACTATATAGGTTCAATAAATGATAAAAAATCAATATCAGTCTATGTATTTCCTTTTGGATTAGGTCATATTTCATGGCACAGTAAAAAATAACATGCAGTAGCACTTTCATCCATAAAATTAGAATATCTTTCTATAAAAGATGCTATATGTGAGGCACTTTGGTTACATTAGATTCTATTAGATATGGAGATTAAACAAAATTCCATAATATTTAAATTGTGATAATCAAGGAGTTTAGAAACTAATTAAAAATCATGCATTTCATGAAAGGACTAAAACATATTGAAGCTCAATGTCACTTTATTAGGGATCATGTTCAATATCATCATATTGAAATGCATTCCTATTGAAGATCAACTTAGAGATATAATTACAAAATCATTTAAATGAATCAAGTTTAAATAATTTTAAAATTATCTATGCATAATAAGAAGATATACTTGAAGAACTAGAAGACTAGAATGAAAGACAGAAAGCAAATACCAAATAATGTAATACGAGTCATGTAAATATTTATCTTTTAATGAGTGTAATAATTATAGGTTTGTCATTATTAGGAGTTAATAAAACACATTTTTTCTATGAGAAATATGAAGAGTTACATCTCTTGTTTGTTTAAGGAGATGAAGAGTTACTGAAAGTAGAATGGTCAAGAGTTTTATGAATGTGAAGTATCTTGTTCAATTTGTATATAATGAAGATAAAATTATGATGGGTCTGTGAGAACAAGCCTTGCAATACATTGTATTTGCATTTCTTGAATCCGTATATTCATCAATAATATTATTTAGTAATTTTATTAATGAATGTATGTAATTATATGAATTTATTTTATTAGATCCTATGAGAATAGGGTTGAATTGTTAAAAAATAAGTGGTCATAGGTTAAATACTCATCGTAGACTATTTTCTAAAGAAATAAAGTTAAAAGTTTATTTGAAAAGTTTAAAACAAGTAGAAAAAAAGGTTATTTTTAAAATTCCTATAAGTCTTTAATTTTTCAAAATAATTAGACTATAAAGATGTTTTTTCAATTATAAAAATAAAAAAGGGAGTGCATTTAGGGAGTGAAAAGGAGTATAGGTGAATTTTCTTTTAGTGGGCAATTTTTTTAAGGGAAGCTAACATTTAAATAAAAATAAAAAGAGGGAATAAGTATTTTTGAAATTGGGGTGCTATAGTTGATAATGAAAATATTTGCAATGAGAGTAGTAATTTCTTGTAAAAAAGGTGCATTTTGGTAGTGAATGATACCTTATTTTTAAAAAAATATCAAAAACAAACTTTGTACACAAAAATCAAAACATGTGCTTAACACAATTTACAACATTCAAAATGAATGATAACTCTAACTTGCGTTTATATGTAATGTTTTTTTAATAAGTAATAACATTTACATGTAATGTTGTTGCGTTAAGTTATTGCATTTAAAGCCTAATGTAGTTGACATCAAAACATTTTGGCATTGATCCTGTAAATAGTCGAGGAGAAATAAGGAGATATTTTTGGTGATATTTTGTTTTACTCCATCATTTACCCCATTCATTAGTATAATTAGATGTAAATCCTAAAATTGAGAAAATCCAAGTATTTATAAAAGTTATGTCCACATACAAGGATTTCTCTTTAAGCAGGTATCATTGATAGAATGAATTCTTTTCAATACTACCTTGATACTATGTATCAATATCTTTCAAATATCTTAAGGTCCCTCTCATGTATGATTGTGTGTATCAAGAGGACTAGCTTTTTCCTCTATCGATGAATATATCAAAAGGATTGGTGTATAGGACTTGTGGTATATATAAAAGATAACCATTTTGGGAGATGTAAGGAACCTTCATCATGGCTACATAAAAAATATTTCTCATAAAATTGCAATTGCTAAAGGGTCTAAAATTTGCACCATGAAAGACAAAAATAAGAACAATACTAGTGGTCAAAAAACTCTAGGATATGGTTATTTATGATGAAGCTTGTCTTGAGGAGATAGAAGATAAGCAAAAGTATGAATAAAGAGATGAAAGAGCACTTATGCTCATCATTTTTGGAGTGGTTGATGATATACAACCATATATTAGTGAAGAAAAAATATCAAAAGATTCATTGGATAGAATTTATACCATATTTTAGGGGAGAAATAAGGTCACAATCCTTTATCTTTAGTCACAACTACATACATTAAGGGTACAATATGGTGACAATATTGAGCAATCTCTTCGAAGAATTGCTGACATAAAATCAAGGTTGAATACCATGGAAGAAAAGGTGAAAGATAAGCTCTTGGTCTTATTTGTACTTAGAGATATCCCCAAATAATTCAACATATTGATCCCATATTTATAAGTATTAAATAGAAGTATGTCATTTGAAGAATTAGTTAATATCCTTCAACAATGTGAAGTAGAAAATCACTTAAGAAATAAGTTGTCCAATAATGTCCTCATCTCCACAAAGATACCTCAAAAAGGTTCAAAAGGTACTTCTACATCATCTTCATCACAAAATAAATCTCAATGGATAAGGATGTATTATCATATTTATGAAAAAGAACATGACACCATGTTTTGTAAATATAATTTATTGAATTGAAAGAATCAATTTCAAAGAGATCCTCAATGAAATTAGTATCAATTTCAATATAAACAAGGGTAACATGGACAAGGACAATTATTTGTAAAGTACCATACTATGGATTCACCTCTACATACATATCTATGGATATTTATTAATTCTTATGCTTAATTTATGGTTGAGGATCTTTGAAACTTGAACCAAAAACCGCTTCATAAATTCACAACATGAATACAAGCATTGGTGTGTTGTCTGGTTATTTTCAAAGAGATAAAATCTTTCTATGTGTTAGTATTAATATGGTAATTACCGCAATTAAGGTAAAGAATATCAATAATATTAGATTAAAAAAAACATACACATAGTTTAAAGAGAAAAACCAAATTTACGTGGAAACCCCAAAATGGGTAAAACCATGTTCAAAGAGATTTTTGTAGATTTTTATTGGAAATAATAATATATATATTTTTTAAAGCGAAAAACCCCTTATAGGGCTGCATTGGTATGAGAGACCATGAACAGGGGGTTCTACATCGTCAAAGTCACCCAGGAGTCGCACCCAACCCTGCCAGCACCAACATTATCAATTGGATTTTGGATACCCAATTCAGCTTTTTGGTAGGGTGGAGATTTGAACCTGGGACCTCCCTTGGAGGATTGTCCTCTCCTCTCCAACTCACCTACAACACCTGGGTTATTGGATATAATAATTTTATTACAATCCTTTCTATGGTATTAGATTACAATCTTCCATTCTCCAAATCTGGTCCCCCTACTCTAATGTCTTCTTATCTTTCTATTCTTCCATAGCAGATCATGAAATCAAGTTGTCACCATCTATTCTGCAAGAATTCTTATTCTAAAAACTCTGCCACATTGTGTTGTGTAAAAAATAAACTACCCCTCAATGCTATGCAACCATTTTCCACTAAGTGTTGTGCAACCATTTTCCACTAAGTGTTGTACAACAATTTTCCACTAAGTGTTGTGCAAAAGAAAGTTGTTTTCATTAAATGTGTGTAGCCCCATTTTCTTAAATGCTTGCAACCTCCTTTTCTTAAATGGGTGTTGATAATTAAATCCAACCCATTTTATTAAATGGGTGTTGGTTATTTAAAACCAACCCATTTTATTAAATGGGTGTTAGTTATAAAACCAACCCATTTTATTAAATGGGTGTTGGTTATTTAAAACAAACTTATTTTATTAAATGGGTGTTGGTTATTTAAAACCAACCCATTTTATTAAGTGTTGACCACTCATTAAATGATGGAAGTTAAGCTATTTTTTCTCCATTCTCTATTTTGACAAGTGTTGATTTCTTCGAAGTGAGAATTTTATTCGGAGCTCCTTCCACACTTCCTATAGATGACTTTTTTTAATTGATCTCCTGATCAGACAATATCAAAGAGGGTAATATTAACAAAGGTCATGTAAATTAGGGTATATTTCATAGGGTGAATTAAAACTAGACTGTAAATAAGAGTGTGAAATAGCACATAAGGTCCTCATGGTCAAGCAAGTGTCAAAACTGAGAAATAAAGATGATAGTAAACAATCCAAGAAACATAGTGAAATTTAAAAGTGTGTGTCATCAAAATATAGTGAAGATGACAATGTTTTTAAACTAAGGTATTTTTTATAGGAACTAATTATAAAGGATGGTGAAGGATACTTTGAGAATGGTGTGATATCTTAGTTGGTGCAGTGAGAAGAATATGCATGGAACTATTCACCCTTACCACCATTTAGGTGCAATGTAGAAAGCAAATTGAAATAATTAAAAAATTGAAGAATAAGCCCATGATGAAATATGCTTATTGTGACATAAGTGATCTTCTTCAAAGGGCATATATCAGTCATGATATAGGTGATTTGAGGCCCATGATGACAAATAGTTATTGTGATACATGTTATATTGTCCATAGAGAAGATATAAATTTTGATACAAGTGACTGGAATATTGTTGATGGTTCTGGTGGCCATGACAAAGACCATATTGTTAGATTTAAAAGTAGATATTGTTCAATTTTTTTGAAGGAGACTGTGATGATGGTGTGTGGTATTTGAATGTTGTTTGTAATAATGGTAGAGACGATAGTGGAAATGAGAAAATTAGGTGTTTGAACATTGTTGATGATGTTGATAACAATCAAAGTGGTGAATAAATTATGTGTTTTGAAAAGCATACCAAATAATTTGGTTAAAAACAATGAGAAAAATAGTATACAGTGGTACAAGTTTGGAAAGATATGGGCAAGTTATGAAAATACCCATAATATCAAGAATAAGGCCAAGGAATGAAAGCCTTGGTTATGATTAGGAAGCAATGAAAATAAGTTTGTAAAAATGAAACCTTTACAATATGTAAAAATATAAACCAATAAGGTATCAATAACACTAAATTTGTAAAGGAAGAAACATATGTAAAAGTTTCAAGGTTGGATTGTTGTAGTCCTTATAGAACATGTGATAGCTAGGTGTTGGAACCTGCATTCTTGTGAAATTTGTGGAGGTAATAATCACTCCAAAATAAAATATTGGCACAAAGATAAAGTGACCAACAAAATATAGATTAAATATAGATGGATAAATGTGTTAGAATGGAATAAAGCAAAAATGACCTAATGGTAGATCTAGAGGTTGACCTAGGGATAATGATGATCCAAAGGTGACCCAAAGGTGATGATGACCTAAACCTAGAGGTAAAATACCTAGAGGTGATGATGACCTAGAGGTAACCTAGAGGTAAGGAAATAGAGTTTACCTAGAGGTATGATAACCCTAAGGTAAAGTTATAGAGATATTAACCCAAAGGTAAACCCAACTACTAACCAAAAAGGTAGACCCAGTGAAGATTACTTAAAACTAAAGCTAGCTAGAGCTAGAGCTAAATCAAAAACCAAAGCTACAACAATATTAAGAGCCAGAGCAAGAGCAATAGCTAGAGCAAGAGCTAGATCTAGAGCTAGATCCATATCCAAAGTCATAGCTAGAACATAGTTCCAGTGTACCACCCATGAAAACATGGTGGGTAATGATATTTATACCAAACAATTTAATAAGAAGGGGTGTTAAAATTTATGATATTATTTGATTTTATTTGATGTTTGTAATTATTGGGGGATTTGAAAATTATCTCTCCCATATGAAATTTTGAATAGTCACATATCCCATGAAAATATTAGGAGATGAAAAGACAAGGTTGAAGGTGAAACACCAAAGGTATTTGAAATTAAGAGACACCATAAACTATAAATATGGATTATGTATGCAAATGTTGGCTAAGAGGATATGTATGGAAAAGTGTGATGAATATTGATGTATTGTGAGAAAAAAATTGAAGAGATAAAATAAAATGTTGTATTAAATATTTTTTGTGTCCCCTAAAATTATCATGTGATTTCCCTTGATTCTAACAATAAAAATGTAATAACTATGGAGGATCATTCATACAATTTAGGTTTTGGGACAACATAAAGAAATTTTTTTTTGAGGCTATTCCTTACATTGTAGATCCTTTAGGGCAACATAAATCTTTAAAATTTATGTCTCATTATGAACAATATGGAAAAGTAAAAAATATTGATGAAGATGAAAGTGTTGGTGGGAATGGAAAAAGGAGAGGAAGGCCATAAAAACATGAAAAAAGATAAAAATAAACTCAAAGGGATATAAATTTGGGAAGCCAAATAAAAATATCGCAAACTTTAATAAGAAGTGGGGCTCATCCCACTAATAAAAATAAAAGTGATGATGATGAAAATTATATCATAGAGTATTAGGGGTATTAATAAGACCCCTAAAAAATAACTATTAATGAATTTATTGTGAAAACAACAACTAAGGTTTGTATTGATGTTTGAAATATATACAATGCGAACCAAAGTAGTTTGTATAGTTGAAGTAACCACCCAACTACCTTAACTTCTATAAAACCACCTTGGAGATTAGAGCTTCATGAAAATAGTACTTAATCAAATATTGAATTATAACATAATGTAATAAATGAAGCTATATAATATGCACTATGCTAACATCCCCCCCTATTACATTATTTTTAAATACAAAGAGTGTTGCGAAACAACTCAAATTTGACATGTCCAAGTGCCTTAGTGAAAATATCCACAACTTGTTCATTGGTGGGAATGTACTAGAATTGTATCTTGTGTCTTGGAACTTCATATTGAATGAAATGACATTGAGTTTCAATGTGTTTGGTACATTCATGAAACACTGTATTCTTGACAAGCTTAAAAATACTTTGGTTGTTGCAAAATAAGTGAATTGGAAGTTTCTTTGGAAGATCCATACTTGAAAGAATGTGACTCAACCATATCACCTCATAGACGGCTCCACGTGTTGCACGATATTATGACTCTGTAGAAGATAAAGCAACCACCTACTTCTTCTTACTGTTCCAAGAGATAGATCCAGATCCAAGATGGAAAATGTATCCAGAAGTGGATTTCTAATCATCAATGGATCCAACATAATATGAGACTGTGTATCCCTGTAAGAAGAAATTGTCATTCTTCTTGTACTCCAGTCCATATTCTGTACTACCACGGACATAATGAAGAATCCATTTTGCTATTTTCCAATGACTCACCTTAGGTTCTTATATGAACCTTAAAATATAACTCACAACAAAACTAATATATGGCTTGGTTTTGGTCAGATATATGAGACTCCCAATCAGTTGGTGATAGAAAGTGCCATATACCTATGGAGAAGTATCATATCACGATAACTTAAGCCCTGGTTCTATTGGAGTTGCTTTAGACTTAAAATCAGTCATGTGATATTTTTCAATCAATGTCTTGGCATACTTATTTTGTGTCACTCTGATATGATTATTTTTCTGCGCCACTTCTAAACCAAGACAATAATGAAGAAGTCCTAGATTTGTCATTTCAAATGATTGTTTCAAGTTATATTTCACTACATCTATCATTTTCTCTAAACTGCCAGTGATGATTAGATCATCGACATAGAGTACTAAAATTACTATGTCAAAACCATTGTTCTTGATATAGATATTAGCATTTGAAGGACTTCTTTTGAATCCATGTTGCAATAGGTGACTATCCATTTTGATGTATCAATCTCGTGGAGATTTTTTTAACCCATACAAGGATTTAACCAACTTGTAAACTTTTTGCTCTTGGAATTCAACCAAAAATACTTTTGGTTGGATCATATACGCTTCTTGCAAGTCACCATTCAAGAAAGCACTTTTGATAACCATCTTATGTAACTTCCACCTGAACTGAGCTACCATAGAACAAAGTACACGAATGGTAGTCATTCTTTTTATGGGTGCAAAAGTCTCTTCATAATCAATACCTTCTTTTTGAGCATAGCCCTTTACAACAAGATATACATTATTCTTATCAATAGTTCCATATGCCTTATAATTCACTTTGAACACCCATTTGCATCCAATGGGCTTATTTCTAGAAGGTAGATCAACTAGCTTCCATGTGTTATTTTTCATGAGATATGTATGTTCAACATTCATAGCAACCTTCCATTATGGCTCACTAAGTTCATCTTGAACTATTGTGGGTTCATTCTCATCCAATGCAGACATTTAAACCATTTCATCATCCATATTTTCTTCTCTATCTTCCTCTGCATCTACAGAAAATTCATAAAATTATTGGTAAAACTCATCAACCTTTGAAGTAGATGCATATACTCTCATCTATTGAGTCATGTTGCATGTACAAGGTCAATCTAGAGTTAGATCTAGAAGTGAAGTCAAATTTGAATCTCTCAATGTGCTAGTATACCATGTTGAAACCTTTTTCTATGGGGGTGGAGCCTCTTTCTCTTTCTTAGGCTCCTCTTCATACAGGTATACAACTGTAGATGTATCATCTTATGTGAAAGCTTCATCAAATACAACATCTCTACTTATGTGAGTTTTCTTGGTTGTAGGATCTATCAATCAATATCCATTTGAATGCTCATCACAACCAAGAAAAATACACTATAGGGATTTCTCACCTAGCTTCTTTTGGTATATGCATGAATGTCTTACACCCAAAAATCCTTAGATGAGAAATGGAGGGTTTTCTACCACTCCATGCTACTTGTGGAGTCATGCCCTATAGAGATTTTATGGGTGCTCTATTCAGGAGGTATGTTGCTATATTCACTACTTCTACCTAATACTGCTGCTCAATATGTGCCCCCTTAAGCATACAATAAACCATTTTCATGATGGAATGGTTCCTCCTCTTAGTAAATCTATTTTGCTATAGAGTATAGGTTGTTGTTAGCTGTCTCTTTATCCCATGTGAATTCAAAAATGATGAAATTTTTTTGGAGGTATATTCCCCCCTCGATCTGAGCGTAGGGTCTTAATGGAACATCCTGACTCCTTATCAATTTTTTTATTGAACTTTTGAAAGTATAGAAAGGCCTTTGAATTCAATTATAGAAATAAAACCCACATCTTCTATGAGTAATCATCAACAAACAACTAAAAATACCTCTTTCCACCATAACTGTTTGGAATAGGACCGCACAGATCGATGTGTACCAACTCCAAAGGTTTCTTAGCTCATGAAGAGCTCACCTCAAATGGTACTCAATGTTGCTTCCCTGCTAAGAAATCAGAGAAAACTGGAAATGTGGAAAAAAGGTTGGGAAGACCTTTCACCATCTCGTATTTACTCAACTTGAGCAAATATCCTAAACTCAGATGTCCATATCTCTTGTGCCAAAGAGAAGTGGCCTCCTTTGTGCTTGCTACCATGGAAACATAAGGCATAGAAATGACATCTAAGATAAATAAGCCATGCTTATATGAAATTTTTGCTACATGCTTTTCCTTTCTGGTGATGAAGCATCGCTTTCTGCCATCCTCAACTTTGAAAACAACATCCATGTGTTTATCCAAGACCCGAGGGACTAAAAATAAATTATTTTTCAATATAAGAAAATAGAAAACTTTCTCAATCTGAAAATGTTCATTTGGAAGAGTTACTGAAACATCACCTTCACCTTGGACTCAGTAGGTATTATCATCAGCAATTATCACTAGTTTGCCTTCCTTTGCCTCAAAAGTCTCAAACCATGATCTATCACCAATCATGTGTTTACTGGTACCGAAATAAATATACCATAGAAGATCCTTCTATTGAGAAGATGTATGAGTCATGAGCACTTTATGTGCTCTCTTAGAGTCTGAGTCTGATTCCTCATAAGCAACATATCCCTTGGGTTGATTATTATTCTTATGTGGTTTGTATTTCCTCTTTCTATTTTTCTTGTGATCTTGGTCATTGGGTTGTTTATTCTTGAATGAACACTTGTTGGTGTCATGGTTATCCATACCATAGATTTTGCAATATTTCTTTTCTTTTTGTTGAGGTTGTTTCCCTATTCCTTTGGATGAAGTGAAGAACATAAGCTTATACTGAGAGAGGGGTGAATAGTATAAGATCAATTTTTACTTTTTCTTTCTCAAACAATATTATACAATATATCAATGGTAATATCAATAGCATTAATAAAAGAAATACATAAATAATCACATATAATAGAGACACCAATTTACGTGGTTCACCCAATGTGGGCTACTCCACAGAGAAAATATTTCACTAAAATTTTCTCAACAAATCTCTTGGGAATTCTTCCCTATTATAATGTTTATGGACCTCTATCCAAAGGAGACACCAATCCCCTAATCAATTTTGTGGATACCTATACATAGGAGATACCAATCCCCTTAGCTATTTTATGGATATCTATCCATTGGAGAAATCCTTCTCCTCTGCTCTGGTTGGTGATCCTCTTAGAAGACTTACTGTCTCCACTGCTTTGGCTTATGGGTCTCTCTCCACAGAATACTTTATCCTCACTCAAAAGACCTCTATCCTCACTACCCTGGCTAATGGATATCTATCCACTAGAGACTACTATCCTCTACTTCATCACCTCAAAATATTACTCTTAGCTCTGCTCAATATTTATCTCAAATCTGCACTAAAAACTATCCTTCGATCTAGCATAAATCTGCTCAATATCTATCTCAAATCTACACTAAACACTATCCTTAAGTCTAGCACAAATCTTCTCAATATTTATCTCAAATTTGCACTAAACACTATCCTTCGATCTAGCACAAATCTACTCAATATCTGTCTCAAATATGCACTAAAAACTATCCTTTGATCTAGCACAAATTTGCTCAATATCTATCTCAAATCTATCCTCAAGCCTTAACACAAAGCTTGACTCAATCACAAATAAACTCTGCTAGATATTCTTCAAGCCTTAAATCAAAGCTTGAACAAATAAATCAATCAAATCTGCTCTCAAGTCTTCTCAAATACTTACCTCAAATCTGTCCACAAGTCCTCTCAAGAACTTGCTCAATCTACCTTAACAAGTCTTCACCAAGACTTACCTAAAATATGCTCAACAAGTCCTCTCTAGAACTTGTCCAATATGCTCAAAAAGTCTTTACCAAGATTTTCCTTAAATCTGATCAACAAGTCCTCTCAAGAACTTGCTCAATTTGCTCTAAAGTCTTCATCAAGACTTACCTCAAATTTGTCCAACAAGTTCTCCCTAGAACTTGTCCAATTTGCACAAGTCCTCATAAAGACTTGCCTCAATCCTTCTTGTAAGATTCCATAAAATCTTACTTAACTCTGTCCTTAAGTCCCTTCTAGGACTTACTCAAATCTACCTACAAGCTTTCACAAAATATTGCTAAGCTCCATCCTTAAGTCCCCTCTAGGACATACTCAAATCTGTCCACTAGATTTCACAAAAGCTTATTCAAATCAATTGCGAAAATTGCATACAAAAACTCAAATTAATCTCTTTTAGAAAACCTCTTCAATCACACAAGCAAGTTTCACTCAAAATATTGTTTAACTAAATAGAAACATATAGAGTATGTTTAGAGACTCAATATGTTTCACACTCACAAAACACTCAATCACTTCCAAACTCTCTTTCAAATCAATGTAGAATAAAGAACAATTTGTTTCACAGAACTTGAACTATCACTCCAATACATTCAACCAATAATACTCATCCAACTTCACTTAACAATTCACTTAATGGAACACAACTTGCTTACAAAACCTAACCAAGTGTTTCACTTTAATTCCAACAACTCATACTATAAATCTCAACCCGTGACTCAAGATAATTCCAAATTCATATAACAATGATACTCATGATCTTTCACAAACCTTAACTCAAGATAGTTCTCAATTTCACATAACAATGATACTCATGATCTTTCACAAACCCTAACTCAAGATAGTTCTCAACTTCACATAACAATGATACTCATGATCTTTCACAAACCCTAATCATGCACATTAAAGCTTACTCAAATATTTCCAACAATGCTTATCAAACAATCTCACATAACAATGATATCCATGTTCTTTCACAAACCCTAATCATGCACATGAAGGCTCACTCAAACATTTACAACAATGCTTATCAAACAATAATTTTCACTCCAACTTTGCATTTCACAACTCTCAATCCAACAATATTTCACTCATAAGGAAGATATGCCCATACCTTTTGTTTTGATGAAGATTTGATCTCAAAACCTGTCTCAATCACAATCAACCTCTTTGCCAATCACAAAGTTAGATATCAAAAATCTTCACTCAAATATTTCCCTCAAAATTATTTCACCATACAAAAATATTAAATCTCAAATACACCTTATAATCTCCAAAATTTAAAAATAATTAGCAAAGGTTCAATTAATTTATTTCCACAATAAATTCCTTTATGCACATTATTTATCCTCTCAAAATAATTAACACAATATAGCTTTATTTCAAAATACAAGATATAATATTCCTTGCATACCTTATCACTCCTATTACTAAAATAAAAATAAAATATTTTAATTTTATAATCCCTTATATCTCCCTCAACAACTCACAAACCACCTTTTAATTTCACACTATGCAATTTCTGAATTATCAAAACCTTTGGCAAATTAAAATGTGAGAAGCATACCTTAATTTTATTCTGCCCAACCAAAAAACCTTCGATAAAATTTGAACACCCGACCTTGCCTTTCCAAGCACCTTAGTGCAAAGCACATCCACTTCTTGGGCTATGTGCCCTCATGAAAATACAAGGTGTACGTCTTCCCCTTTATTGCTTATCATTTCTGTGACTCAGTGTAAACAAAAAGACCTTCCCCCTTTGCAAAGGTTGATCGCATGAATCTAACCCATGATATCACGTTCGCCAATGCCTTAACATAGTCCTTGGCTTCCACCTATGCTATCAAGCACCTTGGAACATTTTTGGTGCTCCTCTTTGTCTTATTAACATGTCTACCCACTTGTTTAAAACACATGCAAATTTCCTTTACTCTTCAGCGCTCGAAATACTTAGAACTTTGGGCTCTCACAAATTGCATATCGCATGGATAATTTTTTGATAAAAAACTTGCCCCCTTTTATACCATATGCCATGTTGTCCAATACGTCGGTGAACTTAGGCAATTCAATTTTTAAATCGAATTTAATTATTTAAAATTTTGGTGCCTTAATTAATTATTTAAATTTAAATTTTAACCTATGGTTAAAATATTTAAATTTAAATAAATTAAACCATAGTCTTCAAAATCTTCCAAATGAATCTTTTGGATGATTTAAAATTTGATAACTCTTTGGCCCTCATTTTTCTTCAAACCAACCTGTAACCCAGAATATTATAATATTAAATATTATAATATTATTATTTCCTTTTAAATTGCTTCTCCTTCCTCGGGTCTTTAATTTGTTTAGGCCTTTTTAGGCATATAATATTTAAAATAAATATTATATCCTATTCCTTTGAACCTTTTTCTTGCCTTGTGGAAAAACCATCTGATGACATTAATGATGATAAAACTTTTTTTTTTTGTTTTTTTTTGTATAGCGAAAAACCCCTTGCAGGGCCGCCTTGGCCTAAGAGACCACGAAAAGGGGGTTCTACACCGTCAAAGTCACCCGAGGGTCGCACCCGACCCTACCCGCACCAACATTATCAATTGGATTTTGGGTATCCAATTCAGCTTTTTGGTAGGGTGGAGATTCGAACCTGGGACCTCCCTTGGAGGATTGCCCTCTCCTCTCCAACTCACCTACAACACCTGGGTAATGATGATAAAACTTGGACATCAACCTATTGACATAAATGACAACAAAACTTGCTCATATTTCCAACATGAAGATCCTCCCTTTTGAAAGTTACCTTTCTTATTTCCCCTTGTTTTGAGTAAAGTGCATTATCTATCACTTCATCTCTTTGAAGATGATTTGCCTTCTCAGTTTGAAGCAAATTTACAAACTCCACAGAAGTAACTTGTCTACCAGACACTTGAAGAAATGTGATAAATACCTTGTAGGATTCTAGAAAAGCTCTTAAAATGATTGAATTCAAGAGCTTATCTTCCACTGCTTCTCCCATATCATTAAATTTAGCTTTCAAACTTGCCACTCTACATAGGAACAATTCAATTGTCTCACCAGATTTCATACTGAGTGTATGCAGTTGAGATTGAAGGTTAAGAATAGTGGATTGATTATTCCCTTCATAAATGGTAACCAAAGCATCCCACACTTGTTTACCAGTTATAGCATCACAAATATGAGGTTTTACCTCATATGTAGTAGCAAGAAGAATAAACATGAGAGACCTTATGTCCTTGTAAAATACCTCTTGATCTAGCCCTGGTGAATTAGGATGTTTTGTAGTGCCAGTCACTACATCCCATAAATCTTCAATTTGAAGGATAGCTCTCATCTTGGTTTTCCATGGTGCAAAATTAGAACCTTTAAGCAAATATGAATCTGACAAATATTTGTGAACAATGGCCATTGTGAATGTTCCTTATATCACCAAATGGTCCCCCTTTCTTTATACTACAAAGAGTACGTGAAAGGGAATTCAATCAAATTTATGGCACCTACCTCAAAATCCTTTTAAAAATGATGATAAGTTGGAGGATTTTAAGCCAAAAAATAAGAATGAATTAGGGTATAAAATGGAGTGAATATCAAAACTGGCTTTCCTTATTTCTCCTTGATAATTTATAGAGAACAATAGCTCATATGTCATTGTTGCAACTATGTTTGGTGTTAGATACAGTAGCCCAAAGTATGATAGCATTACTTGTAAGTGTGAGCCATAGGTACCATTTATACCAAACATGGTGATGCAATAAATTGCACAAATAGGTGTAAAATTTGGGATCTTTTATTTGCTTTCTTTTTAATTTTAATTTATGATTGAAATGGAAAAAATAGGAAATTAAATGTAATAAAAAATCACAAGTGCCCACAAATTTTAACTATAGGTGTTGGTGTTGGAATGTTACATTAACCCCAAGTCCTAAGGCCTAAGTCTTAAGTTCTACTATTTACTGTTTGCATAATCCTATTTTGTCTCATGGTCAATGTTTGACCCTAGTCTAAGATTAGCATATTAGGATTTAGTCTTCTATGCTATTTTATTGGAATGCTATTCACATAGCATCTATAGCTTAGATTAGAGTGTTTGTTATTGTCATTAATTTGACATTATCCTCCCAACACAATTGTAGCATTTTTAGTTTTCTCCAAGCTCTATAAGAGCATGTAAACTTGATTTAATTAATAGAACAATTTTACTATTGATTCTCATTTTGGTATCAGAGCATCCCAGGTTTGCTCAGATGGATCAAAACCTATGGAGAGTGGCATGAAGAGATCTGAAGCACGCACTTTGTTAGAGAAACTCAAGTGGCCAACACTCAGCAGAGTTGCAAGGAGTCGGGCATTGTGTTTGATCAGAGAAGAGTGACATCAAGAGGCTTTGTCACTAGAGTGAGCTAAGAAGAGCTCGAGTAAATCATTCATATCTCATGCATCCTGAGGTATTTTCTAATGAAATTTTGAGGGTTTTTAGATAATCGCGTCAAGAGGACGCAGTAAAAATTTTAGGTAATTTGGAGCTCATTTGCTGATTTTATTAGCATTTTGAGTTTTGCAATAAAATGGTTGTATAAGGTGGAATAAAGGGTATTTGCTTCTAAAATTTTGGGAGAAATTTTATTTAGATAAAATAATCATTCAGACAAAATTTCAGGTCATTTGGATCTGTATTGATCGATTTGTGTGAATATTTATTTTTTCTTCAAAAAATCCTAGATCCAGAATTGTGATAAAAAGGGAAAAAGTAAATGATCACATCTTTTTCACCTTTGCGAATTTTCTTCTAAAATTTAGAGGGTTTTCATATTATTGTCTCAGGAATACAAAGTTTAATTTTCAGAAATTTTTGGAGCTGTATGGATTGATTTATGTGAAAAACATTGAGGTTGTCTCAAAAAACACTCTAAGATCTAGAAAGGGCGAAAGTAAATTGATCACATATTTCTCATTCGTGTGAATTTGCTTCTAAAATTTAGTGGGTTTTCAGATACGTATATCAGAAGTCTACAGTAAAAATTTTAGTTTGTTTCAATCAGTATTGGCTGATTTATGATAAATTTGGTGCTTGAGATTTTGGTAAATAAAAAAAAAGCATGTATTGTTGCAATCAGAGGAAGGAGGTGACTGTGCAGTAAAAGAAGATCTGTTGCTGCTCTTTATTGCAAAAAATATTGTATTAGAATCTATCTACATTATTCCAAAGTTTTTTTGATTGGCATCAATGGCTGCCAATAACAACCTGCCCATTCCTGAATTTAATGGGTTGGATTATGAGTATTGGTCTATCAAGATGAAGACATTACTCATAGGCAAAGGTTTGTGGGACATTGTAGAGAGTGGATATGAGGAGCCACCATGTTGGAGCAGCCTAGAAGAAGCAGAGAGAAGGCAAAATAAGGAGGAACAACACACCAATTGTATGGCACTCATGACATTGAGAAGAGGTATAACACAAAATGTTTTTCCTCTTATTAAGCATTGTAGATCAACATTTGATGTTTGGAAAATGTTGAAAGAAAGTTTTGATAATGTTGAGAATGAGTTAAGTGAAAATATAGAAGATTGTGAAGGAGATGTTTTTGAAAATGCTTTTGAAGACAATCTAAGAGATTGTGAATTTGATTGTGTGAATGATAATCTACAAGATTATGAATTCACTTGTGATGATTTTGTGAAAAAGAGAGATCAACCCTTGTTTTTTGAAGATGTTTCTTTGCAGAAAGAAGAGACTTATAAAGTCTATGAGGAAAATTTGAGAAGAAGAGGTATTTATGCTTCCAAAGGAAGAGGAGGCAAGAGAGGTTTTGCTTCTTGTAGAAGCTTTGTGAGTTATGCAGATGAAGAGGAGTGCATAGTTGTTCCAGAGGTTGTTTGTGAAGCACTTGACGAGTGCATTGTTGAGATTGAGGGGGAGATTGAATCTCCAAGTACTATTGTTCCAGATTTGTGCTTCATGGAGGAGGCACCTATAGTTTTTGAAAATGTTGATCTTACCCATATTGATGAGGTTCATAATGTTTGTGATCTTCTCATGAATAAGAATGATTGTATTGTTACTACTAATGCAAATCAGTTTGTTATTGGAGATTTTGATGGAGTTACAGGTTGTGAAGAGTCTCTACAAGGAGACGAGGCCTATGTTGGAGATTTTTCCTATGTTGGAGTTTCTCCAAAGGGGGAGATAAGTGCAAAATCTGAGCATAAAGACCACTCAAAAGTGGAAGAAGACTTTGAATATGAAGGAAGAGAAACACTCACATTGGAGTGTTCCTTGCTTGAAGACCACCAAGGTGAAATGTATGATGAAGAATGTCTCATGGAGAAGACAAATGAAGAGTGTATTATGGAGAATGCACCTAAAATTCTCATGGATGAGAATAATGAAGAAAATGGGCTCAACCAAGATTGTTGGCATGATGATGGAAAAGCAATGTTCATGGAAGACCATTGGCTTGAAGACCATTCACTTGGAATGGATGTGTGCTCTCTTGAAAGAGCAAATGAAGATCTCCTACAAGGAGAAGATAAAATTGTTAGAGTTCCTCTAAAGGGGGAGAAGAATGTGATAAATAGAGATACTTCTTGTTCATCAGCCCAAGAAGTTTGTGTGAAGAGAGATTTTGTGAATCTCAAAGAAGAAAATGATTTGTGTGAAGAAAATAGCACAAATGATTATCTCATTTGGGAGGTGGAAAGTGAGAGAGCAAATGAGATAGAAACAGAAAATGAAAATGAGATTGCTGATTTTCTTGTTGTAATGGCAAAGGAAACATCACTCATGAATGAAGATCACTCACTTGGAGTGTCTACATTGAAGGAAAAGAGTTGTCTTGAAAAGGCAACAATGTATGATTGTTTGAATGAATGGTGTTTCAACACACCAACATGGATTGAACAAAGGAGGAGAACTCTTAGTGAAGAGTTGATGGTTGATTTTGAAGCACCATACAGTGAAAGAGATATGCCACAAAATAGCTTTATGGGGAGCACCAAATCTAATCACATTGGAGGTAATGTTTTTGTGATTAATGATTTGTTTTTTGTGAACAAGTATTTGAAGAAAGGAGGAGAATGTCTTAAAAAGGTATTATTGAGAGATGATTGTCTTGTAGAGACATCATTGGATGAAGTTATTTCATTTGCAAAGAACATGGATAGCATGGTGATGAAAACCATGGATATGTGTTGGTTGTATTTTGTGTTTAAAATTCCTTGGAAGAAGGAATATTGTACAACCATAGTAAAGAGTGAAACATTGTGTGAGGAGCAACAATTGTTTGTTGCATTTGTAACTAGCTATTGCATAGCTATATTTTGTTTGAATATCTATGTAGAGGTATGTGAAATTGTAATATGGCAAAACCATCTACATAATATGATGCATTGTACATACTCAGGAGGAGTATTAGGAGCTGAAATATGGTTTGAAGACCATAGAATGAATGATGAAAGAAATGTGCTAGATTGGTTAGTGAGAACCAATACTTGTGGCATTATGGGAATGCCATCATTTGAAGGAGCTTTTGATGAAGGGGGAGTAGCTCATCAAAAGGAGGCACTCGATTACTTGCAAGAAGAAGCAACAACAAAGATGGAGGAGATCCCACACAAACGGTGGAAGGAGTGCCCAAGACATCATTTTGCATTTTTTGATTTTTTGGTGATAGATTGGAGGAAATGAAAGAGATTGAGTTTCTTCCAACTTTGTGATGCTTAAGAACTCCTGGAAGATTTCCCTCAACATCAAGGGGGAGAATGTTGGAATATTACATTAACCCTAAGTCCTAAGTCCTAAGTCTTAAGTTCTACTATTTAGTATTTGCATAATCCTATTTCATCTCATGGTCAATGTTTGACCATAGTCTAAGATTAGCATGTTGTTAGGATTTAGTCTTCTATGCTATTGTATTGGAATGCTATTCATGTAGCATCTATAGCTTAGATTAGAGTGTTTGTTATTGTCATTAATTTGACATTATCCTCCCAACACAGTTGTAGCATTTTTAGTTTTCTCCAAGCTCTATAAGAGCATGTAAACTTGAGTTAATTAATAGAACAATTTAATATTGATTCTTAGTCGGTTCCCACAAAAAATACACCTATTTACAATGTCAATTTTGTTTAATATGTCAATTTACACCAAAAATGCATATTTATTACAATTATTTTACAAAATATTTGAGGTTTTATTTGCAAAAAAAAATGATATTCAAATCCATAAAATTTCCCCCTTTTGTCTTAGAATTTTGCAAGAAAATAATGCTTTTATCCCCCCTTTTTGGTTGCAAAATGAACAAGGTGAAAAATTTGGAATACCCTTTCAATTGTCAAAATGAACGAAGTGCAAATATTACTTTCTTATCCCTCCATGACAAAAAAATACACTAGGTTTCAAAAAAATGACAATGTGGTTTTGTGTTTCTTGCTGAATTAGGTTTTAATTTGCAAAAAAAAATGGAATTTGCAAAAACCAAAACCTATGGTATTGAAAAAATACCTTATTTGCACCCCTTCTTTGTAGTTTTTTGAACAAAATGTATGCTTTTGGTGGTTTGAATTCATGCCCTTCCACTTAGGACTTTAGCAATGCCCACACAACCAACTCCACTACTGGACGGATGAACACGATAAGACACAACATTGATTTTATACTCTCGCGTATCGTCGATTCAATAAAAAGAGAAACTGATAGCCACAGGGTTAGAACCCATGAAATCACGAGCTGTAGTGCCTTAGAAAACTCCACCCAACCAACTCTATTATCAGCTTAGAAAAAAAATTCAAAGCACAATGTGAAGTTTATTGATGTCTGCTGATAAATATTTGAAGTTGTTTTTTAGGGATAATATGTCACATGCAACTGATGGCTACACTAGCATGGATTTAAAACTGCTAGCGCATGCTAAGTTATTTGACTATCTTCATGCAGTTAGAAAGAATGTTTTTCCACCGCCAATGATGGAGGTCCATGTCACCATAAATGCCTACCATGTTAGTCATAGATGTAGCCAACGAACATATACCACATCAGCTAACCCTCTATGATGCTATGTTAGCCTACCTCTTACACATTTGGATGCCACATCAATAGTATTACCTTGATTTGAGTGTGGGATCTATGTGCTCTATAGATTTCATTAGTAGTATTGCCTCGGTCTGAGTTCGGTTTCAAAGTTCCTTGATTAGAGTTCCTTGAAGTTTGTGTGCATTAGAGGATTTTGCATTATGTAGTGGTTTGCCTACATCGAAGGATAGCATTTGTCAGAAGGATTCAACCCTAAACCACATTTCCCAAAAAATTAGTACGCTTTGATACCATATTGGGAAAACAACAACTAAGGTTTGTATTGATGTTTTAAATATATACAATGCCAACCAAAGTAGTTCATATAGTTGAAGTAACCACCCAAATACCTTAACTTCTATAAAACGACCTTGGATATTAGCGCTTCATGAAAATAGCACTTAATCATATATGGAATTATAACATAATGTAATAAATGAAGCTATATACTATGCACTATGCTAACAAAATTAATACGTTGTTATAGTCTTGAGTTTACTTTAATATAAGAAACAAAACTAAATAGCAAGGAATGTAAGGATGCTTTTAAAAAGATATGGGAGATGAGTGTTTGTCTAGTAGTTTCTTCTATAGGAGCATTGTGCGGTATTGTAACAATATGGGATAAACACAAATAGGACAAACAATTGTTAGAAGCAAAAAGTAATTAGGTTGCTGGACTATTTTGCAAGAAAGAAGAAAATGCCAAACTTGGGGCTATAAATGTATATGCTCCAACTATAGTTAATCCTCGTGAAATATATTGGAAGGACCTTAGCATATTTTTATCAAACACAATGATGATTCATAATTGTGATCTATGGATTCTTAGGGATGATTTAAAGACAATTCAACCTCCTTTGAAAAATAAGGGTGGTACTCCATGATGGTCTAAATCAATGCATAAATTTTCTTCATTTGTCAATTAAAATGGGCTTTGGAATGTTAGTCCTTCAAGTTTTTAATATACATGGGATAATAAATACAGTGGGAAAACTCATATGGAAAAAAATTTAGATAGATTTTTGTTATCCAATGCATGGTTGCAAATAGAGTATAAAATTTCTTCAAATATTTTATTGTGAGTAGAATCATATCACAAATCTATTCTTTTGACTTAATATTTACTCAATAATGGTCATCCAAAGCCATTTTATTTCTAGTCTATGTGGCTCCAAGACCTTGATTTCTTCCAAATGGTTATGTTATAGTGGGAGAAGTAAATTTTGAAGGATCATATGTATAGGTTTATTCAAGATAAAATATTTAAAAGAGCAAATGAAGATTTGGAATGCCAATTTTTTTTGTAACATTTTAAAGAAAAGAAAGAAATTGAATCCAAGCTAAAAATAATTTACAAGAGATAATAAATGGAATGGATGAAGATTCCTTATGTGAAAGAAAAACAATTACTTTTTTATTATCATAATACATTGAAAAGGAGTCATATTGGTTCCAAAAATCTAGGGAAAAATGACATAAAAATACAAAAAAATCATGCTATAGCAATTTTTTTTTTCTTTTCATCACTTAAAAAATATTTTAACTCTGAATGGAAGAAATATTAAGGAATATGTAAGGAAAGAGAAATTAATAAATTGAAAAATATTTTTCAAATATTAGACAAGATAAGGAGGCACAAGACAAGATTTTATAAAATAATCCATCAATTATCATATTGGGGTAAAATTAAAGCTTGATGAAGGAGATATCTATGAAGGAGCTATAGGAAGTAATTTTCTCTTTACATCCTAACAAGGCACTTCACCCATATGGATTTCTTGTAGTTTTATTTCAAAAGTTTAGAGATTTATCGAAGATTGATATGTTTCAAGAGGACCAAAAAAGGAAGGCCACAATAATGAGATCAATGCCACTTTTATTGCAATGGTTCCCAAGAAAGGCGAGATAAAATATTTTAATATTTTTTATCCAATAAGACTTTGTAACATGATTTATAAGATCTTTTCAATAGCATAAAGGCATTCTAGATTGTGTTTTTTTTAGTGGGTTATATGGGATTGAAACATATCCCACCTATATTACATCATTTCCACATAATGATGTTACAAAAACATGGTAATTATGCATATATCATTTGGCAATATTTGAACCTTGGTACCCTCCTTAAAAGTAGAGGATTCTAACCAATTGTGATAATGTTATTTGATGGCTTTCTAGATTGTGATATCTTAGAGGAACAAGGTGGTTTTGTTTGTGGTAAATAAATTATTTATGGTATATTCATTGCATTGTGTGTTCATAAAAAACATGCCATTTCATTGATAAAAAGAGAGATGTTATAAAATATTTCTCTTCACAAAGTTTACCCCATGGGCTACAATATGGGTCTTCCAAGGAGGAAGCCCTCTTTCTAGTGAATCAGTAATGACACCAAGGATTTATATGAGCATCTTCATGGGAGTGGGTTTATTTCACATGTACCACTTCTAGTTGAATAGGTCCTCTAAACCTACACAACCCAATCAAATAGTTAGTAGTATTTGTGGGCCTATCTTAATCAGACCCGTATTGATGAAAGATAAAAATAAATAAAATCTAATATTTTGCATGATTATGTTGAGCAAGGTGCAGCAACGATATTGTCATTGTTGTCAACACAGTCAGATAGATCTGTTGTTTCAGTGGATAGGAAGTTCAAAAGCTACTCAGATGCAGAAGACAGGAGTTCAAAGGTTATTCAGAGTATGGACAGTGAGTTTCCAAGAAGACCGAAGTGGCCCATTTGCAAAAGATCAAAGAAAAAGACAAGTAAGAAAAGTGTCACGATATCACGACATATAAAGCAGACAAGAAAAATTATCGCGATTTCGTGACATGTTGGAAGAGAGAGAAGAAGCAGGAAAAACTGTCACGATTTCATGACATGTTGGCAGAGAAAAAGGCAAGTGGAAAAACTATCACGATTTTGCGACATGTTGGAAGAGAAAAAGGCAAGTGGAAAAACTGTCATGATTTCGCGACATGTTGGCAGAGAAAAAGGCAAGTGGAAAAACTGTCGTGATTTTGCAACATGTTGGTAGAGAAAAAGGCAAGTGGAAAAACTGTCGCGATTTCGTGACATGTTGGCAGAGAAAAAGGCAAGTGGAAAAACTGTCGTGATTTCGTGACATGTTGGAAGAAAAAGAGAAAGTAGGAAGAAGTGTCGCAATTTCATGACAAGTTCAAAGAAAGAGAGTAAGTTGGAAAAGTGTCGTGATTTCATGACATGTTGCATTTTTACGACTAAAATAGGAGAGAGAAAATTCATTGGAAAAGTGTCACGATTTCACGACATGTCACATTTTCGCAACTTAGAAAGCGCAGGAAGGAAGATAAAGAAAAAGTGTCACGATTTCGTGACATGTTGGAAGAGAGAGAAGAAGCAGGAAAAACTATCGCGATTTCGCGACATGTTGGCAGAGAAAAAGGCAAGTGGAAAAACTATCATGATTTCACGACATGTTGGAAGAGAAAAAGGCAAGTGGAAAAACTGTCACGATTTCTCGACATGTTGGCAGAGAAAAATGCAAGTGGAAAAACTATCACGATTTCACGACATGTTGGCAGAGAAAAAGGCAAGTGGAAAAACTGTCGCGATTTCACGACATGTTGGCAGAGAAAAAGGCAAGTGGAAAAACTGTCACGATTTCGCGACATGTTGGAAGAAAAAGAGAAAGTAGGAAGAAGTGTCACGATTTTGCAACAAGTTTGAAGAAAGAGAGTAAGTTGGAAAAGTGTCGCAATTTCGTGACATGTCACATTTTTACGACTAAAATAGGAGAGAGAAAATTCATTGGAAAAGTGTCGCGATTTCACGACATGTCACATTTTCGTGACTCGAAAAGCGCAGGAAGGAAGAGAAAGAAAAAGTGTCGCGATTTCATGACATGTCACATTTTTGTGACTCAAAAAGCACAGGAAGGAAGAGAAAGAAAAAGTGTCGCGATTTCGTGACATGTCGCATTTTCGCGACTCGGAAAGGCCAGGGAGGAAGAGAAAGAAAAAGTGTCGCGATCTCGCGACATGTTGCATTTTCGCAAAAAAAGAAAGAGAGGAAGCGTACGAAGCAGAACTATCATGATTTCATGACAAAAGCAGAGAAGAAGACTTCAAAGGTAGAAGTGTCATGATTTCGCAACAAAAGCAGAGAAGACTTCAAAGGTATAAGTGTCACGATTTCACGAAAAAAGCAAAGAAGATAAGTACGAAAGCAAAAGTGTCGCGATATCGCGACAAAAGCAAAGATGAAGTATACAGAGGCGAAAGTGTCACGATATCACGACATGTTGTATTTTCATGGGCCAAAGCAAAGAGAAAGAGGAGAGAGAAAATAGTGTCATGATTTCGCGACATGTATTTTTGTGGGCCAAAGCAAAGAGAAAGAGGAGAGAGAAAATAGTGTCGCAATTTCATGACATGTTGTATTTTCATGTGCCAAAGCTAAGAGAAATAGGAGAGAGAAAATAGTGTCGCGATTTCGTGACATGTTGTATTTTCGTGGGCCAAAGCAAAGAGAAAGAGGAGAGAGAAAATAGTGTCGCGATATTGCGACATGTCGTATTTTCGTAGGCCAAAGCTAAGAGAAAGAGCATGGAGAAAAAGTGTCATGATATCGCGACATGTTGTATTCTCGCGATTAAGTTGAAGCCGACGAAGACCGATGAACAGTCGACTAAAATTAGGGTTTACAGTTGTCATGAAAATCGACTAAGATTAGGATTTACAACTGACTAAGATTAGGGTTTTCATCTCAAACATTCTGTTATAAAAGGAGGGTTGTTTGGAGATTTCAGTGGTTGTTTTTGAAGTGTGTGAAGTTTGGTCATAGTGCACAGAGAGCAAGTCGTGTCAAATCGAGCTAAGTGCAAAATTCGCTAATAGAGCAGAGTGCACAAAAGGGAGAAGACGATCGTGAAGGTTGACTGTAGATCGTAGAAGTGTGCAAAGTGATTATGCAGAGAAAGCAGAAGGCGCAGTGTGGCTGTAGATCACAGAAGTTTACGAAGTGTTTGTTCTGTGAACAGTGAAAGAGATTGGGTAAGCAATAGACCAGTCAGGGTCTTGTAAGAGTAAAGGTATTTTTCTGGTAAACTTCTAGATTCAAAACTGAAGTCCAGGTTGCAGCTTGGCATTAGGGGTTGGTGCTCCTTTCTGTTGGTGCAAATAAACAAGGGGTTGGTGCTCCTTCTAGTGGGTGCTGGTAAATTGATTGTAAAGTTGGTGCTTTGCAAAGGCTGGATTTGGATGGTAGTCCAAGCAGTCATTTTTGAGTAGCCACATTGGTGAACCTCGTTAAATCCTATGTTGTGTGATGTTCTCTTGTGATACTTGCTCTATCTGGTTTAAGGTTTCATTATTTCTATTTTAAGAACTGTGTATTTAAGTTTGAAGAGCTACACTGATTCACCCCCCCTCTCAGTGGCATTGTGAGACTAATAGATTAAAGTGCTAAAAAAAATAAAAAATAGATAAAGATAGTAGTAGTTACCTAAATTGATGATGTTTTGGTCTATAGAAGTTTGGAATAGGTCCTTGGAGGGAACCATACCCTTGGGTACAGTCCAGTATGATCATACCTGTCCCTATAGTCAACTATGTGTTACCTAGACAAGAAATTATCTTGGAGAGATGGTTTTGTTGGTCATGTAGAAGCTCTTGCCTAAGTTTGGTGGCCATATAAATATACACCTATGAGTAGTTTACAACACAAAATAGGATAAGCATAGGCACATGCAAGCATCCATATGTATTGACACAAAAGCAGGATTGAATGCAATGGAGGCTAGAGTAATTTTTGTAGAGTTTTGGTATGCAAATGTGTGATCCTTTTTAAATGTGAGAAATGACCTTATATTTATAGAGTTAGCCAAGGTTAGGGGGGCTAATGTGTCCTATGAGGTGGAGGTGTGCACCATGCATCATGAATTCCCTTGAATGGAGTAAAGTCTTCATCCACCCATATGCATTAAATGAGCATGGGTGCACCATACCTCATAAATGTATGGGGTGAAGAAATTCCTCACCCTCATTATGGCATGTGGATGCAAAGTCATCCATGCCATAAATGCATTGATGGTGTAAAGTCTTCATGGAATTAATGATATTTTATGTGCATGAGGATGTGGAGAGTACGGTGTAGAGTAGGCTAGGGTGAGGTGGAGGCTCTAGTCAAAGGGTAGACGAAGGGGAGGTGGCTCTAGGATAGGCTAAAGGGGTGGTCATTGTGTGACCAGGGACTAAGTGTATGAAGGGGATTAGGAGGAAAAAGAGGCTAAAGGGGATGAATAGTGTTTTTAGATAAATTAAGAAAATTTTGAGGGCATTTGCAAATTAATCAACCATTAGCACTGCATAAGGGATAATGTGACATTTTAGATGTCTACACATTGAAGGCCTTGAATTCTCTTTTTTTCATGAAAAAATATGTATGCTTATGAAATTAGATATGAAAAGCATATGATAGGTTTTCCTAGATTTTTCTACATGATAATTCTCAAACAAATTGGTTTTGATTGCAGTTGGTGTGAATGGATTAAATGTTAGATCACTTTGAAATATTTTATTTTGATCAATGGTTCTCTTGCTAGTTACTTTAAGTCATATTGTGGACTCTAATAAGGATATCCACTATCTCCTTATCTATTTATTATTCATATAGTGGAATTAAAGAGAGCATTATCAAAGGTAAAAATGGAAGAAAAAAATAAAGATATTCAAGTTGCAAAAAATGGTCCCTTCAAATGTCATCTCTAATTAATTGATGATACTTTTATTTTTGGGTCATCCCTCAGTTAGTGAGGCCATAGAGTTTAACTAAATATTATCATGCTATGAGAAGACTATTGGAAAATTGGTTAATAATACAAAATCTAGTTTTTCATTAACATTGCCCTATTTTACAATGAATCATTGTGAAAAATTTAGGGTTTACAATAAATATTTCCTTTGTCTCATAAAAAAAATAAAAAGGATCTTTAGATATATTCTTTGGATAAAATAAAATCTTGCTTGGTAGTTTAGAAATATAAGTCCTTAACCATGGTAGAAAGCATACAAGTCATAAAGTTTACATTGCAATCCATATCTATTTATATGATGTTATTTTCAATATTATCAATACGTATAACATCAAAAATTGATGAAATTCAAAGCGTCTTTCTTTGGAAATGGTGCAAGGAAAATTTTGGATTTCCTCTTTGTAAATAGGATAGTATTTGGAAAGGAAATAATATTGGAGGAGTAGGCTTGCAAAATTATAGACTTATCACTTTGAACTTAGGGGCAAACCATATATAGATATTATTCAAATATCAAGAAAAGAATTGGGTAAAAATATTACTTAAAAAATATATACATTCTCTTGATGTAATGCAATTATTTAAAAAAATTACCTTACACAAAGTATTATCAACATGGAACTTCATATTATATAGTTTGCAATTGATCAAGAAATATATTAGATAATTAGTCAATGAGGGGAATCATACAAATTTTTGGTTTGATGTTTGGTTGAAGCCTTATCCTCTTACCTCTGACTTAAAATAAAAATCATTGGCTCAAGCATGCCTAACTTGTAAAGGTCATATTATCATATACAATTGGGAAGCAACACAATAGGGCCACGATTGAGAGTAGGGGTTCGGCTCAATTGGGGGTCTCCAAGAGTTTTTACAAGGCTAAATCCTTGTTAAGATATTATTTTTAGGTGCAATTGAATTCAACAAAGGGAAAAGAGGGGTGCAAGAGATAAAAAGGTAAATAACTCAACAAAATAAAAGAGTGGTGATGCATCAAAATATTCACTAAGATATTTTTGTAAAAAGAGGTTTGAACGCTATGTGCCAATGGTGAACTCTTCCTCTCCTTGATGCAATGAAGCACAAATGAGAGTCATCAATCATAGGTATGCATAAAGATGTGAGGTCCCATAAGAGAGCCACCATGTATGGTTGGTCTAAAAATAGATGCAAGCCCCTCACACACACATACATTGATAAAACCCAAAATAGATAAAAATATTACAAACACATACATACACACAAAAATGGGTCCACAAGGAGCCACAAATGGCTAAACCAAAAATTGATACAAGCTTCCATATATATATGCAAGCAAATATTTACAAATATTATGCCATAAGCGGGGGTTCAAAATTACCCACAAGTCGCTCAGGAGTTGACTGTTTTTACAAAAATAAATGAAAGAAAAGCCTACAAGAGAATACAATTGTAAACTTGTCGATCCTTTCTATAGTCTAAAATATAGCTATTTATAGATTACAATAGGGAAATTTTCCCTCCAAAACTTGTAGGATGATTTGACTTTTTGGCTACTTTTTCTTGGGGATTTTAAACATTGAATGAGGGTGCCTTCAACCATTATTTTGTTAGTCTATAATTTTCATGGTTGTAGGTCCCATTCCTTCATATTTAATAGCTTACCTACCCTTTCTTGATTTTTTGAGCCAAAATTTTCTTGGTAGATAACCCATATTTTCTTAATAATGGCACACTATCTTACTTCATTTACTTATAGAAATTTGTGTGCTATTACCTACCTCCCCCTTGATATTAATGCACTTGTTTGTCTCTAGAACTTCCCACATTTTTGGAACTTTCCTTGGGATTTCTATCCACACTATCAAGAATTTTTTGTCTACACCATCGAGACTTTTGCTTATCCATTTTCTTTGGGATTTTTATAAGTTTCAATAAGTTATCCCATCAGAACTTTTTATTAGACTTTAATTTTTCACCCAGTCTTATCAAAACTCTTGATCATTCCTTTTTATTTATGCCTTCAAGTTTTTTGCCTTTGTTTTGCTTTGTAATTTCTTTTCCCTTTTATCCATACCAACTTCTACCTTGTGATCACATGCTTTCTATATTCTTTCAAGGCAATATTGATGATGCTTAATCCTTGGGGCCAAGGGCCTTTACCTGGGATATTTCCATGTGTGTCAATTTTCTAGCAATTCAATTAGTTATTTTATTGATGCAGAGAGGCTTTCACCTTAGTGGCCTTTTTGATGAATGTGGGGAAGTATATGTCCTTTGACATCCACTATCATAGAGTCATCATAAGGATCCATCTCCTTCCCCTAGTTGTTGGTTCCTTCTTCACCATCCTCCACCATTAGGGATATCCTTGGATGTGTGGTGAAGAGATAACATATGAGGTACCAAAAGACACATATCCAAACCAATGTAGATGAGAGTGATTCCTACTAATTTAGCTATAAATAATGTTTGGATTGATCCTCCTATGATGGAACCTTTTCATTTATCATAAAAAAAGTTCATTAACTTTTATTAGGAATGAGGTCTGGCTTAGATATCATCAAAAATGCTTTAGATCATTCTTTTTGGGTCATCTCCCTATGAAGTTAGGGTGATCCACTTGCTTGCATAGTGTGAGGATTTTCACACCCATCCTCACCCTTTGGAGATATCTATTGGTGATATCTAACATGGAATTTCTTTAAGTTGGTATTGATTGCAACCCCTTCATTTTGATTTGGGCATTTCAACATCTCTAGGGTGTAATCTAACCACACTGTAGTGATTTATTACTACAACTTTAGAGGCTATCAAAGGGCCTTCTATTTGTAGAAGGAGATAAAATTAGAAGCTAAAAGCCTTTATCCATTGGGCATAGAGTTGTTGAGGCATAGATTTCTAGAGAGTGTTGGTCTTCTTTTTTAGCCCTCCATTTTTGTTTTTGAGGTTGAGGTTCTATTCTCATTTGTTTCACCTCATTTGAGCTAGTACCTTACCTCAACTCATTGTCCTTTTTCTAGGATGGGCATTTTTTTGTGCTAAAGATGACGTAATGAAACTCTGGCTTATCTTTATGTCATGTGAAATTATAACTTGTCTAATACGAACTTGCCACTAAATTGATCTTGATAATATTTCTTATTTGATGTTGATTCCAAGAATGGTTATATTGATGGTTTTTGTGACCATCCTCCCTTTAAAAAAGTTTCCTACAAAAATAAAAGTAAAAATGAAAATAATAATAAATTTAGTATACATATATTTACATGACCCTTCCCTAGGGGTTGGGCCTCATTTCAAACTATGACTAACCCATGCTTGTTTGTTTGTATACTTTTGGGAGGGTTGGGATCCTAGCTTTATGTTTCCCATTGGCTCATCTGATCCTCTAGAATACATAGTTGTAACTCATCCATCATTATATAAGGTTTGTACCATTATTCTTCAGCTATCAAGATCTGATCATTGATCCATTTTGACAGTGGTAAATTTTCTATATGAGGAGGATGTAGAGGTTTAGTCAAAATTTTAATTTTGGTCCCATATTTTGTTCTCCATAACATCAAGGACCATTTCAAATATATGTATCCTCCAAAATTTGAAATTAAATTTCTTGATAGGAAAATGTCGAAAGAAGGGGGGAAGATTGACTATTGATACATATTGCATAATTATTTGGTATGAGAAAGAATATAGGGAGAGTAGAAGTTTTTCCATGATTACTAATATTTGAATTGGGCTATCATCTAACTGCATGACCCTTTTGTTCACTAACTAATATCTCAATTTTAATGTATCCATTATTTATTTTGGCATAACAAACATGTGACCCCTAGAACATACAATACAATTATAGACTATTTTATCTTGATATATGAGGATTAGATAGAATGAGGGGGCTTGAGTTTTTTAAGTCCAAGAAATGAGATTTGTAGGATTGTCACAATTGCTTCTTTTTCTTTTCTTCTTCTTCTAGGTCCTTTTACAAGTTCTCTTTCTTCCCTGAAATGGCTAACATTTCCCAAATTAGGATTGGTATAGTAAAATTTTTCAAGTGATCCACTATTCTAAAAGATCTTAGAGACATTGCCCTCTAAGAAATAAAATATGGTCTCTCTTGAATTGACTAGGCATTCTTGGTTGGTTTTAGTGGTGATGACTTCTACCTTGAAGTTAATAAGGTGCCTTGCTTGATGAATGGTGAAACTTTTGGCAATGTAGCTGCTAATAGACTTGATCCGTCTTTGGATACTTTAACTTGACCCCCTAAGGCCTTTAGACCTCTCAGTTGGGACATAATAGGAAGCACATATGTCCTTAGCCATTGGGGAATTATTTTTAGAGGCTATAGTTTTTATTTGGTTGACTTGTGTTGACTGGTAGGGGTTGGTGGATTACTTATATCCCTTTTGTCCATTACATATTTCTTATATCTTATCAGATAATTTGATCAAACTTAAGATGTTTTGGTCATTAGGCTCCCAATCTAATCAAATATACATATATTTCTTCTTCATCCCATGCTGCTAAGATTCACTCTTGAGAAACATAGTCAAGTTTTGAGGTGGAAGGTATAGATATATGCTCTAGTATCTAACTTTTAGCTTTTGAGTATGAAATGGATGCCTAGGGTGGCATCATCTCGGTTACTATAGTGGCCAAAAGTTGAGATGTTTCTCCTATGTTGTTGCTTTGGCTGAGGGAGTTTTTGGGGGATAGGCAATACCATGAGGTAGATTCCTCTATATCATTATTTTAGATAGGGACTATTTCCTTAGCATGAATATGAATTTTTATTTGTAGAGGGGTCACTCCTAGGACTATTTATTTATTCTAGGCTTGGGATTGACCATTTTCTTGATTATTTTGGAATGAAATCTTGGGATACCCATTAGATTGGTTTCTATGACTTTGGTTCCCTTGTGGGAACGGAGGTATTTAGTTGTTTTAATAGGGGTATCTCAAGGCATTTTGCTCAATTATTATAGTTAAAATTTCATTAGATATTAATGCAAAAAACTTGTGGAACAAATCTTTCTCAAGTTCCCTAAGGATTGATGGGGTTAGAGTCTATGTAGATATAATAACTAAAGATGATCAAGAGGCCATTGGATGAAAAACCAGAGTTAGGTATTACACATTGGGATATAGAGATATTGGGAGCCTAGGATCCAACCTTCTAATATAAATCAAATCATGTTTAAATTGAATGACCAATTCATAGGCTTATGATAGGGAGTTTCCTCTTTTGAACTTAATCATCATCGAGATTTTAAAATCCGAAGCTTTCAAATAATATATGTGTGCCATACTAGGACTATCTCCTCAGGTATTCTATGCCAGGATTTATGATATTTGAGGTTGAAATTTTATATTACCTCCATGAAATATCTTTTGATTGTTTTTAGTTGTTGCAGGAGTGATACCCCATCTACCTTTTCTCTGAATCTCTCTGCAAAAATATTGTCAATCTGGTCCCAATACGTTATTAAATAGGATTGGAATGTGATGTACCATTCTCAAGATTTTTATTTAAAAGAGGTTGCCAATAGTCTTAGAGCCATGTTTTGCTCTAATATATTGTGGATTGTGCATGGGCTCGCCACATGGTTAAGATGCTCAACGGGGGTAGTGAGATCTTCCACAGTGAAATAAGTGAGATACTTTAGAGTATATTGGGGCATCTCTTTCCATACTTCATTTGATGTTGGTGGTGTCATTATACCTATATAATTTTAGGTAAGAAATGTTTTGGGGATGGTGGTGGAGGTGGAGCAACCATATTAAGGATAGTGGATTTCTTTCTTTGCAAAGTGTTTGAAGGTGGTCGTAACAATTCTTATCATAATATTGACATAAAAACCCAATCGTAGGTTCTCTATTTGGCTATTTTTGGGTTCCTCATTCAAGGTGGAGTCACTAGGTGAATGCAAATTCATGCTTCTAAAAAGCAGGTAGACTAAGGTCTTCACCAAAACCTCAATCTGGTATCTTTAGCAACAACCTTTTCTTATGTTCATTCTAGAGGAAAGTCACTAGGTGAATAAAGAGGTACTTTATCAAGTGAGAATAGGCAAAGATCCTCAACAAGTCTAAGTCTAACTTTTTATTATTCTAGGACCAATGATATGTCACTAGGGTCCCATTGGGCATACCATTGAATTATTGTTGTCTTTAATTTTCCCTAATGGGGAAATCATACCTCATAGGGAGTGACATAGTAGGGCCATGATTGGGAGTGTGGGGTTTGGCTCAATCAAGGGTATTTAGGAGTTTTTATTATTAAGATGTGATATTTTAGGTGCACTTGGAATCAACAAAGGGAAAATTAGGGTGCAAGAGATAAAAAGAGAAATAACTCAACAAAATAAAAGGGTGGAGATGCACTAAAATATCTACTAAGATATTTTGCAAAAATAATATTGAACGCTATATGCTAGTGGTGAACACTTCCTCTTCTCTATATAGTGCAACACAAATGATATTCATAAATCATAGGCATAAATAAAAAGATGGGTCCCATAGAAGAGAAACTACGTATGGTTGGTTTAAAAAGACATAGGCCCCTCACACACACATACACTGATAAAATCCAAAATAGATAAGGGTATTACAAACACATACATGCACATAGAAACAGGTCCACAGGGAACCATAAATGGATAAACTAGAAATTAATGTAGGTTTTCATATATATAAATGCAAGCAAATATTTATAAATATTGTGTTAGAAGCGAGGGTTTAAAATTTTCCACAAGTTGCTCAAGAGTCTACTATTTTTATAAAAATAAATGAAAGGAAAGCCTAAAAGAGAATAAAATTACAAATTTTTTGATCCTTTCTATAGTATAAACTATAGCTATCTATAGATTACAATAGTATAAACTATAAACTATGTGATGAACCTTGTTCCTTGATGATGTTTTATTTTCTTCCCTTTTTTTTTTTATTTGTGGAAAACATCCCAAAAGGGATGCCACTTTCGGGTAAGACCCAAGGAGGCAGGGGTATCCATTCCGCCAAAAATGCCCGGGACTCGGACCTGGCCTACCACCTTTGACACACTCAAGGAGCAAACAAACACACAAACCCAATTAAAAATAAGTAGATAACAACAAAAATAATAAAATAAAATAAAAAACATGCTCCTTGAGTGTGTCAAAAACAAAAGCACAACCAAACACACACAATAAGATAAAAGAAACCACAACACAAACCACATAGAAAAACACAAGAAACACATAACAAAACACAAACAAGACAAAAACAACAAGAACACTACAAAGACATAACCCAAAAAAAAACAAGAAAAATAAACACAACCAAAACCTAAAAAATTAAAAAATAAAACAAAAATAAAAATAAAAAACAACCAACAACGAGACAATAAAAAAAAACAAAAAATATAGAAAACACTCACCCATAAAAACATGAAATAACACAAACAAAGAGAAACCCAAGAACAAGAACGAAAAAAAACACAAGAACAATAACAAAAAACATAAAAAAAAAACAACAAAAACACAAGAACAACAAAAAACAACACAAAGAACACAAAAACAAAACAAAATAAAAAAACCCACCCACCTTAAAAAACTAAACAAAAAAAACAAAAAGGAAAAAAGAAATAAAAAATGAACAAAACAAAGACCTATCTAGACCGAGAAGACTATTAAGGCAAGAATCAACAGAGGAAACAAAATAAAGAATAGAATGAGCTAGGGAACTAAAAAAAACTGAATGAACCAAAGAGAAGCAAAAAAAAAAAAAACAAGAAGAAACTAGGTACCTTCAGAACTGGAGCCATCCAAAGAAATGATAGAAAGAAGAGCTTCCCTAATTTGAGAAGCCCACCATATAGGAGGGTGGCCATAACAAGTAAGATCACCTTTGTCCAAAGCCCAATTAGCTAAAGCATCAGCACTCTTGTTTTGATCTCTGACCACATGATTGTAATCAACTTTCAAAAATCCCATCCGGATTAACTGAATCTTCTCAATAATTCTTTTTATTCTCCAATCCACCTTATGATTCTTAGAAGGATTCTTCAAGAGATTAATCATAAGTTGAGAGTCAGACTCAACTATCACCTTTTCCCATCCAACCTTAGTAGCCTCCTGAAGACCTCTAAGGATACCATACCCCTCAGCAAGGTTATTGGAAAGAATACCCAAATTCTCAGCAAAAGTAAAAACCAGGGAGCCATCTGAAAGTCTACCAATTCCTCCCACACTGGCTTTTCCAGGGTTCCCTCTAGAGGCTCCATCGGTATTGACTTTTCCAAAATCCTTAGGAGGAGGTTGCCAATTTCTATTCCTATCCAATTTACTAATACTCACATTCCCTTTAAGATGGTTGCCCTTAGAAGGTTTAATATTCAATCTTTGCATCACTTGATCCCATATTTGGTGGGAGTTTTGGGGGTGATTAAGGAGATGATGGACTGATTCAACTAAGTTGGCTATGGTCTTTTGCCAAATATAGTGAATATCCTTACTATCTTGATTAAAAATTTGGTTGTTCCTTTCATTCCAAATATTCCAAAGAAGAATGGTAGAACCCATCCAAACTAACTGCCTAATAAAATGATCAACACCCTCTTGATTAGGCCAATCCCTCCAAAGTTGTTCAAAAGTAAAAAAATTGGACCACTGTAAGCCAAGTAAAGTGGCCATTCTCCTCCACAGCTCGGAGGCTAAAGTACACTCAATAAAAATATGGTTGATATTTTCTACATTCTCTTCACACATTTCACATCTAAAAGGGCCATGAAAACCACGCTTCATAAGTTGCTCACCGAGTAAGCACCCTACGATGCAATAAAAGCCAATTAAAGAACCTCACCTTAGGCCGAGCTTTTGAGCCCACAATTGAGAAAATATGTCGGAAGAATGGTTGGGATTATTATGGCATAAGGTCAAATAACCTTGAGCAACTGAATACTCACCCTTAGTAGTGTTGTTCCATCCAAAACAATCTTTTTCATGGGACCAAGAGAGGGATCTCATATGAAGGATGCCTTGGATATCTTGTCTTTGCCTTTCTAGGGATTTGAATAGGCCGAGTCCTCAATAGGGATCCAATATCTACCAACCTTTGAATTACCGGTATGGTACCGACAATAATTAGCCACCTTTATCCAATTAGCTCGGTGAAGCTCCTCCATCCAAGGCCTCCAATCGGGAAATTGAGTTATCAAAGGCTTGTGACCATCCCAAGAATCTGTCCAAAAATTTGCATGTTGACCATTATGAATGATCCAAAATAATTTTTTCTTTATCAAATCCTCACCGGTCTTAAGAACTGCTAAAATGGGAGAACCTTTGGTAGGAAGTTGATAGCGAACAAGGTCTTCGGGACTTTTGTTCTCGAGCATATTTAGCACGGAGATTATTGGCCCAAAGAGCATTGGGGTTATGCAACATCCTCCAATATAATTTAGCAGCTAAAGCTTTGTTGTTATTAATTGAAGACCGTAAACCTAACCCCCCTTCACTCTTAGGAAGACATAAAGTATCCCATTTCACCAAGGCCCATTTTCTTTTCTCCTTAGTACCACTCCAAAGGAAACGATGACTGATTTGATCCAATTCTCGAAGAACAACCTTTGGAATATTCAAAAAGGAAGAAACATAAATAGGAATAGCTTGAAGGACTGATTTTACCAAGGTGATTCTACCCCCATAAGAAAGCCACTTGTTGGTCCACTTTCCAATTTTCTTCTTGACTTTGTCCAACAACCAATTCCAATCTTTATTTTTCTGCCTTTGAATATTTATGGGAATACCTAAATAAGTGATTGGAAGAGAGGTCTTCTTATATCTTAGCTTATCCAAGACCATGGATTCCTGTCTAGCAGAGCGGTGAAAGAAAATAACTTTAGATTTGTCTTCATTGATCAACTGCCCAATAGCCTTAGAAAAATAGCTAATGATTTGCTTAATATTAGAAGCTTCCTTAACTGTAGCTTTACCTAAAATAGTAGAGTCATCCACAAATTGAAGATGAGAGATAGGTCTAGCTCCATGAGCAATGGTAACTCCCTCAAGGGTTTTGTTTTCCCTCTTTTTGGTTATAGTCCTACCCAAGCATTCAACAAGAATGATGAATAAATAAGGGGATAGCGGGTCACCTTGCCTAATACCTCTAGAAGCTAGGAAAGACTGAGAAGGCCTGCCATTGATAAGAACTAAGTAGGAAACTGAAGAGATACATCCCATAATCCAATCCATCCAATCCTTAGAGAAACCAAATTGCCTCAAAACTTTGATAAGGAAGTGCCAATCCACTCTGTCATAAGCTTTGGATAAGTCTAACCGAATGAACATGGAAGGAGAATTTTGCATATCCATGGAATGGATGGCTTCCTGAGCAAGAACTATCTCATCTACTATTTGACGTCCTTCCACATAACCCCCTTGCTCTGGGAAATAATCTTATGCAAAAGAGGCTTCAACCTTTCTGCCATGATTTTAGTAATGATTTTGAGAAGAACATTACATAAAGCAATAGGTCTAAAAGCTGAGATATGATCAACCTCTTGAGCTTTTGGAACAAGAGTAATATAAGTTTTATTGATAACCTTCAAAATTTCTTTGGCTTTCTTGGCTTCTTCCACCACCTCTAATAAATCAACATGAAGGATATCCCAGAACTCTTGGTAGAACTCAATAGGAAAACCATCAGGACCTGGGGTTTTCCCTTTTTGCATTTTAAAAACTACTTGTTGAAGCTCATTGATAGTAACAGGAGCAGTTAAAATAGAGTTCTCCTCGAAGTGATAAGAGAAGGGATTGCTTGAAGAACATTATATTGTGAAGGTGAGTCAAGGGGAGTAGCAACAAAAATATTGGAAAAGTAATCAACAACAATAGAGTTCATGCCATCCCAAGTATAAACAACATCTCCAGAATCTGATTTTAAGGAAGAAATAAAGTTGTGAGATCTTCGAGCTAGAAGAGATTTGTGGAAAAAATTTGTGTTTCGATCTCCTTCTTTGAGCCATTGAATTCTAGATTTTTGCTTCCATAAGATTTCTTCTCTTTTTTCCCATTCCTCTAAGCCGAGTTGTGAGTTTAATTTCATCTGCACTTCTCTTCTCTGTGAGGCCATCTAAACGGATTTTCTTATTCAAATTTTCAAGATGAGCAATAACTTCATGTTTTTTTTATGAACATCCCCAAACTCTTTCCAGTTCCAAGTCTTGATTTTGGATTTAATGTATTGCGGTCTTTTGACAAAATAGAACATCTTAGTCCCATGCCTAGGTTTACCTTCCTTCCACCATTGTTGCACATGAGGTCTGAAGGAAATGTCTCTAAGCCACATTAATTGAAAACGAAAAGGAGAGAAACTCACATTGGTTTTCCACATTTCCACCATGACTGGCCAATGATCCGAACCAGCATTATTAAGAGTCTTCACTTTAGGAATGTGACCATGGATTAAGAAATTTTCAGAGAGCAAAAACCTATCCAATCTCTCCATTATACAAGCTAAGCCTTGCCTTCTGTTAGACCAAGTCATAAGGCCATTATCCGGTTGGATATCCACAAGATGGAGGTTTGCAATATATTCGCTCATGAGGTCGGTGCTTTTGTCCAAATTTCTATTTCCCCCCCTTTTCTCATCCAGAGAGAGGATGGTATTGAAATCTCCTCCGATCAAGATCCAAGATTTAGGAAAATGAGAGATAATATGAGTAATATCCTTCCATTGTCTTCTTTTTTCCTCCAAAGAAGTCGAAGCATAAACAGTAATGCAGAGCATAATCTGGTTGGAATGTCTACTTTGAATAGCTATAGCCAACAAACCCCAACTGCCAACCATATGGTGAATAACTACCTCTTTTGGATCCCAAAGACAAGCAATGCCACCCGAAGTCCCTTGGGAACTGAGGGAAACCACTTTTCCAGCTGGCCAAATTTTACTGGCAATTAAGTCCATATCCTCCATTGACATCTTAGTTTCTTGAAGGAAAACAAGATGTGGATGATTTACTTGAATCATTCTTCTAATTTCATTTTGTTTTGAAAGACTCCCTTTGAGTCCTCTAATATTCCAAGTGATGATCTTCATTAATACCAGGGCTAAAAAATTTGGGAAGGGCATTAATCTTACCTTCCTCTACAAGATTTTCACCTTCTTTTACCATATGATATTGATTGGTCTTGCGACCTACTTTTTGATTAGAATCCATCTTCAATTTTTTTTTCCCTGTTTCTTGACTTATTCCAATTGAATCTGAGATGGCTTCTAACCTTGAAGAATGCTCGTACACAGCCAAAATTTTACTAGATGGTTCAATAGAGTCTATATTGGGACCTGCATTATTTGAAGTTTTGACATTTGAAATATTGTTTTTCTTGTGTAAATTTTCTCCTTTTTTTTCTGTTGAAAACCTTTGATTTGTTGGTTTGTCTCCGAGTTCTTCCCTTCATATTTAAATTGTGTTTCTAAGATTTCAGTTTCCATTATTTCCTCTTCCTCACTTGGGACATCATTTGTGGAAAGGATTTCAAACATATTAGCGAGATGACTTTGATTGATCCTTCATAACTGGTTTTTTCTGAGTGTTCTTCTTCTTAGGTATTTGGAAACCTGCTAAGTTTATATCTTCTTTCTTTTGATCAGGAATTTTATTTGGGCAAGCACTGGCCAAATGACCATATTCATGGCAAATTCTACAATGAAAAGGAATGTTCTCATAGTCCACTACTTGCTCCCAAGTGTCTTCCCCAAATTGTAATGTGATATTTTTAGGTAGGGGTTTGTCAAAATCCATTAAAACACAAATCCGAGCATAAATAATATGTTCAAAATTTTGAGTACAATCAGCGGTCATCATAAAAGTTCCTAAAGAGTTTCCAATTGAAGAAAAAATAGTAGGATTCCAAAATTCAATAGGGAGGCCAAAGAGTCTAACCCACACGGGAGCAATAGAAGGCATCTCTTCTTCGGCTTTAAATTTAGTATGCCAGGGCTTCATGAAAAGCCCTGCCCTTCCAAAAAACCAAGGACCCCCTTGAAAAGTTTTCTCTCTATCTTCATTATTAGCAAATAAAACAAGAAAATAACCATTTGGATAAATAGAGATTTGTAACTCACCTTTAGTTTTCCAGCTTTTTGCAGCCCGAGACTTTGAAAGCGAGATAGACTCGGACGAAAACCCACGAACCGAAAAATTAGTCCTCTTTTTTCCAAATCTTCAATGCCAGTCTGAATGTTATCCATATCAAGCTTAACAATAGGAGTTCCATCAGCTGCTTTAAGACATCCTGACTCTGTTTTCCTGGGATCAATCTTAGGCATTCTTAGAGGTTTATGGGAAGCCCTAATATTGATATTAGCATTGGGCTGAGGCTATCCACCATGAAGGGCATCCCTAAAATTCATTTTTGGGATTGAGTCTTCAAAATTCTTACCCTTGATAGGGGTTTTCACAGTAGAATTATTTTGTGGGTGCACCTTAGCACCAGATTCACTTGAGATATGAGCCATTTTTTGATCAACTGCTTGAAACTTGTTTCGTGATCTCTTTAATCCTTGCCCTAGATGCCGTGGAAAGGTATGGTTTTCACTTTTCTTTTGTGCAGCAAATTGGAAGCCGTTGTCACTCAAGTTCACAGTATGATCTATTGAAAGACAAATTTCTAACCCATATTGTATCCCCTGCAACATTTCCTACTAAAATATTGAGAATAAACCACAAAAATATTGGCCTCTAGGGCCCAAAGGCCCTAAAAACCAACCTCTGGAGCTGCTTGCACTCAACCCAGATGAAACCCTCACATAGCCACTTGCCAAATATGTCGTTCACACATAGGGATGCGCTAGGATCTGTGTTGCTCCAAATGATATGAAAATTGGTGGAGACGTTCTAGGGTTTTTTAGGCATCTACCCTCAAAATTTCAGCTCAATCCGAGTCCGGATGAGTGAGATATGACCAAAACAAGTTCAATAGTTTGGGCAGTCCTACGAAAAACGTCTCCCTTCCAAAATAAATCGATCATGGATTTCTTTTAGTAACCTAGATCAACAATTTTGAATATTTTTTTTTTTTTGAAAAAATGAAAAACTTGTATTAATACAAAAGGCAGTTACAAAAGGGAGAAAACTCATCCCAACCAAGAGCAGAGAACAAGACAACAAGCGAAGAGCACAAAGGCAACGCTAACCACCACAGAGCACAGAAGACAACAAGGCGCGAAAACGCGACATGTCACGAAATCGCGGCAATCAACCCCGTCGCGACCGCAACAGCGCCATCAGCCGCGAAAACGTGACATGTCACGAAATCGCGACATGTCGCGATATCGCGACAGACAAAGCCCTTGGCGCCCGATCGCCAAAAAAGTCACGAAATCGCGACAGCAACTCCCTCCGTTGCCCTATCATCACAGGCGTCGCGATATCGCGACGAGAATTCCAAGAAGCATCAAATCTCCAAAAAGGTCACGAAATCATGACGTAATTTCTCCGAGGCGCCCAGCCAGCAAAAGTGTCGCGATATCGCGACGAGTTTTCAGCTTGACTCCCAATCCACAAAAGTGTCGCGATATCGCGACAGTTTTTACCAAAGCCATCAATGTGCCAAAAGTGTCACGAAATCACGACGAATTTTCCTTTCAGCTCCCAATCTTCAAAACTGTCGCGATATCGCGACAAGTTATCCTCATTGCAACCAGTCTTCAAAATTGTCGCGATATCGCGACAAGTGATCCAGATGACGCCAGTGTGCCCAAACTGTCGCGATATCGCGACGATTTTACCATGCAGCTTCCAAACAGCAGAAATGTCACGAAATCACGACGGAATGTGCCCTTTGCTCAAATTCACCAAAAATGTCACGATATCGCGACGAGAATCCTCCTTGTCACCCCTGCGCCAAAAACGTCGCGAAATCGCGACAGCAAGCAACCAAAGGCCGCGATGGCGCAACAGGTCACGAAATCGCGACAAATTCCAACTGGAGGCAACGACAGCAAAACAGGTCGCGATATCGCGACATTTTTCTTCCTTGTCACCCCTTCGCCAAAAACGTCACGAAATCGCGACGGCTTCCATCCACAGGCCGCGATGGCGCAGCAGGTCGCGAAATCGTGACAAATTCCCATAGAAGGCCTCGTCAGCAAAATAGGTCACGAAATCGTGACAACTTCGCATCATGGGCAACGAAAGCGCACCAAGTCACGATTTCGCGACATGTCACGATATCGCGACAAGTTCCCTTCGAAAGCCGTAAAGGCGAAACCTGTCGCGATATCGCGACAACTTCCAGCAAGAGGCCACGACGCCGCTACAGGTCACGAAATCGTGACAAAAACCTTCCTTAGCAGCAAAAACTTTGCACATTATCACAGGTAGCATTCAAGGCCTTGCCTAATCACAACATCCTCCACAGGCATATCACTATGCAGCTGCATCCCAACTTCCTTCTCAGCACCCATCTTAGCAAGGAAATCGGCCGCCTTGTTGAAATCTCTACTCACATAGATGGGAACCACATCATCTAATTCCTTCCAGAGTTCCTTTATTTGAGAGACTAGACTCCGCAACCTCCAGGCTTTCAAATCAAAGTTCCTCATGCAATCGAGAGCGCCCACCAGAATTTGGGAGTCGGACTCAAGAATTATCTTCCTGTGGCCCTGCTTGACAGCCCAAATGGAAGCAAATTTAATAGCCAAGGCCTCTGCTTCATTGTTTGTGGCATGACCCAGACCTTGCAGTTCCCAGTAAAGCACGGACCCAGCATGATCACGGCACACAACTCCAATTCCAGCGCTACCCGGATTGCCTTTTGCAGCTCCATCAGTATTGATTTTGATCCAGCCTGCTGGGGGAGGGTGCCATCTATCATGAGCCTGTCTTTCAGGAACAACAACTCCCTCAACCAATGGCACAGAAACAGACTGATTTTCCTCCTCAGCGTAGATGGCAACCGTTTCCACAACTTTGCTCCATATGACTTGCCATATTCCATCAAGTGAAGAGAATGTTTCACGGAAAATGCGGGCATTTCTCTCCAACCACACCTGCCACCAGATAAAAAGAAAGCCAAGCTCCCAACCAATTCGAAGAGCTTTGGATTTAAATCTGCCTCTCTTCCATCTGTCCCAAATATTGGTCCGAGTCACATCACTGTTGGCCTGGATTTTGAAGTGGGAGAACCAGCGCATCCAAATCTGTCGGGTGAAGGGGCATTCAAACATCAAATGATCAGCAGTTTCCTCATGCTTGCGGCATAAAACACACTGAGAAGGACCGATGATGCCTCTATGTCTGAGATTGTCAAAGGTGAGAATTCCATTGTGCATAAGTTGCCAGGCAAAGAAGTTCACCTTCGGCCAGCCCTTGGGGTGCCATATCTTCTTCCAAACATGGACCGAAAAAGAGTGTGGGGGGGGCTCTGGGAGAATCTATTCAAATCCCGCCTTCACAGTGTAAACCCCAAGGTTCCCATAGCCCCAGGCAAGTTCATCCTCCTCATCTCTCCCTGTAAGAAACCTAGCTGTCAAAATTTTTTCCAAGATGGGTGCCAGCTCCGGTGGGATTGGAATTGGCCACTCTTCCAACCGCTTGAACTTTTTGAACTTGTACTCCCCAATTTGGCTGGTATTGAAATAACTCTCAATTTGAATCCAGCCCTTGTCTTCTATGGCTGATTTAATGGGTTGCAATTCGGGAAACACAACAATGATGGGAGGATGCTGATCCCAGGAGTCAGTCCAGAAACGGGCCTTCTCCCCTCTCCCCACTTTCCAAAACAATTGATCTTTGATAACTTGAGCTCCAAGCTTGAGAGCCTGCCACACTAAGGATCCACTACCCTCCAAAGGGAAGCGACCCAGATCATTGGGATGAGCATGACCCAGGTATTTACTAGAAAGAATTCTGCTAAAGAGGGATGTTGGTTGGGAAATCCACCTCCAGTACAGTTTACCAGCCAAAGCTTTATTGTTAAGCTTGGAGCTTCTCAGTCCCAGCCCTCCTTTATCCTTGGGCTGGGTAACCTTATCCCAGCCAACCAAGGCCCATTTCTTCTCCCCTTTTGCACCCTCCCATAAAAAACTTCTAGCCATTTTGTCAAGCTCTTTCCAAATAGAATGTGGGGCAGCCAGGATGGAGAATTTATATATTGGCATAGCCTGAATAACTGACTGTAAGTAAGTTAGTCGGCCTCCATAGCTTAACCACTTATGAGACCAATGATTCATTTTATCTTTTATGCCATCCAAAAGATCCTTCCAGATATCAATTTTTAGTTTTTTAAAATGCAGAGGAACCCCCAAGTAAACAACAGGTAGAGAGGTCCTAGTAAATCCCAGGGTCTCAGTAACTCTTTCCTGTAACCTTTGGTCAAGATTGAAGAAGACCACTTTGGATTTTTTATCATTAATGACTTGATTTGAGGCCCGAAGGTAGATGTTTAGAGTATCTCTGATTCCTCTTGCTTCCCTGAGGCTGGCCACTCCAACCAATCCTGTGTCATCCACAAACTGTAAGTGGGTCAAAACTTCCGCCCCCACTTTAATACCTGTTATCAGACCTAGATGTCGTCTTCTCAGAAAGAGTCTGCCTAATCCTTCTGCTAAGATGAGGAAGAGGTAAGGAGAGCAAGGGTCTCCTTGACGAAGACCCCGAGAGGCTCCAAAAGGAGTCGAGGGGAGCCCTTTGATTAGAACAGAGAAAGAAGGTGTAGAGATACAGCTCATGACCCAGTCAATCCAGTCCTGAGAGAAGCCAAAGGCTGCCAGCATCTTTGCCAGGAAGCCCCACTCCACCCTATCATAAGCCTTAGACATATCCAACTTTATGAACATTCCTTTGTTGCCTGATGTTTGCATTGTATGGATTGCCTCCTGAGCAAGGACCACTTCATCCAAGATCTGTCTTCCTTCAACAAAACCCCCTTGCTCAGAGGAAATTATTTTATGGAGAAGAGGTTTTAGCCGTTCAGCCATAATCTTCGTGATTATTTTATAAATTACATTGCATAAGGCAATAGGTCTGAAATCAGAGATATGAACCCCCCCTCCCCTTTTGGAATTAAAGTGATGAAGGTGTGGTTGAGAGCCTTAAGCATTCTTTTATTAGTTCTGGACTCCTCTGCGACAGCCAAAACATCCTTCTCCAGAGTATCCCAGAAGGCCTGAAAAAACTCAATAGGAAAGCCATCTGGACCTGGCGATTTGCCAGTGCTCATCCCAAAGACCACATTCTTTAGTTCATCACTATCAATGGGTCTAAGAAGAGTCTGATTCTCTTCGTGAGAGATAATAGAAGGTATGACATTAATAACTTCATTTTGAGCTTCCACATCTTGTTCCATACTTTCCTTAAAAAGGTTTGAGAAATAATCCATTGAGTGGGAATGCATTCCAGGAAGAGTATCAAAAGAGTATCCATTCTCATCTTGAAGGACTTCCATGTTATGCATTTGTCTCCTAGCACAGGCTGAGCGGTGGAAAAATTTTGTATTTCTATCACCTTCTAATAACCAAGTGATTCTTGCTCTCTGTTTCCAGTAAATTTCTTCTTGATTATCAATGTCCTCAACCGCTTTGCGCAGAGCATCATCCTCAGCTTTAAGGTGCTCAGTAATGGTACCTTCCCTGAAGTGTTTTTGCACCTCTTCCCATCTAGCCATCAAGGGGGCCCTTTGGATCTGGAAGTCCGACTTATTAGTTTGTCTCCACTGTTTCAATTTACACTTGACAAAATGAAGCTGTTTGTGGAATTTGAACATTGCTGTCCCAAAGGGTAGGCGGCCTTCTTCCCACCACTGTGGAATTTTCCTTCGGAGATCCTCCTTTTGCAGCCAAAAATTTTCAAATTTAAATGGTTTGTGGTGTTGCCCTGTCATCGTCCCTCCCTCCAACAAAATGGGAAAGTGGTCTGAGACTGGGCCTTCCAAAATCTGAAATTTAATATTCCATTTAATAAATGCCTCTTCAGAGACCAAAAACCGGTCTAACTTAACCTTCCTGCTATGTGGCTCTCTCCTCTTATTTGTCCAAGTAAAGTAGGTTCCGGGGCCTTTGATATCAACCAGGTTAAAGGCCTGGATTTGGGCAATCAAGAACCGGTCCCCTGGATCCAAAACTGGGGCACCACCTTCCTGATCCCTAACAGACAATTTGGCATTAAAATCCCCAGCTATGATCCAATCAAAAACTTCCCGGGAGGACCTCATGTTGTGTACAACTTTCCATTGGAGCCGCTGGCCATCAAAGCATTGAGCCCCATAGAAGTTTGTAATAAGAACATGTTCAGCTGTGACATTGTTCCTAAACAGAGATGTGAGAACACCCCTCCAAGCTATATGTTCTAAAGCTGTCCATTCCTGAGGGTTCCAGAGAGTAGCAATCCCCCCCGAGGCACCTTGAGCAGCCACATCCATATACCCAGCACCCCGCCATATTCTATTAACAGTCTTGCCCATAAGATCTACAGACATTTTTGTCTCCTGGATGAGCAAAAAGTCTGTTTTACATTTTCCTAAAAGTCTTTGAACAACAGATTGATGGGTTCTGCTGTTTAAACCCCTAACATTCCAGGATTGAATAATCATTGAGAACCTTGAGAGCAATAAGACTCAATTGGCCTCACCGATCCTCCATTGATCAGCTTGTCTCCTTGTACTGCTAGTAGATCCTTATTGGATTTTCTGCCTGCTCCTTGGGAATTACTATTTTTAGACCTCTTTTCCACCTGGGTAATCCCAAGAGCAGGCCTTTCTCTGTTCTTTTCTGTACTTCCCATATTGACATCCTTAATAACCGGCTGTGCTGGGGAGTGAATTACCAATGCCCCTGAGTTCTCTGGCTGCATTGTCCCAGAGGGTTCAATTACCTGTTCTAAGACAGGAGTAAATGAAGGGGAAGCCTGAGAGTGGATGTTAATATCCTCAACATTCCCATCCACTCCTTCCATAACTTGGTCCTCTTGATCCACTAGGGATTTAAAGATTTCATACCGATTGGTTGGCTTAAGTTGTGCCTGCTCCTTGGAATTTTTCTTTTTATTTCTCCTTCGCTTCGGTTGTTCAAAACCATCTTTCTGGAGATCAGAACCCTGAGGAATACTAGATGGTTCTTGGACAGGGGTAAACTTACCCTCTCTGGGGTGATTTGGATTTCCAAGCGGAGCCTCCACTTTTGTGCTCAGAATATTTGGGCAGAACCTCGCCAAATGGCCGTGCTTATGGCAGACTCTGCATCTAAAAGGTAGGGCCTCATAATCTAACTGTTGTATCCAGGATAGCCCTGTCAACTCAAGTTCCACCTCGGCTGGTAGAGGCTGGCTAATATCCATTTCTACACAGATCCTAGCAAAGACAGCTGTGTTTCCCTCTATAGTATCTTTGGAGACTCCTAGAAATCTGCCTAATGAATTACCAATCATCTCTAGAACCTGCTCACCCCAAAACTCCATCGGGAGGGCATACAGCCGGATCCAGACCGGGACAGCCGTAGGTTCAATACGAGGGTCAAAACCCACTCTCCACGGTTGAACAAATAACCCTGTCGGGCCATGGTTCCTCTTCTCTGATTCAAATGCTTTGTTTCTATCTGCTAAAGAAGAGAAACTAATAATGAAATAACCATTACTTATAGGCCATAAGGAGTACTCACCTAGTGGCTCCCAGTTCTGTCTAACCCAGGTGTGCAGAAAGTTCAGAGTAGGACGAATACCCATGAATTTGCAAATCAGGTCATGGTGAGCACGGTAGGAGATTGTGTCTTCAACCAGCTTCGGTTCTATAACAATCTTTGGTCTGGTAGCGGATTGCGGGAGGCAGCCATTAACTCGATGTGCAGATGCACCCTTGCCAGCATTCTTGAGTAACGTTTGAAAAGCACTTCGTTGGGCTTCATCAGAGGAAGACGAAGGGTTTTCTTTTAACATCTCAGCATAAGAGCTCTTTCTCCCAGCGAGAGGAACAGGAGGAGACCCCATTGGGCCCTCCCGGGGCAGCGGAAGAACCTTCAACGAAACACACTGTCAACCCACCACAGTCCCTGGTAGAACCTGCACACCAGGAACCCTAGAGCAACGCCCGACACCAGCTCAGAGGTTTTTCCCGCCAAATCGCCAGAGCCAATTCCACTCCTCAACCCCCCATTTTTCAACAATTTTGCATATTACAAGTATTAAATTTCTATAATTTTCTTTCTTCCTTCTCAATGCTATCACTTCTCAACACATCAGCATAGGTCTTAGGCTATTCTTTAATTATTTTATTTGATGCCTCTATTAATTTTGATCTTGACTCCCCCTTTTGTTTCTTTTGACCTTCTCCAAAACGAAGTCCAGTTTTTATAACCGAAGATCTCTGTGTTTTGATAATATCATCTAATATTTTTGTGCTTTTCTCAAACCTAATATTTTGTTGTAGCTTATCATTATATTTTTTAACTTCCTTCCTCAAAGAGACAACCTCATGTTCTAGTTTTTCACATTCCAACTCTTTTGTCTCTAACTGCTCAGCCATACCTTCTTCAATTTGCTTTACCTCTTCATTTTTCACTTTTAAGTCAGTGAGATCTTGTGAAAGCTTTGAATTTGTCTTCTCATACTCTTGTACTTGAGTCTTCAATATTGAGTTCTTCTTTCTAAGCCTTTTCAACTCTTCAAGAGAGAAAAAGTTCCTCTTCTATGTCAACTATGGCTTCCTATTCATTTTTTGGATCTTTCTCCTCTTTTTGTTTTTCAAAAATAGGAGCATATTTTATGGTCAAAAATAAGATTTCTTCTCTTTCACTATCGAAGAGAATTTCATCACTATTGTTGGAAGAATTCATTGCTTCCTCAACATAAAAACTCTTCTTGTGCCTTTGAAAAAATTTCTTCTCATGCTTGCTTTGACTGTGCCTCTTTTTCTTTTCATAAAAAGATTTCCTTTCCTTCATTTTCTTGTATTCCTCTTATTATTCACTGCTACTACTTCCAGCTTGTGGGCATTGAGTTGTATAGTGACCAATGTTACCACAATTAAAATATTTCACATTATGCTTACCTTTGTATTTTCTTTGTCCCTTCTTATTTCTTTGTACAAAGTTAGCTTCTTCTCCACTGCTCGATTCTTCACTTGATTTTGGTTCTTTATTATTTATCTTCTTTGAAGCTTTAAACATGTTCTCCCATTTGGATGTTTGATATTTTCAGTCCTCATCTCATAGGCTATAATAATTCCATGTAGCTCATCCATGCTTAAGGTTTTAAGATCCTTTATTTCTTCAATCGTCAAGACCTTTGCATAAAACCTCATGGGAAGTGACCTTAATATTTTTTAAATAATCTTAGAGTAATCAATACTTTCTCCAAGTCCACGAATGGTGTTGATAATTTCATCAACATGGAGTATATATTTGGCAATATATTCCTCATATTTCATCTTCAAGTCTTCAAAATTTACTATTTTAACCTTGTCATATGCTTGATATGTTCTTTGTAACTTATCCCATATTTATTTTGCTGAGGTGCATTGCATGACTTTCACAAACTCTAATTCACATAAACCACTTAATATTGTATTCATTGCCTTGACATTATTTTCAAATGGTTTCTTGTCATTTTGATCCATGGGAGGGGTTGTAGGTGGTTTGAACCCATCCACAATAGATTGCCATATATCATAGCCATGTGCCATAAAATAGGTTCACATCCTCACACTCCAAAAAGCATAGTTAGTCCCATAGAATAATGGAACCCTACTTGATGAAAAACCTTCTTGGTAAGTCATGTGTGTTTTTATAAGATCTTTCTTCAAGCATTTAGGCTTTTACAAAGGAACCCACTCTGATACCAATTGAAGAAACACACGCTTATATTGAGGGGGTGAACAATATAAGATAAAAAATTTCTTTCCAATCAATAATTGCAATGATATGAATGCAATAATAAATCAATGCACAAAATACACACACATAAGAGACAAGAGTTTTACATGGAAACACCCTCTCGAGAGAAAACCATGAAAAAATATTGCTTATATTTTTCTCAATAAAATTTTGTGGGCACCAACCCACAGGAGACACCAATCCCATTGTTATAAGTTTGTGGGCACCAACACACATGAGACATCAATCCCCTTATACAATTTCATGTGCACCAACCCACAGGAGACACCAATCCCCTTATTCAAGTTTGTGGGTACCAACCCACAAGAGACACCAATTCCCTTATACAAGTTCATGGGCACCAACCCACAGGAGACACCAATCCCCTTATTCAATTTTTTGGGAACCAACCCATAGGAGACACCAATACCATTATACAAATTTGTGGGCAACAACCCATAGGATACACCAATCTCCTTTCGTTCACAAATCTGGTCCAAAAATCTGCTCATGTTTACTCAAAAATCTGATCAATATCTATTCATTATAATCCCTATTGTACCTTGCTTTTACTCTTTAAATTCTTCCATTTTCTTGAGTTTGCTTTCTTCAACTAAAGGCAATTCAGACATATTCTACCCAAAATTCTTTTAACTTCATGAACATATAGAGGATGATATGCACTAGTGTAGAAAGCTTCAAATGGCCAATATGTTCTTCACATTCATTAAGTCTGTCGCTTCCACATATTTCACATTTATTGCATTTATTCATTAAGTCTAGCACTAGATAACTTACTTGCGTGTTGAATTGGATACACTAATACCTTACTTCCACTCTTTTATACTTCCACGTTATGAAGCACTTATCAAGCCCTTCTTATTATAAATTTCAACCTTCTATTCTTGTCACGCCCTTGCCAAATGATACATGAATAATATCCAAGATTTGTTGCTATTAATTAATATATAATGCTTTAGATTAATTAAATCAAGCTCTTTAAATATCAATGCTCCTTATATCTCCTTCAATCAAAATAAAAAAACTTTTAAACTTATTTATTATGTCTTCAAAATTTATAAAGTTTAATAATTTGTACCTTTAAATATGCGCTCACTCAAATACAAGTATGAAGATAAACTTATACAGCTAGTTCATCTATTCACATAATGATCATCCTCCTTCTCTTCTTCTCACCCAGTCCCACCGCCTCTACCAACCTCCAATTAGAAGATGCCCTTGGTGTTGTTGCTGCAATGCTCATGTTCAACTTCGCTATCATGACACAACCTGGTGATATTCACTGGTAAAATTCCTTGGGCAGTGATCACATTCCTTCAGCTTGCTTTATCTATGGTGCTATCCTAAATAGTCTTCAAAACCATGTGTGGTTTAAAATTTTCATAAACTTTGAGATGTTCTTGATAACCTTCTATTTTCCTTCAACATTATTATTCTTCATCCTAGCTGGTTCTCTTCAACTGAGCACTTCTTTCCTATGCATGTAATGCTTCTAATGGTGCTCAAATAGTCTATTTTCTAGATGTCTATGTGTGGGCTTTCTTCCTGCTCGGTCTCTGCCTACCAAAACACTATGTCTGCTAAAGCATAGTAACTAATCCCAGATGCACGATTATAGTATTGGGTACCAAATGGATATTTTTACTTTATTGCATTGATTCCTTGGTTTGGTGACTATTAGCCAAATGCGTTCCATGTATTATTAATTGTGCTATATTTTTCCTTCTCTGTCACGTTGTTGTAGATGCTACTACTACTACCCTGCTACTCCAGTCGATCACATCTTTATTCCACCTCCATATACTCTGTCTACTTCTATTTCATATCTGGTGCTGCTCATATACTTTGAAGATGCTTGCACAATATCACTGGTCCCATGCCATGAACAATATATTCATCAACAACCTTGAAAACTAACCCAAATAGAATAGGATGTTAGATTCCTTTATTTTCAATCAAAACCACCACTATCATGTCTCCTTCACTACTCCACTGCTCCAATTCTTCTCCATCGCATGCCTAGCTTCTCTACCTGAACCTTCTACAGGTTTGATCTGCCGCTCTTATTATGTGAAGGTTTTTCAGTGTTCATCATCACCCATTTCTCTAATTATCATATCTATCGAAGACTTCAAATGAAATACTTTTGCCATCGTCACTCCTCTATATCTAAGGCATTCAATACCATTATTGTTCAAAATAAACTTTTATCCTTTTATTTATATGCCAATTTTTACTTTCTACTATTGGTCTTTGGCACCCATGGTCGGCCCACTTACATTAATATTATGGTGCTAATATATTTAAATATTTCATTTACATATATCCATATTTAGCTTTTATAATATGTAATGTTAAATATTTATTTTTAAATTTGAAACTTGTCCTTTATTTATTTAATAAAGGTAGGCTTTTATACACTTATAATAAATGCATATGATATAATTTGCAAAGCGCATACACACATCACATTGCCTTGAATAAATCGCCCAAGCACGCCAAGTTGGCCTTTGACATCAATGACAACTCAATAGGGAATAATTCCAACAATATCCCCCTTTGTCATTGATGGCAACCCTGCAAAGAATCTATCCTTTATTGCAACTAGATCAAAAGTTTCTCCCCCTGACAAGTTTCTCCCCTTACTAAAAATACACGCTGCTCCCCTTACTGAAATTCTACCCCTTTGACATCAATGGCAAAGGCTTATTGGGGCTAAATGATAAGACACTGGACAACACCCCCTTACTGTTTCTCGAACTAAGACTTCAATGATGATATGGGAGTGGAAATCCCAAATTACTATGCTCCTTTTCTTGTTCCATTTTATTTTTCCAAAATTTGGAGGGCATATCCTTTTGAATAGTCTCCTTCTTACTTGATTTTAGAAGTTTAGGAAACACTGTTATACACCGTTTAGCTTTATGCCCAAAATTATTACATTTGTAACAAATGATGTTGTAGTCCATGAGATGTGTAAATGAATTGAAATTCCTCTTGGTGAAGCCAAAATTATTTTTAGCACGGACCTTTGGAGGATATGATTGTATTGTTCTCTTATTGTTTTTTTGTGATGAACCTTTTTCCTTGATGATGCTTTTTTTCTTCCTTCTTGATGCTACCACTTCTCAAAAAATCAACATAGGTCTTAGGCTCTTCTTTAATTACTTTATTTGATGCCTCTATTCCTTTTGAGCTTGACTCCCCCTTTTGTTTCTTTTGACCTTGTCCAAAACCAAGTCTAGTTTTTATAACCAAAGATCTCTATGTTTTGATAATATCATCTAAGATTTATGTGCTATTCTCAAACCTGATATTTTGTTGTAGCTTATCATTAGATTTTTAACTTCCTTCCTTAGAGAGATAACTTCATGTTCTAGTTTTTCACATTCTAACTATTTTACGTCTAACTTCTCAACCAAACCTTCTTCAATTTGCTTTACCTCTTCATTTTTCACTTTCAAGTCGATGAGATCTTGTGAAAGCTTTGCCTTTGTCTTCTCATCTTCTTGTACTTGAGTATTCAATCTTAAGTTCTTCTTTCTAAGCCTTTTCAACTCTTCAAGAGCAAGAACAAGTTCCTCTTCTATGTCAACTATGGCTTCCTCTTCATATATGGATCTTTCTCTTCTTGTTTTCAACAACAAGAGCATCTTCTATGTAAAAAAAAATATTTCTTCTCTTTCATTATCGGAGAGACTTTCATCACTATTTTTGGAAGAACTGATTGCTTCCTCAACATAAAGACTCTTCTTGTGCCTTTGAAAAATCTTCTTCTCATGCTTGCTTTGATCATGCCTCTTTTTATTTTCATGATAAAATTTTCTTTCCTTATTTTTCTTGTATTCCTCTTCTTCTTCACTGCTACTACTTCCAACTTGTGGGTACTAAGCTACATAGTGACCAATGTTACCACAATTAAAACATTTCACATTATGCTTACCTTTGTGTTTTCTTGGTCCCTTCTTATTTCTTCATACAAAATTAGCTTCTTATCCACTACTCAATTCTTCACTTGATTCTGATTCTTTATTCTTTATACTCTTTGAAGCTTTAAATGTGGCCTCCTATTTGGATGTTTGATTTTTTTCAGTCCTCATCTCATAAGCTGTAAGAATTTTGTGTAGCTCATTCATGCTTAAGGTTTTAAGATCCTTCATTTCTTCAATCATCGAGATCTTTGCATCAAACCTCATGGGAAGTGGCCCTCATATTTTTTGAACAATCTTAGAGTCATCAATACTTTCTCCAAGTTCATGAATTGTGTTGAAAATTTCATCAACATGGAGTAGATATCTAGCAATATCTTCCTCATATTTCATCTTCAAGTCTTTGAGCTTCCTCATGTGGGTTTGAAGTTTTGCCATTTTAATCTTATCATATCCTTGATATGTTCTTTGTAACTTATCCCATATTTCTTTTGCTGAGGTGCATTGCATGACTTTCACAAACTCTGATTCACATAACCCACCTAATATTGCATTCATTGCCTTGGCATTGTTTTCAAATGGTTTCTTGCCAATTTTATCCATGGGAGGGGTTGCAAGTGGTTTGAACCCATCCACAAAAAATTGCCATATATCATAGCCATGTACCATCAAATAGGTTCGCATAATCAAACTCTAGAAAGTATAGTTAGTCCCATTGAATAATAGAGACCTACTTGATGAAAAACCTTCTTGGTAAGCCATGTGTATTTTTATAAGATCTTCCTTTAAGTGGTTAGGATTTTATGAACGAACCGCTTTGATACCAATTGAAGAAACACATGCTTATACTGAGGGGGTGAAAAGTATAAGATAAAACTTTCCTTTCCAATAAATAATTGTAATTATATGAATGAAATAATAAATCAATGCACAAAATCCACACATAAGAGACAAGAGTTTTACGTGGAAACACCCTCTCGAGAGAAAACCTTAGCAAAATATTGGTTATATTTTTATCAATAAAAGTTCATGGGCACCAACCCATACGAGACACCAGTCCCCTTGTTACAAGTTCATGGGCACCCACCCACATGAGACACCAATCCTCTCATACATGTTTGTGGGCACCAACCCATAGGAGATACCAATCCTCTTATTCAAGTTCGTGGGTACCAACTTGTTAATTTCACCCAATTGTGAAATTGCACTCTCCCTTAGGATTTGCATTCAAAATCCCCTCTTGCAAAGAATTTAAACAAACTTCTCCAAGGTCTCCACTATATTAGCATTTGCATATGTGTATTAGTAATCTCAAATAAATATGTATCAATTTAATGCTTGGAACACCTTAGTGATTGCAAGTAACTATAAACAAGGGGCACGTGTTGGTTTATTTTACCATGCTACTTTAATGATTTTTCATGAAACCAAAATAATGCAAATGTGGGTTGGTCCTCATATGACCACGATGTAGTGCCTTAATTCCTTTTATATTGAGGATGTTAAGGTAGATTTTATCTTCCTTATTAAGTGGATTTTAATCAAGTTTTATCTTGCATTAAATCCTATTTGAAACATGAAAGTAAATATCAAACCTATCTATGAATATGAATCATCAAATATGAATAGGGTCTTCAAATGTAGATTCTTATCATGGAAATCAAGATAGCCTTTAATGTGATTAATAAATTATCCCTCTTTAGTGAAATTAATTTTCACAAAGAGATGATTATTCATTGCTTTAAAATATAGGCTTTAAAATGTCACTTCCAATTATCCCTTTGAAATGAAATCAAATTTTCATAAAGAGGAATAATTGAATGCTTTGGAATGATAACCTTCAATGTAGTGCGCACATTACCTCTCTCGAATAAAATCAGATTTTTTATTAAGAAAGGTGCATTTATTGCTTCCAAAAATTTTAATTTGTGAAATGCCATAAAACATAACCTCTTCAATGAAATTGAAGTTTTCATGAAGGAAATATCATAATAGGCCTATGAATAAAATATAAAGCTGAAAAATTAAATTTGGCCTAAATATGAAAATTTTGAAATTTTAAAATCTGCAATAAAAACAACAACTTCGGATAATTTTTAAAAATATAAAATGACCCCGAAGTAAAAATATCTAAGTGCGTAATGGAAGTATGAAGTATACTCTATGCAGCCATGCAATCATTTTTAGATTTTGAATTTTCTTTACTTTTTATTTTAATGTCCGAAAATTAAAAAAAATATAAAAATAAAAGGGAAAATAAAAACAAAATCTAAAAAATGAAAAGTATGCTACAATCAATATGATACCATCATATTCTGGCAAAACCTAATATGTGAGATATTCCATGCATGCAACCTAACCTATTAGACCTGCATTTCACACAATCAAAACAAGTTAAGTGCTAGCTCCTAGGGTACAAAATAAGTTTCAGATTTCAAAGATTCACATGAAGTAACCAATAAAACATGCATAAACTTCATCTATAAATCCAAAATTTGAAATGGAAATATAAATGATTAAATCCAGCATGCAGAAAAAATCTCCTCCTTTCTTGCCCATAAGATGCAAATTTTTGAAAATTTATGCATTAAAAATGTTCCATTTTACAATAGCAGAATTTCTGGTTTTCCCCCAAAAACCAGTCCAAGTGGAAGGAAAAACAACTCAAAACAGGTCCAGTATAGCCCTTGTACTCAAGTCAACAACTCTGTTTTCAACAGTGTCCAACCCCCTTTCCTCCATTTTGTGAGATATTTGAAAAGGCGAAGAAAATCCTTCATTTCTGGCTGTTTATTTTCCCTGTTTGTTTCGTTTCTATTTCCAATCGTTTGGCCTTTGGTTTTCTATTTTTATTCAGCTTACATCAAACTTTTCGTTGCATTTCCTTACCTCTTTGACTGTTCATTTTCTTACTTTGTTTGCTTTGCCTCCAACATACTCATCTGTTTACTTTCATGTTCTTTGACATGTTAGTTTTCTTTTGTAATGTTTGTTGGGCCTAAATAAAGCTATCCATAGCTTTTATTTAAGGTAGGGACTTTATTCTTATAAAAAAATCATGCCTCTTTTACCACGTGATATATTGCATGCACCCAAATCTTAATAATAAAGACTATAACCCCCCCCCAAGGACCACATAATGTTTGCTTAATGGAAACTTGAATAACGTTTGGGCCTTGTGTCCTGTGAAATCATCGCATTCATCATGTGGAAATATGGGATGCTTAGTTGTAGGTAAATGATATGTCCCTACCATGGTGTCAGAAATTTAAACCATCGTATTGACCCGCTATGGGACTCTCATTGCCTTTCGCATATGCGTCCTTCCCACCGGGTGCTACTTGGATTCATCTACTTTTGGCTGTATTTATAGGTATCTATAATGAAAACGTGGCCTCCATCAATTATAACTCACACCAGGGGCCTCAAACAATGTATCCACCCTGTGTATTTTAAGTATGGAAACCATCCTTAGTTTATTCCTTGTTGGTTCATCGTCGTACGTTGACCAGTAAAAACTGTCGTGCCACCTAGTCTATGTTTGTTGCTACCCATGATATTCTTCTAAATACCCTATCACCACAAGGGTCCATGAGGTTTATGACTGTTATTTTGGAAATGTCATGGCGCTGTTTGAAACCCACACGACCATGCTTAGTCACGCATTTATCGTGTCTTCACCTATCGATCCTTGCTAAGCTATCCTCTATATTACAAAACCGTTGTCTGCTCCTCCTGGCCAATCAAAATCATGAAATTTGCGTATCCTCTATGCCCAAGTGTCTCCACCTCATCCATGATATCGCCATCTTGCTGTTATTCCACGCTGGCAGTCTTCACTATCGATCAATTTGATGATATTTCCCTTTGATTCATTTGTGGCATGGCATCTTCAATGCTCTCCAAGCATCCGTGTCCTTGTATTGGCATGTTGTCCATGTACTCGTTCGTCTTTTACTACACTGTTCGATAAAACACCGATACCGTCGCTTGGAGCTATAATTGCCTGCACCTTCTACGTTCCTAGGACCTCTATGGTGAAACCACCTACTTTTTGAGTGTACCTTATTTGGTTTCATTGTTAGACCATCTTTCGTTTGGTGACGTATCTGTGATGATGCTACACTCTGGTGTTCATGGGCACAATTTCATCCTTCTTTGTGATGAGCTATACGTGGCAACTGCCACATAAAAAATTCCTTGCACGTTGTTGGTTTATTCCATATTGAATCCATTTATTATCCGCTATTTTTGGTAAATATTAGAAACGCTCGTGTCCTTTGTTGCTTAGTCACACCATCCACTTCCAGCAAGCCTGGCGCTTCTCTCGACATCCCATGATCTTTGCATTTAGCTACCATGGGTTACGTATTGTCACATCTTCGCCCATTCGATGCTTCTAACTCGACCATGTCATTAGAAATGACGAGCACCAATATCCCTGTCAGCCCCTGCCAGTCCATGGTGTGGCTTCACTCAAGTGTGGCATCATTGTGATCGAGACCTGTACATCCTATGTCCCTGTGTTCACCTCTGCCATTGTCATTGATCCCTTCTCACACTATCATTATGCTTCCCATATCAAACACGTTCTCTCCTTGACAAATAGATTGATGTCATCTCCGTTGTTGTAGTCTATCAAATTATCGCTGTGAGATTTGCCTTTGTTTTGTTACCCTAAAGAAATACCTTCCATATTTTTGAATTGAGTGAAGATGCTATGTTCAAATTTCTAAATGCTGCCACGTCATATCCTTTATTAGACCTCCGATCGTCTAGATGTTTGGTATTGAAGGAGTGATATGTTTTGACCTCCACTGTAATGTCTTGATTACCCTGTGGAGTGGGCTTCTACCTTGATTTTTCTGATGACTATTTCTTCTACGTCTATGGGCTTCACGGTGCTCGTATCTCTTCATAGGCTCACATCACTAGACAGGCCCATACCCTTGTAGACCCTACACATTTTGATGCTTACCATAATTGTGTGGGCACCCTTCGATGTCTTAGAGGGCTACTACGTTCTTGGACTCTCGTCATTGGCCCATCGTCATGTGTACATGCCTCCATCGACATTCGGTCAAATCTTTCATGCCAAATGTTATGCCTATAATTTCTACGTATCCACCTGGTTGCGTCGTTGCCACCATGTAAACCATGTCATCTTAGTCACCGAGCTACTCTGGTCATGCAGACCATTTTTGAACCATGCTTCGAATGCCACGTTGTCCAAGTCAAAGCCCCATCACCCTACTTAGGGTTTCATCATTACTGGGATTGGCGGGTCTTCAGCTCACATCAATTATCTTGTAATATGTCCACTGTCGTTGGTTAGTCTAACACATTGAATTTTTTCCTATCAATCGAATCCATCCATGTAGGCCACCTCCTCACTATGTCATCGTGTTCGAATGTTTGGGGCAATCTCTGACTCCTTTCCAAAATCGAGGCCATCACCTTTGATATCCTGCCATGAAGCAAAGAAAATAATCAAAACATTAGTGAGTCGTGATTCGTAGGTAAAATGAAGCTTCACCTAAGCTAACACAATATAAGGACTCATTATAAACTATAATATATTTCAAACAACAAAAGGTACTATCATGAATGTTAACGTGCATGAAGAAAATGGGCAATGGATGCCCTTGTCAATATGGCCTTTATCACTTTATTCACTTTTCATTAAGAATTTTATTTTCATTACATTATTATTATTATTAATATAATAATAATAATAATAATCGTTTGTTTATTTTTTATTTTATTTTATTTTATTTTTTATATTAATATATATATTATTAATTTAAATCCAATGTCCATTATAATGAAAAATAGGGCTTTATAACACTTTCATAGACATTAAAGCTTATCCATCATGAAATAATAGGACAATGAATATCAAAACTAGCTATTCTCTAGACACCTTAAAAACATGGCAAAAGATCATCAAATAAAAGCCACACTCAAACCATCACATCAAACCCTAAGCAACAACACGATGGGGATTGTCATTGCCACACAAATTTACAAAGCAACTTAAAAGGGAAGAATCTATTGAAATTATTTCTCTAAGGACACCAAGATTCCCCAAACATCAAACAAAAATGGTGGGTTCCCAATTATTGGGACTAGTTGTGGAGCAATCACAACAAATGGCGACTCTGCTGGGAAATACTCCTAGCATTTCGATAAGAACCAAAAATCTAAAAATACACCAAACCCAAATATTAGATTTACAAGCATAAGCAATTATCCACAGAATAAAATAGACCAAAAAGACATGAACCATCGGAATAATTCAACATCAACTTAGTGTGTGTAGAGGGATTCATTCCTTATCGTCTAAAACTATTCAACATTCCATCGTCAGTTTCACATGGATGCATATGATATGCTATGGATGATCTATGCAGGCTTGGATGTATTGAACGGATGCTATAATATGAACAACCTTTTTGTAGAAACTCAAACATTCTAATACCATAAACAAACACACTAAAAATATCTAACCCTCTTAGGATCAAATGTGTGTACAGTGAATTTATTTACGAGATCAAGAGCTCAGTTATGAACCGCTACAATCCAGCCCCAGTGTGTGTGCAAGAAGACTCAAAGCTTTGGGGAATCAGATTCTCAACCTAAGTATGATGAAAATTTGACCCTATCCTTACTACTCTGATCTTTGAATTTATTACCTCACCTTGACCAAAATGGTTAAACCTGTTATGGATGAAACCACAAGGCTAGCCTGTCCATTTGAACGGTCAGAGGTCTTACTTTTAAACAAGACACATCGCCACGCATGAGCATACTCCACTGCCAGTCAAGCGTCTATAGCCCCGATGGAGGTTAGCCCCATAGTCCATGATTTTTCTTTTGATTTCTTGAATCTTGGGGATGACTACTCATCCTTCTGAGGAGACATGTAGTATGATCCTTATAATCCAATAGTCAGTAGTGTGATGGAAGCAAACTCAGAGCTTTGGGGAATCAAATTCTCAACCTAAGTATGATGAGAATTTGACCCTATCCTTACTACTCTGATTTTTTTAGCTTCAAGTATTGTGATAGTGGTGAAAACCACTATTTTATGGACTATGTTGCATGATAGGACCAACAAGGATATCCCTTTTCTCCTCACATTTTCTACCAAGGATGGTTTCAACCATTTTACCCAAGATGCTTTTAACATGTGCAAATTGTGTTTGGTTCAAGACAATTTCAGCATCAGTTCCCAATCTCAAGATCTTCTTAGTGTATATTGTGTAATGATCCTAAGAGAATTTGACATGTTTCTTAGCGTTTGTCTTTGAAATGCATATGCAAGTGAGATGCTATGTTTATGCACTATGAAATGTACCATGAAATAAAGATGAATGCATTGTTTCTTTGGAATACAGATGGAATATCTAAAATATTTTTCTCCAATTTGCAAAAATGACAACTTCACGTATCCCAAGTTTCAAACGATATTCTTAAATTTTTTTTTAGTACTCGTGGAGCCTTCTAGTACAATTCCAATGTTTTAGATTCTCCTTATCTTAGTAAACATTCATGAGGACATGAGCTGACATCTCACTCTAAAATACTAGAAAATAACCAAAACTTGGAAGCGAATGAATACAAACACACAAATCAAACTTACAAACATCAAAACAAAATCCAAACCCAAAACCAAACACGAAAACCAAAATCTATATACAAATGTACAATATGGTACAAAATGGTGCAAAATTTGGACTTATCACTTCCCTAGATCCCAAACATGATTAGAACATTTCAAAAGACATATAACGTGATACAAATGCCAAATGTTGTAGGAACCCAATGAAAAAAATATTAGACCAAACAATGCAACCAACCTCAACTCGCCCCTCTCACCATACCAATTTGATTTAGTTCCATTACCAATCCCATGGTGGAGATTCAAATCATTGAATTGATTAGACAACATTTGATGTTCAATTGTTTCTTGTCTATTATTTAATATGTCAATTTCACACTTCGATTCATCATGTAGAAATAAGATTTCATTTTTAGATATAAGATCTTGCAAATAGGAACCTATTTCTGCAAATTTTAAAACCAAATCATTTTTCCAATCTATAGGTCAATCAAATTCATGTGATCGTTTGCAAGCACATAGGATATTTATTAAATGAGCATCATCATAATTTTTTATCCTAGATTCTATTACTACTTGATTATGAACTTGATTTAATATTTCAAGCATACCAACTTCATTTTCATTCAATAAAGCAATATCATTAGTGGCATTAGGAGCAATTAAGTCAAATTATTTATCAACCACAAACTATATTTCATCATTGCTAGTATTTGAATCTAACAATCCATTAGACAAACCTTCACTTGGATTTCGAATGGTGGAACCCAAAAGGTGAGATTTTACCTTTGGCATGTTTCTGTTTATCAAACCTTTGTGAGCATTTGTAATATTTACCTTTCCTTCATGACTTTCATCATCATCGAATACCTGTTTATTAAATACACCAAAATTAGGCACCCAATTAAGAATGCATCCATCCTTTTCAAAACATAGGTCTTGTCTATCTAGGGATGGGAAAACTAACACATCTCGATGATGGATCACTTGGGTTGTTTTAGATAACATGATATTTTCAATTGGATCATCGGTTATATCAAACCCAAACCATTCAGGTTCTGAAATTTCCTCATTTTGACATGGCATAGTCATTGTCGAACCAATAAGTGGATCAAGATTTTCAATTTCTTTTTCCTCAATGAAACCTATAGAAAATGATTATCGCACTTTATTAATGGTTTTAGAATCCTTATCATTTTCCAAAACTTAATGAGATTCAAACCTTTCTTCCATTTTTTTTCAAATTGTACAGGACTTGTAATATCCTCATGTGAGGGAGCAATTGTATTATCCTACATATCAATTGATGCAAGAGTTTCATTAGGAGTTTTTGAGTGAGCATATTATTCCCATTTCTTGTTAACCATCCATACTATTTCTTCCTCAAAATATCCAAAAAATTCTTCTTCACATTCCCCTTGGTCATCATCCCTAGCATGTTGAAGGATTTGATCACCAAATTCAATCATCTCATCCGAATTTATGGAAGATCCTGATTCATCATAAGATCCAAAACCAATCCACTCTGGAATCACTTCATTGTCCAAAAGAATTTCACATTTAATATCTTCAACCTTTGTCTCACAAGGATGATTTGGAGTATCATCTAGATATGCATCTTGAGGCTTTTGTTCTTGTAGTTGAGAGATGTTTTCTTTGAGTTGTAAAACTAGCCTTTGTAATTTATCTTGCATATCAAGTGAAGCAAGTGCTTCGTTAGAAATAGGGGTGAAGTTCTCCAATTTATTCCACCAACAATGATCATCTTCCAAAATTGGGGTGTGATGTTCAACTATATCTTCACATTCTTCCAATTTATCAATGGGTTGATCTTCAAACTCACCTTCACCTTCCTTAGATGGTTCAATCATTTCCAAAAGCGGGTTACTCTTTGTATTCAAATTTGTAAGATTACAATTCACATTTGTAACCCAAAATTCAATTTTATCACCATTTGGAAGGTGTGGGTTTTCTTGGTTATCATTGTCAACAATATCATCCAAAATATCTTTCGAGAATAAGTGGTGAAATTCTATTATATTTTTGAATTCATTTATTGATTTACTTCCAAACTCATTTTCAACCACTTTTGATGATTTAGGGGTTTCTAAAATGGGATCACACCAATCCTCACTAATAGATCTTGGCTTTGAGAATTGCACATTCTCTTGGATAGAGTCTAAGATGGTTGTTGTATTTGGACATTCAACTTCATCCCATATATTTTTCACCTCAGGGTTAGACAATGGTGATTGGTCCATCTTCTTTCTCATCAAAATAGCCCGTTGTTTTAATTATTTCATGGCATCATAGACTTTATGCAAAGATGGGTCACCAAGATTTTCCCTTAAAATTGTAGTCAATCCGGGTTGTATGGCTCCCATGTATACTTCAATAGATTTCTCTTTTGAAATGATGAAAAGGGGCACCACTTCAGTATACAAATTATGAAACCTATCGTTGAATTCACGTAAGGACTCATTAGGTTTACTAGAGATAGAGACAAATTGATTTAACATCCACACAGGGTCAACTTGTTTTTCAAAATGGCTAGTGAATGTTGATTCTAGTTGAGCCCAAGAAGTAATGGAATCTGTTGGTAGGTGTATGTACCACTCATATGCAACCTCATCCAAAGTGTATGAAAATATTCTACAAGGAACATCTCCTTTCCATATTTGCAATTGCCTTAAGGTATCCTTATATTTTTTAATATGTCCCTTAGACGAGGTCACCTCATGCTTAAACATAGGTAAATGATTTTCTACCCCTTGAGGAATTTGATGAGTAGGCCTATCCAATTGATGATAATAGCCAGTTATCCACAATGAAATTTGTTCCCTAGTTAGAAAAACAGATGCCATTAGTGAAACTCAAAGGATAACTTCAAAACCAATTTGTTAGTCAAATAGAGATATCTTACAAATAAGCATAAAATGACTAACCATTCTCAAATATGTAACATATGAATCATCATGTTAGCAATCAACCAAGAGATATGTATCCATTAAATCATGAAATTGAAGAACATTATCAAATTTACAAATAGATTAGTATTACTACATAATCAAGTAGAGAATATTAGAATCAATGAAAGTAATCATATGGAAATAAAACCTTGTTAGTCAAGACCAATGTTTTAAAATAAATATTTCAAGTATCATGAACAATTTAGCATCTAAATAGAAATAACATAAATCCATTCAAATCCTCCTAGCTCCCAAAGTGTTGAGTGCCAAAGGATGCCAAAGATGCTAATAAAATGAACTTGAAATATTTAGCAATTAAAACTCTTGAGTAACCATGAACAATCCAAAAGCGTTAGATCAGTGAAAACTAATTCATAAATTGCTTAGCATAAATAAAATAAAGTAAACCAATTCATGCCCTTCTTCTAGCGCCATAATTTTGAGTGTTAATTTCACCCAATTGTGAACTTGCGCTCTCCCTTAGGATTTGCATTCAAAATTCCCTCTTGCAAAGAAGTTAAACAAACAACTTCTCCAAGGTCACCGCTATATTAGCATTTACATATGTGTATTAGTAATCTCAAATAAATATGTATCAATTTAATGCTTGGAACACCTTAGTGATTGCAAGTAACTGTAAACAAGGGGCACGTGTTGGTTTATTTTACCATGCTACTTTAATTATTGTTCATGAAACCAAAATAAAGCAAATGTGAGTTGGTCCTCATATGACCATGATGTAGTGTCTTAATTCCTTTTATCTTGAGGATTTTAAGGTAGATTTTATCTTCCTTATTAAGAGGATTTTAATCAAGTTTTATCTTGCATTAAATCTTATTTGAAACATGAAAGTAAAGATCAAATATGTCTATGAATATGATTCCTCAATGATGAATAGGGTCTTCAAATGTAGATTCTTATCATGGCAATCAAGATAGCCTTTAATATGATTAATAAATTATCCCTCTTTAGTGAAATTAATTTTCACAAAGAGATGATTATTCATTGCTTTAAAATAGAGGCTTTAAAATGTCACTTCCAATTATCCCTCTTAAATGAAATCAAATTTTCATAGAGGAATAATTTAATGCTTTGGAATGATAACCTTCAATGTAGTGCACAAATTACCTCTCTCGAATAAAATCAAAATTTTTATTGAGAAAGGTGCATTTATTGCTTCCAAAAATGGTAATTTGTGAAATGCCATAAAACATAATCTCTTCAAGAAAATTGAAGTTTTCATGAAGGAAATGTCATCATAGGCCTTTGAATAAAATATAAAGCTGAAAAAATTAAATTTGGCCCAAAAATGAAAATTTTGAAATTTTAAAATCTGCAATAAAAATAGCAACTTTGGATAATTTTTAAAAATACGAAATGACTCCGAAGTAAAAACGTCTAAGTGTGTAATGGAAGTATGAAGTATACTCTACGCAGCCATGCAATTATTTTTGGATTTTGAAATTTTTTTACTTTTTATTTTAATGTCCGAAAATTAAAAATAAAAAGTTAGAAAATAAAAACAAAATCTAAAAACTGAAAATGAAAGCTGAAAATGCAAGGTATAATACAATCAGTATGATGCCATCCTATTCTGGAAAAACCTAAGATGTGAGGTATTCCATGCATGCAACTTAACCTATCAGACTTGTGAGGTATTTCATGCATGCAACTTAACCTATCAGACCTGCATTTTGCACAATCAAAATAAGTTAAGTGCTAGCTCCTAGGGTGCAAAATAAGTTTCAGATTTCAAAAATTTGCATGAAGTAACCAATCAAACATGCATAAACTTCATCTATAAATCTGAAATCTGAAAGGGAAGATAAACAATTAAATCTAGAATGCAGAAACAATCTCCTCCTTTCTTGCCCATAAGATGCAAATTTATGAAAATTTCTGTATTAAAAATGTTCCATTTTACAATAGCAAAATTTTTGGTTTTCCCAAAAAAGTGGAAAGAAAAACAACTCAAAACAGACCGAGTATGGCCCTTGCCCTCAAGTCTGCAACTCTGTTTTCAAAATTTTCCAACCCCCTTTCCTCCATTTCGTGAGATATTTGAAAAGGTGCAGAAAACCCTTCATTTTTGGCTATTTGTTTTCCCTGTTTGTTTCGTTTCTATTTTCAAGCATTTGGCCTTTGATTTTTTGTTTTTATTCAGCTTACATCAAACTTTTCGTTGCATTTCCTTACCTCTTTCACTGTTCATTTTATTACTTTTTTTTTTTTTTTCTTTGCCTCCAACATATTCATCTGTTTACTTTCATGTTCTTCGACACGTTAGTTTTCTTTTGTAACGTTTGTTGGGCCTAAATAAAGCTATTCATAGATTTTATTTAAGGCAGGGCCTTTATTATTATTAAAAAAATCATGCATCTTTTGCCACGTGATATATTACATGCACCCAAATCTTAATAATAAAGACTATAACCCCCCCAATGGCCACATAATGTTTGCTTAATGGAAACTCGCATAACGTTTGGGTCTTGTGTCCTGTGAAATCATCACGTGCATCATGTGGAAATATGGGATGCTTCATTGCAGGTAAATTATATACCCCTACCATGGTATCATAAATTTAAACCGCCGCATCGACCCGCTATGGGACTCTCATCGCCTTTCACATACGCATCCTTCCCGCTGGGTGCTGCCTGGGTTCATCTACTTTTTGGCTGCATTTATAGGTATCTACAATGAAAACGTGGCCTCCATCAATTATAACTCATGCCAGGGGCCTCAAACAACATATCCACCCTGTGCATTTCGAGTATGGAAACCATCCTCGGTTTATTCCTTGCTAGTTCACTGTCGTACGTTGACCAGTCAAAACTATCGTGCCACCTACTCTATGTTTGTTGCTGCCCACGATATTCTTCTAAATACCCTATTGCCACAGGGGTCCATGAGGTTTACGACTGTGATTTTGGCATTGCCACGACGTTGTTTGAAACCCACATGACCATGCTTAGTCATGCGTTTATCGTGTCTTCATCTATCGATCCTTGCTAAGTTGTCCTCTGTAATACGAAACCACCGTCTGCTCCTCTTGACTAATTGAAATCATGAAATATGCGTATCTGCTATGCCCAAGTGTCTCCACCGCATCCACGATACCACTGTCTTACTATTCTTCCACACTGGCGATCTCTGCTACCGACCCGTTCGACAATATTTCCCTTTGATTCATCTATGGCGTGGCATCTTCGATGCTCTCCAGGCATCCATGTCCTTGTATTGGCATGTTTTCCATGTACTCATCCGTATTTCATTGTGTTGTTCGATAAACTGTTGAGACCGTCACTTGGTGCTGTAATTACCTGCACCTTCTACGTTCCCAGGACCTTTACGGTGAAACCACATACTTCTCGGGCATACCTTGTCTGGTTTCACTATTAGATCATCTTTCATCCGGTGTCGTATCCATGATGATGCTACACTCTAGTGTTCATGGGAACCACACCATCCTTCTTTGTGTTGAGGTATACGTGGTGACCTCCAATTTAAAACTTCCTTGTGCATTGCTGGCTGACGCCACACTGACTCCGTTTATTATTTGCTATTTTTGGTAAATTTTAGAAATGCCCGCGTCCTCTATTTCTTAGCCATACCATCCGTTGCCAGCAATCCCAATGTCCCCTGATCTTCGCATATAGCTATCGCGAGTTCCACATTGTCACATCTTCGTCCATCCGATGCTCTTGACTCGACCACATCATCAAAAATGACAAGCACCACTATCCCTGTCAGCCCCATCCAATCCATGGTGTGGCTTCACTCAAGTGTGGCATCATTGTGATCGAGACTTGTACATCCTAATTCACCTTTGCTATTGTCATTGATCCCTTATGACGCTATCATTGTGTTTCCCACGTCAAATGCGTTCTCTCCTTTCCAGATAGATTGACATCATCTTTATTGCTGTAGTCTATCAAACTACCATCGTGATATTTGCCTTTGTTTTGTTACCCTGAAGAAATACCTTCCGCATTTTTGAATTGAGTGAAGATTCTACATTTAAATTTTCAAATTCCGCCACATCATCTCCTTTATTGGGTCTCCGATCGTCTAGATGTTTGGCATTGAAGGAGTGCTGTGTTTTGACCTCCACTACAATGCCCCGATTACCCTGTGGAGTGGGCTTCTACCTTGATTCATCTGACGTCTATTTCTTCTACGTCTACGAGCTTCATGATGCTCGTATCTCTTCATAGGTCCATGTCACTAAACATGCCCATGCCCTTGTAGACCTTGCACCTTATGATGCTTATTGTCACTATGTTGGCACCTTTCGACTTCTTAGCTGGATAATACGTTCTTGGACTCTCGCCATCAGGCCATCGTCACTTCTACATGCCTCCATCGATATACGATCAAACATTTCACGCCAAATGTTATGCCTGTACTTTCTATGTATCCACCTGGTTGCACCGTTGCCACCATGTAAACCATTTCATCTCAGTCGCTGAGCTACTCTGGTCATGCAGACCTTTTTTGAACCATGTTTTGAATGCCATGCTATCCAAGTCAAAGCCCCATCACCCTGCTTAGGATTTCGTCATTACTGGAACTGGCGGGTCTTCAGCCCACACCAATTATCTTGCAATATGTCCATTGTCGTTAATTAGTCTAGCACATTGAATTATTGCCTATCAATCGGAGCTGTCCACGTAGGCTGCCTCCTCGCTATGTCATCGTGTTCGAATGTTTAGGGTAATCGCCGACTCCTTTCCAAGATCGAGGCCATCACCTTCGATATCCTGCCATGAAGAAAATAAAATAATCAAAATATTAGTGAGCCATGATTCGTAGGTAAAATTAAGCTTCACCTAAGCTAACACAATATATGGACTCATTATAAACTATAATATATTTCAAACAACAAAAGGTACTATCATGAATGTTAACGTGCACGAAGAAAATGGGCAATGGATGCCCTTGTCAATATGGTCTTTATCACTTTATTCACTTTTCATTAAGAATTCTATTTTCATTACATTTTATAATAATAATAATCAGTTTGTTTATTTTTTATTTAATTTAATTTAATTTTATTAATATATATTATTATATAGCACATAATAATATATATAAATTATTAATTTAAATCCAATGTCCATTATAATGAAAAATTGGGCTTTATAACACTCTCATAGACATTAAAGCTTACCCATCATGAAATAATAGGACAATGAATATCAAAACTAGCTATTCTCTAGACACCTTAAAAACATGGCGAAAGATCATCAAATAAAAGCCACAATCAAACCATCACATCAAACCCTAAGCAACAACATGATGGGGACTTTCATTGCCACACAAATTTACAAAGCAACTTAGAAGGGAAGAATCTATTAAAATTATTGCTCTAAGGACACCAAGATTCCCCAAACATCAAATAAAAATAGTGTGTCCCCAATTCTTGGGGCTAGTTGTGGAGCAGCCACAACACAACCCACATGAGACACCAATCCCCTTATACAAGTTCATGGGCACCAACCCATAGGAGACACCAATCCCCTTATTCAAGTTCATGGGCACCAACCCACAGGAGACACCAATCCCCTTATTCAAGTTCATGGGCACCAACCCAAAGGAAACACCAACCCCCTTATATAATTTCATGGGCACCAACCCACAAGAGACACAAATCTCCTTTTGTTCATAAATATGGTCCAAAACTCTGCTCATGTCTACTCAAAAATCTGATCAATATCTGTTCATTATAATCCCTGATGTACCTTACTTTTACTCTTTAAATTCTTCAATTTTCTTGAGTTTGCTTTCTTCAACTAAAAGTAATTCAGACATATTCTAACCAAAATTATTTTAACTTCATGAATATATAGAGGATGATATGAACTAGTGTAGAAAGCTTCAAATGGCCAAAATGTTCTTCACATTCATTAAGCCTGTCGCTTCCACATATTTTACATTTATTACATTTTAAAGGTAGCCCAAGTCTAGCACTAGATAAATTACTTGCGTGTTGAATTGGGTACGCTAATACCTTACTTCCACTCTTTTGTACTTCTACGTTATGAAGCACTTTTCAAGCCCTTCAAATTATGAATTTCAACCTTTTATTCTTGCCATACCCTTGCCAAATGATACATGAATAATATCCAAGCTTTGTTGCTATTAATTAGTATATAATGCTTTAGATTAATTAAATCAAACTCTTTAAATATCAATGCTCCTTATATCTCCTTTAATCAAAATAAATAAACTTTTAAACTTATTCCTTATGTCTTCAAACTTTATAAAGTTCAATAATTTGTACCTTTTAATATGTGCTCACTCAAATCCAAGTCCAAAGATAAACTTATATAGCTAGTCCATCTCCTCACATAATGATTGTCCTACTTCTCTTCTTCTTGCCCAGTCCCACCGTCTCTACTGACCTCCAATTAGAAGATGTCCTTGGCATCGTTGCTGCAATTCTCATGCTCAACTCCACTTTCATGACACAACGTGGTGATATTCACTGGTCAAAATCCTTGGATAGAAATGACGTTCTTGTTGGTAACGAATCTACCTAGTTATAAAGTCTATGCCTTATGCGCCCTAGACCCAACCAACATTTAAAGGCTAGAGAAAAGAAATGTTCTCCAGGTCAATCTCTAGAGAGGGTTGCCTCCCTTACTAAATCCTACACCGATTAAAATTTTAGGGTAAAAGGAAATAAATAGGGAAATATGGCTATAATCTAGCAGTATAGGATGGGGATATACTAACAACCAAATTTTCACCAAGCAATTAGCAGCATGCAACAAAAATACAAGCACAAAAACTTCTAACAGTTATGCAAGAAAATAACCCCAAAGTGCATTTCAGTGTTCACTCCCTCACTAGCAAAGACTAAATTTAGAAGCAAAATTTACTCACAATAAATAATGGAAATGAAAGCCTTCAAAAATTACATAGAAAATTATCAAATGCAAAATCACTCGAAGAACCAGAAGCCAAAGCATTTCTATTGATGTAGAAAACTTAGAGTGTTTTTCTACAGAGTGTCCATCCTCCCTTTTACAATTAAAATGATTAGTATTTACAGAGGGATTGCACCTTTGTCATTTAATGCATATACAACAAAATTATGGTAGATCAAAAACCAACGAGAATAATTTCCTCCTCGACATTAGTGCTATTTTGGTCAAGGAAACCATAATCTAGATTTGGTGGGAGAATCACACTAAGAAGTCAGTAGGATTAAATGCTAAGAAGAAATATTGATTGTTGGTGCGTTGGGACACAGTAAAATTGTCTAAAAATTGAGCATTCGATCGTTGAATTCGTTTTGCCTTGCACCTTGGAAATCCACTTTCGCTAGGAAAGTCCACCGAGCATTAAATCTGCTTTGAAAATTGACAAGATTGATAGTCCATGCATTGGAAATAAACAAGAATTGTCTCTAAAATTGCAACATTGAAGCAAAAATTCTGAAAGTGCTACTTGTATTGCTCCAAGAATTAAATTCTATATTTCTTCACCTCTATCCCAAAAAACCTACAAAATTGTGCCTTTGAAAGCAGTGTCTCTGTGAATTTAAGGTCAAAAATTTGATTTCACCCAAGAGCTGTTGAACTAAGCGTGACACTGAGATGGGGGTGAATCAGTGTATATAAAAAATTTAATCCAACTACGAAATCAAATCAAAACAAGCAATCACACAAACATGCATCACATAACACCATATTTATAGTGGAAATCTGATGTGGGAAACCACTATGCCAATGGACTGTTTGGAATCCCATCCAAATACAACCTCAAATTTTTTTTGTCTTTACAATATTTTTGTAGCACCAACTACAGGGAATGGCACCAACCAACCCAAAATTTAGAAGCACCAACTACAAGGAGCACCAATCCCTATTGCCAAGCACCGACCCGACAAATTTAAAAAGCTCTGATAAAAGTATTAAATCTCATCAAAAGAACCTGAGTGGTCTAGCTCACAAATATTATTCTCTAAAATATTATGTCTAACCTTTTCATTCTTCTCAGCTCTACACATTGATTATCTCATATCTTGCATATTTTTTCAATCAAAATGCTAAAGAAAAAAATTCTTCACAACATGCACCGACAGTCCTTTCTTCAAAAAAACCCCATTCTCCCTTTTATTTTAAAACATATATATGCTTCACATAAAAAACACATCTCTTTTTTTTCAGTTACACAAAAGTACCACTCAATTGTTACATTTTTAGAAACTGCCAAAAATGCCAAAAAAAGCTGATAGGGCTTTTTGTAATAGTCATAACTTCCTCCTAAAACTTCCAAACAGGCTAAAAATTGAAACATATATTCTTGGATAAACCGACTACCTTCAGTTTAAATTTTAGATTTTAACTCTTCATGTATTATTCGCAGTACCTTCGACAAAGTGGCCTCTGACGCTGATTTGACACCTGCCACAAACTAAAAAAGTGCTCTAGAGCCATTTTGCAATGCTCATAGTTTCTTCTTCTAGACTCTGTTTGGACTAAAATTTAAAACTTAAGCTCTCAGTATATCCAACTACCTCCACTAAAAACTTTGAGATCCAATTCCTCATGGATTGCTTAATATTCCTCCCGCAAAGTGGCCTCTAACGTAGATTTTACAACTGTCCAACTAAGTGCAAAATTGTCCAACCAAGTACCGGTGATGCAAACGATCAATCCAAACATCGTGCTAACACCCCCAACACTATTATAACATGTTTCCCAGCATGCCAACATGCTTCGACCTGTCCGACCATGCACTGCAAGCAAGGAGCACACATTTTTGATAACTTTTGCTACTTTGACAACTTCTTGACGATTTTTGCAACTTTTGTAAATTTGCACGAACAACCTGTAACAACTTCACCCGAACATCAAAAACATCCTCATAAGCATTGAACACCACTGTACATACTCCAAATAACCTTCGAACAACTGTCCACTGCATCAACCTGTCCATCTGAGTGTGTTGACAACAATGACAATACTGTCATTGCACCTTGTTCAACAATCTCCCCCTTTGGAATTGTTGGCAACACACAATTTCCTGTAACTATTCTCCCCCTTTAAAAAAAATACCAAAGGGCTATTGTAAACTCCCCCTGAGTCCATGCACAACATTCTCAGGTAAAAATTATTACACTTAGCAAGAATCACAAACATGAGCAAAAAGATAAACAAAGACACAAATGCTCCCCTTGAGAATGTGGCCCCGATAGCTAGTCAATGCTTGGGAAGTGTGACCACTCCCAATTTCTTGTGAAGGTACTCAAAGAATTCCTTGGGAAATGGTTTGGTGAAGATATTCGCTACTTGCTCTATTGTTGGAATAAAATCCAACTTAACCTCACCTTCCACAACTTTCTCCTTCAAAAAATGGTACCGAATAACAATATGTTTTGTGCGAGAATGCATAACCGAATTCTTTGAGATATTGATTGTACTTGTATTGTCACACATGATCGAGATGGGCTCACTAAAATTTATTCCAAGAACCTTCAAAGTTTGTTTCATCCAAAGTATGTGTACAACATGATGTCACTGTAATATACGCTACCTCTACTGTGGATAATGAGACTGAATCCTGATTTTTGCCATGCCACACAACAAGATTATCATCAAGATAGAATACACCTTCACTAGTACCATTTTCGTCATCTACATGTCCTACCCAATCTGCATTTGAATACGCAATAAGGGTGAAGTCCTTACCTTTCGAATACCATAACCCATACTCCATAGTATCCTTGAGGTATCAAAAAATACTCTTCGCTGCTGTCACATGAGTCTCCTTGGGACTAGCCTGAAATCATGCTACAATGCATACTGCCTGCAAAATATCTAATCTAGTAGTTTTCAAGTATAGTAAGCTCCCAATCATGGATCTATACATAGTTTGATCAACAAGTTGAGATTTGTCATCCTTGCTCAACTTGCAACCTGTCATCATGGGAGTGCTAACTCGCTTGCAATCCTCCATTGTGAACTTTTTCAGCATCTCTTTCACATATTTAATTTGAGAAATAAATATTTCCTTCTCCTTTTGATTAACTTGCAATCCGAAAAAATACCAAAGTTCACCAATCATTGACATTTCAAACTCTTTATGTAGCTTATTTAATAAATATTTATACAACTCATATTTGCTGCTACCAAATATGATATCATCTACGTATACAACAACAATAATATGATGACCATTTTCTATTTTGACATACAAATTACTGTCCACCATACCTTTCTTGAACCCTTGTTGAGTAAGATAATTGTCTAGCCTTGCATACCATGATCAGGGTGCCTGTTTTAAGCCATATAACACTTTCTTCAACTTTCAAACCAAGTTGGAATCATCACCAAGCTGAAAACTATCTGGCTGCTCAATATAAACCTCTTCTTCAAGTTTCCCATTCAAAAATGTTGATTTCACATCCATTTGATAAACTTTGAAATTCTTGTAAACTGCTAAAGCAAGAAACATTCTAATTGCCTCTAGTCTGGCCACAGGTGCAAAGGTTTCCTCGAAGTCAATACCTTCAACTTGTGCATACCCTTTGCATACCAATCTTGATTTATTCTTGAATACCTGTCCATATTCATTCAATTTGTTTTGAAAGACCTATTTAGTACCAATTATATTTTTATTTGCGGGTCTTGGAACTAACTCCTAAGTGTTATTTTTCTTGATCTGATCTAATTCTTCATTTATTGCCTTTACCCAAATTTCATCTTTGCTTGTTTTGGCAAAAATTTTGGGCTCAATGCTGGATAGTAAAGAGTAGTTACTAATATTCTTCTTGTCTGAATACCAACTGTGGGATCTCCAATTATTTTCTCTCTAGGATGTTCTTTTTGCTAGCTACCTATTTTGAATTTCTTGTTTTCTTCCAATTTTGAATCACTTTTTTGAATCCTCTGAGTCAATTCTTGGTTTCTTTTCCATTTCCTCTTCCTCATATCCTTCAATGACCTTTTTATAAATTGGGTAGTTATCTTCATAAATAATTACTTGTTCCATCTCTTCATCAACTTTAACATCGACACTTTCCACAATTTTTCTAAGCCTCTTTTTGTAACATTTGTAAGCTTTGATTTTTGACGAATAACCAAGAAAAATACCTTCATCCGCTCTATCTTCAAACTTACCAAGGTTTTCTTCATTTATTTTGATGTAACACTTGCTGCCAAAAACTTTAAAATATCTTGTTGTTGCATTTTTACCGAACCACAACTCATAAGGAGTTTTGCTTTCATGTGTCCTCAACATGCACCTATTTTGGCTGTATACCGCAGTATGAACTACCTCTTTCCAAAATCTCTCTACTACTTTTCTCTCAGTCAACATAGTCTATGCCATTTCCTGCATTGTCCTATTCTTTCTTTCTACCACACCATTCTGCTGAGGTGCCCTGGCTGCTGAAAACTATCTCCTGATGCCATATTTTTCACAATACTCTATGAAATCCTCTAAAATGAACTCTCCTCCTCTATCTGACCTTAAAAATTTAATCATTTTTCCTGTTTGATTCTCAACCTGGTTTTTGAAAACCTTGAACATCTCAAAAGCTTCCGATTTATGCTTCAAAAATAATACCTATGTCATCCTGGAATAGTCATCTATACACAACATGAAATATTTGTCATCGTTTATGCTTTGCATTCTCATGGATCCACATAAATTAGTATGTACTAGTTTCAAAGGTTTTCTTATGTAGTACTCTTTTGTTTTAAATAAGACTCTAGTTTGCTTCCCTTTTTGACATGAAGCACAAATTCTATTTGATGGTTTACCAATGGTGGGAATATCTCTCACTGCTTTCTTTGAACCGATTTTTACTAGATTGTCAAAACTAATATGACCGAGCCTCTTGTGCCACAACCAATTCTCTTAGTCCTGTCCAATCAAGAAAGCTACTTCTGTAGTCTTTGAGAGAGTGTACAAGTTTCTATATGTCCTTGATCCAGCTACTATCAACTTCCCACTATTTTTCTTTTCAATTTCACAACCCTGCTTCTTAAATATCACATCATGACCTCTATCACAAATCTGATTTATGCTCAACAAGTTATGCTTTAGACCAACCACAAACAAGACTTATTTTGACCTAATTTTTTTTGTCATTGATCTTAAATGAACCTCTACCAACTATCTTAGCTCCATCATTGTTTTTGAATTTCACTGAACCACCTTCATGTTGCTGCAACTTCTCAAACTTTTTTTTGTCACCTGTCATATGACTGGAGCATCCACTATCAAGTATCCATGATGCATATTTTTTTTGTGCTTTAAATATCTTATGTACGATCAAGGATTCCTTTTCTTCCTTAGGTTTCTCTTTTTTTTCCACTCTGGTTTGATTACAGTTTTGGGCTCTTTTTTTGGCTTTTATTTTTCAGTAGCTTGTTCATATTTTTTTGGGAAATTTTCTATTGTCTTATTCCATTTGGCTGAAATTTTCTTCCCTAAAATTGATTTGATGCAAATGTACTTCTACAATTTCATACAATATGCCCAAAGTTATGACAGTTATAACATTCTACTGCATAATCCATCAAAGGTGAAAAAGCATTTCTACTAGCAAAATTCCTTGGTCCTACATTATACTTACAATATGAAATCTTATGTCCATAACCATTGCATTTAAAATAGTAACCAAAAAAGGGATGATTGAACCTGGGTGGTGGTCTTTGCCATGTTGTTGTAGGAGCCATAAATCTTCTTTTTCTTTGATGTGTGACATTTGTGAAACCATCATTTTCAATTCTCCTTTCGTGCCTTGCATTATTGCTTTTCTTTGCATGATTTGTTTTTATTGATTAAACTATTTATTTTCTTCATTATTTGTGGATTCTTCATTTGTGGCCTTTGATCCATTTGATGATTCTCCTTTGTCAAAACCCAAACCAAATTTGATGCTTGTAGTCTTTTGGTTCTTTATGATATTATCCAACTTCATAGAACTCTCTTCACGTTTGTGATAAAAGCTAATTTTTTGATTCATCTCTTCTAGCTGCATCCTTAAACCAACAATCTCTTCTCCTAACTTGCTACAATAATCTATTTTATGGTTATTTGCACTTTGAGATCTTTGGAGATCTTCTTGTATTCTTCTATCTACACTTTCAAACTTGTTATGATTTCATTTGCATCCTCAAGCTTTCTTGAAATTTTCTTATTCATTTTTCTTTGTCTTCAATTCATCCAAAGCTGTAATTAGTTCCTCTTCCAAATTTACTTCTGCGTCAATTTCTTATTCATCACATTCTTGTTATTTTTTTGGTTTTTCTTCTTCAAATGCCATGAAAAGAGCTTCACCTATTTATTTTTCAGAATCCTCACTGGAGTTGTCTTCTGATGAACTAACCTTCTTGGAGATGAAACTTTTCTTCTTGAAGTTGCCTTTTCTAAAATTTGACTTTTTCTTCCAGTCACTTCTTTCTATGTGCGATCCTTCATCACTCTATTCTTCTCATTAAGTGGACATTTAGATGCAAAATGCCCAATGCCTCCATAATTGAAACATTTAAATGGTAACTTTCCTATGTATTTTCCTTTTCCCCTTTTTAGTTTTCGAACAAAGTTTGCTTCCATTTCATCTGATGTCTCTTCTTCCTTGGATTCTTGTTTTGATTTTATATTTTTCTAGGCTTTAAAAGTAGCTTCTCTATTTGTGGGTTTAGATTTTCCTATTCTCATCTCATATGCAGTCAAAGAACCATGCATCTCATACATACTAAAATAATTTAGATCTTTAGCTTCTTCTATAGCTAAAACTTTAGAATCAAATATTTGGGGAAGGGACCTTAATACCTTTTTCATGATGATAAAATATTTTATTTCCTTGTCGAGTCCTCTAATCGCATTAATGACTTCATTAACTCTCAACATATATGCCTCTATATTCTCATCCTCATTCATCTTTAATCCTTCGAACTGAGCTTGATGTGTTTGTAACTTGGCCTCCTTGATCTTAACGTCTCCTTCATGAATGCTCTTCAGCTTTGTCCCATATTTCCTTTACCTTTTTACAACCCATAATATTTACCAGTTCATTGTCCACTAATCCACACATGATAGCATCTTTGCTTTTGAGTCATTCTCAAACAATTTCTTACTAGCAGCTTCGGTTGGAGAAGTGGTGGGTATTGTGTATCCACTGTTTACTGAATCTCAAATGTCATATCCCAAAGCATAAAGATATGTCTACATCCCGAGTCTCCAAAATGCGTAATTAGTTCCATCAAACAATGGTGCTTTGTTTGATGAGAAGCCTTCACCACCTGCCATTGTGTCACTTCCAAGATCACCATAGCCAGTTAATCCTGTTCACGAACCTCGCTCTGATACCACTTATTGAACTAAGTGTGAAACTAGGAGGGGGGATGAATCAGTGTATATTAAAAATTTAATCCAACTACGAAATCAAGTCAGGACAAGCAATCACACAAACATGCATCACATAACACCAGATTTATAGTAAAAATTTGATGTGGGAAAACCACTATGCCAATGGAATTTTTGAACTCCCATCCCAATTCAGTCTAAAAAATGTTTGGTCTTTACAATATTTTTGTAGCACCAACTACAGAGAATGGCACCAACCAACCCAAAATTTAGCAGCACCAACTGCAAGGAGCACCGACCCTTGTTGCCAAGCATCGACCCAACAAATTTAAAAAGCTCTGATAAAAGTATTAAATCTCATAAAAAAATATTGGGTGGTCTAGTTCACAAATATTCTCCTCTAAAATCTTATGTCTAACCTTTTCAATCTTCTCAACTCTGCACATTGATTATCTCACACCTTGCACATTTTTCAATCAAAATTCCGAAGAAAAAAAATCTTCACAACATGCACCGACAGTCCTTTCTTCAAAAAAAACCCATTCTCTCTTTTCTTTTAAAACATATATATGCTTCACATTAAAAAATGTAGCTATTTTTTCAGTTACACAAAAGTACCACTCAACCGTTACATTCTTAGAAACTGCCAAAAATGCCAAAAAGAGTTGATAGGGCTTTTTGTAACAGTCATAACTTCCTCCTCAAATTTCCAAACGGGCTAAAAATTGAAAAATATATTCTTGGATAAACCGACTACCTTCAGTTTAAATTTTAGATTTTAAATCTTCATGGATTATTCGCAGTACCTCCGACAAAGTGGCCTCTGACGCTAATTTTACACCTACCACATAAACTGAAAAAGTGCTCCAAAGCTATTTTGAAACACTCGTCGTTTCTTCTTCCGGAATCTTTTTGGACTAAAATTTATCAATTAAGATCTCAGTATATCCATATACCTCCAGTAAAAAAATTTATGTCCAATTCCTCACGGATTGCTTAATATTACTCCCACAAAGTGGCCTCTAACGTAGATTTTACAACTGTCCAACTAAGTGCAAAATTATCCAACCAAGTACCGGTGATGAAAATGATCAATCCAAACATCGAGCTAACACCTCCAACACTATTATAACATGTTTACCAGCATGCCAAAATTCTTTGACCTATCCGACCATGCACTGCAAGCAAGGAGCACACCTTTTTGATAACTTTTGCTACTTTGACAACTTGACAATTTTTGCAACTTTTGTAAATTTGCACGAACAACCTATAACAACTTCACCCGAACATCAAAAACATCCTCATAAGCATTTAAAACCATTGTACATACTCTGAATAACCTTTGAATAACTGTCCACTGCATCAACCTGTCCATCTGAGTGTGTTGACAACAATGACAATACTGTCGCTACACCTTGCTCAACAAGAGCGAGGCAAAACAACATTTTTAGGGTAGTAACGAGCGACAACACAACTTGGTTCAACATATTCAAAAAAATTTCCCATCACCCATTCTTTTTTTTAGCTATTTTATTTATTTTATCCTCAGAGGATAGTGATAGAGACTTTCGCCCCCTTGGGGAGGTGATATCACCCTTAACTATTTTTTTCTTCATTGTATTGCATGGCGTAACTTTTCTACCCAAAATTGAGTTTTAAAAAACTCATTCACCCCTTGGAGAGGTGAAACCCCATGGTGCCCCCCAATAGGGGTGACTTCAATTTGATATACCATGACTTTACATTGAGAACTTTACTTTTATTTCTGCCCCTGTCGTGTTTGAAATGGGCCCCATATTGCCATTTATCTCTTTCGCCTTGACACATATTTGAAATCCCCTTTCATCCCAAAGAGGGGCGACAATGAGTTTCACCCCTCACTTGGGGTGAAAGTGCTGCTTTGACTTGCCCATGTTCGGCCCACCATGTCTTCTCTTAAATTCTTCCTTAATATATGTTTCATCCCAAAGAGTGAATGGTAGGTTCCTTTGTCTACCAGCCGAAGGGTAAAAAATAAAAATAAAAAACCTTATTTTCTTTGTTCGTCACAAAATCTCTGACGGGATTTGAACGCAGGACCTCCGCGTCCTACCCGCAGCAACTAGCCGCTACACCACGCGGCGCCGGTGAGAAGAGTGGTGACGTTCGCCGTGTTATTCCCTTCGTTTGGCGATTACAAACAAAAAAAATAAAAATAAAAACTTGTTTTTTTTTTCTTTCACCCTGGCGGGATTCGACCCCGGGACCTCTCCTTCGCAAGCAAGCAAATCAACCAACCGTGCTACCCGCTTCGGCTGGTAGACAAAGGAACCTGCCGTTCCTTATACTGTCAACTGCGACAATTTAAAAAAAAAAAAAACTGTGGATTTATCCCACATGCAGTGGGAAGACGGCAGAACAGCCTTCAAATATGCGCGAAGGCGCATAAAATTTCGATTGCCTTCGAGCAATTACTCCTCACCACTATGCTTGCTCGACCAATATGCGTTCGCCATGTATCTGCTTCAGACGAATCTGCTCTCGCCATGTGTTTCAACCAATTTTTACCACCGCACATGCTCGACCGCCTCGCCACCTTAGCGCGCCACGTCGACCGCCACGTCAGCTCACGTTTCGCCCAGTCAAGCTCTGTCAGCACTCGCCACGTGTTAGCTGCTACCACCTCAACATCCACCTTAGCTCCTCGAGCTACGTGTCCACGTCAGTTGTCACTCCGCCTGCCACGTGTCACCTCAAAAATCATGTAGCCTTAAAATTTGTGCCCAGCTCTACCACCTCCTCGATACAATCGCCAGTTCCTCGAACACGGTGCACCCTCGGGATACATGCCCAGCATGCTCGCCAGCCAGTCATCGTGCGACCTCGAGATTTGTGCCCATGCGACCTCAAGATTCATGCCCGGCACGCTTGCCCGACCAGTGCTCTGATACCAAATATTAAATTTGGACCAGGAGGTAATATTAAAAATTAACTAAATAATATTAATTAATAAACCTTGTAGAGCTATTACAATGACAACCTTAGAACATAGGCTAGAAACATTAATTTATAAGAAAGGAGAAGGGAGGAAGTCGACGGAGAGGAAAGGAAGGGAGGTTGGAGGAATAAGGGGAAAGGAAGGTGGAGGGATAAGGAGGAAGAGGGAATAAATGAGGAAATGGAGGGATAAGGGGAAGAAGAGAAAAAATAAAATAATAATATGTTGACATTATAAACTTGCCGACAATTAAACTTAATCTAGCCTAACCACTATGTGTTCACACTGCTACAGCGATGAGGAGTTTCGCCCCACTATTGGGGCAAAAGTGCTTTTTAAAATTCTTCCTTGATCCGTTGGCACTCAGACCACGTAGCACTACTTAACACTTTTATTTATGCTATGTTTCATCCCAAAGAGGGGTGCTAGGGAGTTTCACCCCTCTATTGGGGTGAAAGTACCTTTAATTTTTAACTTTAACATAGCCAACCCCTTAAAATGACTTTTTCCCTAAAAAGGGGTGACACGGATTTTCGCCCCTCAACTAGGGTGAAAGAATTTTTCTCCTTTACAACTTGAAATTTTTCACTCCTTTTGCTCCATAGGGTAAATTCACTCCTTTTAAATTATGTTTCACCTCCCAGAGGGACAAAAGGGATTTTCACCCCTCGATTGGGGTAAAATTTCTCCTTTTCTTACCTTCAAGTTTGTTCTTGAATTAAATTATGATTTTCATCTCCTTCTGATGTGAAAATTCTTTTCAAACGAAACATGGGGAGAAAGCACCTAAATTCATTGATCTTCCTCATAATTATTCTACCACTTTGAAACCAAACATTCCTTCCTTACCTTTGCTTCATTTTAAGCGAAACCATTCTTGTGCTAAGTTTTGCCTCTCGAAGAGGTGAAAAAGACTTTCACCCCCAACAAGGGGAAAAAAAAGTTGCTTCCTTTTTTTGCTAGCACTCTTGATCCTTAATTTTTTTTTCAACAAATATTTTTGTTGCATTCATGACATCCATTTTATTTATAGCAACATCAATTTAAAGAATGAAAAACTAAATATGGTGGAACCAAAATTACAATGATATAAACAACAAAGCTATAGTGCCTGATTTAAAAAAAAAAAATTATCAAAATTTTACAGTCAAAATTCAACAAAAGTTTTTAATGTGGTAAATTTGTAAAACTACCAACATTCTTGGTGGCTCACGGGGTATCCAACTTGCATGGATGCAATTGACCCGAAGCCTTGATCCATTGGGCTTAAGAGTCAGCTCCACTTGGAGCATCAAGTTGCTTACTATTCGATCTGGTAGTCTGCTTCTCTTTTTCCTTTGCTGTAGCTTCTTCCTCTAAGAGAAACATGACTTTAGCCTCATACACTACAATAGCATCGGACTAAGCCTCTATAGAAATTATCTTTGGGCCATTAAGTGAATCCAACAGATACCTAAAAATATCCATCTACCCCATATCAATGTAATTCACCTACTAACTAAGTTCCAGTAAACTAGAATTGATGTGTGTGAGCTTCCTCTTCAGGGGCAGCACATGGTATTTAGTAAGAGGCTTGTTCCAATCATCCATTTTGGAGGCATCATCAAGAAATATTCGCCCAAACTGCTTCCAGATCCTCCTTCAACAAAATATTCCCCCTATCATTAGTGAAACTAGGGAAACCATTATCAGCTACTGCATTAAAATAAGTTGCTAAAATTTCTCTCTACTACTCAATCATGTCAAGTAGCTTGTGAGACTCCTTAACCTGATCCAACCTAAAAAATATTGGCATAGTATAACTTTGGTGCTTGCCCAAGCTCAGGCCATATCACTCATGGGGTAAAATCGAATATTTATTCTACTCAGCGCCTGCATTTGTGATACCTTTACCATAAGAGGTTCCAGGTGCTCTTCACTATACTCTACTATGTTTTGACCATATGAGATGATAATATGTATTTACTAAAGGTACATGAAGACCTGTGTCACTTTTGCTGCCATGGTCTTAAAATGAACAAGCAACTGGTTGCACACCTCCTTGACTTTTTATTTCATCAAAATGAGTGTCTATGTTGCATCACAGCCAGATGATCTTTAAAATTTTGGAGTTGGTTTTTCAATGCCTCAACCTGCTAATATTCTCCTCCTTTGGCTTGCTAATGCTTCTAGATCATCTTCTCGAACTCCTCTATCATTTTCTACCAATGAGTTACCTTTGACTATGTAGATTGCAACTGTGCTCGACTTTTCACCAAAGACTCCTCTAATTCAATGATCTTAGCCTCAACCTCAAAGACGTGATTCTTATAGTGCTCACCATGTAGGAACAAGAAGCTCGTATCTTCTTGAATATTCCCCACCATCTTCATGATATCGAGATTTGTGAGGTCCTTGGTGATGATATCATAAGTATAATTATTTGGTGTCATCTCTCTCTGAGGCTTCTGGACCTAGGAAACATCTTCACTGTATGGGCCTCCATGGCATTGGGACCAAAGGAAACCTTATTCAAGGGATTTTCTAGTGCTAGAGATTCTCTTATTTTTTTACTCTTCAACCATTATGATGAACTCGGGTGAGCCTAGTTTATCTTTACAGCAATGGGTTTTTCTTGTACAATCACTATATCTGACTCAGGTAGCACCTACAACTCCAAAAATGGGGTGAAAGAGAAATGATCTAGTTGAGTATTTGGCTCGAGGGAAGTGGAAACTGGCATAGTGGAAATAGTGGAGGGAATAGAAATGGTGGTGAAAATGAATGCAAGGGGCTTGACTATAGTCATACTCGCTCGATGAGGAGCTTATGTACTTATAGCAGTAACAGAGGTTACTTGAACAGGTGATATGGGGAGTTAAAATGGATTTGGGGTAGATTCAAAAAAACTAAAAGTGTAGACACCTAAAATGCATCATGTCAAGGTGATTACTCATATGGGATATGCTAACAGACCATATGAACGATCTTGGACAGCTCTAAGGTAAAGCAGTGGTTTTTAACCACTCAATTTAGGCTGAGTTGCTTAAATCAACCTTAGTCATTGCTAACACCCATGGCTAACAAAGCTAGCTGCACCTCAGAGCTACAACTAACATCAAAGAAATTTTGGACCTAAAATTGGCCAAGATATGGGCCAACCTCAAGCTCATCGTTCAACCATAGGGACAGTGGTATCACCCAACCAAAAAAACTTCATTTATGGAGGGCTATATCAATTGAAAAATTGTACACCAATAGATGAAGATGATGATGAACCATTCACGATGAATGTGCATTATCTGTCTAACTTTGAATTCACCTCGCACTATTTCAATTGTTACCATTGGCATGGTTACAAATTAGGCTTATTTGAGCAGGGATGCAAAATTCCCATCGAACCACAGTATCAGCTACCAATTGATAGTTTTGGGTTAGGCTATCATATCCAAGGATGAGATGAGATCCTAGTAGTATCTTTATATCATCTAAATCTCGCTTTGGGGGATGATGTGCAGGGTTATGCATAGTGGCTATTTTTGTAAAATTAGCTAAAATTAGGATTTTCAAAATTTAGAATTGGCTAATATTTGGGACCCTTGACCAAGGTCCATTAGCCAAAAAAATTTGGGTGCAAATTTTTTTTGGTCGATTCACCCCAATTTTATAATAATTTGACCATTCTAAGTTTAAATTTTCAACATTGCCCTTAATAATAGTGAACCTTATACATGTGTTTCGAAACTATTCACATGGATTTTGAAGCTGATTCGAAAAATTATTATAAATATATTTTGGGTCCAACCCCTTATGCATAACCATGAGATGTGGATTTGAATCCTTATCACCCTAACCCTTCTTATTTATGAGGGAGTAATAGGTTGGTAACCTATGTATCAAAAGTACCACCAGATATGTATCACAAGTGCATCGTGGTAGAGGTAAATCAAGGAGATAATCCAAGATTTGACTTGGATAATCAAAGTCGTGAAGCTATCGATAACACAGGTATGCAGATCTAGAATTTGAGTGTAGCAAAGTCCATTGTCAAAAGTGATGGACCAAATTGCAATTCTAGAATAGAAAATGATGACCTATCCTCACCCAATGAAACTGAAACTTAATTGGCCTACCTAGACCCTCTAAATTTGCATCATCTATTACCCATGGAACAAATGGGCAAAACTAAGGAATACTTCATGGTTGATAGAAACCATGAGGAGGACACAGAGCGAGCCTATATTGGGCCCCATATTGCTAATCACTCGATTCCAGTGGGTAGCGGTGAAGGATTCATATACAACAGTGATGATGAGGATGAGATTGAGAGAGCTTATCTTAGACCTCACTATTTGTGCCATCAACATGAGCCAATTGATACCAATGAGATGTATCTATGAGTCTATCCTAGTTTGCACCTCAGATGAAGATAACCTAACATAGATATGATTTATCATATAGTCTTCCCTGATCCACCAACGTACATGGAGCTCCCCAAGCCAAGCGATCCTAATTTTGAGTCTGTCCATAGATCAAATCCAGAGATCCCCATACCCCCAAAACCACATTTTGGATATGGAAGTTCTATCAATGAAGAGTCACATACATGTGGTCCTGGAGATCTAATCCATTCCATCAATATGATCTCCATTGATTTGACCACTCCACTTTGTAATCCAACCAACCCCTCCAAACCATTGCATTTGAATATAGATGCTATTGATTGGTATCGCGTTGATTCACCACTAGAGCCTGAATATTTATTCCCTAATGAATAAATATTGCAACCTTTTTATTTTGCACCAGGCTGTGCACATGATGTTTATCATGCTAAGAGAAATTTTGATGTAGGACCTTTAAACCCAACTGATGACATCCACTTGATTCCTACACCTCACCAGCTTGAGGAGGAATCACATATGTCAATAGAGGATACCTTTGATGTGGATATCAGTAATGATCCCACTAATCCAAGGAAGGTCAAATTTGAAGAGAGTCTAACTATCGATGAGTGTGCCACACTCATCCCTCTATTGAAAGATAGACCTGATATTTTCACTTGGACATACAAGAATATGTCGAGGCTAGATCCAAAATTGGATACTCACAACCTTTCGCTAGATTCCACTAAGAAACCTGTCAAGCAGAAGCTCGGAAATATGCATCCGATAATCACTTTAATGGTTAAATATGAGCTACAAAAGTTTTTGGATGTAGAGTTCATAATTTCCATTGACTATCTAGAGTGGGTATCAAACATGGTACCTGTAGGAAAACCTTATGGAAGGATCCGTATTTGTACATAATTTAAAGATCTCAACAAGGCAACACCAAAGGATTCATTTTCATTTCCCAATATATATGCTCTTCTGGATGCAACTACGGGTCATGAGATGGTCTCCTTAATGGATGGTTTTTTTGGTTGCAATCAAAATTGTATTTAATTCAAATACTAGTACAAAACTACATTTACAATGCCATGGGGGACATTTTGCTATAAATTTATGCCATTCAGCCTTAAAAATGTTGGTTCCACATATCAACGAGCCATGACATATATTTTTCATGACTACATGCATAAGATCTTGGAATATTATATCAATGACTTGTTGGCAAAGTCATTGTTACGAGAAGAGCATGCCGAGGTCCTGAGGAACGTTCTTTGATTGCATGATAGAGCATAATGTCAGGTTGAATCCCAAGAAGTGTGTATTTGGCGTAACTTCAAGAAATATCTTGGGGTTCATCATTTCAAAATGAGGCATCAAAGTTGACCTAGTGAAGGTCAAGGCCATTTTAGAGATGCGTCCTCCAACAAATATCAAGGAATTAAGAAGCCTTCAGGGCAAAGTAGCATCCATAAAGTAATTTATCGTCCAATTATCGGATAAATGTTGACCCATGAATAAAATGCTACACAATGGAGCCCCATTCAATTGTGACGACAACTGTCAAGCAACCTTCATTGAGATCAAACAATACCTAGAAACGTTGCAAGTGCTAGCTCCACCAAGACCAGATGTGCCATTTCTATTATATATATTGGTGATTGAATTTGCATTGGGAGCCATGTTAGCCCAAAAGAATATGTAAGGCAAATAACAAGTCATATATTACATCAATCACACCTTGGTGAGTTATGAGCTCGGATATGCGTATGTGGAGAAGTTGTGTTTAGTAGTGGTGTTCGTAATGAAGAAGTTGCATCATTATATGTTAAGTCATACGACATACGTAATATCCAAACAAAATCCTTTGCAGTATATGATGAGCAAGACATATCATAATACACATACTGCAAAGTGGATCATGCTATTTACAAAATTTAATTTGGAATTCATTAGCCAAAAGCCCATCAAGGGATAGGTTATATTTGATCATTTGGCTAATGCGCCTCTCAAGAATAGTAGGCCTCTCACCATAGAGCTTCTTGATGATGTAGTCTTCACATTATCAGAAGCACCCAAACTCGAAGAACCAGATAACAAAGTTGATATGACTATGTTCTTCGATGGTTCAAAGTGTGAGCAAGGGGTGGTGCATGAATTATCTTTTTCATGCCACAAGGTGCTCCAATGCCCTTGTCGTTTAAGCTAGAATTTCCTTGTACTAACAATAATGTTGAATATGAAGCCCTAATCTTGGACCTCCAAATAGCTATCACCATGAAGATTAAATGATTAAATATATTTGGTGATTCCCTTCTCATAGTCAATCAAGTGAAGGAATTTTTTCAATGTAGGTGTCCCATCTTGAAAGCTTACAAGGATCTTGTTGACACATATCTAGACCAGCTAGAATGGTATGAAATCGAGGCAATCCCTCATTCATCGAATAGATTTGCAAACACTATGGCATCTTTGGGATCCTTAATCCATCAGAATATGTTGGTCGACTTTACTACCATTCACGTAAATATGCTATCACATACCACGATGCAACATGCAGCTTTTGATAACAAGGAATCTATCAACATGATTCATATAGAACCAAACCATGAGTGGTTCTATAAGGCCAAAGACTTTCTCAAGAAGGTGTCCTAGGGGTCTTTGATCTCATAGGGTCCTATGAGGAATGGCACAACCATTCACCATAAGGTTGTATCCCAGTTTGCATTCACGCACAACAAAACGCCAAGGGAACAAGTCGTCTTAAAATTGAGGTAGAAGTTTATCAGGATTGGATGTCATAATTACATGACTTCCTAAAACTTGGTTTAATCCCGTAGGGATTATCGCATGCCACAAAATGCACATTTAGACAAAAAGTGACAAAGTATGTCTTTCTTGGAGATATCTTGTATCGAAGAAGATACGATGGAGTTCTCCTTCGTTGTCTTGAGCCCCAAGAGTCAGCTTGGGTAATATCGCAAGCTCATGATGGTACATTCGAAGGCCATTTTAGCGACATGGCCATTGTCAAGTGCATCCTTCGAATGGGTTATTATTGGCCCACTATGGAGAAGGATTGCATCACGTATGTCAAGAAATGTTTCAAATGTCAGCATCATGCTAATCTTATGCACTTGCCATCATAGGACTTACAACCCATTCAAGTGTCTTGGCCATTTTCTCAGTGGGGTTTGGATCTAATTGGTAAGATCTCTCCTCCGTCATTGGGCCAACATACATTTATTATAATGGCTACTGAGTATTTTACAAAGTGGGTGGAAGCCATTCCCTTAACAATGACAACTGGAGCATGTATTGCGGAGTTTATACTTCACAATATCATTAGTCATTTTGGGATACCATCCAAGATAATCTTGGATAATGGAACATCATTCAAGAACAAAATTGTGAAAGCTTTAATGTCTAAGTACAATATACAACATAGTTTTGTGACTCCATATTATCCGTAGGCAAACGAGCAAGCTGAGGCTTCAAACAAGATAGTGGTAGCCATTTTGAAAAATATGGTACAAGAAAACCACAAATATTGGCACATCCAGCTTATCCCTTGCGTTATGGGCTTATAGGACTAGCATTCAAATGTCCACTAGGGTAACTTAATTTTCACTAGTATATGGCATTGAGGCCATTATGCCCCTAGAGTTGGAAATTCCAATGTTGCACGTCTCATTGAAAGAGTTCATCGATGATGACACTGCATGACAATCTCACCTAGATCAATTGATGCTTCTTGATGAACGTCACGTGAATGCCCTTGAGCATCTTCACGTTTACCAAGAGCACTTAAAATGAGCTTACAATAGTAAATTCCACTTGAGAGACTTTAAGGTTGGTGATCTTGTGCTAAAAGAGAACCAACAAAACTCAAACCTACCATCGCACTTGCAAGACAAATTTGTGGCTAACTAGTTAGGTCCTTACATCATCTCAGAGTAGATTGGACCTGGAATGTATCGCTTGACATCACTTGAAGGTGTTGAAGATCTTGAACCTCTCAACATCCTTCATCTTAAGGCGTTCCATACGTAATAATTCAAAAAACTTAAAAATATGGAAAAATTTCAAAATCCATAAAAATCATAAAGCAATAAAATCTAAAAATATTGCACTTCATTTGCATCATGCATTTCATTTTGCACTTGCATTCATTTAATTGCATTGCATTAGGCATATCCATCTGTCGCACTTGCATTAGGATAGGTTGTGTTTGCAATATTACAAATGATACCACATTTGTGTTTCAATCATGCATCTATGCATTATCATCATCATCCATCACCCTTGTGAGTAATTGTGTTTCTCAACACAACCCTTCCTATTGCTATGAAGAATATACTAGGGTTTTCTGGTCATTCAGCCATACCTAGTGGTCTTCTCAAGAGTTTAGTAGAAATATTGCTTTTCTTTTGTAGATGAGGTCTAGTTTTGATAGCACTTAGCATATCAGGATCCTATCACTAATCAAACACATTTAATAATCCTAATTAGGGTAAGGAAGGATGAACACTACAAAAGTGGTCCGGGTCACCTTAGGAAAAAGGTTTTATTACTTGCTCATCTGTGAGGAGCAGTGGTCTAGAGTAGAGGTCATTGGAAAAAGGACAAGTTCCCCCCTACCCGAAGAGATCCCTTGCTTAAATCAAAAGGAGCAAAATCCTAGAGTCAAATCCTATCCCTTGCTTTAAAAAAATAGAAAAAATAAGAGTATATACAAAATAAACAGTGATTTTTATCACTATCTATGAGCAAGTATCCCAATAAATTGAAGAAAAGAAGGGGGTGAACTTGAATCCTTGGAATGGTCAATACTCAAATCCATGGAGTGATCCCCAATACAAAAATGGGCTGAATGAATCCCACCTAACATTGGGGTAGGTCTAGCAAGTCACAAATGAGCTAGCTTTAGGTGGCCTGTATTGCCTAGTGGTCTAGTCTAACTAAATCCAAACCTAGGATCGGGTGGACATTTGAGGATCCCCAATACAAAAATGGGCTGAATGAATCCCACCTAGCACTGGGGTATGCTTATGTCTCATCTAATATATTCATTTGCACACACAGGGGTAATGAATAGCTTGGTCTTTCATAGCGAAAACTTTATTTTTCAGAAGTCTAGTATAGTCATTATACAACTTTTGATAAGTCAACTAGGGTGTTTGAGTTTCATGGAAAACCTCAAAAATTCCCAAAAAGCAACAACCATTTCAATCATTCAATTATCAATTTCTTCTTATGAGAGTTTGTTTATTAATATTGTTCATAATATAGGTTAGATACCGGATGGATATCAACAATGATATTTAAATGACCACTGACTATGTTGTACACATTCTTTTAATTTACAAAGCTTATGAATAGAAACAATACATCATTTCATAGCACACATGGGTGTTTAATTGATTAATTCTTATGATAAGATATATCAATTACAATTCATGATTGTTATACATTCTGTGGTGTCATCCATTAGATTGTCAAACTCATATTACATTCATACATTATGTTTTAAGTGATTAAAGCATACAAGTTCATTTACATTAGAACAACATCATGTAAATAATGCATTACATACACTGCATTTACCACATCATAACATCATAAATTAAATGCATACAAGTACAGTAAATTAAACATGCATTTAACATCAGATAGTGCATCCATATGCATACATCATAGTAGTCCATCTACATATCTAGATCACAATATCTAGTCATACATCCATCATCTAGCTAGTGCATGTCATCCATACATCACATCATATAGCATCAAATCAACATAACATATAAGCATTGCATCCATATGCATCTCATCAACATAAAACAAATAAAATCTACACATATAATGAGTCTCATAAAAGTTTGATCATATATATGTGTGTATAAAAAATAGAGAGTGTCTAGGCATATGTCCAAAATGCCCGTAGGCTACAACTGTGTAGGTCCTCGACCTTACACTCAAAAATGGTACAAAATCATCAGTCATGATCTATACTAAGCAGGCCCTATGCCTCCTACCTATGAAGCTCCTCCACCAAGTGCCACCCTCCCTGTGAGTCTACCTAGAACTAGTGCCTGAGGATCTCTCTATCTAATGGGTCCTATGGTTGGAACGAGTTGAGGACTACCCTATCTCTCGAGTTTGAGTCCTCTGAGTCCCTGGATCTATGGTCCTCTCAGGTACCTCACCCCCTAGTAGCTCAATCTCTCCCTCTAGGTGAGATATATGTGCAGCATCAGATGCTCGCTCATCGAGGTGACGTTGAACCATAATTTGTAGCCTCTTAATATCTGCATCTAGATCCAAACCGGTGCATCCCTATGCAGCTGGAACCATAGGACCAACCTATGGAGTTGAGGGCTCCCCTCGTGCACCAATCACCTGATCCCTCTCCCGAGTCATGAGCTATAGCTGATATCATGCTAGATCTCACTCGAGTGTCATCTTCTCTAGGGCTGTAGTGGCACTATCAATCTATGCCTGGTGAAGATTCCTCTCCTCCTGGTAGCTCCACCACTGGTCCTATCCCTATCTCAGATGGGTTTGTACTACACCCAACTACACCTGTAGAGCAACCACAATGATATCCCTCTATAGGATCTACAACTATGTCTGTAGGCTGGCCACCTAGGCCCAGAGCTATGCAGCCTCATAATCAGGCTCCTCCTCCTTAGTCTAGGGCACATCCTCAAAATTTGCACCTTCTCCCCATACACCCTCGATCCACTGGAAAACCCTATGCCCATGAGGATATACTCCCTTTGGATATTCCTCCTCTGCCTCTACTCCTACGACTCTAGCTCCGTCCCAACTGAGTGGGCCACTGCCTCACTAGATCATAAGAGCCCACCAGGCATCATAATCTACAGTAGTCCCTACGTCTACCAACCTCGAATCTTGCTAGTCATCATTCTCCTCCTCTAGGGGGTAACCTACAACTATTCTAGATCTCTCTCTAGAATCAGGTTATGGTAGATAGTGGGTATGAGTGGAATGTCTTGATGAATACCAAACTGCCTCAGGATGCATAAGAAGTGGAAAAAATGACGCATATCAGCCTTACACCTAATCATCCACATATCTCATCTGGTATGCCTCAGGTACCTATCCACCTCTGGCCATGCAAGGTAATTCATGTATACCCTCCATAGTACCTATCTGGACTACAATTAGGAAATCTGATCGATGTAGTGTTCTAGGTCTCCTACTTGAGTCCTACTCTGGAACCCCTCAGCCTCTTTGGGTAAACATGCAACATAACATTGTAAAGCCTACATGATGTTGCCAATTCAATGTGGGAGTCCCCTGGATGATCGATGGTGATATGCTACCATACCCATATCTGCAACAACATGCTGCAAGAAACTCCAATGTGGCCCTACTATGTAATCTTATATAGCTCATCATAGAGCTGGGCTAGGAGGGCGCTACCCCATGATAGAATCATCGGCTCCTCTGTAGTGCTCCCAAGAAGATCCTACATCCTAGAGAGGAGGTTCCAGGGGAACCTCACTTCTGATGTATCTAGCAGGAGGATGTGGATGCATACAAACATCAAGATGGCATGTCTCTCTGAGAAGATATGTGCCCTGTACTAGCGCTCTATGGGTACACCCCCATGGTCAATGTCCTTGAGTGTCGCATCACTCCAATCATCAAATATCCATCGAAATACTGTAGTCTTCACTATAGTAGGTGAAGAGGTTATGTCCTCACCATCAATAGGGATTCAAAAGATGTGGTAGACATCCTCCAAGGTGACTGTGATCTCTCTGATTAGCAAGTGAAGAAGTGTTGGTCCGTGCATCCCAACGATGGGCCAAAGCAGTCAAGTAGGCCTGATCGTGCCTAATAGTCAAGAGGAATATGATGTATCTAAGCATAATAACACCAAACCACTCTTGATCAGCATCACTAATACCTTAGAGGAGGTCTCGATAGAGCTCAAATTCCCTCGCTCGAGAGGTCAGCTAAAAGAGCACATAATAATAAATATAAAATCAACCAAAAACATAAAAAAATAAACCTAAAAAGTCAAACAAATTCAAAAATCTTCAAAAATATAAAAAAAGTCACACATTGCACTTAAAAATGTTCAAAAACATTCAAAAAAATCAATTAAACCAGTTAAAATTAAAAAAAATTAAAAAAATTGAAATTTTTTCCTAAAGTTACCTAACCACGGATGGGACCCGCGACCAACAACAACGATCAAATTTTTGACCATTGCAGTTTGAACCTAGCCATGGCTGATAGCTGTGGCCCCCAATTTACCAATTGGGAACCGCAGTTGCCACCCACGGCTAAGGTTAGTGACCTTTTTGGGGTCACATCCCACCCAAAAAATGACAAAATTTAAAAAATTAATTAAAAATTAAAAACCTCCTCGCTAAAATTAACCTAGACTAATCCTAAGCTAGGGTGAGGTTCATTACCGGTAATTTAATTTGGTTCAATTAACCCATTACTTAATGAGGTTTGTTTTTAATTGCTAACCCTAAGCTACGGTGAGGTTCTTTACTAGCAGTTTAGTGTAGTTCATTTAACTCATTAATTAGTGAGGTTCAATTTTAATTCGGTAAATCAAATAAGAGCATTGTAGTGTTACCTTTGCAGCACCAGATTCACCACTGGAAGATCCCTCTGGTAGGTCAGCCATGTTGAGTTGGTCGAGTGTGTGGTTCAACAACGTTTCGTGTCAAATTTTTCACCTCACCTCTCAGAGCTCTCTGGATAGCAACAATGAATTTGAAAATAATGACGTCAAAAATGATAGAATTTGCTTTTGTATTTTCCATTTTACCTTTGACCATGCCTGGCACCCATGGGCGTAGAACTAGGGTTTGTCGACCATGGGTTAGAGCCACGGCTAAGAAAATGGGTTGTATTTGGCACACGTGGCTAGCGTCTAGCAATAAATACCCTCAAAATGCAACCATGAGGGGTTTCAAAATGCAAAATTAAAAATATCAAATGGGCTAGTACCCTCAAAATTATCAAAAATAACAAAAAAATTAGATAATTCAAAATTTCAAATGTACCTTGTATCTAGTTATTTACCCTATACACTTGGCGGTTGCAATGACTTGCGATCCATGCAATCCGGAAAGATGAGTAAATTACCATAAGGTCATTTGGGGTAAATTAGTCATCGTTGAATTGATATGCTTCACTTCAATCCCTAAGAAGGCCTAGATGGTCGGACTGCTCCATGGGAATGAGGTATTCATTTCAATTCTTCAATGACATTTTCAGCAGATCATCAAACATTATGATTCAACATAAGCCTAATTGGAATTGCTATCATTTCGATTCCCTAAGAAGGCTTGGATGACCAGACTGCTCCATGGGATAGAAATGTACAATTACTATTAAAAGTTGCAATCATGGCTGAATTAAGCCTTGCCAAGTAATCAAAGTGCTAAAACCTTAAATTGTTCAAATCACTCATTGAGGTCAAGTGACTCGTCACTTCATTAAATTGTCCTACTCTCATCGACTCGTCACTTGAGGGGGTAGTCATCATATCAATTGTCATAATCAAAGTCAATAGAATATCCCTTGATCTTGTCAAATTGTATTCATCTTATGAATCATTTCCAAAGACTATCATAAGCTTACCCTTTGCTGGGGAAAAAAGCAACTATGATAGTTAAGTTAGTAGCTCTCCACCTATCGGTACTATTGTAGCACTGAAGCTACCCAATCACCGCTGGAGCTTGCAAAAGCTTTTTCAAATTTTAAGCCTTCCCTCAGTTGGAAGCAATGATTCTAAGATGCGTGCCCCTTGGCAGGATTGGGCATCTAATATTGATCAGATCAATGATCATCATTCAACCTATGACATCATTTTAGGAGGTCTATTTTTGCTCAACATTGTTCGTTCTCACAACGCATCCCAAAAGGGGCATTTGTAGACACCTAAAATGCATCATGTTGAGGTGACTACTCATATGGGATATGCTAACAGACCATATGAATGATCTTGGATAGCTCCAAGGTGAAGCAGTGGTTTTTAACCACTCAATTTGGGTAGAGTTGCTTAACTCAGCCTTAGCCACTGCTGACACCCACGGCTAACAGAGCTAGCTGTGCCTCAGAGCCACGGCTAGCATCAAAGTAGTTTTGGACCCAAAATCGGTTACAACGGCCTGGGCGATGAATCCAAATGGCTTTTGGGTGGGGAAGCCTCTAGAAATTTCCCTCCAACTGCTCCAACTGCAGGTTTCTTGTTCTTGGCTTCTCCATGAAGCTAGAGCAAGGCCTTCAATGTGCTATAAGACCCCCTCCAAATTGGGGAAAATCTTGGAAGAATCTCGAGTTGAAATGCAGTGAAGCCCTATCAAATTGTAGACTCACTTGCTACCTTTGAGAGGAATACTCTTGTTGCCCAATTGGAGATCATGAATGCATTTGAAGCTATGGAGGCCCTAGAGCTCTAGGAGAATCAAGAAATGCAATTGAGGACCTTCCATCACAAATTTGAATGATCCACACTACCAATCCATTAGAGGACATTGAGGTGACCCTTGATCATCAATTCAACGAGGAGAATTGGATATCCAAGCCCAAATTTGGAGAGCAAGAACATTTTCAGCTCAACCGTGGCTGTCAATCATGGCTAACAGTGCTCACTGCACCTCAGACATGTGACTAGGGTTTGATCCCTAATTTCCCTTGTTTTAGCAGTAGATTTATCTTTCTTTGCATTTGTTTAGATAGATCTCAGTTAGATTTACTTTCTTAGATACAATTGTATGGTTGAATTAGAGATTTAGGATAGATGTCCTTCATTTCTTAGCATTTGGCAATTAGACTAGTTTCCTTGTTATTTTCGTGCATTTAACATTTCTAATGGCTAATTAGATTGATTCATAGCTAGATATTTACTTCTTTATTATGCTTGATGATAATTTCACCATTTCTTGCATAGATTGATAGTTTTACAAGCTTTCTTGATTTCATGACATATTTTATGCAAGATTCCTCTAAAAGCCTCATCAAGAGAGGCATCCTTTGCTTTTAATATTTCTTGTTGTTTCTTGAACACAGGGTTTTTAGGACTCCATTGTCAAAGCATTCAAGGTAGCAAATGCCTCTTCCAAGGAGAGAAGAAGGTCATCATTGACCTAGAGCAGTTCGTGTCTATTTGGAGAGTCTATGGATTATACCAACCCCATTGTGGGGCTCAAATGATTGTATTGATTGTATCACAAATTTGGTATCCCTAAGAGGGACGAAATTGTAATCCATTGGCAATTTATTAATACAAAGAACTCCTTTCTCATCAAATTTGTGGTTATGTGATTTCATGTTTTAAATATTTATCAATTGGTACAATAGCTTAGGTATATTATTTCTATATGGTTACAGTAAGAAATGGAAGTAGAAGAAGCGGTAATAGAAGAAGAGGGAGTGTTGGTGACCAGCGGTTGGAAAATGGGAAGTGAAACTGAAGTGGAGGGCATGTCAAGTGAAAGTGGAACAAAAGTGGAAACCAATGGAAGAGAAATGACAATCACCAACTTCTTAGGATGAGAAGAAAGAGAAGAAAACATACCTTTGGGCTTTGATGTTGTGGGAGCCAGCGGGGATAAATGTGGTTGCAACATTGAATCTTTCTCTTCCTGGTCCTTTGGTTTTGCTGCAATGTCCTCCTCAATATTGATAATATTGACACTCTAGATCGATGGCTCTATTTGAATCAAAGGAATGACTTCCAATACTTCTATCCATTTAGCTGAAACCATGGGAGGAGGGTTTGATGAAAATATGCTGGTTCTTCACTTCTTTGAAATTTTTATAACCGATAGATTTTCTTGCTTGCTTTTTGCCTTATGCTGCAATGACTCCTATAGCACTTGTCTTTATTCCTTAGGCACAAGTGGTGCTTCCTTAGTCACGAGGTGCTCTTCTTCGACCATGCTCTCCTCACTGGTAGATTTTTGTAAACTCTGAGGTACAATACCAGCAAAATTAATTTGTTGATAACTAGTGTAGAAGTCATCATAAGTGTCCAAAAATGCTTCATCCATTACTAGGCCATATGGCAACCCAATTTTTCTTCGATGAGCCCTCATAATCCACCAATTTGTAATTTTTTCTTTTGACCAACCTGAAAGCTGTTCTTTCATCTAACTAAATAACCCTAGTGGAGGAATCTTATTCTTATGTACAATGGGGTTATATTCGACCTCCATCTCATAGAAATTGTACCATGGTGGGAGCGATATCATGTTCTCCATGTGCCACTCGAAGTCATGCTCCTCCAAATTATTTTGGTGCTTTTCAATATCGGGCCTTAGATAGCAATGAAAGATTTTGATCTTGATTTATTCAGAAAAGAGACCCAAAGGATCATACTTCCATTGTTGTGGCAACTCCACCATTTCAATTTCATAAAAGGTCTTAGTTATTAAATGATTATGACCCACCTGGCTCACTTTGATGCCTCTAAAGTGAAAAGGCATATTGCACGTGGTTTTTTTTCCACGCCCCGCCTCATATAAATAATTAATAAAATCATGTTGTTGAACAACCTCCAAAGAAAATAAGTGCCTTGTAGAATAATATGGGAGCAAAACTGGCTTGCCAATATAGCCGAAAATACGTAGCACAACACCTTGTGTCAACAAAAATATATCACCTTTTTGCTTTGATATGATTTATTCTCTAATTGCCCTAGGTACCCTCTCACTTTTGCATAAAAGCAACTCAAGGGCAGGATCCACAAACATATAATTGAAGTTATAAAAAGACTCCTACCTCGACAAACTAGAGTTCCACAAATACACTAGAAATTTTTTATTCTACTTATCAACCTGCCTAACTGCGATGAAAGAAAATATCTTGTACAGGTGAAAGAAGAAATACCAAATTAGAAAGGATGTGTTCCTGAATACCTTTGCTTCATCGTTCTGCATATTTTCTAGCTGAGAATGCATTCTTATGGTAATGTGGTCAATCCAATCAAAGAAAATGAGATCCGTCCTTCCAGTCATTGCGATGGGGGCATAAAATTCAACTTGGGAGATGCACTGCACCAATTTTGCTTGCCACTCGTGCATCATCAAATTTGTTAGAATACCCATGATCCAAGCCACCATAGAGAACAAATCTAGGCTCTTAAAATCCATTAATGGATTTGAAAACATTGGCAGTTCACAATGTTGGAGCATCTTAATCAATTGTGTCTCCATGAACTGGTGCAATGTCACTATCGACTGATATATTTCTTCCTGCTCACCAATGTACCATTTCTTGAAAATGAAGTTCAAGGGTGGTGTAATTCTACAAGAAAATACCTCCTGGATGTCTTTAGCTGAGATGGTGAATAACACATCCCCTTTCGCATTCTCCATTGCCCTAGTTTTAGGATTATAAAATTTTGAGATAGCCTCCACTAATTTTGGGCAATAGTGAACTGGTGTGCATAGGTACTAGAAGAGATGGGCATGATAAGCTATGGTGAGAGGACTCTCTGACATTAACCCCTATTGGACTACAATATCTACATCCTGGTGTAATTTCTCAATGTCCTTATTTGTAATAATGCAGTCTCCCACTTGAGCTAGCGTATCAGAGTACGAATCCAGGTCGACATTTTCATAGTGCCTGGATTTCTTGGATTTATTTCCTCCTTCAATCTTCTTCACCTTCTTCGGTTCTTCAGTGATTTTTTATGCAGTAACTCTTTTACATATTTTCTCTACTGTTCAAGCGCCTGTAAATCTTTCACTTAATTTAACTCTATGCAGCAATACTTAAAAATAAAAATAAAAACTTTTACCTCCTCTCTACAGGTGCACCAAATTTATAACTATGCCTTCATCAATCAGATTAAATGCACATGCTAATTTTCAAATAAGTTGGGTGAATGTGCATTTTGAACTTTGCATCAGACATGATTTTTAATGATGTTTTAATTGTCTTCAATCCTTCACTCAAAATATTTCTCGATTATTGTGCTTCGACCACCTCCAATCTTGAAAAATGCTCCACGAATCTCAACTGGTGGCCTCGAGAATAAAAATTGTGAAGTGTCAATGAAATACATGCCTCGAGATGAAAAAAAATCAACTCCATTGTTGTTATTCTTCAAAACTTCATTCTGGGGTGATACGAGTGAAAGTCCACTTTTATCGGGTGCACTTAATTTTAAAATGACATCAAGGCACTTCCAAAATCGTTCCTATCGGGAAAAACCTCTAATAGGCATGCTTCCTTCAATGTTATATGCTCCCAAAATCATCCCTTCATTTTCTTTGGCAAAATCATATGATTGAATGCCTTTTAAAATACTCCTTTTCCTTGATTTCACCCTTAAAAAGTGCTTTTTTAATAAAATCAAGCTTTTAACTGCATTGCTTTTTCAAGAAATAGAATAGACTTATTTCACCCTTTTTCTGAAAATAACTCTTTTTAAACATAAGCTTTTTCCTCTACATGAGATTTATCTTTTATTTCTCTTTTGCTTTTAGAAGTTGTGCTTTTAAAATAGATTTTCACCCTTTTTAAAGTAAAAATGCATGGTAAAATGACTTTGGATGAATTTTAAAACAAAGTCACCCTTCTTTTATATATATATATATATATATATATATATATATATATATATATATATATATATATATATATGTATGTATGTATTTTCTTGTCTATTTTCCCCCTCATTAAAACAAATTTTTCGAAGTTGCTCTTTTCGAAGCTATTTATTGATTTTCGTTCGAAATTAAAAATAAAAATCATGAAAACCTTTTTTTGGGGTGAAATCAATTTTTATCCCTAAAGATATGCTTACGGGAAAATCTACTTGGGATAAAATGAGACCATTTTTCTTCCCCCTTTTTATTTTTTTTCTTTTTACAAACGTATGAGCATAAAATATTTGAAAAATAAAAGAAGAAAACTGTACATATATATGATCGGTTGTAGAAGCTTACATTTAATTTTATCAATCCGAGGGAAATCAAGGTTAGATTTAAAAAGTAGCAATCCAGTATAGATATGATCGTAGAAATTAATACTTAAACCTAGTTCAATTTCCTTTCCAGAAATCATGCGTACACGTGTACAAAAAGAAATATAAAAATGTGCAATATGAATTATGCAGAAAATAGTAAATAAGTGCAATTTATTATGAAATTTAACTATTATGCAATTTTATATTTTATGTATTTTCTAATGCAGATCTAACTAATTCTAACCTAATGCATGGGGTGAAGAGCTCAGGGACTGTCGATTAGGAGTGGGCCCTGCCTCCTAAGTGGCAGTGTAAGTTCTTTCCCCTAAACTACTCTATCAGTAACTAAATATTATGATTTATACTAACATTTATTTATAATTCATGAATGCAGGTTGCAGAATTTACAAATTCAGAACAGAGAATAAACAAATGCCACAAATGATACAAGTTACCATAATGAAGAAATGTTATTTTATTGATGAAGAGTCAACTGTACAAGCTCCAGAAAATAATCTGTAACATGATGTAATGAATAATTTAATCAGAGAAAAAAACCCAGAGGAGAGAGAGCCTCTGGTTTCTGTTGTATATTTTTATACTAAGACTAATACAAAGTACAATCTTGTCCACGTATGTATCTTGCTTAAAATGTGGAGTGATGACTGTACGTACACCATAAGATATCCTAAAGCTAAAAATATTTTATTTGACTTGGACCTGAAAATATTTCTATAAGTCCAAGTGGCATTACATGGAATATTTCCTATCTAACTGACTCATAATAAGACTTTTCAGCTCCTGTAATATAGGAAGTCTTAACAACTTTGACATTTGACAAATAATAACTTTACAAATCCTTTTCATAAGGTTTTATCAGCTGGAGAGAATCTCGTAACCAAAATGAGAAGGCAAGATATATTGGAGATATTTTAATTGTCGTCATTTGGTTATACCATCCATATTATGCTTTGTCGTCCATGGTAAGTCTTCAAAATGACCTTTTGACCTTACGTAATTATTGTCCGTAATTACCTCCAGTAATTGTCTTCCGTAAACTGAGATCATCCGCTTGACTTCTTCTAACTGCTAGTGGTTGTTCTTCACATCTGGAGTACAACTGTAGTTTCTCCACTTATTACCTGCATTTAACTCAGATCTCGGGCAAATTGGATGTAAGTTACTGATAAACATCAAATTACCATTTTTACTCATTTTTACCAATAATTCATATTTAATTGATGATAACATGTAAAAATATATTAAATACTCATGTAAAATGATTGAATTTGATACAAAAATTAGTAGTAAATAACCTCTCATCATTCCCCCAGACTAAAACTTATGCATGTCCTCATGCATACATAAAAATAGATATGAATTCATCAATATAAGATACATGCACAGTTTCAGAAGAATGTTACAATATATGAGAGATTAAATAATTTTATAAAAGTGTACTCATCAGAAAAATACAGTTACAAAAATTCATCATTCTGATGCAGAAATAATATCAAAGTTATCCAAAATTTAAAAATCAGCTACATCAAAAATCGTTTTATTCCTTACATATCAGAAAATATAAGACTGTTATTTTTTTAAGATTGAATTCTAGAAATAACAGTAATTTGATAATAATTCTCAAAAATAATAGTAATTTGAATATCAAAAATTTTGTTAACAGATAATCTCCAGAAAGGATTTGCAGCAATTAACTCAAAATACATATAGTAAAACAGATTTTTTTTTTTAAAACACATGCAGGAGAATAAATTTAAAATCATATGCAATAAATAGATGTGTATATAAAGAAACTGTTTTAAAATAATATATACAAATACTAACTAGCCATCACACATATACAAATATATGAAAATTTCAAACCACATATTAAAAATATAAATCTCTGATAAATATTAAAAGTCTTTTAAGGATCACTGATCACTGGGTTGAGTGTCTGGAAGGTCTTCCTCTTGTCCGAGGTGTTTTCTGTTCTTGTTGTGCTTGTCTCTTAGATTTTTGGTCCACGGCTGTTGTTGTAGCTGGAGTTTCTACAGTTATAGTCTTAATATGTTCAATCTCTGGGTCGCTCTCTTTCTCCTTCAATTTTGCACCCTTAGCCTGAGAAGAAGGGAGATCTTCATCGGAGTCTTTAGACCCTTTAAAAGCTGGCACATTCGGTTGAGAGATTTTCTCAGTTTGTTAAGAACTGTCTTCATCGAGAACTTTTGAAAAGTCAATGATTTTATGAGTGGATAAAGACTTACCAACGTTGACCGACTTGTTAGGCTTTCTCCCGACTGTAGACATTTTTGGCGAGGAAGTTTCAACAGGTGGCGACCGATTGGTAGGACTTGCAGGACCTGTAACCTTATCGTCTCTGAGTTGTTTAATTAATTTAAACTACACAGAAAGAGCTTGCTGAACAATTTTATGTTGTTCTGCTAAATCCACACTTAATTTATCAATTTTTGTTTGAAGGGATTCATTCTGTGCTTTGAGATAAGACAAGGTTTCTTCAACAGATTCCTCTACAGGTATTTCTGGGTCTTGGTCTTCTTCAGAACTTTCTATTATTTTTGTTTCTTTCCTGGACTGTATTCTGAATTTAGTATTTTTCCATTTTTTCTTTGAACTTCTAGGTTTTTCATCATGGTCATCGGAGTCACTTTCCTTTTCTGTAGATTGTTCATCTTCAGATTCGGAGCATTCCAGGATTTCAGGTGCATTGGCTTCTTCCACAATTCGGGTCCATGATACTTTTACTTCATGGGCCTTTTTCAGAATTATGAGTTTAATTAAACCATGATGAGCTATTAAGTGTAGTTTAGGTTGTCCCTCAGAATTTTCTGGCTTGACTCTCAGAACTGTAGATTTTAATGATTGGCACAAAAAGTATGGAAGATTGATAACACAGTCTTCTTTGTCAAGATATTTTAAGTTAAGAAGCATTTGAATATGATAGGCAGCTAAAATAGACATGCGACCCTCAACAGTAAAGAATTTGATAATGATAACAGTTGCTTCTTGCCAAATAAGAGGAAGTGTAGAGGTGGCTACCCCTCTGATTGCACCTTCTTTGTTTCTTACAAGTGAACATTTCTCATCAAATCGCTTTACTAGTTGGGTGATACTTTTAGTATTTTTGTAGAAAAGTGTACCAACCTCAGGCAGGTTTAGGATCTCAGAGATCAGGCTTGAGGTTATCTTAATTTTTAGATTCCCTACATGAGTGACCATAGTATTAGGGTTGCAATTCAGGATAAACTGTTGTGCTACCCCTACGTCGTGTCCCTTAAATTGATTAAGCGCATCCCACCAACGAGCATTTTCAAATAGCTCAATCACAGAATCATCTGGATTTTGTGTTTCAATGGAAGAAGGTTCGCTGCGCTTTTGGAAAATGGGCTTGGGCATTTTGATTATAGATATCCTACAATATTAAAGACACGGGAGTAGTTTTAGAGGCCATAATTGCTAGATAAAATATATATATTTTTATGTTTTTATGAGTATTTTTTTTTTTTATGGGTTTTGTTGTTTTTTTTTTTATTGTTGAAGGTAATACAGGTATATAAAGGATAATATAGAAGAGGAAATCTATAGAAAATATAATATAACTTCATACGATATAAGTGTTTTTTTTATAAAGAAACTTTAGGAAATACAAAAATGAATATACAAGAATTCATAAACTTAGGATTACGTAAATTATACAGAAAATATTACGTATTTTGTACAGGTTAAAAAATAAACATACTCTGTACATATATAAAAAAAAAACTGAAATAATACAAATATTTACCTACAATATATAAAAAAACATACTCTGTATATATTCTGTAAAAGAAAATACGTACAAATATATTTTAACAAATACAGAGCAAATACGTAAATTTATAGGAAAATTGAAATACATTTTAACTGTATAAAAATTCGAATGCATAAATGTATTTGTACAAACTATATAACCTTTTATCAAAATTTTGACTGTACAGACTTAAATAAAATATATATAAACAGAAACAAACAGAAAGGTTAAATGAAATTTTTCCAATAATTCAAATTCTCTAAAAACTCCTTTAAATAATTACAAGATTTATGAATTAGGGTTTTAAAATTTCTTCGAACAATTTTTCCTGTGACTCTGCAAAGGAATTTATGAATTAGGGTTTTAAGATTTAGGGATTTCGTAAAATTTTACGACATTTAGGATTAGGGTTTCAAGTCTATACACATGCAGAATAAAAATTACAGAAATTTTCTTTTTAGAAGTAGTAAAAATTAAAAACCCGAAAAGGAATTTGTAAGAGAATGGTCAGAATCAGAAATTCCTTGATTAGAATTTAGGGCTTTTTAATTTTGCTCAAAAAAATTCTTTTTTTTAAAAAAAAAAAAATCTCCTTGAAAACAAATTAGGGTTTTACAATTCATTGAAATTGGGGAAAAATGAATTAGGGCTTTTCCAAATATAGAGTAAAACCAATTAGGGCTTTTATGAATTCATAAAAAATTTGGGGAAATTTCAATCAGAAACTAAAATTTATCCTAAATGTCGATCTATGCATCCTAATATCAATTATTTTAATCTAATCCAGGAGGAATTTGAATTAAAAACAAGGAAAAGTACCTTTCTGCTGACAAAGACAACAAAAAGACAATAAAAATTTTGAAAAGGAGTTTACCTGACTGTTGCCTATCGCTGTCGCTAAAGACGCTAGGGGCCACCTTCGCAGTTTTCGTCAACAATGTCCGTCACCCACCTCGAAGTCGTAGAGAAAGACGTAAAAACAAAAACTAGGGATAAAATTCAAATTTCCCAATTTGCATGGTAGAAAAATGCAAAAAAGGGTTTGAGCGGTGAAAACACAGAGTAAGGACTGGGTTGGCAAGAATAATCACTATTTTCCCTAATTTTACCTTAAGTTGCAATCAATGATGACGGTTTCGAGTTCGTATAATCTACGACAGAAAACTAAACGATTTTCTAAACCCTAATGTTTAATCGACGATGGAGGAATAGATTTAAACTACGATCGACGATGGGGCCTTCGCGTTATTGTGTTTGTTTTAAAACATTAATCATCCATCGATTTAATACGTAATCAACGGTGGAGGAAGTCGATCCGTAGCCTTCGTGCTAATTGGCTAAAATAAATACGTGTCCTCCGTGTTGATTGGCCTTATGCATGGCGGGTTTAATACGTGGCGAAGCCACATTTCTCGTCTTCGACGGTCGAATTTTAGGTGTCTAGGTTTTGTATAGTTATAGTCTAGGTTTAAGGGTGTGTGGTACGTCTAGGTTAGAGTTTTGTTTAGGTTGTTTTAAAGAGTGTCGGGGTTTAAGCTAGGTTTAGTTTATGTTAGGGCTTAGATACGTGTGGGTCTAAAGGGTTAGGTTAGGTTGTGTTCTAAATATTTCTCTAGGGTAAAAAAAATGTTTTGGGTTAGTTCTAAAAGGTGTCGCTAGGTTAGGTTAGAATATGTTGTTTAAAAGAAATGTTTCGGGGCCTAGGCTTATGTTAAGGTTTAGTCGGTAATTTTAATAATGTCTTAGGGTTAGATCAAAGTTTGGTCGGGGTCTTTAATGTGTCTCGTGTTTCATGTCTTGTGTCTTAGGTTTGTATCTTAGGGTATAATAGGTGTCTATATTGTAATGTCGGGTTTAATAGGTTATATTTTAGGTTTATGGTAAGTCGGGGTTTAGTTTGTAATTTAAAATTTATAATTATAATTTATAGTTTATAATTTTATAATTTATAATATAATATAGGTATTTTATATTATAATATAATTTATAATTTATAAGTTTTTAGATCGAAAGTTAGTTTATATAATGTTATATTATATCGTATATTATATTAATAATTATATTATTAATTATTTACATAGTTGTATTATTAATATTTACATTATTATATTGTTAGATAGTTATATTAACATTATAATATATATATTACTTATAATATATGAATGGACTATATATATATTATAATTAAAGATTATAATATATAAAAATTCGTTTTTTTTTATTTTGTAAAAATTTAATTTATTTACAAAATTTTATATTTATTTATTTACAAAATTTAACTATTTACGGATAGTATTTACGTAAAGTATTTATACATATTATTAAGAAAAAATTTCCTCTATTTTATTATTATTTTTTCCCTTAAACTATATATACTTCCAAACTATATTATACACCTATATATTTATAATTATCCCCTCCCCCAGACTTTATTTTTGGCTATATAGCCAAAACAAAGGAAAGATAGTAGTAATTTTAATAGGAGTGGATATAAATTTTTTGGAGATTATGCTTCTTGTATGTCATTAAGAAGTTGCTATTGTCAATCATTAGAAAACATGGATAAATGAGAAGGAAAAGTAAGTATAGGCCATGTTTTTAGAGAGAATTCTGAAATGATAGTACTTGTTAAAGATAAGGAACTACTAAGGATTGCATAGGATGTTCCTAGGTGAATCCTTCAAAGTCATCAAACAATAAGCTAAGCATACTGAAAGAAACTTCACTTACTTCTATCACAAATCAATTTAGTGTTAATGTTATCCTAATATGTTCAAGTTTTCTTTCAAAACCAACTGTGTGTGCAATGAAGATTCATTCCGCATTATGAGTAAAGGTTAAAGAACAACAAGGATTATATATGCCAAAAGTTAGCTGATCTTATAAGCATCTAGAGGTCTTATCCAGACTTATTGCTAATACGTAAGGATACCTTTGAGAAAGAATATCCCATGGTATGTGAAATACTAAGAATTCCAGGGATTCAAGCTCTTTTTGCCCTTTTATTTTCTTTTTTTTAGACTTTATTTGGGATACTTGCTTAGCAAGGGATTTTATAATACTTTGTGAGCTTCTTGCTTGTTTAGAGGAGAAGCAAGAGTTTATATTTTGCTTTTTGAGCTTTTGAATTCTTGTTTATTTATAGAGAACAAGAATTTTGGGGAGGATACTTGCTCGATTAGATGAGGAGCAAGGGAATATTTCTCTCTTTTTTTTTCTTGATTTTTTTTTTTAACTCTTTTTTTTTTCTTTTCATGGGATAGGGCGAGCTTGTCCTTTTGCCAATTCATTAGTAATCTAGACCATGCGTATAAATGGATGAGCAAGAAAACTTTTTCACTTATGGCACACATAATACAAGAGTTAATTTTCCAAAATATCACAATGTTATTTAAATGTATATGTGTATGTGGTTAAAAGAGAAAACTTAATCATCTTAGAAGTTACTCATAACATTTCAAAATATTTGCTCTATTTTCAATGAGAATTTCCCCAATATACTAGATAGAATTTGAATATTTGAACAAATACCTAGATTTCATCTAGCAACAAGGTACTATACATCATATGGTCATTTTTCTCTACAGGGTTAAAGATAAAGGATTTTTCTTTGAAAAGCTTTTTGAATGACTAAAAAATAGAAAGAAATGTAGGAACTTCATGATGAAATAAAGGAAGCAAGATCATTTTTTTGTTTTTGATATAATATTTACATTATTATGTATATGTATAAGTATTTGTATGTACAAATATGTATAAGTATGTTTATGTATAAATATGTACATAATATATATATTTTTTGTTTTTCAAAAAGAAAGTCTATTGAATAGTGGTTGATTGTAGTTCAGAAATGCATTGCAAATCAGTTTGTTTTCCAAACTGATGTATGAACTCTTCTTTAGATAATGGCTTCTTATAAAGTTTAAGCCTATGGCCATTTACTAGTAGTTTTCTTGTTGAATCATCTATAGGCTTAAGTTTAACTGTACCATTTCCAAATATTTCCTCAATTTCATAGGGTCCTAGCCATCTGGTTCTTAATTTACCTTGAAAATCTTGGTAACGGGAGTCAAATAACAAGGCCCAATCTCCTGATTGAAATGTACGTGGTACAATATGTTTATCATGCCATTTCTTTCATTGTTGTTGAGTTATCTCTGTTCTATGCAAGGCTTCTAATCTCTTTTCATCTAAGATATTTAATTTTTCCAACCTTTCTTTTTGTGCATTATCCAAATTCATGTCAAGTTGTACGGATGTGCGTAATGTTTCAATTTCAAATTCAATGGGCAAAATGGCTTGTTTCCCATAAACCATTTCATAAGGTGATAAACCTGTGGTAGTTTTCCAAGTGGTATTATATGCCCATACAACTTCTTTTAATATTTCATTCCAATCACCCCTATTAATAGTTACAGTTTTTGTGATAATATTTTCAAGTTCTCTATTTGTAACTTCTACTTGTCCATTGGCTTGTGGGTGGTATGGTGAAGTTTTCTTATGTTTGATTTGATAGATATGGACAAAATGTTCAATTACTTTGGAAGTAAATTGAGGTCCTTGATCAGAAACCAATTCTCTAGGTGCACCAAAGCGTTGCATTATATTTTCATAAAGAAAATTAGCTACTAGTTCAGCCTTAGCTCGTGGAAGTGCTTTAACTTCTGCCCATTTGGTAACGTAATCTATACAAACTAATATGTGTTGATTACCATCACTTAGAGGTTCTATAGGTCCTACAAAATCAATTCCCCATTTTTCAAATGGTTCAAATGCTATGTGTGGAACTAAAGGCATTTCCATAGAAGGAGTAGGCTTACTAGCTCTTTGACAAGCATCACATCTATCAATAAATTTATGAGCATCTTTATTCATTGTAGGCCAATAATATCCAGTTTGATATATTTTTCTGATTGTTCTTTGGGTTGCATAATGACCTCCACAAGGTTCTTCATGTGCTGCCCTAATAATATCATATACATCATTTTCTTGTACACATCTTCTAATTATTTGATCTGGACATCGTTTGAATAAAATTCCATGAAGCCAAGTAAAAGAAGTACTTTGAAATATTAATTTCTTCTTTTCATAAGGTGTAAAATGTTGAGGTATTTTTCCTGTTACTAAATAATTTGCAATATCAGCATACCAAGGAGTAAAAATAGAAAGGGCAAATAAATGTTCATCTAGAAAATTATCCTGTATTAATTCATTGTCATCAAAAATTTGTATTCGAGACAAATGATCAGCAATAACATTATCTTTACCTGCTTTATCAATGATTGTAACATTGAATTATTGTAATAAAAGAAGCCATCTAATCACTCTACCACCAACTGTTGCTTTATTTGTTAAGTATCTAATGGCAGAATGATCAATGTGAACAAATACTTCATACCCTGTAATGTAATGTTTAAATTTGTTAAGAGCATGAACTACAACTAAAAATTATTTTTCTGTAATAGTATAATTGAGTTCAGCTCCATGCAAATTTTTACTTATATAATAAATAGCATAGGGTATTATGTTTTCTATTTGTTGTAATACTGCTCCTATTGCATAGTTTGAAGCATCACAATGTATATGGAATGGTAATTCCCAATTTGGTCCTCTTAATATTGGAGCAGTGGTCAATCTTTCTTTTATTTCCTCAAATGCTTTTTGGCATGCATTTGTCCAATTGAATTCACTATCTTTCATTAAGAGCTTAAGCATAGGAGTAGCAACTTTGCTGAAATTTTTAATGAATCTACGATAATATCCTGCGTGTCCCAAGAAACTTCTTACTTCAGTTTGTGTTCTTGGGGATTGAAGAGTTTGAATAACTTGTATTTTTGCAGGGTCTACTTTAACACCATCTTGTGATATATAATGCCCTAGAACAATGCCACCTTTCATCATCATGAAACATTTTTCATGACTAAGAGAGAGATTTTGCTCTTGACATCTTATTAAAACTTTTTGCAATCCAGATAAAGTTTCTTCAAAAGTAGTACCATATATTGTAAAGTCATCCATATAAACTTCTACGCATTCATTTGTTAAATCAGCAAAGATAGCTAACACAGCTCTTTGAAAAGTTGCAGGTGCATTACATAATCCAAAAGGTAGAACATTATAAGCATAAGTTCCTACAGGACATGTGAAAGTTGTTTTTTCCTGATCAACTTCAGCTATGGAGATTTGATTATACCCACTAAAACCATCTAGAAAACAAAAATATTTCTTTCCAACCAATGTATCCAAGACTTGATCAATAAATGGTAAGGGAAAATAGTCTTTCTTAGTTACTTTATTTAATTCCCTATAATCAACACAAATTCTCCATTTACCATTCTTTTTAGGGACTATCACTAAAGGTGATACCCATTGGCTATCTGAAATTGGGTATATAAAACCTGCATTTAAAAGCTTAATGATTTCTTCTTTGACTATTTCTTTCATAGCTGGATTTAATCTTCTTTGTGGTTGTCTTACAGGACTACAACCTTCTTGGATAAATATACGATGGGTGCACACACTTGGATGAATACCCTTCATGTCTTCATAGTTCCATGCAAATGTTGATTGATACTTTCTAAGCAAATCTACCAATTGTGACTCTTGTATGCTTGTGAGTTCATTACTGATATTAAGAGTTCTTCCAGGTATAATATCTATTTGTTTACATTTTTCTATATTTGCATCTATTCCATTTATTTCATGTTCAAAAATATTCAAATCATAAGCATATTGAGATTGACTTGTGCTTGCTTCATTATTGGAAAATAAATCACTAATGTCTTGATTTTGATTTTCTTGTTGATTTTCTAACAACAATGGTAAGGGTCCCTCAGCTTCTTGTTCAAGTTCTTCAATTAAAACATTAACTGATAAGGTTTGGATATCATCATATTCCTGAGGAAAATCATACCACAATTGTTTTTCTTCTATTGGTGATTCAGGAAATAAACTAAGATCTTTTGTATCTTTACCATTGGAAATAGTCATGTTTCCTGATCTACAGCTAATGTAGGCATCAGCTGTTGCAAGCCATGGTCTTCCTAAAATTAAGGGATGTCCCCCTAATTTCCTTTTAGGTTGTAAGACTATGAAGTCCACTGGATATTCCCATGAACTTACTGAGACCATAATATCTTCTAGTTTTCCTTCTGGCTTAATAGTAGATCTATCAGCGAGTTGAAGCACAATAGAAGTTAATTGTAATTTTTGTATCCCTAAGGAATCTGTTGTTTCTTTGGTCATAACATTAATAGCAGCTCCTAAATCAACCAAAACATTTTGTAAGGTTACATTTCCAATATGCACAGTGAGTATAGGTATTCCAGGATCTGTATATTTAGGTACCAACCTATCTCCTATCATCATCTCAGATAATTGTCCAATAACTTGAATAGTTTGAAATTCATTTTTCTTTTTACTTTTTGAGCATATATTTTTAATAAGTTTAGAATAGATGGGTATATCCTTGATAGCTTGTAATAAAGGAATTTTAATAGTAACACCTTCTATTTCTTGAAGAAAATTAAAGGCTGGCTTGGATGGTTCTTTTGGTATTGCCAATCTTTGAGGAAATGGTACTTCTATTTCCTTATTTGTTTGAATCTCTTGTTGTTTGGTTGGAATATTCTCCTCTTGATTGTCTGTTTCCTTCTTGTTGTCAATTTCATCTTCAACCAAGTTTTCAATTGGATCATTAAGTCTTTTAAGAGTGACATCATTTTCTAACACCTTTCCCGATCTTAATTGTATTTGTTGACAAGGTGCTATAGATATAGAACATGTTTCATTTGTTTCATAGACTTGTTGGACATTTTTATTATTGTTAGGGTTAGGAACTGGTTGAGCTGGAATAGGTAACTCGCTTAGGAGGATTATTGTTTGGAGGTGGAAGAAGTCTATTTTGAGGTGGATTTTGAGTATTTTGTCCCCTAAATTGATTTTGAGCATTCTGTTGTTGCATTGCATTTGGAGACCAATTAGTGCCACCTTGATTATATTGGCCATTATTGTTCCAACCAGGCATATTCTGATTTTGTGTTCCTTGATTCCATGGAAATTGTCCTCCATAAGAATTAGCCATAAATTGAGCCCATGGGGGTATATTCCAATCTTGATTGTAAGAATTCCAATTTGGCATATTGGACCATTGGTTAGGTCTTTGTTGGTTGGGATAATTAGGGTTTGACCAATTTGATGGGCCATTAAATGGGCCATTTCTTCTTTGAGAAACAAAATAAACATCCTCTGCTTCTTCTACTTCAGGTTCTTTTATGGCAGCCTTAACAACGGAGATATATTTACATTTTTTAGTTTTATGATCTTTATCACAAATTTGGCAACAAGCAGAGATATTGGAGATATTTGTTATGTTGAGAGGGCATTCTCTTGAATTGTGTTTCTTCCTACATCTATGGTAGTAAATTTCTTCATTGTCCTTTGTATTTTTATCCATTAAATCCAAATATGAGGTGAAATTACTCAATAAATCAGTTTTTAAACCTTCCAACATATTTCCAATTTCAGCTCTTGTTACTCCTGCTCCTATAGATGTATATTTATTACTTCTCAAGGGTTTGTTTCTTGAATAGTTTCTACAAAGATTTACAATCCCTTCAAAATATATAGAATGAATATCTCCTTTTGCCATAAGATTTAGGATTTCAAGAACATCCTCCTTTAATCCTTTCAGAAAAAGTTCTTTTAAGATTTCTTCTTCAAGCTCTATGTTTACTCTAGATCCTACAAATATAAATCTTTCAAGATAATCTTCCAAAGATTCATCTTCCTTTTGATTCATTCGGAAAAGTTCAGCTTTCTTGTCCCTAACTCTACAATAGTCTTGATATCTCTCAAGGAATAATTGTTTTAATCCATTTTCACCATCCCAACGATTACAAACTCCTTCTCCTAAACCCATAAACCATCTCATAGCGGCATATTTAAGAGTAGAAGGAAATAATCTTAACTTTTGCTCATTTGTAGTGTAGAAATAAGCTTGACATACAACTTCAAATTCAAAGAGAAAGGCATCAGGATCTTCATGTGGTTTTCCATGGAAGGTAGGTAATACAGAAAGAGAGATTGATTTAGGATCTCTTGCGGTTCCCTCTGTATGTAAAATTGGAAAAGCAAATGTTTTTCTTTGTCTATTTTCTACGTGATCTCTTTCTTGCCTTGGTCTTTCTTGTCTTTGTTCCCTATTTCCATGATTTTCTTCTCCTACTTCACTTTCAATGTCTCGCCATACTTGAATATAGGAATTCAAGAATTGGATCGGGTATAGGATCAGTGAATATTGAAGAATCTATATGATCGTCAAACTCAGGACTTGGTAATAAGTATGTGTTGGGATCTTGTTCTAGGATTTCAGCTTGATTTGATGATGTGGCTCTAGTGTTTTCTATTTTAAAAATCCCAGGCTGTCTAAAGTTTCTTGGGGATTTTTCTATTTTATCTGTTTTTATAAATCTTCCTTTAGAGTCTCTCAATATTTTCATGTATATTCTAAATATATATATATATATATATATATATATATATATATTTTTTTATTTTGAATATAACACCTAGTCTTCTATAAATAACTTATGTATATCGTTGATTGGATCAAGTTGATCTGGTGTCATAAAATGTTCTTCCTCAAAATTAAAATGATCTACCAATAGTTGAATCAGCTGACAAAGATAAGCTTTAATTGCTATAGAATTAGGAATTCCAAACTGTAGCTCGAAACATAAACCTTCGCATAATTCTCTAAAACGTACAACTCTAGGAATTCTAAAATACCTTTTGTTGTATTGCAGGATTAACTCTCTTTTCTCTATTTTTGCAAGAAAATTGTGAACAATGAGGGAATCCTCAAGGTACTGGTTCCAAGGATAAATTGATGGATTTACTATAGTTCGTCTATCCCAAAGCCAATTTTCACAACTTACTCCCAGATTATCATAAGGTGTAGGATGATTTACCCTTAAAGTTTTTGCAATATTAATCCTTTTTATCTTTTTAAGTTCTTCTGATCTCTCATTGATAGAGTCAATTCTTACACACAGTGCTTCCCATTCTGACTTGGTTGTTATAAAGTTTTGATCAACAAGAAGATTAACCTCTTGCTGAATCAAAAATTTCTTGAGATCTATGAATTCAATCTGACTACTTTCAACCATTTGTTTTTTTTTCTTTTTGATTTTTTTTTTTAAGTTTTGATTTTGTTTTCTGTTTTAATCTACTGTCTATTAAAACATAAAATTCAAAAATTTTAATAGAAAAGAAATATGTATAATTTTAGACAATCCTAATGTTATTAAAATTAGGATGCGACCCATGGAGCACGTAATCCATACAACCTAATTCTAACAATATTAGGGAAATTCCTAATGTTACTAAGTTCAAATGTGACCCGTGGAGCACGTAATCCGTACACTCAAACTTAATATCATTAGAAACAAGTATACAACCTAGTATTACTATAATTGGGTACGACCCATGGAGCACGTAATCCATGTAACCAATTAAGCAATAGTTCGGTAAAAATAAAATAACAGTACTGAAATAACAGGTAACTTCTTAGTGTTTATTTGACTAGGGGGGATTTCACTACAGTCGTGTCACTCACTGTAAGCTAATTCCTACTCCCAAGACAGGGGGTTATTTTCAGCTACTACCTTCGCCTACTTCCTGAACTTGCCCATAGGACCCTACATCACCTAAAAAATAATAATTACCCAAAGCAGGAAATTGCAGAAAGCAAATTGCAGGAAAGCAAATTTTAATCTAGGAAAGCAATTAAAACATGAAATATTTATGAAAAAGGAACCTGACAACGTCGTAAGGCGGGGCTTGTTGTTAGCTACCCATGATAGGGAGGGCTATTGTGTCCCATCTATGTCGATAACCACTCTGACTCGTATGCACACTAGGGGCTCATGTGTCCACAAGATCTCATGCGTACAAGTAAGTCCTCTCGCTTTGCACTGCCAACGACTTCTCTGATCAACTACTACGATGCTACTTTCCCCAACAACGATGCCAAAATGATCGGCTGTAGAAGCTTACATTTAATTTTATCAATCCGAGGGAAAATCAAGGTTAGATTTAAAAAGTAGCAATCCAGTATAGATATGATCGTAGAAATTAATACTTAAACCTAGTTCAATTTCCTTTCCAAAAATCATGCGTACACGTGTACAAAAAGAAATATAAAAATGTGCAATATGAATTATGCAGGAAATAGTAAATAAGTGCAATTTATTATGAAATTTAACTATTATGCAATTTTTATATTTTATGTATTTTCTAATGCAGATCTAACTAATTCTAACCTAATGCACGGGGTTAAGAGCTCAGGGACTGTCAATTAGGAGTGGGCCCTGCCTCCTAAGTGGCAGTGTAAGTTATTTCCCCTAAACTACTCTATTAGTAACTAAATATTATGATTTATACTAACATTTATTTATAATTCATGAATGCAGGTTGCAGAATTTACAAATTCAGAACAAAGAATAAACAAATGCCACAAATGATACAAGTTACCATAATGAAGAAATGTTATTTTATTGATGAAGAGTCAACTGTACAAGCTCCAAAAAATAATCTGTAACATGATGTAATGAATAATTTAATCAGAGAAAAAAACCCAGAGGAGAGAGAGCCTCTAGTTTCTGTTGTATATTTTTATACTAAGACTAATACAAAGTACAATCTTGTCCACGTATGTATCTTGCTTAAAATGTGGAGTGATGACTATACGTACACCATAAGATATCCTAAAGCTAAAAATATTTTATTTGACTTGGACCTAAAAATATTTCTATAAGTCCAAGTGGCATTACATGGAATATTTCCTATCTAACTGACTCATAATAAGACTTTTCAGCTCCTGTAATATAGGAAGTCTTAACAACTTTGACATTTGACAAATAATAACTTTACAAATCCTTTTCATAAGGTTTTATCAGCTGGAGAGAATCTCGTAACCAAAATGAGAAGGCAAGATATATTGGAGATATTTTAATTGTCGTCATTTGGTTATACCATCCATATTATGCTTTGTCGTCCATGGTAAGTCTTCAAAATGACCTTTTGACCTTACGTAATTACTGTCCGTAATTACCTCCAATAATCGTCTTCCGTAAACCGAGATCATCCACTTGACTTCTTCTAACTGCTAGTGGTTGTTCTTCACATCTGGAGTACAGTCTGTAGTTTCTCCACTTATTACCTGCATTTAACTCAGATCTCGGGAAAATTGGACGTAAGTTATTGATAAACATCAAATTACCATTTTTACTCATTTTTACCAATAATTCATATTTAACTGATGATAACATGTAAAAATATATTAAATACTCATGTAAAATGATTGAATTTGATACAAAAATTAGTAGTAAATAACCTCTCATCAATATACATACTTAATATCTAAAATTTTCAATGGTGGTAGGCCTTCAGATGAAGACCATTTACTGGAATCGGTAGCTCTCAGCCATCCATATCTCGAAGATAATACGCATTAATTAAATTTTCTATTTAAATCTAGAATGAAACCTCTCATATCGCCTCAAATTTATGGTGCTTGCCAGGTTTTCCTTTATCCGAGTTCCACTTCAGCACCAAGTCATCAAATTTAAATATCCTTTCGGATGTCTTTTTTGAACCACTTCTATGTTGTTCTAGTGTGCTCCATGAAATCATTATATGCCTTCTCTATTTATTCTTTGAGCTGCAAGAGTTGTGCTAGTCTTGTGCTCATAGGATCAATTTCATCATCCTCATTACTAAGCATTTGCAGAGTCTGGAGGATCAAAAATTCAATGTGGGTGGGAAATACTGCTTCCTTTCCATACACCAAGGATAAGTTTTAATGGAATTCATAATTGATATGTGATCTACCCAGAGAGCTTGGTACAGCAGTAGATGTAAACCTCTTTTATTTCTTCCAAGTGTTCTTTTCAATATTCGAAGTAGGTTCTTATTTGTGGACTCAGCTAAATTATTTCCCTATAGGTAATAATTAGAAGATGCTTTGAGGTAAATCCCATACCTACTTGCAAACTTAGTAATATTCACTCCAATTAATGGAGTCCCATTATCAGTCACAATGGCATATGGCATGCCAAAATGAGTAATCAACCCATCAAGGAAAGAGATGATTGTCGCTTGATCTACTTTCTTTGTTGGGATGGCCTCCACCCATCAAGTAGTCCATTGCTATCAAAATATATTTATGTTCAAAATAAGAATGTGGATCAATGACCCCAATAAATTCTAAGCTCCACTATTGAAGCAAAGCTTCTACCTGAATCGGATGTAGAGGTAAGTAAACCTTCTTAATCTTGCCAATATATCACTGACAATTATCATAGCTTTGACTTACTTTGTGTGTATCTAAAAAAAGAGTGGTCTAGAAGTATCCAACCTGAATAATTTTCAAGGCCATAGGCCTCTAGCTTGTCTAGTGGATAGTGTCCACTAGACAAGCCAGAGTGGAACTCCTCCAAAAAAAATTGTTTTTTGAACTCTTTGACCCACCTGAGGAGTACTCCATCTATTTTTTTGTGGAATAAATCACTTGGCAACAAAACATATATGAGTACTTGTAACCTAAAAATTTACCTCTGAGATGAATTGAGATGAGATGGAAACCTTCTTGATATGAAAATTTTGACAAGGTCCTCTATCCAGTCATGATCACCTACTGCTAGGTTAGCAAGATTATTCTCATTGATAACTTCATCATGTAATGGCACCAGTGACTGAGAAGCTACGCTTTTAGCCAACTCTTGACAGAGCACCCGACCATGAACCAATTTGGTTGGTCAAATTTCTACATCATACTCTTGAATCTTGGAGACCCATCCTACTCTTTTATCCCCAAGTTCTCCTTGGATGATAAAATTTTTGACATCTAGGTGAATAACATAGATAATTGTCTTACTCTATGAGATAAAATGTTAGAATTTCTTCAAAGACTTCATAACCACATAAACCTACTTTTCAATGAAATTTTACTTCTACTGGTGTGTCTAAATAGCTTGGCTTAGAAAAGCGATGGGTTGTTCATCTCCATCATATTGCTTTTGTGTAAGGACAATGACATAAATTTCCTGCTCGCCTATTGTGTAAAGGATGAAATCCTTATAATAGTCCAGATTGATCAACACTAGTGCTTGAAATATTCTCTCCTTAATCTCCTAAAATTCCTACTTCCTCTTATTTGTCTATTTGAAGTCTGTATTTTTCTTTAGGAGTTCAGTCATCAGCTTCACTACCTAAGCAAATTTGGTGATAAATTTTTGGATAAAGTTGATTTGGCCAAAAAAGGACTACAAGTATTTTTTATTGACTGAAATCAATAGTTTTAAGAGAGCTTCTACTCTTGTAGGATCAATATGGAATCCTTATTTTGAAATCATGTGTCCCAAGAGCTTTCCCTCCTTGACAACAAAAATGGATTTCTTTGGGTTGATAGAGATACCAAATTCCTGATATTTTTCAAACACCTATCTCAAATGAGATCCATGATCTTCATTAAAATGTGAGAAAATAGTCAAATCATCAAGGTATATCATAATTATTTAGTTCAGTAACTCACCAAAAGTGACATCCATTGCTCTTTTAAAAGTGGCACCAAAATTGGAAATACTGAAAGGCATTCTTTGATAGGCAAAAGTGCCCCACTTGGTAGTAAATGTTGTCTTGTGTTGGTCCTCATCCTTTATCAAGATGTGGTTATAGCTAGAGAAACAATAAATTAGTGAAAATATTTATGCTCTAGTGAGAACATGGAGAATTTGGTCAATCTGTGACAAGGAATAATTGTCTTTCAAAGATGCCTAGTTTAGATTGCAAAAATCTACACATAGGCAAATATATCCATTCTTTTTTCATACTGGAACTAAGTTCGCCACCCAAGTTGAGTGTTTAATGGGATAAATGATTTTTGCCTCCAGTATTTTTAGCAGTTCTACTTTCATAAGCACCTCAATATTTGGATTAACAGGTTGTTCCTTCTGCCAAAAATGTTTCACCCCTTCTTGCAATTCAATGGTGTGTTGAATCACATTTTTGTCATACCCTTTCAAATTGTGATAACTCCATGCAAAAATGTTAAGGAATTCAGAGCATAGATTATTAATGTCCTTGAGCTCTTCTAGAGAGTAATCTATCCCAACTTTGATGATCTTGTTAGGTCCCAACTTTAGCTCAGTATTGTAGGCCCAAAATGGCCACATCCTTAGAAAGCACTACAAATTTATTCTAAGGTATGAAGTTCCCATTTCGTACACTTTTTAGTGTATTTTGGAGCAGATCTGCAACATTTGTTTCCTAATCCACCCAAAACTTAGTGCAATTTTTACCTGGAGTAATTCCACTCAATTTATAATGTATTTTGATGTGGATTGGATATGGGTCCTGATTCTATAAATTTTTTGATGATGATGATGTCAGCACAAAAGAAAGTGCAGAATGGCGATCGAGAGTAATTTTTGCATACTCCAAAATGGCTAAGTGTTGATAAGGTCAATTCCACTAGTCTCAAGGGTATTTTATGGTAGATTGGAGACAAAGAGTAAGTTTACACTAGCTCCAATGTGGAATGAAGATAAAAGTTGTTTTACACTGCGACCTTGAAGAACACACGCTTATACTAAGAGGGGGGTGAACAGTATAAGACCACTTTTTGCTTTTCTTTCCAAAATAGTATTAATCAATATAATCAATGGAAATATCAATAGCAATAACAAAAGCAATGCACCAATCATCACACACAATAGAGACACCACAATTTATGTGGTTCACCCAATGTGGGCTACTCCATGGAGAAAATATTTCACTAAAATTTTCTCAATCAATATCTTGGGAATTCTTTCCCTATTACAATGTTTATGGACCTCTAACCAAAGGAGATGTTGATCCCCTAAATTTGGTTCATGGATCTCTATCCACAGGAGAACTCCTTCTCATTTGCTCTGGCTGGTGATCCTCTAGAAGACACTACCTCCACTACACTGATTGGTGGATCTCTCTCCACTTGAAGACTCTTGTCCTCACTTAGAATACCTGTCCTCAACATCCTGGCTGATGGATATCTATCCACTGGAGACTCTATTCTCTTTGTTGTCACCTTCAAAGCTTTGTCTCAATTATGTACTAAACACAGTCCAGTCGATCTAGCACAACTCTACTTAATATCTTGCACTAAACACAGTCTAGTCAGTCTAGTACAAGCCTGCTAAATAAGCTCACTCAAATTTGCACTAAACACAGTCCATTTTATCTAGCACAAATTTGCTCAACTCTTACACTAAACATAGTCTAGTTGTTCTAGCACAAGTCCACTCAAATATACACTAAACATAGTCCAATCGATCTAGCACAAATATTCTCAATAGGTCCACTCAGAACCTATTTAAATCTGCTCAACATGTCCACTCAAAACCTATCCAAATATGCTCAACAAGTCCACACAGAACCTGCTCAAATCTGCTCAACAAATCCACACATAACCTATCCAAATCTGCTCAACAGGTCCACACAGAACCTGTCCAAATATGCTCAACAGGTCCACACAGAACCTGCCCAAATCTACTCAACAAGTCCTCTCTAGGACTTGCTCAAATTTGTATTGTAAGCTTCCATAAAATCTCACACAAAATCAGTCCACAAGTCTTCTCAAAGACTTGCCTCAAGTCTGCTTAACAAGTCCACACAGAAATTTTCCAATCTCATAGAAACATAAAGAGAATTGCTAGAGACTCAATATGTTCTATACTCAAAACTCAATCACTTTCTCAACTCAATCTCATAGAAGCATAAAGAGAATTTTTAGAGACTCAATATGTTCTATTCTCAAAACTCAATCACTTGCTCAACTCAATCTCATAGAAGCATAAAGAGAATTGTTAGAGACTCAATATGTTCTATTCTCAAAACTCAATCTCAACTCAAATTAGAATATAGAATATTTTTTTTTATGTAACTTGATCAATCACTTTATACATCCATTTGACTAGGCTCAATAAACTCTACTTAACCAAACACTTCAAGAAATAGCTCTTGCTCACAAACCCTAGTCCAAGCATGTATCATCCAACTCAAAATGTTTCCAACAATGCTCAACAACAAATCTCACATAACAATGATACTCATGATATTTTCAAACCCTAGTTCAAGTTCTTTGCATAACAACTCACTTCAACAACCATGCTCATCAAACAATGTTTTAATCACAACTCTCAATTTCAGAAAACCTTGAAGCATTAAGTCAAAAAATTTCGAAAATGAAACCCTAATCAAGTCCTTTTCACTCCAAAATTATTTTTTAATAAATCCAATCAATCAACTCAACCAAGAAGGAATTTGCCCATACCTTTTTGATGCCAAGGAGTTTTTATCACAAATCTGCCACTCATAAATTTCTCTTTCCAATCACAAAAGAGTTAGAAGACTTGAGTAATACCACAGTAAAAAAATGATAACTCAATAACACCTTATTACTTCAACTCAATAATAATTTTCACCATAGTCTTCTTATAAAATAAATAATACCTTTTATGAGAAATTAATTCACAATAACCTTGATTCTCAATAATGTCAATACTATCCTTCACAAATTCCTCATAACCCCTAATGACAATTTTTAATTAAATTTCCCCACTAAAATAAATCCACTTTAATAAAAAACTTTATGCAAGCCTTATATAAAATAAAATTAAATCATAACCCCCTTTTAATTTCCCTAAGGCTTAACACATCATATAACACCCTTATAACTCCATGTGGGCAATTAAAAATACTTTACAAAATTGAAACTTATCATGGAGGGTTTTGAACCATCTATCTCCTCCTTCCCTAAGCGCCTTAGCCATGACCAAAGCCATCGTCGAGCCACACGTTCACACAACAACCAAAAACCACAACGTGTTTGTTATCCTTTGTAAAAACGTGCACCTTCAATAAAAACCATGTGCACCTTGGGCGCCAATCCAAACACGTCTTCCCTTTCGTACTACCTATGATTTGAACACAGGACCTCCTGCATCCAAACAACTCAATGCACTGCTAGGCCAAGCTGGACTATGTGCCCTCAAATCACGCACCTTCTACTTTTCTCCTTTCCATAGTGAACAAAAATGTTTTTTTACGAGCTCTTTCCTCTTCTTCACATGCAATTCGATATTCGAGCAAGGGTAATTGCCAATGATTTTTGGAAATGTTTTAATATCATTTCTTGCCAAATTTAATACGTCGGTGCTAGCTCCTTCGTGAACGTCGGCAAAATTATAAGGCTTAAAATATTTTGGTCTTAAACCCCACCTTTGGGTTTATTCAAATATCTTTAGAATTTATAAAACCCACTTTTGCCTTATAAAACATTATAATAAGAATTATAAATATTTTATTTGGGTTTTCACCATCGCACATTTAATATTATAATAACCACTATTATAATATTATACCTTTGATAAAGTACCTTTAATATTTATTTATAAAATTTTAATTCACATTGAATTTAAATAATTTATAAAATAAATATTATAACTCCTTTTTAATTCTGTCTTTTGCACTGTTTCACTTGATCTTTGGCCTTCTTCCTAGATATCAAATAACAATTTTTATCTCATTTGTTTCCTACTGAAATATTTGGTATTAATGATGACTTCATCTGGTGACATCAATGACAACTTTGACTTAGGTACTCAAAATGTCCAATAGGCCAGTGCAGTAATGACAACAAAGGATGATTTACACTTGCCCGAGTGTGGATTGGTGATTCCACATATTTACAAAGCAAAGGTGATGTCAACATGCTTTATGGTGCGGATTTTAGTTGCTTTGAAGCCAAAGAAGAGAAAAGGAAGGGTAATGAGCGGATTCCATCCCGCTCACCTCTTAGTTCATTTTACGCCAAAATTTGATTCGCATAGGATCAAGGCTATAATGATGATGTCAACAACTTAAAAGTGTGGAATGGCACCTTGGTTTTCCCCACCAATTTGTAGAGTATCTTGGGAGGTTTAATCATAGCCGTCCATGATGAAGATCGACGGTCCAAGTTTTGCTGACATTCTTGAAGGATTTAAAAGGCCAAAACTCATCGGATCAGAGTGCAGTCAGTTGGAGGGTAGGAAGATGAAGCGTCGAGGGTTTTCAAGAACAAGAACCAGATGTGGTTGCAGATCTATGGTAGAGCCGAGCTCCCAAGAATGATCGATGGATGAGATGCAGTGTCCAACTATTCGAACTCTAACTACCACCAACAAACCAACAAGTTGCAGAGGTATGCTACCATGGCGGATTTCTCACAATAGATTTCTCGGAGCTCTCCAACTAGTAAGATAATGCCAGTAAACTCTCTGTTGAGCTATAAATATACAATATTTGTAATGTCTCCTTAATATTATTTCATTTACAAACTATAAATAGAGGCTGAACCCTCATTTTTTAGGGTCGGCTCTAGTGCGTTTTCTTGCCCTACTATAAATATTCTTGTGAGCTAATGGAAGGAGCATTACTCTGATATTTTGACTCAAATTTGTCATCTTCATTATCTTGTGCAAGAGGTTCGAAGTCTTGAGTTACATTTCTATTAATACTTGAATGGTTAGTTCATTCCAACTTATTGGATTACTAGTTGTGAGAGTAGTTGAAATATGTTCTTGATTAGATCTATATTGTTAGGAAGTTTATTTCTGTTAAATCTAACTATTGGTCTATTCTGCTATTTGGATTATCAATATTGGATGTTGGAATTGCTTTCTGCAATATATCTCTATTTATGCTTTAATGTGTGAAGGTTTCATTGATTTGGGTGATGTTAATCTTGAGTGATGGGACACTAGAAATAGCTTGTGGGAGCCTTTTTTTGTAGTTGCCTATGTTGTTAGCCTATCTGACCACTATTTTTTATAACATTTCTAACCCTAAACCTTTTCTAACCCTTATCTCAAAACCCTATTTGAGCTTTAATTGAGTCAACACCATTTTAAGTTGACAAGGAACCAACCTACTCTAGAGGTTGGATTGAAGTTGTCTTTGGTCCATCCAATGCTTGAGTGTCGAGCTGCGACTATCGAGTGCATGCCTGGATAGAAAATTGGAAGATAGATAGTTGTAGTGTTAAGTAAAACTTGATGTCAATTTGGTGCCCAATAGTTTTTGGCATGCCTGATGGGACCAGTTCACAAGGAACACAAAAACCCATCATATGAGTTATTATTTTATCTCTACCCAAAGGAATCAAGATTTGGTGAATTGTCTTGACCTTGCTAAGCAGAGAATAGCAAATTCACCTGGTGACTCCCTAGTCTTTAAACCCAAAAAATAATTACCCCTGTAGACCAGTGTCCTTTCATGTATACTAGGTCTTTCAAAAGGAATAACCCTGACTCATATTTTTATTGTGAGCTACCTTATAGAGGGTCTACTATTATCAAAAGTTTGAATCAAGATTTCCTCTCAAAAGAAGAGCTTCTTGAGGAAAATCCTATAGTTAATCCAACAACCCCTCCAACAGGACCTACACCTAGAAATATGGTAGGAAATGCAGCCCAAAATCAAGGAAATGTACCCCCAAATCAGCCATTATAGAAATACCCTAGCTGGAACATAATTGGTCCCCTTAGATTAGCCCATATGAATGCCATTCCCTAGGTTGTTTCCAAGGCTATTCCCACTTATGATGGATCTAGGAAGACAACATATGAGCACTATCAGGACATTTTGAATCTGGCAGCAATCCACAACATAAAGGAGGAGGATGTTATTATGAGAATCCTAGCCCTATCCTTTAGAGGAAATATTTTGCATTGGTTTAGGACTCTTGAGGATAACACCATCACTTCATGGGCAGCATTGGCTAAGCCTTTTGTGGAAGAATTTAATGAATCTGCTGACCCTTTCTCCTTGCTTAATCAGTTTACGTCCATGCAAAAATCTCAGCAAGAGACTATCTCAGATTTCAATTTGAGGTTTAGCAAAACATGGAAGAGAATTCCCCCTATAGCTAGACCAGTTGCATGCTTGGCTTATATGTATTATATCAGAGCTCTTGGATCAGAGCTAGGCTTGCAAACCCAACAATCTGAGGTGGAAACCTTTCCACAAGTTTATAATGCAACAGTTCATGCCGAGAATATCCTAATTAATGTGGGGAGGTTACCTCCCAAAGTTATGCTACCTTATAGTTTAGAAACCACTAATGGCCAAAGCCAAGCTACTAATTCATCTTATATGGATCCCCTTTCCTTATCATCCCCATATCCATAAATGAATCCCATTCCTCACCCAAAAGCACCATCTACTATAGTTCCTTTCCCTCCCCTTCCTTCTCAGACCTCTCAAGAGTTTTCTATCATTCTTGATATACAAAATACTCTAAAAACTCTGAGTAACAGAATGAATTCAATGGAAAAAAGGGATCAGGAGAGATCTCAATAGAGGATATTTCCATATGTGAACAAAGATCAAAGACCTGGTCCTAGTAACAGTATTGGGGTCAGAGTAAATGCAGCATATGAAGAGCCTGAGTGTTCTTCAGAGATAAGTCTAGTTAATATCTGGTGTTTGGTGTGTAATGATCCTCATGATTCATAGTCTTGTGTCATGTACCAACACCATGTTCAGCAAGCTATGGATCAAGCTGAGAGGAATCAAAAGGGAAGAGTAAATATGTTATGGCAGCCTGACCAAATCATGGTTGGGAAAGAGCTGGATGAGGATGGCCCAATTGCTGTTATGACAAGGTCAGGAAAGAAAACCTTGCAAGTAGATCCACAAAATATGGGACAATTCCAGGTTCCTTCTCAGAAAAGGAATGACCCACTTCCCCAAAGTAGTGATACTTTTCCTATTCCCCAGGCTAAAGGGAAAGAGAAGACAGATAGTCTCCCCAAGATATTTGAGAAAGAAACTGAAGGAGACCGAATGAAGTCTAAATATGAGGCTCAAGAGAGGCTTAGATTCCCTTCTATTACCAAAATATAAATAATAGAAGCCACTCAACAATATAAAAGAAAATATGGTGAGCCAGAAAGAAGGCCTGAGAGGACCACTTTGGCTAAGTCTGATTACAACATTGTGGAAGAGATGAAAAGGATTCCATCAAAAGCTAGTTTATATGATACCCTTTTCATTCCTGGCCAGATAGACTTGCTTAAAGCTTCTCTCAACAAGTATCCATAGGATAGGTAGGCCACCACAATCCTTAGTATACCCTCAGAAAAGAAAGAAATGTCCCCTACTATTTTGAAGAATAAACCCCCTCCTTTCTATATCTCTTTAAGGATGGAAGGTTGGGTAGTCCAAAATTGTATGATAGATTCAGGAGCATCAACTACAGTTATGCCTAAAGCAGTCTGTGAAGAGATGGGTATGGAGTATACCCGATCTTGCCCTGGAGTACTACAATTGGATGGAACACCTATAAAAATAGTGGGAGTAATAAAGGATGTTTTAATGAGGTTACATAGAGCCCCTGAGGTGACAATAGTACAAGAAATAGTAGTGGTTGACCTAGAGCCCTACTTTGGTTTATGCCTCTCAAGGGAGTTCACTGCAAAATTAGGTGGATGCATGTACATGGATTATTCCAGCATGGTCATTCCCTTCAAAGGGAAGAGGATAAGGATAACACCTAAAAATCCTGTGTCTTATCACATAGAAAAAATTGAAGAAGACATGTGCAACCTCACTCCTCTTGAAGAATTTGAAATTGTGGATAAATTTGAAGAACTGGAACTAGAAGATGAATTACCTTTTAGAGAGGATTACAGTCAGTTTGGGATAGGCATGGGCACATATAGTATTTTTGTAGAATCAGAGAAGAAAATTCTTGCTATATCTAATCAGTCTCTGAGAGAGACAGAGGTATGGACCATGCACTTTGATGGTGCTAGATGCAGAAATGGATGTGGTGTTGGTGTGGTACTACAGTCCCAATCAGAAGGGACAAAGAGTTTTACCTATAGATTAACATGGTCATGCACCAATAATGCTAGAAGTATGAGGCTCTATGCCTTGGACTGATGCAAGTAAAAAATATGGGTATTAAGGTCCTAAACATATATGGTGACTCTGAGTTAATCATCCATCAGGTAAGAGAAAGGTGCAGTAGTAAGCACCATTACCTAAAAGCATATAGAAATAGGGTATGGGATCTGATGGAATCCTTTGATGCCCTAAATATAAACTTTATTCCCAGAGAAAAGAATACTTTGGTAGACTCTTTAGCAACAAGGGGAGCTAACTTCAACCCTTCTACAGATATAGGAGTCAAGAAAGACAAGGGAATCAAAATGATTTTTAGACCTGTAGTACCAGATAAGCATATTTTCTGGCAGGTTTTTGAGAGTGATGAATAGATCATTGACTTTCTGGTAAGAGAAGCCTATCTCTCCACTATCCAAGAAGAATATCTAGAGGAAATTGATCAGCAGGATGTTATTCAACTTAGGAATAATCACATACCTAGAGGGTTGGTCACTCTAGAAAGCTTGTTTGACAATGAAGATAGGAGAAGGATCAGATCCATGGAAGTCAATGATAAAATATATAAAGAAGTTGAAATAGAAAAATAAAAGAGGCTCAAGGTTGGAATCCGATGTTCACCAGAAGAAGAAGAGGACATTAAAGCTTTATGTATAAAGTACCAAGACATTGTGGCTTGGTCATATGAAGACCTCAAGGTATATGACAAAAGGATTATCCAACACACCATTGAGCTAGAGCCTGATGCAAAGCCTTTTAGGTAGAAGCAAAGGCCTGTAAATCCAAGGATCGAAGCCATAATGAGAGAAGAGCTCTTAAATTTATTAAAGGCTAAGATCATCTATCCAATTAAACATTCAACCTGGGTAGCCAACTTGGTACCTGTGAGAAAAAGAATGGTGATATTCGCTTGTGTGTAGATTTTAGAAATCTTAACCAAGCATCTCTTAAGGATCACTACCCCCTTCCATAGATTGATCAAATATTATAGATAGTGGTAGGGATAGAGAGGTTCTCACTATTGGATGGCTTCTCTGGATACAACCAGATTTGGGTGAAAAATGAAGATCAGTATAAAACAACATTCACCACAAAATGGGGCACATTTGCCTACCAGAGAATACCTTTTGGGTTGTCCAATGCGGGAGCCACATTTTAGAGAGCCATGGACTATGCCTTTGGGGAACTTATTAATAAGGTCATTCTGATCTATTTGGATGACATGACAGTGTTTTCCCATAACAAGCATGACCACTTAGCACACCTTGAGCAAGTTTTTCAAAAGTGCAGAGAATTTGGCATTTCCCTCAATCCTAAGAAATCATTTTTTGTAGTACATGAGGGAAATTTGCTAGGTCATGTGGTCTCAAAAGAAGGTATGGCCATAGATCTAGATAGAATCTAGTCCATTCTAGCTCTTCCACTACCTATAAACAAGAAAGCCTTATAGTCCTTCTTTGACCAAATAAACTTTGTCAGGAAGTTCATTTCTGATTTTGCATAGAAGGTAAGGCCTATATCTGAACTATTGAAGAAATATGTAGAGTTCAAATGGACTGAAGTAAGGAAACAAGCCTTTGAGATTATCAAGCAATCCATTGCAATAGCTCCAATGCTAGTAAATCCATATTTTAGTAAATATTTTATTCTTTACGCTTATGGAGCTGAAGAAAGTTATGCCTCAGTGCTCACTCAAAAGAATGATCAAGGTGAGGAGCACCCTATATTATTCTAGAGCTAGACTCTCCATGATTACCAGGTTAAGTATAATTTTATTGAGAAATAAGTATTTGCTATGATGAAATCATTGAAGAAGTTTAGGCAGTATTTGGTTCAAAGTAAGACCTTGGTATATGTTGTTCACCCAGATGTAAGAAGCTTTATTCTACAAGGTGAACTAGGAGATAAGAGAGCTGGATGGATCACCAAGATCCAGGAATATGATGTGGAGATACACCCCACCAAGTTGGTAAGAGGTAGGGCCTTATGCCAAGGTCTAACAGAGGTAACAACATCAGCTAAAATAATATCTTGTCAAGCAACTGAAGATGATCATATTGAAGGAGTACAACCAAGTGACTCTGATTGGGTAGACCAGATGATCAATTACTTTCAAACTGGAGTATGCCCTCCTGATCTTAATGCATCACAAAGAAGAAGATATAGACTTCAAGATTTGAAGTATGTCTTACTACCAGAAGGGCTATACAAAAGGAACCTTGATGGAGTCCTCCTTAAGTGCTTAAAATATGATCAACAACAAAAGGTCATAGAGGAGTTCCATGGAGGGCCATCTGGAGGACATTTCTCAGGTAGAGTTACAACTTTGAAGATCATAAGAGTAGGCTATTACTGGCCTACTATATTTACTGACACCTTCAAAGTCACTAGAGCCTGTGACAAATGCCAGAGGCATGTAGGGAGGACAAGAAATGCTTCATTCCCCCTCAAGCCAATACAAGTTGAGGAGCCTTTTCAACAATGGGGGTTGGAATTTATAGGGGTCATCAATCCTCATTCTTCAGTAGAGCACAAGTATATTCTAACTACCATAGACTACCTCACCAGATGGGTAGAGGCTATTCCTACCAAGAAATCAGACCAGGAAGTTGTGATCAATTTTATGGAAAGTTTGATTTCAAGGTTTGGAGTTCTGGAAGCCTTGGTGAGTGACAATGGGCCAGCCTTTATAGGAGCCAAATATATTGAATTTTCCAGCAAGTATGGCATAACCATTAAGAATACTTCAAATTATTACCCTCAAGGGAATGGACTTGCAGAGTCTACCAACAAAAACCTATTAAGGATTTTGAGGAGATCACTAGAAGGGAATAAAAGAAGTTGGCACCTAATGCTGGAACAAGCTTTGTGGGTAGACATGATTACTATCAATAAGTCCATCAAGACTTCCCCCTATGCTCTGGTATATGGCAAGGAGGTAGTGTTACCTATCCATTTAGAAATTCTAGCACTCAAACTGATAAATTTAGAAGAAGAATTAGAGGAAAATCTAGTGGATACAAGGCTGACACACCTACTGCAGTTGGAAGAGAAGAGAGCTCAGGCCTATGAGAACTTTTAGAAACATTTTGTAGACATCAAGGCATGGTTCAATAAAAAGGTAAGGTTCAAAAAATTCTAGGTTGGAGACTCAGTTCTCAGGTGGAATGTTGAAAGAGCAAAACCAGGTCACCATCAAAAGTTTGACTCCTTCTGGGATGGCCCTTTCAAGATAGTAGAGGTCAAAGATACCAATGTTTTCCAACTCGAAGATCTAGAGGGAAACATACAACCAATTCTGGTTAATGGTTTTCATCTTAAACTCTACTTTGATTGAAATATAAGCTCATTGTAATATATGTACATACATTGTATCATATTTCCTTTATTTTTGCACTTTGTATCAAGTTTTGTTTTAACAACATGTTGTACAAAAAAATAATAAAAGAAAAAGAGAGAAAGAAATTTTTGCAAAATTGGCTAAGTGTTCCCACAGGATGCAACAAGTGCCTATTCCGCACTCAAATACACTAAGTGCAAAGTGGAATATCATTGAGCTCCAATCCACACTCAAATGAACCATCATACCAGTGGAATGATGAGCGGGTTCCAATCCGCACCTAAATGAACTACATTTTCAGCAGAATGTAACATGCGCTATTTTTCACACTCAAATGGACCACGATGCCAGTGGAATGACGAGCGGGTTCCAATCCATCGGGTTTTGAGACTTCTGATGTGCGGAATGAGGAAGTTCCTAATCCATCACAATTTAGAGTTATGTTGGGTGGAATAAAAGAAGTGTCACCAATCCACCGTTTTCAAGTCTACATTTGAGCGGGGCAGCAATTCTGCATCGTACCACTTGGAAAAGGGCAAAAGGTCCACAATAAATGCTAATTTTCCCATGCTCAAAAGAGAAAGGACAAAGCAACGCCACAAGGGTTGAAGCACATTTGAATTTTGACCAATCAGAGGTCATAATGCCACCTCTAAGCTACCAAAGGGATAAAGTGCTAGTTGAGAAGCATGCCACATGTAAGTCATGTAGTAGCCACATTAATGGTGGAAGACGTGCATGCAACAGTAATTAAAAGAGTGAAGCACAGAATTCTATTCATTTGACAAGAGTAGCGTTCACTGAGCGAAGAAGAGCAGAACGATAGCAGAAGCATTACCTATAAATTCTATAGAGAAAATCTAAATCATTGCTGGCAAAAATGGCTCCAAAGAAAGCACTTACAAAAGTATAGAGAATAGGAGCAGAGTTGGATGACCATGTGGACCAAACCAGGTGATTGGCAGACACAGTAATGACCGAAGTAAGAAGGACCTTCTTGAGAAGTAATTTTGAGTTCAGACACTTTGAAGGGCGACCAAATCGACCTCAAGGTACCATTGCCATAAAATCCTTCTTATTCTCCTATATTTGTGATTCTGTTCACCATTGCCCTGAATTGGTTTCTGCGATGATTAAATATTATGATCTTGAGAAGAGAACAGTGAAAATGCCTGATGGCACAACACTATTCACTATTACCAAAGAGCTCTGCCTTAACTTGTTTGTCGTAGGGGTGACCCCACCCTCATAACCTAAACAATTTGACATAGCAGAACAAGCTAGGGTTTATGCTTCATTAATGGCTTCAGAAGAAAATAAAGTTTTAGAAATATGGCTTCGTTTCTAGTTTAGAAGAATAAGAGAGGAAGATGAAATGCCCAAATCTCTTATTCCCATCAATGAATTTGCTAACCCAGAGCTCTATTCAATGTTAGCCTATATGGAGGGTTTGGACTCTGATAGAATGGTGAATGATTGGCAAATAGCCACTGTATACTGCATTTCCAACATGAAGATGTATGAGGAAGATGTAAAAAAGATAGGTGTTAGGGTTATCTATTTTGATTGGCCAATGTTCCTTGCTCAGAGAATGCATGAGCAATTAGTGAGAATGAAAAGAAGCTCTGATGCACCTAGTTTTAGGCATTGCTCAAGCCTGGTCTGGATGTTCTTTGTTGCTATAAGAGATAGGATGCCCTAGATTCTAGTTAAGGATAAGAATGACCAAGGAGACCCCATTCCCATTTATTATTGGACTTCTCATCTGAGAAGCATTGAGTCTGTGTATAGATTCAATTTGGAATTCTTAGGGCCAACATTGAAAATAATGTATGGAGTTTGCCCTAGGCTACCGTCATGACCCTCCCTAGCAGACTATATGGCACAAAGAAACAATGTATTAACCTATGATGTGGTGATACTTAGTTTGAACAATTGAACCAACTATATGATGTTTAGTTGATTTAGAAGGGCATGTTATCGCTAACATATTGCCAAGTGTGCAGGATCAGGTACACTCATAGGTGGAGAAGGCAGAAGCATCCACCAGAAATGAGGGTACTTAAGATCAGGGGAAATGATGATTAAGGTACTCGGAGGTAACATGGATAGATACCTTCATATAGGCATGCATTGTCGGAAGGGATAATCATCGATGACTGATCACCTTGAGCCTTAGTTGATAGCCTAGTAGCTATCATAAAATATTTGGCTAAGATAGGTGATTGGGTTGATGGAAAGATTCCCTCTTTGTTGTTTTATAAATTTGATTGCTCTCTACCGCATCATGGCTTGGGTAGCATAATGTTGGAATTTCAATAGGAGAACAACTACAAAATGTATGTGGATGCATAAAGTAAACTGTTATGTTGAAGTGATAATAGAGCATCATTTTTATGAAGGAAAGTAAATTAAATTTAAATGCTAAATGAAGATTCATTTAAATTAATTAATGAGGTTTTGATTAAATAATGATATGATTCATTTAAACTCATTAGTAAACTTCATTTCAATTAATAAATGAGAGTTCATTTAAAATAATTAAAGAAGTTCATTTTAATGATAATATAAATTCATTAATAGACTTTAATTAAGTGAAATAAATGAAAAATCCATTTAAGATAAATAGAATATTTTATTTTAAATATAGGGCAATTATGAAATTGTTTTAAATAAAAGAAATATATTTTAAATGGTGATAAAATATCATGTAAAGGATATTTTATTAAAAAGGGTACCATTCTTCATTTTAATAATGTAAATATCTCTTTCCCCTATATAGTGCAATCTATGTAAATAATCTATGGGGCTATTAATTTCCAAAGATGGAAATTATGGGTAAAAGAACTGGTTGTCGCCAGAGAAAAAGAGGATGAGGGACAAAAGCATTGAAGAAAGGGGGGCTCGAGGTTGGCTCGAGATTCGAGGAAGGACAATGGATGGGCCACCTAGAGCAAAGGAGCACGTAAGGTGCAAGGGAGGAAAAAATGAAGGAAGAAGGTAGAAGATAGAGGAGGATGTAGACCAGGTGATTGGGGAAAGACAGGAGCATGCAACAAGCAAAGGGAGAGGTAGCCAAGACACCACCGGATTCCATTCTGTAGGAGTATTAAGGTTGGAGGGTTTTAAAACTTTATCCATTTATACATGTGTTTGTATGATGAATGATTTAGATTGAAACCTGGTTATACTCCCCTGTAGCGTGATAATCCCTTTGAAAGGTTTGGAAACCACCTGTGTCTAAGTATGTGAAGCATTGTGTGTTTAGATGCTTGTAGTGTGAAGCATTGTGTGTTTAGATGCTTGTAGTGTGAAGCACTGTGTGTTTAGATGCTTGTATTGGAAAGCGCCACTTGTAGTGGGAAAACCACCTATTTTAAATAGAAGCATTATGTTTGAAAGTGTGCTTGTAGTGGAAAACCACTTGTGTTAAAAGAAGCATTGTGTTTGAAAAATTGCTTGTAGTGGAAAACCACCTGTGTTAAGTAGGAGTGTTGTGTTTGAAAAGTGTTGCTTGTAGTGGAAAAACCACTTGTGTTAAGTAGGAGTGTTGTGTTGAGAAGCGTTGCTTGTAGTGGAAAAACCACCTGTGTTAAGTAGGAGTGTTGTGTTTGAGAAGCATCGCTTGTAGTGGGAAAACCACCTGTGTTAAGTAGGAGTGTTGTGTTTGGGAAGCGTTACTTGTAATGGGAAACCATCCACATATCTGTGGGAGTTTTGTTGCTACGTAAGCTCAGTCCCTTTGGGATAGTTAGTGGTGGTAGAAAAGAAACTTAGCACCTGGTTTTACCTTGTTTGGACTCTAGGTTTGGTAGTCCTTTAATCTTTCTGCAGAGGTTGTTTCACATCCACCATGAAGGTGTATTAGTCTATGGTTGTGAATCTTTGATTAGTAAGGTTTACCTATGTAATTTTAATTAAAGAGAAACCTTTGATTAATATGAATTATATTAGGAGATTTTAATTAAAGAGAAACCTTTGATTAATATGAATTATCTTATGAGATTTTAATTAAAGAGAAACCTTTGATTAATATGAATTATCTTAGGAGATTTAATTAAAGAGAAACCTTTGATTAATATGAATTATCTTAAGAGATTTTAATTAAAGAGAAACCTTTGATTAATATGAATTATCTTAGGAGATTTTAATTAAAGAGAAACCTTTGATTAATATTAATTATCTTAGGAGATTTTAATTAAAGAGAAACCTTTGATTAATATGAATTATCTTAAGAGATTTTAATTAAAGTAAGATATTTGATTATTATGAATTATTTTATGAGATCTTAATTAAAGTGACCTTTAATTAATGAGATTTACCTTATGTGGTTTTAATTAAAGTAAGACCTTTTGTGTAATAAGATCATGAAGGGGTTATTTTTAACTAAAGTAGTGAATCTTTAGATAAGGTTGTGAATATTTAATTGAGGTTATGAATCTAAGATTAAGGTTGAAAATATTTGATTAGTAAGTCTATGATGTAGACTTTATTAAAAGGATGTTAAGAAAATTTATTTATGTTATGGGGCTTTAAGTTTATGTTGAATGAAGGATTGTTTTAGAGGTTAAAGGTATGGGACTTTAATGCTTTAAAATAGTATTAGATTTGATTGGAATTGTGAATTAAAAAGGATGTTAGATTTATTCTTTGAATTGAAGTTATGGGGCTTTGATTTAGGGAATGAATGAAGGATTGTTTTAGAGGTTAAAGGTATGGGACTTTAATGCTTTAAAATAGTATTAGATTTGATTGGAATTGTGAATTAAAAAGGATGTTAGATTTATTATTTGAATTGAAGTTATGGGGCTTTGATTTAGGGAATGAATGAAGGATTGTTTTAGAGGTTAAAGGTATGGGACTTTAATGCTTTAAGACATGAATGGATTTGATTAAAGTTAGACCTTGATCTAAGTAGTACATGTTGGATGGCTCTCTAAGGGAACTTGAGAGTTGAAGATAAAAGTAAAGGATCTTTTATAATATCCACTATGCATTAGATGGTTGGAAACTTAATTGAATTTTGTATAGTTGCAATTTGGCAAAGTAAATGAATAGATGCATTTAGAGGTATGCCTATCCTGAACCATGAGTACCTTGATCCCCTACTACCCTCAAAGAACCAATGGGAAGCAAGGAGAAGCAAGGAGTTCAATGGAAACAAAGTATAGGTAATTTATATTTTATGTTGATTTACTTATGCTCAAATAGACTAGAATTGTGGGGAGATATCCCTAATGCAGTTAATGTAATATTCTGTAAAGTAAGGAGAATTTACCATGCAATATTTAATGCAATAATTATTTATTGGTTTAGAGAAGGTACTTTTACTTTATTTCCATGTTTGGTTATAATATGTAATTGATTCTCTTTCTGTTGATGACATTCTCTTTTAGTGTTAATCCTTATTTATTTTTTGGATGCTTAGTGATTACTCTTTGTTGTTTTAGTATCTAGATGTATTCTTGTTTGGTTGCTTAATAATAGAAATCTAAGAGTAGAGTTCTAGGGTGAACTCAGAGGTGACCTAAGGGAATTAAGAACCCCTTAGGGTGAACATAGGTGACCTAAGGGAATTAAGAACCCCTTAGGGTGAACATAGGAGACCTAAGGGAATTGAGACCCCCTTAGGGAGATAAAGGACTAAGTTGTGGAGAGACTACATCTGAGTTAAGATAGCTCATCGTGTAGATGAGATGGATAGCTTAACTCATAATACTCATAGCATACCTACACATAATGACTTGTGTATGGTATGGAGATGCGTGTATACCTTCGATGGATTGAGGGTGATAAGTCTAGCTCATCAAGAGTGATGGGATAGATGGGCTTATTTGTAGTAACACATGATACACCTACACAGATGGACTTGTGTTAGGGTACTTCATGAGATGTAGCTTTCAGGAAAACTTAGGGGATCGAAACTTTAGGTAAATATTAGTTGGGTTAGGGGTTCATGAAGGGTTCATGTATCCCTCTCCTTAGTAAAAAAAACTTTTTCTATTTTTGTATTTTTTTGTTTGTGTGTTTTTGGGTCATTACATTTGGTATCAGAGCTCTAGGTACGAGGGTATAGAGCTTCTATGTGTGCTAAAGGGAATTAGATGTCTCCAATGAAGGCTTGCTTAAGGTAAAGGCTAAATCTGGGATGATCTAGAATACCCTATTTTCTAGAATCTGATGGGAATTAACCCCAAGGTAGAGTGGATGTTAGGATACCTTAGTATGGGCTTTGGTATCAATGACACATCCTAGCCTGGGATATTACCCTAGTTATATTGTTAATGCATCTAGCAAGAGAACTCTGTATTATGGCTTGAATTAGAGATACAACTTAAGATGAAACTATAATCTAATATTCTTTCTTGGATGGAACTAGGTTAAGATGCCACCTAAGACCAAAATAGGGAGGCCTACACCTAGACAAACTTGACAAAGTAATGTCGAAGAAGAAAACTAGGATGGGGGACCAATAAGCCCCAATAGGGAGGTAGAAGACCTCACCACTATGGTCATTGCTATGCAGGATCAGATAAGATAATTGTTGGAAATAGTTATGAACCAGAATTCACAAGTTTGAGGCTCAGATATTGGTCTAGATAGTGGACTAACTATAGAACAAGTGCAAGCCAGAGCCTTAGCAGAAAAGGAAATAGCTAGGGACATGAAAAAATTAGTATCTCCAAGTTTTATGGGGAGGGCGATGGGGATGCAATGGAAGCATGGCTGAGAGAAGTAGAGGTTCACTTTATGGTAAAAGGCTACTCATCAGGAACTCGAACACTTTGGGCTATGATTAACCTGGAAGGGGCTGCTCTGGAATGGTGGGAAACCCACTATGAGGAAACTAATATTGAACCTATTGATACTCCATGGGAAGAATTTATAAATATATTTAAGAAGAGATTCCTAATAGAGCATTTCTATGCCTTAAATTTTGAGGAATTTGCTAGTCTGAAATAAGGAACCAACATAGTAGAGGTGTACTATAAGAAGCTGGTAAGATTGTTTAAATATGTACCTATTTATAATGAGAAAATGTGGGTTCACAAGTTCACTCTTGGATTGGAGTCTAGGTTAAAGCATGATGTAGACATGCAGGAGCCTAAATCATTGCAAAAGGTATATGACCTAGCAAAGAAAGCAGAGTCACACTTCTGTTATAAATATGACACTCTACCCGAGAAAGCTCGATAGGAGCTAAAGAAGAGGAATAGTGATGGGTTTGTAAAATGGGAGGCTGATCAAGAGCGAAAGGCTAAGAACCCCCAAAATCTTGAGAAGAAACCTAATGGAAATTAGAAGAAGTTCAAGAAGAACTTTCATAGGAAGGATAACAAACCCAATAATATGAAACCTCAACCATAGAAGTTGCAAGCTCCAACTCCAGTAGTTAAAAGCGGGAATGAGAAACCTAAAAATAGCAAGGACCCAAGGAAGGGTGCTACAATTTTTGGGGACCTCATTACTACAATCAATGTCCATATCGAGCAGGGACTAGCACAACTAATGCAAAAGGGAAGGAACTAGAACATCGGATCTATGCCACAATCGGGAAGCAGAAGCTAGAGGGACAAGCCACCCCATTACTTGTGAAAGGTAAGGTTTTTAATAAGCAAGTAAACATTTTGATAGATAGTGGGGCCACTGATAGTTTTATTTCATCTAGTCTAGCAAGGACTATGTCGAAAAGGCTTAGATATTTGGCTCAAGGGTGGAAGGTTGAGTACGGTTCTGGGTAGACCTACTCGGTGAACCAATGTTATCCTATGGCAGAAATCACTCTATCTAATGGGACTACATAATGTTGTTTATATGTAGCTCCCTTACACGCCTTTGATGTGGTCCTAGGGATGGATTGGCTATAGGCTCATAAAGCCTTAGTCAATTTTCAAGACCGATGGATTGAGTATTTAGAAGAAGGTGGGAGGAGACTAAGAATTCATAGCAAACAAGGGGTGTTTGAACCTCAGATGTTGTCCACTATGCAATTGAAAAAGACCCTAAAGAGAGGAGGAATAGTGTATGTAGTAAAACTTAATGAATTGGAAGACTATGAGAAAGGAGAAATACTAAGACAACATCTGATTTTATAGGATTTTTAGGATGTATTTCTAGAGGACCTACCTGGGCTACCTCCTGTATGGGAATTTGACTTCACAATTGAACTTATGATAGGAGTCGAGCCTATTCATAGATCCTCGTATAGGATGAATCCTATTGAAATGCAAGAACTGAAGGTTCAATTGCAAGGATTATTAGAGAAGGGTTTGATAAAACCAAGTGTGTCACCATGGGGTGCATCAATTTTGTTCATGAAAAATAAGGATGGTTCATTAAGATTGTGTATTGATTATAGGATGCTAAATAAGGCTACAATCAAGAATCGGTATCCTTTACCTAGGATTGAAGATTTATTTGATCAACTAAAGGATGCCAAGGTGTTTACTAAGATCGATCTAAGATCAGGGTATCACTAGTTAAGAATTCATGAGGAAGACACTCACAAGATGACATTTAAGACTAGGTATGGGCATTATGAGTTTACGGTTCTACCCTTTGGATTGACTAATGCCCTAGCTACTTTCATGAACTTAATGAATAGTGTGTTCCAAAGACATTTGGACCAGTTTGTCTTGGTATTCCTAGATGATATCCTTATATACTCTCGAGATAGAGAAGAGCATGATAAACATCTTAGGATCATGTTAGAATTGTTAAGGAAAAATCAACTTTATGGAAATCTGGCTAAGAGTGAATTCTATGTTCTAGAGGTATGATATCTTGGACACATCATATCAACAAAGGGGATTGTTGTGGATCTAGAGAAGATAGAGGCTATCCTGAATTGGCCACCCCCTACTAATGTGACTGAAGTGCGAAGCTTCATGGGGTTAACGGGCTACTATAGACGTTATATAAAGGATTACTCCAAGATTGTTGGACCCATAACTAACCTTCAGAAGAAGGGAAAGGAATTCAAGTGGTCAGAAAAGTGTGAGGCTGCCTTTGCACTACTAAAGCATAAGCTTACTACTGCACCAATACTAAAGGTTCTCGATCCACAAGGGGACTTTTTAGTGTGCATTGATGCATCAATAGATGGGTTGGGAGGGGTACTCTCACAAGAGGAGTCAGTAGTGGCATATACTTCAAGGAAGCTCAAAAAGCATGAAGTTAATTATGCTATGCATGATTTAGAGCTAGTTGTAGTGGTGCATGCTTTAAAGGTTTGGCACCACTACTTGGTGGGAAGACCCTTTGAATTAAAGACCGACCATCAAAGTCTGTGGTACATATTCACCCAACCAATACTCAATGCGAGATAGAGAAGATGGGTGGAATTTCTCACTGAGTATGATTTCGAGATTGAGTACATAAAAGGAAAAGAGAATAAAGTAGTTGATGCTTTGAGTAGAAGAAAATATATAGCAGCCATAACTAAAATTCACATGGACCTGATGGATCGAGTGAGACAGGAGCAATCTCAGGATGAGTATTGCCAAGAAATTCGAGTTAAGATGAATAGAGATCCTGAAGGAAATAAGGAATTTAGTGTGAAAGATGACTTTCTGTGTTATAAGGGAAGGGTCATCATACCAAATATGGGTGATTTAAGGAACTTGATAATGCAAGAAGCCCATAGATCTCCTTATTCTGCTCATCCGAGAGGAGCCAAAATGCGAGAAAACATGAAAAGAACCTTCTTTTGGGTAGGAATGAAGAAGGACATCATGGATTTTGTTGCTCGATGCCTCAAATGTCAAAAATTTAAGGCAGAACGCCAGCATCCTATAGGAAAACTATATCTGCATGATATACCTATGCAAAAATGGTAGGTTATATCTATGGATTTTATAGTGGGTTTACCCAAGACTCGGTACCAACATGATGCCATATTTGTAGTGGTCAAAAAATTGACTAAGGTTACCCATTTCATACCAAGGAATACCAAGGATGATGCTCAGGTGGTGGCTAGCAGATTCATCAAAGAGGTATTCTGATTGCATGGATTTCTTGAGGTAATTATCTCAGATAGAGACTCCAAATTCACTTCTGAATTTTAGAAATCCCTTCATAGTGCAGTTGGTATGAAACTGAATATGAGTTCAGCATACCACCCTAAAATAGATGGCCAAATAGAGTGGGTAAACCAAGTTCTGGAAGACATGCTCCACATGTACTGCATGGATCACAAGTCTCATTGGGAAGATTGTCTACCTTTGGTAGAGTTTGCCTACAATAATGGACATCACTCCTCACTAGGAATGGCACCTTTCGATGCCTTGTATGGGTGAAAGTGTAGAACACCATTGTCTTGGGACAACCTAGAAGACCGAGTTGTGATTGGGCCAAAAATGGTTAGGGTGATGGAAGATCAGCTAAAGGAAATTAGGCAAAGGCTTAAAGAAGTTATAGATAGGTAGAAGAGTTATGCAGATCTAAAAAGGACTCCAAGAGAGTATTCTATTGGAGATAAGGTGTTCTTAAGGGTTAAGCCAAATAAGAGTGCTATCAAATCCATGAAGTTGGATCCACATTTTGTGGGGCCCTTTGAGATCATGGAAAATATCAGTCCGGTTGCATACCGACTTGCATTACCACCTAATCTATCCAAAATCCATGACACCTTCCACATATCCTTGCTTAGGAAATATGTTGCTGACCCTGAACATGTGTGGGATGTTTCTAATTTGTATATGGCAAATCTAGAGGCCATTGAAGTACTATCGATGAAGATTCTTGAGTTTCATTCTAAGTCTCTATGGAATCAGACTCTCGAACAATGTAAGGTCCAGTGGGACCAGTTCTCTGAGAAAAATGCCACTTGGGAGAAAGTGGAGGTTATGCAAAAACATTTTCCCTTTTTGTTTGAAGCTATATGATGTAATAATTTTTACTTTCTGTTAAAAACAAAGGAAACTAGAAACAACGAGGATGATGTTTAATTCTAGTGGGGGAGGATGTCATGACCCTCCCTAGCAGACTATATGGCACAAAGAAACAATGTATTAACCTATGATGTGGTGATACTTAGTTTGAACAATTGAACCAACTATATGATGTTTAGTTGATTTAGAAGGGCATGTTATCGCTAACATATTGCCAAGTGTGCAGGATCAGGTACACTCATAGGTGGAGAAGGTAGAAGCATCCACCAAAAATGAGGGTACTTAAGATCAGGGGAAATGATGATTAAGGTACTCAGAGGTAACATGGATAGATACCTTCATATAGGCATGCATTTTCGAAAGGGATAATCATCGATGACTGATCACCTTGAGCCTTAGTTGATAGCCTAGTAGCTATCATAAAATCTTTGGCTAAGATAGGTGATTGGGTTGATGGAAAGATTCCCTCTTTGTTGTTTTATAAATTTGATTGCTCTCTACTGCATCATGGCTTGGGTAGCATAATGTTGGAATTTCAATAGGAGAACAACTACAAAATGTATGTGGATGCATAAAGTAAACTGTTATGTTGAAGTGATAATAGAGCATCATTTTTATGAAGGAAAGTAAATTAAATTTAAATGATAAATGAAGATTCATTTAAATTAATTAATGAGGTTTTGATTAAATAATGATATGATTCATTTAAACTCATTAGTAAACTTCATTTCAATTAATAAATGAGAGTTCATTTGAAATAATTAAAGAAGTTCATTTTAATGATAATGTAAATTCATTAATAGACTTTAATTAAGTGAAATAAATGAAAAATCCATTTAAGATAAATAGAAATATTTTATTTTAAAGATAGAGCAATTATGAAATTGTTTTAAATAAAAGAAATATATTTTAAATGGTGATAAAATATCATGTAAAGGATATTTTATTAAAAAGGGTACCATTCTTCATTTTAATAATGTAAATATCTCTTTCCCCTATATAGTGCAATCTATGTAAATAATCTAGGGGGCTATTAATTTCCAAAGATGGAAATTATGGGTAAAAGAATTGTTTGCCACGAGAAAAAGAGGATGAGGGATGAAAGCATTGAAGAAATGGGGGCTCGAGGTTGGCTCAAGATTCGAGGAGGGACGATGGATGGGCCACCTAGAGCAAAGGAGCATGTAAGGTGCAAGGAGGAAAAAAAAGAAGGAAGGTAGAAGACATAGGAGGATGTAGACCAGGTGATTGAGAAAGATAGGAGCATGCAACAAGCAAAGGGAGAGGTAGCCAAGACACCATCGGATTTCATTCTGTAGGAGTATTAAGGTTGGAGGGTTTTAAAAATTTATCCATTTATACATGCATTTGTATGATGAATGATTTAGATTGAAACCTAGTTATACTCCCCTGTAGCGTGATAATCCCTTTGAAAGGTTTGGAAACCACCTACGTCTAAGTATGTGAAGCATTGTGTGTTTAGATGCTTGTAGTGTGAAGCATTGTGTGTTTAGATGCTTGTAGTGTGAAGCACTATGTGTTTAGATGCTTGTATTGAAAAGCACCACTTATAGTGGGGAAACCATCTATTTTAAATAACAAGCATTGTATTTGAAAAGCGCCGCTTGTAGTGGAAAAACCACCTATTTTAAATAGAAGCATTGTGTTTGAAAAGTACTGCTTGTAGTGGAAAAACCACCTGTGTTAAGTAGGAGTGTTATGTTTGAAAAATGTCGCTTGTAGTGGAAAAACCACCTGTGTTAAGTAGAAGTGTTGTGTTTGAAAAGCATCGCTTGTAGTGGGAAACCACCTATGTTAAGTAGGAGTGTTGTGTTTGAGAAGCATTGCTTGTAGTGGGAAAACCACCTATGTTTAAGTAGGAGTGTTGTGTTTGGGAAGCGCTACTTGTAATGGGAAACCACCTGCATATGTGTGGGAGTTCTGTTGCTACATAAGCTCAGTCCCTTTGGGATAGGTAGTGGTGGTAGAAGAGTAAACTTAGCACCTGGTTTTACCTTGTTTGGACTCTAAGTTTGGTAGTCCTTTGACCTTTCTGTAGAGGTTGTTTTGCATCCGCCATGAAGGTGTATTAGTCTAAGGTTGTGAATCTTTGATTAGTAAGGTTTACTTATGTAATTTTAATTGAAATGAAACCTTTGATTTATATGAATTATCTTAATTTTTTTTTATATGAATTATCTTAGGAGATTTTAATTAAAAGAAACCTTTGATTAAAGTTTATTATATTAGGAGATTTTAATTAAAGAGAAACCTTTGATTAATATTAATTATCTTAGGAGATTTTAATTGAAATAAGACCTTTGATTAATATGAATTATCTTAAGGATATTTTAATTAAAGAGAAACCTTTGATTAATATTAATTATCTTAGGAGATTTTAATTAAAGAGAAACCTTTGATAAATATGAATTATCTTAGGAGCTTTTAATTAAAGAGAAACCTTTGATAAATATTAATTATCTTAAGGAGATTTTAATTAAAGAGAAAACTTGATTAATTGATTATTAGATTTATTAAAGAACCTTTTAGAGATTTAATTAAAGTAAGATATTTGATTATTATGAATTATTTTATGAGATCTTAATTAAAGTGACCTTTAATTAATGAGATTTACCTTATGTGGTTTTAATTAAAGTAAGACCTTTTGTGTAATAAGATCATGAAGGGGTTATTTTTAACTAAAGTAGTGAATCTTTAGATAAGGTTGTGAATCTTTAATTGAGGTTATGAATCTAAGATTAAGGTTGAAAATATTTGATTAGTAAGTCTATGATGTAGACTTTACTAAAAGGATGTTAGATTTATTATTTGAATTGAAGTTATGGGGCTTTGATTTAGGGAATGAATGAAGGATTGTTTTAGAGGTTAAAGGTATGGGACTTTAATGCTTTAAAATAGTATTTGATTTGATTGGAATTGTGAATTAAAAAGGATGTTAGATTTATTATTTGAATTGAAGTTATGGGGCTTTGATTTAGGGAATGAATGAAGGATTGTTTTAGAGGTTAAAGGTATGGGACTTTAATGCTTTAAAATAGTATTAGATTTGATTGGAATTGTGAATTAAAAAGGATGTTAGATTTATTATTTGAATTGAAGTTATGGGGCTTTGATTTAGGGAATGAATGAAGGATTGTTTTAGAGGTTAAAGGTATGGGACTTTAATGCTTTAAGACATGAATGGATTTGATTAAAGTTAGACCTTGATCTAAGTAGTACATGTTGGATGGCTCTCTAAGGGAACTTGAGAGGTGAAGATAAAAGTAAAGGATCTTTTATAATATCCACTATGCATTAGATGGTTGGAAACTTAATTGAATTTTGTATAGTTGCAATTTGGCAAAGTAAATGAATAGATGCATTTAGAGGTATGCCTATCCTGAACCATGAGTACCCTGATCCCCTACTACCCTCAAAGAACCAATGGGAAGCAAGGAGAAGCAAGGAGTTCAATGGAAATAAAGTATAGGTAATTGTATTTTATGCTGATTTACTTATGCTCAAATAGACTAGAATTGTGGGGAGATATCCCTGATGCAGTTAATGTAATATTCTTTAAAGTAAGAAGAATTTACCATGCAAGATTTAATGCAATAACTATTTATTGGTTTAGAGAAGGTACTTTTACTTTATTTCCATGTTTGGTTATAATAGGTAACTGATTCTCTTTTCATGGATGACATTCTCTTTTAGTGTTAATCCTTCTTTATTTTCTGGATGCTTAGTGATTACTCTTTGTTGTTTTAGTATCTAGATGTATTCTTGTTTGGTTGCTTAATAATAGAAATCTAAGAGTAGAGTTCTAGGGTGAACTCAGAGGTGACCTAAGGGAATTAAGAACCCCTTAGGGTGAACATAGGTGACCTAAGGGAATTGAGAACCCCTTAGGGTGAACATAGGAGACCTAAGGGAATTGAGACCCCCTTAGGGAGATAAAGGACTAAGTTGTGGAGAGACTACATCTGAGTTAAGATAGCTCATCGTGTAGATGAGATGGATAGCTTAACTCACAATACTCGTAGCATACCTACACATAATGACTTGTGTATGGTATGGAGATGCGTGTATACCTTCGATGGACTGAGGGTGATAAGTCTAGCTCATCAAGAGTGATGGGATAGATGGGCTTATTTGCAGTAACACATGATACGCCTACACAGATGGACTTGTGTTAGGGTACTTCGTGAGATGTAGCTTTCAGGAAAACTTAGGGGATTGAAACTTTAGGTAAATATTAGTTGGGTTAGGGGTTCATGAAGGGTTCATGTATCTCTCTCCTTAGTAAAAAAAAAACTTTTTCTATTTTTGTATTTTTTTGTTTGTGTGTTTTTGGGTCATTACAACTACCACCCCTAGTCGACAAAATATTAAGATCATAAGGTGCAGAGGAAGGAGACTGGTATCTCCTAACAGAGGGCATAATCATTAGACAATATGTATTTATGGCTAAACCTTTTCTCCTACTCCACTTTGTCACAAAGAGGCTATTTGCCTTAGAATATTTGAGGCAAGCAAAATATATAGATTTGAACTATGGATTTGGGAGAAAGAGGAAGTCTATGTTGACCTACAAAAAAGTTACTGATATAACTATTACAAAGAAGCGGTAGGGTGAAAAAATTGACCAATACCTAGATATATTGGGTCTGTTCTATATTCCTCAGAGTTGGAGTTATGATCCATATGATATATTATATACAATAAATATAGCCTTAAATGGAGAAAATACCTACAAATTTGAAAAGATATCTAGGCCCCATTTTGAACAAGGTAGAAATAACAAATAAATTGCTCTTTTAGAGTGGAATGTTTCTAAAATGGATCAACTTCCTCCATGGTTAGAATTTTATGAGAAAATTATGGATTTTGACCCAAAAAATAATGTAAAACATCAGTTGAAGGAGTATACCATCAAATATATTGAGGAAAAAATAGAAAAGAAAGAGGACCCTTAGTCTCAAGAACCTGCTAGTGAAGAGGTAGATAATAAGGGGAAATGAAACGAAGCCAAAATATCAGACTCGTGGAGTATGAGAATTGAGACTAGTAAAGCAAAATCCAAATTTGGGATTAAAATGGATGTTGAATTCTCTAAAAGGTATGGCAAACATGTAAAAACTTGGAGGTCCAAAGACACAACGAATATAGTGTTAATATACAAATGATACAAATTGGGTCTGATTCCCTATCCTCACCTTCAGAAGAGGAAGTTCAAGAAGAGGAAACTGATTCTCCATTGACTACTACCAAAGTCTTGAAGACTTTTTAGCCTTCAATTGATAAGATAGAACAATTTTCAAAGGGAGCACGGTTGATGAGTAAAATGCACTATTATAATGAGAGGATTGTTAGTGCACCAGTTTGTAGACACCTAAAATGTGTCATGTTGAGGACAACTACTCATATGGACATGCTACAAGACCATATGGAGGATCTTGGACAGAATCCAAGATAAAGTAGTGGTTATAACCACTCAATTTGGGCACCTTGGCCTAATTAGTCTGAACCATAGCCCTGATTCGTGGTTTATAGGCTGAACTATAGCTGAGACCTACATTTTACAATCTAGACCATAGTTGTAACCTGCAGTCTTAACTGAAGTTTAGTTGGCCTTCAATCTGAGCCAAATTGGTTGGAACAACCATGTGATCTAGAATAAGGTGGTTAGAGGACAAAATATTCCAATCCAACTGTCCTAACCACCCCTTCTTGATCTTGGCTTCTCCATGAAGCCACCCCTAGCCCTTGGGTAGTCCTATAAGTACCTCTCAAAATTAGGGCAAATAATGAGAGAGAGCATTGGATATTTGAGTAGTGAAGCCCTATCAAATTGTAAACTCAACCGAGTATACTAAGAGAGAGCTATTGCACTTATCCCCTACCTACTTGCCAAGATTCATGATGAATTGCATTATGGATGCCCTAGGAGCCTAGGAGAGCCAAGAAACACATATTTAGGCAAACGAAGGCCCTTCATAGTGAATCAACCACCAAATCAGTCTAAGGACACCAAAGGCGACCATTGAACATCAATTTGGACAAAGAGGTCAAGACTACTGCCCTTGGAATTGAGGTTAAACCTATCAGATTGCTAACCATGGCTAAAATCCATGGTTTATAGTGCATACTACTCACCAAAGCTGCGGTTTACAGTAGAGGTATCATCGCCTTACATTTTTTATTTATGTCTGGTTAATTAGCTTACTTTAGCTATTTTTATAGTTTAATTGTAGTTTAGCAGGCTTCTAACCGATAGAATTAGGTTAGATTAGTTTATTTATGTTAATCATCAAATAGGACATTAATGGATTCTTTATGCACTTTCATGCTTTATTTTACATGATTGATCCATACACAGTGTAGTTGTCTTTCTTAATGCAATTCCATGAATCTTGATTCAATGTACATAGTTTAGAAGTGTTTTTTATGCTTTCTTGGTTATACATGCTTCATGGTATCTTTATGCATTTTTCCTAAAAGGGCCTCATCATGAGAGGCTGCCTATATTTTTGAAACTCTTATGTTGTTTCTTTATTGTGGGGAATAGATTCAAAGGAGAATTAACCATAAACTTCCTTCCTCAATGTGAAGAAGAGGGCAACTCCATCCTAGAGCAGTTTGTGACCAATTGAAAAGCACTATTAGTGCACCTACCCTATTGAGGGATTTGGCATTGTATTAATCGTATCGTCATTTGGGTGACCCTAAGAGGGGCATGATTGTAATTGAGATTCTTTGCAATTATTAATACAAGAAACATTTATTTTTTTTGAACCTATGCAATCTTGTCAATTTTATACTTTGAATGAATGAATACGACATAGTACAGTAGATGGGTGCATGCTTTTTGGTTGGATTAGAAGGCGATCATAGCAAAACCCCGCAATTCTTGCATTTGGCTATGTTTTTTGGTTTTTGTGACTTGCAGGTACAAACCACAACTACCAATTGTGGGCCAACAATTGAACCACATGTTCAACCCACGAGCCATAGTCAGAACCGCAGCCCAGACCTGTAGTTTCCAATAGACATAGTAGAAAATAGAGGGATAAAGATAAATCAGATGTGGACCTGAGGTAGGTCCTCTTCTCACCCTCTATAACTTTCTCTATCTTTGTGTTGTTCCAAAAAGTCTAATTTCGAATGTAATTAAGAATTAAGAAAGAAAAATAAATGAACTAGGTCTTAGTTGCATTTATCTTTCATGTCATTAGAAAGGCACTACTAGGAACAATGGATATCTGATTGTAATCTGTCCTAGAATCCAGTGTGCTTGATAGAATTTGTGTGATTGGTTTGCATGTGTGAGGCCCAATTAGTGACCAATTATCATCGTAATGTGCATGGTCTCAAAGAGCATCTAGAATAGCTTGCATTTTCTAAGCTTGAAACATTCTTTCATTTGAATAGCATTTAGAAATGAGTATGAATGCTATATGATGCATTTATTTTATGTACATTAAAATGAACCACACACACCACTTGACACTTAAATGCTAGTGAGTTGTGCTTGACATCCAACCACTAGTAGGATTCAATGACGGTGGGCGTAACTTCCATCTGTTGGTCCAAATCCCATGAACCTTTTGGATACTAGACAAATACCAGATTCGAGAACCTTTCGTACCCTAGAAAATTTGCATGTATTCTCATCGGAGGTTATAACACTGATTGGGGGAAAACATGTGAGGATATGGGAGGACTTGTGCTCCCTGACCGTGTGTGGGATTCACTACCACACATTATAGGTTGGATTACGTGACTTGGAGTTCATAGCCAAGTTGTTGAGTTGCGAGTGTATAGGTGAAAGCCATTAAACTGATAATAAAATCAAACAAGTTTTACAAAACATGATAAGAGTTTCTACACTAATACAACAAATCTTGAAAACACATCATACAGTTTAGGGCTCAAATTTTAAAATATAAAGGAGATAATCACATTGTTTACTTTGTATACTTTTTTATTGCTTAATACATAAATATAAGGCCCTCCTTGAGGCCATAATTTTTAGTAAGAGAGGAAACCTCTTGAGTATTTTTTAGTTGGTTCATCTTGATGACTAGACATGATAGAGCTCAATCATGAGCTAATGTGTCAAAGAATTCATGGAGGGGTTCTGAATGCTCCCGATGTTCTCCTGAGGATCTTTAAAACCTCATACACCTCCTTTCTAGGTATTGCACTCATCATGAACCTGAGGATCCAATCCTCATAGCATGACATTATGATAGTCATCGCGAGCTCCCTTCATCACATAGGGGGTTCACCCATACAGATCATGGGGTTTCATCACATATTGTGAGAACCCAAGTTATTATGTCTTTGCTTGGTGATATAGAGAGTGGTGGATCATACTCCACAAGTTAGTCCTATAGGGAATTTGAGTCTTAGAAAACCCATGAGAGGCAACTACTCCAAGATCAATTGGAGGAGGCATGTTGTCAACATAAGCACCTAGAGCATGAGTCCACAGAAAGAAAGAGAGCGCATCAACAAAGGTTGGATGAAATCCAACAACATGAAGAGAGGATTTAGCAACAAAAAGTACATGAAGAAAAATCATCTAAGGTAATTCCTAAAAAGAAGCTCATGACTAGAGTGCTTAGGCAACAAGTCAACCCGATGCACCCAGTGCATCGTCAAGAGTTACCACTTAAGAAAGTAGATAGCCATTCTTCTAGATAGATAGACATACCTAGGGTTATCGAATAGAAATAGAAATAGATGTCTAGAGATCACATGCATAAGTGTGAGGTCAAGAACAATTAAATATGATAGGTGAGCAGTGTCAATGCTTGAAATTCATCACAATACTTGGGGTATATACAATCTATTCCACCATATAAGGAACTTGTGATTAATTTTCATAAATAGGAATTCAAACCTATATTTGTTCAAGAATCTGATCCTCCATTGCATATCATAGTGAGGATACAACAGATTGTGTATAAGTGAGTGTTGGTGGATACAATATCTTCGATTAATATCATTACCAACTCAGCATTCAAACATCTCAAAATTCCATCATCCCAAATCAAGGAAACAAATTTTATATTGCAAGCCTTTAACGATGTGGTATCCCCTACAATAGGCACAATAGTCCGCCCCATCGATGTGGTACAAAATATTATTCCTACATTATGCTATGTTATAGAGGGGTTAAGACAGTATAATCTACTTCTTGGAAGACCATGGGTAAGAGCCATGGAGTGCGTGCCATCAATAGTGCATCCATGCATTAAGTACACTCATGGAGGTGAAGTTCATGTAGTTGAAGTGAACCCAGATCCCTTCAAGTATTATAAGTCTAAGGATCATTCCTAGGAACCTGAGGAGGCACATATGCATCTAAAAGTTAAAGTGGATGAGCCTATACAAAGTGTAGACATAGCCTCGCAGACTGTGGTGGAGTTACCATCCCCATCGCTGTCACCTGTGGAGTCACCTACAACATTTGCACTCTTGACATCACTTAGCAGGGAAGGGCTAATAAATTCCCTTACAGAGTTGCTCACAACCACTTCAGAGGTATCATTAGAGGATATTCACACTCCTATCAAGGAGGAGGAACCTAGCAGGGTCATGGATGTACCTGAGTGTGTCACACCCTCTTCATCCATCATGTCACCAAATAGTTCTCACAAGGACTATGGTGAATATATGAAGAGATTATAGAGACCAACATTATGATGTTTCCCACCATAGAGTCCACTGAGGATCTAGGTCAACTTTTCATCGAGCCTCCACCTGCAGAGCCTATCCTAGAGACATCGTATGAGCATGAAGAAGATCCAGTTATCATGACTGACATATGATAGAGTAGTGGTTCTAACCACTCAATTTGGGAACCTTGGCCTAATCAGTCTGAAACATAGCCTAGATTTATAGTTTATAGACTAAACTATGGTTGAGACCTGTGGTTTACAATCTAGACCACAGCTGTAACCTGTGGTCTTAACTGAAGTTCAGTTGGCCTTCAATCCAAGCCAAATCAGTTGGAATGGTCGTCTGATCTAGAAGGTGGTTAGAGGATGAAAGCTTCCAATCCAACTATCCTAACCACCCCTTCTTGATCTTAGATTCTCCATGATCCACCCCTAGCCCTTGGGTAGTCCAATAAGTACCCCTCACAATTAGGGCAAATAATGAGAGAGAGCATTGGATATTTGAGCAGTGAAGCCCTGTCAAATTGTACACTCAACCGAGTATACTAAGAGAGAGCTATTGCACTTATCCCCTACCTACTTTCCAAGATTCATGATGGATTGCATTATGAATGCCCTAGGAGTGTAGGAGAGCCAAGAAATGCATATTCAAGCAAATAAAGGCCCTTCAAAATGAATCAACCACCAAATCAGTATGAGGACACCAAAGGTGACCATTGAACATCAATTTGGACAAGGCGGTCAAGCCCACTACCCTTGGAATTGAGGGTGAACCTATCAGATTTCTAACCATGACTTTCAGTCATGGTTTATAGTGTAGACCGCTCACCAGAGCTACGGTTTGCAGCCTATGTATCACCACATTACCATTTTCATTTCTATCTAGTTAATTAGCTTAGTTTAGCTATTTTCATAGTTTAATTGTAGTTTAGCAGGCTTTTGACCGGTAGAATTAGGTTAGATTAGTTTCTTTATGTTAATTATAAAATAGGACATTAATGGATTCTTTATGCACTTTCATGCTTTATTTTACATAATTGATCCATACATAGTGTAGTTGTTGTATTTCTTCATGCATTTCCATGAATCTTGATTCAATTTACATAGTTTAGAAGTGTTTTTTATGCTTTATTGGTTATACATGCTTCATGGTGACTTTATGTATTTTTCCTAAAAGGGCCTCATCATGAGAGGTTGCCTATATTTTTGACACTTTTATGTTGTTTCTTGACCACAGGGAATAGATTCAAAGGAGACTTAACCATCAACTTCCTTCCTCAATGTGAAGAAGAGGGCAACTCCACCCTAGAGCAATTTGTGGCCAATTGAAAAGTACTATTAGTGCACCTACCCTATTGAGGGCTTTGGCATTGTATTAATCATATCATCATTTGGGTGAGCCTAAGAGGGGCATGATTGTAATCGATATTCTTTGCAATTATTAATACAAGAAACATTTATTTTTGTTGAACCTATGCAATCTTGTCAATTTTATACTTTGAATGAATGAATACGATATAGTAAAGTATATGGATGCACGTTTTTTGGTTGGATCACAAATATAGAGATAGTAAAGAGGCCTAAATACCTAGACTTAGGGGTAAAACCTCTAGAAATAGACATAAACTGGAAAGAGAAAGATGAGAACTTTAGGTTCACATCTCTGAGTTTCACCACTGTAGCAACAGTGGAATTAAATCCCATTTTTGATTAAGTATTGCTGGAGGAAATAGTACATGAAGGGTTGTCTAAGGAAGAGATAGAAAGTGAGAAATTTACCTTTCAATTTTTTTAGAAAAAAGCCAAAAGGGCTTCATAAAGAGCTGAGAAAAATATTTCAAAGAAATAGAGACTGGATAAAGAAGATATAGTTGAGAAAATGATTGTTTTAGCTACTAAAGAATTGATACAACAAGAAAAAAAGCAGATAACAGAGACAACTCTAGAAAACCCTACAATAGTAGGCAAAGGTATGGTCTATAATCCCTCTTCTCCTCTTCCTTCTCTAGATTCCCCAAGGAAATCTCCCTCCATTTTTGATCAAGAAGTTGTAACAAAGTGTAGACACCTAAAACATGTCATGTCAAGGTGACTACTCATATGGGGTATGCTAATAGACCATATGAAGGATCTTGGACAACTCCAAGGTGAAGTAGTGGTTTTAATCACTCAATTTGGGTAGATTTGGCTAACTTATCCTTAGACATGGTTGACACCTATGACTAACAGAGTTGATTGTGACTCAGAGCCATGGCTAGCATAAAAAATGTTTTTAATCCCAAGCTAAGACAAATTTGGTTGTAATGGTATAGGCAATAGAGATTCAAATAGTTTTGGGTAGGGAAGCTTCAAGATTTTTCCTCCCAACTGATCCAACCTCCTGGATCTTGATCTTGGATTCCCAAGCAAGCCAAGATTATAGATTAGGAGTCCTATAAGACCCCCCTCCAAATTGGGAAGAAGTCTGAAGAAAGTTTGCATTTGAACAGAGTGAAGCTCTGCCAAAATGGATAGTAAATTGATAACCCTTTGAGGAGAGTCAAAATAGTCCTAGGTATCAATTAACATGCATTAAATAGTCCTAGGACAACACAATGGTTTGGGCTTTGGTTCGTCTTCAGAAGGTCTAAGGTTCAAACCAGGCATAAATTGGGACCTTCAAATAATTCAAAAAAGATTATTTTAATCTAGCTAAGATTAAATCATTTTAATCTTACTTAGATTGCAACATAAATAGTCAAACTTGTTTCAGTCATATATCACTCATTCGGACTTGGATAGAGCTGAAATTGTGAGGGTAGATGCCTAAAAAACCCTAGAACATATCCATAAATTTTCATATCATTTGGAGCAATACATATCATAGCACATCCCTATGTGTGAACAAGATTTTTGGCAAGTGGCTATATGAGGGTTTCATCTGGATTGAGTGCAAGAAGCTCTAGAGGTTGGTCTTTAGGGCCTTCGAGCCCTAGAAACCAATATTTTTGTGGTTTATGTTCAATATTTCAGCAGGAAATGTTATAGGGGATTCAATATGGGTTAGAAATTTATCTTTCAATAGATCATATTGTGAAATTGAGTGACAACATCTTCCAGTTTGTTGAACAAAAGAAAAGTGAAAACCATACCTTTCCACGATGTCTAGGGCAAGGATTAAAGAGATCACGAAACAAGTTTCAAGTAGTTGATCAAAAAATGGCTCATATCTCAAGTGAATCTAGTGCTAAGGTGCACCCACAAAATAATTCTACTTTGAAAACTCCTATCAAGGGTAATAACTTCAAAGACAGCCCCAAAAATGAATTTTAGGGATGTCCTCTGTGGTGGACAGCCTCAACCCAATGCTAATATCAATCTTAGGGCTTCTCATAAATCTCTAAGAATGGTTAAGATTGATCCTAGGAAAATTAAGTCAGGATGTCTTAAAGAAACTGATGGAACTTCTATTGTTAAGCTTAATATGGGTAACATTCAGACTAGCATTGAAGATTTAGGGAAAAGAGGACTTATTTGTTGGTTCATGGGTTTTCATCCGAGCCTATCTTATTTCAAAGTTTGGGCTGCAAAAATATAGAAAACTAAAGGTGAGTTACAAATATCTATTCATCCAAATGGTTATTTTCTTGTTTTATTTGCTAATAATGAAGATATAGAGAAAAATTTTCAAGGGGGTCCTTGGTTTTTTGGAAGGGTAGGGCTTTTCATGAAGCCCTGGCATACTAAATTTAAAGTTGAAGAAGAGATGCCTTCTATAGATCCTGTGTGGGTTAGACTCTTTGGACTCTCTATTGAATTTTGGAATCCTACTATTTTTTCTTCAATTAGAAACTCTTTAGGAACTTTTATGATGACTTTTGATTGTACTCAAAATTTTTAACATATTATTTATGCTCGTATTTGTGTTTTAATGGATTTTGACAAACCCCTATTTAAAAAGATCACATTACAATTTGGGGAAGACACTTGGGAGAAAGTAGTGGACTATGAGAAAATTCCTTTTCATTGTAGAATTTGCCGTGAATATGGTCATTTGGCCAGTGCTTGCCCAAATAAAATTCTTGATCAAAATAAAGAAGATATAAACTCAGCAGGTTTCCAAATACCTAATAAGAACACTCAGAAAAACCAGTTATGAAGGATCAATCAAAGTCATCTGCTAATATATTTGAAATACTTTCCACAAATGATATCCCAAGTGAGGAAGAGGAAATAATGGAAATAGAAATCTTAGAAACACAATTTAAATATGAAGGGAAGAACTCAGAGACAAACCAACAAATCAAAGGTTTTCAATAGAAAAAAGGAGAAAATTTACACAAGAAAAACAATCTTTTAAATGTCAAAAATTCAAATAATATAGGTCCCAATATAGACTTTGTTGAACCCTCTAGTATTTTTTTGGTTGTTTACGAGCATTCTTCAAGGTTAGCCATCTCAGATTCTATTGGAATAAAAAATGAATATGGATTCTAATAAAAAATTATGTCGCAAGACCAATCAATATCATATGGTAAAATGTGAAAAGCTTATAGAGGAAGGTAAGATTAATGCCCTTCCAAAAAATTTTAGCCCTGGTATTAATGAAGATCATCACTTGGAATATTAGAGGACTCAAATGGAGTCTTTCAAAAAATAATAAAATTAGAAGAATGATTCAGATAAATCATCCACATCTTGTTTTCCTTCAAGAAACAAAGATGTCAATGGAGGATATGGACTCAATTGCCAGTAAAATTTGGCCAACTAGAAAAGTGGTTTCCAGCAGTTCCCAGGGGACTTCTGGTGGCATTGCTTGTCTTTGGGACCCAAAAGAGGTAGTTATTCACCATATGGTTGGAAGTTGGGGTCTGTTGGCTATAGCTATTCAAAGTAGACATTCCAACCAAATTATGCTTTGCATTACTGTTTATGATCTGACTACTGTGGAGGAAAAAATAAGACAGTGGAAGGATATAACTCATATTATCTCTCATTTTCCTGAAGCTTGGATCTTGATTGGAGGATATTTCAATACCATCCTCTCTTTGGATGAGAAAATAGGGGGAAATAGAAATTTGGATAAAAGCACTTACCTCATGAGTGAATATATTACAAACCTCCATCTTGTGGACATCCAACCAGGTAATGACCTTATGACTTGGTCTAAAAAAAGGCAAGGCTTAGCTTGTATAATGGAGAGATTGGATAGGTTTTTGCTCTCTGAAAATTTCTAAATCCATGGTCACATTCTTAAAGTGAAGACCCTTAACAATTCTAGTTCAGATCATTGGGCCAATCATGGTGGAAATGTGGAAAACCAATGTGAGTTTCTCTCCTTTTAATTTTCAATTAATGTGGCTTAGAGATATTTCCTTTAGACCTCGTGTGCAACAATGCTAGAAGGAAGGTAAACCTAGGAATGGGACTAAGATGTTCTGTTTTGCCAAAATACTGCAATACATTAAATCCAAAATCAAGACTTGGAACTGGAAAGAGTTTGGGGATGTTCATAAAAAAAACATGAAGTTATTGCTTATCTTGAAAATTTGAATAATAAAATACATTTAGATGGCCTCACAGAGAAGATAAGTGCAGATGAAATTAAACTCACAACTCAGTTAGAGGAATGGGAAAAAAGAGAAGAAATATTATGGAAGCAAAAATCTATAATTCAATGGCTCAAAGAAGGAGATCGAAACACAAATTTCTTCCACAAATCTCTTCTAGCTCGAATATCTCACAACTTTATTTCTTCCCTAAAATTAGATTCTGGAGGTGTTGTTTATACTTGGGATGGCATGAAATATATTGTTATTGATTACTTTTCCAATATTTTTGCTACTACTCCTCTTGAATCAGCTTCTCAACTAAATGTTCTTCAAGCAATTCCTTCTCTTATCACTTCTGAGGAGAACTCTATTTTGACTGCTACTATTACTATAAATGAGCTTCAATAGGTAGTTTTTAAAATGCAAAAAGGAAAAACCCCAGGTCTTTATGGTTTTCCCATTGATTTCTACCAAGAGTTCTGGGATATCCTTCATGTTGATTTATTAGAGGTGGTGGAAGAATCCAGGAAAGCTAGAGAAATTTTGAAGGTTATCAATAAAACTTATATTACTCTTGTTCCAAAATCTCAAGAGGTTGATCATATCTCAGCTTTTAGACCTATGGATTTATGTAATGTTCTTCTCAAAATCATTACTAAAATCATCGCAGAAAGGTTAAAGCCTCTTTTACATAAGATTATTTCCTTGGAGCAAGGGGGTTATGTGGAAGGGTGTCAAATAGTAGATGAGATAGTTCTTGCTCAGGAAGTCATTCATTCCATGGATATGCAAAAATCTCCTATGTTCATTCGGTTAGACTTATCCAAATCTTATGATAGGGTGGATTGGCACTTTCTTATCAAAGTTTTGAGGTAATTTGGTTTCTCTAAGGATTGTATGGATTGGATTATGGGATGTATCTCTTCAGTTTTCTATTTATTTCTTATCATGGTAGGCCTTCTCAGTCGTTCCCATCTTCTAGAGGTATTAGGCAAGGTGACCCACTATACCCTTATTTATTCATCATTCTTGTTGAATTCTTGGGTAGGACTATAACCAAAAAGAGGGAAAATAAAACCCTTGAGGGAGTTACCATTGCTCATGGAGCTAGAACTATCTCTCATCTTCAATTTGTGGATGACTCTACTATTTTAGGTAAAGTTACAGTTAAGGAAGCTTCTAATATTAAGCAAATAATTAGCTATTTTTCTAAGGCTACTGGGTAGTTGATAAATGAAGACAATTTTATTTCACTACTCTGCTAGACAGAAATCCATGGTCTTGGATAAATTAAGATATAAGAAGACCTCCCTTCCAATTACTTATTTAGGTATTCCCATAAATATTCAAAGGCAAAAAAATAAAGATTGGAATTGGTTGTTGGATAAAGTCAAAAATAAAATTGGAAAGTGGACCAACAGGTGGCTTTCTTCTAGGGGTAGAATCACCTTGGTAAAATCAGTCCTTCAAGCTATTCCTATTTATGTATCTTTCGTGTTGAATATCGGAAAGGTTGTTCTTCGAGAACTAGATCAAATCAGTCATCGTTTCCTTTGGAGTGGTACTAAGGAGAAAACAAAATGGGCCTTGGTGAAATGGGACACTTTATGTATTCCTAAGAATGAAGGGGGGTTAGGATTCCGGTATTCTATTAATAACAACAAATATTTAGCTGCTAAATTATATTGGAGGATGTTGCATAACCCCAATGCTCTTTGGGTCAATAATCTCTATGCTAAATATGTTGAGAACAAAAATCCTGAAGACCTTGTTCGCTATCAACTTCCTACCAAAGGTTCTCCCATTTTAGCAGTTCTTAAGACTGGTGAGGATTTGATAAATAAAAATTTATTTTGGATCATTCATAATGGTCAAAAGGTAAATTTTTGGACATATTCTTGGGATGGTCACAAGCCTTTGATAACTCAGTTTCCTGATTGGAGGCCTTGGATGGAGGAGCTTCACCGAGCTAAATTGATAAAGGTGGTTAATTACTATCAGTACCATACTGGTAATTCAAAGGTTGATATATATTAGATCCCTATTGAGGACTGGCCTATTCAAATCCCAAAAATGCAAAGACAAGATATCCAAGGCATCCTTCATATGATATCTCTCTCTTGGTCCCATGAAAAAGATTGTTTTGGATGGAACAACACTTATAAGGATGCATATTCAGTTTCTCAAGGTTATTTGACCTTATGCCATAATAATTCCAACCATTCTTCTGGCATATTTTCTCAATTGTGGGCTCAAAATATCTGGCCTAATGTGAGGTTCTTTAATTGGATTTTATTGCATCATAGGGTGCTTATTGGTGAGCAACTTATGAAGCATGGTTTTCATGGCCCTTTTACATGTAAAATGTGTGAAGAGAATGTAGAAACACTCAACCATATTTTTATTGAGTGTAATTTAGACTCTGAGCTATGGAGGAGAATGGCCACTTTACTTTGCTTACAGTGGTCCAATTTTTTTTCTTTTGAACAGCTTTGGAGGGATTAGCCTAATCAAGAGGGTGTTGATCATTTTATTAGGCAGTTAGTTTGGATGGGTTCTACCATTCTTCTTTGGAATATTTGGAATGAAATGAATAGCCAAATTTTTAATCAAGATAGAAAGGATATTCACTATATTTGGCAAAAGATCATAGCCAACTTAGTTGAATCAGTCCATCATCTCCTTAATTACCCCAAAAACTCCCACCAAAGATGGGATCAAGTGATGCAAAGATTGAATATTAAATATTCTAAGGGCAACCAACTTAAATGAAATGTGAGTATTAGTAAGATGTATAGGACAAGAAATTGGCAACCTCCTTCTAAGGATTTTGGAAAAGTCAATATTGATGGAGCCTCTAGAGGGAACCCTAGAAAAACTAGTGTGGGAGGAATTGGTAGACTTTCATATGGCTCCCTGGTTTTACTTTTGCTGAGAATTTGGGTATTCTTTCTAATAACCTTACTGAGGGGTATGGTATCATCAGAGGCCTTCAGGATACTACTAATGTTGGATGGGAAAAGGTGTTATTTGAGTCTGACTCTCAACTTATGATTAATATTATGAATACTCCTTCTAATAATCATAAGGTTGATTAGAGAATAAAAAGAATTATTGAGAAGATTCAATTAATCCAGATGAGATTTTTGAAATTTTATTACAATCATGTGGTTAGAGATCATAACAAGAGTACTGATGCTTTAAATAATTGTGCTTTGGACAAAGGTGATCTTACTTGTTATGGACACCCTCCTAGATGGTGGGCTTTGCAAATTAGGGAAGCTCTTCTTTCTATCATTTCTTTGGATGGCTCTAGTTCTGAAGGTACCTAGTTTCTTCTTGCTTAATTTTTGCTTCTCTTTGGTTCATTCAGGTTATTTTAGTTCCCTAGCTCAATCTTATTCTTTCTTTTGTTTCCTTTGTTGATTCTTGCCTTAAAAGTCTTTTGGTCTAGATAGATCATTGTTTTGTTCATTTTTTTTTCTTTTTACTTTTTTGTTTTTTTGTTTAGTTTTTTAAGGTGTGTGTGTGTTCCTTTGTTTTGTTTTGTTTTGTTTTTGTGTTCTTTGTGTTGTTTTTTGTTGTTCTTGTGTTTTTTTTTTTTTGTGTTTTTGTTGTTTTGTGTTTTTTTTTAATGTTTTTTGTTATTGTTCTTGTGTTTTTGTCATTCTTGTTCTTGTATTTCTCTTTGTTTGTGTTAATTCGTGTTTTTATGTGTGAGTGTTTTCTATGTTTTTTTTTTTTTTTATTGTTTGTTGTTGGTTGTTTTTTATTTTTATTTTTATTTTATTTTTTTAATATTTTAGGTTTTGGTTGTGTTTATTTTTCATGTTTTTTTGGGTTATGTCTTTGTAGTGTTCTGTTGTTTTTGTCATGTTTGTGTTTTGTTATGTGGTTCTTGTGTTTTTCTATGTGGTTCGTGTTGTGGTTTATTTTATATTATTGTGTGTGTGTTTGGTTGTGATTTTATTTTTGACACACTCAAGGAGCATGTTTTTTATTTTATTTTATTATTTTTTTGTTATTTATTTATTTATTTACTTATTTTTTAAATTGGTTTTGTGTGTTTGTTTGCTCCTTGAGTATGTCAAATGTGGTAGGCCAAGTCTGAGTCCTGGGAATTTTTTGTGAAATGGATACCCTTGCCTCCTTGGGTCTTACCCAAAAATGCATCCCTTTTGGGATTTTTTCCACAAATAAAAAAAAATACTACCCAATTATGGAGTGACAAGCATGAATTCATCAATGAAGCTTCCAAATGACTAGAAAACACAATCGCACAATCAAGCCAATCAAACGTGAGTCTCATAAAATTCGATCGCCAATACATTAGAGGACATAGAGGTGACCCTTGATCATCAATTCCATGGAGGAAATTGGAGATCCAAGCCATGATTATAAGAGCAAATATATTTTTGGCTCAGCAACGGTTGTTAGTCGTGGTTAATAGTGCCCATCATGCCTCAGACCCATGGTGAGGGTTTGATCTTTAATTTCTTCCATATTACTTGTAGATTTCTATTTTTAGCTATGCAATTGGATAAATCTATGATATAGCATAGATTTACATTTTAGCAGACATATAATCGGTTAATTCTAGGATCTAGAGGTATATTTGCTTCCATTTCCTTACAATTGTCAATTTAAACTAGTTTCATGCTTTTCAAGTTCTAATGGTTAATTAGGCTTCCTAATTGTTAGATTTCATGCTTTCTTTTCCATGATTTACAGTAATTTGATGATTTCTTGCATATCTTCATATATTTATATGTTTTCTCATTTTCTTTATCATCGATTTATGCAATTGTCTCAAAAGCCTCATCAAGAGAGGCCTCTCTTGTCATTAACCCCTTTCATGTTGTTTTTTGAATGTAGGGCTTACAAGAGCTATTCATTTTCAAGGCATTCAAGGCAACATATACCTATAATCACATGAGAAGAAGGCTATATTTGGCCTTGAGAAGTTTGTGTATCTTCTAAAAAGTCTACAGATTACACCTCCCCCTCATTTAGAGGATCTTTAATATTGTATTAATTGTATCAAAATTGAGTATACCTAAGAGGGACGTATATATAATATGTATTTGACAAATTTTTAATAAAAGGAAACCCAATTGCTTGTTAAATTCATTATTTTCTATTTATTTATTGCTTTAATACTTGATTTCAATTGATGCATTAGTAGGGTGTATGCTTTTTAGATCGTTACTGATGGTGATCACGATGAGAACTCATAAATTATGCTATCACTAACTGACTTGCCATGGTTTTTGTGTTGAAAGTCTCAATCACGATTAACATCCACGGTGAATAGTCTTAGCCATGCTTAGAAGCCACGATTAATAGTCTTAGCCATGCTTGACAACCACAGATAGCAAAGAATAGAAAAACAGCAAACAACCGAATCTACATAAGACTTGGATTTTAGGTAGGAGGTATTTCTCTATGTTTTTCTATGTCTGACTGTGTTTATTTTTTTGAATGCAATAGATGAAGTTGGTTTAATTAGAAAAAATAGATAAAGGTTAAAAGTGAAATTTTATATTCTCTTAGGTTTTCTTCTAGTCATTGCTAGGAACAACAGATTTTTGATTGCAATTCACCCTAGTATCCAGTGGTCTGGGTTATGTTTGTAGAGTTTGCTTGCTTGAGGATCAATTAGTGGCTAATTATATAAATATATTATATTAATTTAATTCAAATAAGTAGATGCATATTTTTGAATATTAAGTGTCTTCATCATTAGGCATTTAGGAAAGAGCATTGAGTGCTTGGTGTTGCATTTTTACTTTCATGTAAAATCTAAAAAGAATAAACACACACCACACACTATCTAAATGCTAGTAATTTGGAATTCATATCCAACCATTGGTAGGGTTCAAAAATAGTGGGAGTGATTTCCATATATTGGCCCAATTACCTCGAACCTTGTACTATTGGCCAAAGCCAACTTCAAGATCTATCATGCATTCCTCTTTAGAGGGGTGTATCACTGTGCATAATATGTTGGGTGAGGATCGATAGAACCTGTGCTCCCTACCTGGGTATGGATTTCATATCTACATTTTAGGGGGTTTATGTGACCGTGAATTTCATTTTTGATTGTCGAGTTGTGAGCATATAGGTAAAAACCCTTAAACTATTGAGAATTACATCAACAATTTCAAACACGATGAGAGTAGTTTAAGTTTTCAACAAATTTCAAAACACATCAAACCAGTTAGGGCTCACAAAGAATATTTAAAAGAGATAATAATCATTGTTTGCTTTGTTTTCCTTAATATATACATACAAGATAATACCACATCATGGTTGTCACACAAAGCGACCAATCTTGGCACAGAGTCAAGGTCAAATTTGAAGCTCCACCCAATACACAACATAATGTAAAGAACCTTCAATCAAAATATCCCCCTGGATGACGTTCGGTGATCATTAGAGGGGATAAATATAGACACGAGGGTTCTCATTAGAATACCCCATATAAAGGAGGCAATGCACATGCCTCACAAGATAGATCTAAGTATAGAATATCCCAACATGTGCCCTTCGAGCATGGGAGCATTTATCATGATTGTACACCTCATGGATCCACTGAAGAGTACATCATTGAGGAAGGAACTATAATTAAGTTAGTACCCATCCATATTGAAGACAAGGGAGGCTTAAGGCCCTAGAAAATTTAAAATAAACAAGTAGAAAATTCATCTATTTAGGGGTAGGAAGAGAGGGTTGCTTCAAGGTATAGGCCCTCATAGACTCCAAACAACAATCAACCTGGCAAGTTCACATTTGATATGTCTAAGGTTGGAGTCAATGGTACACCACCACATGAGTCGTGGTGCACTAGGCAATTGGATGGTCTAGATAGAGTCTTAGGGTAGCTAGGGTATAAACCCTCAGTTGCACATTCTCATTCTATGAGTTCTCATAGTGAGAGCACATGTCAAACCATTAGAGATCTAGGAGAATACTCTAAGCATTCTTGTAGTATTTCCCTATCGACCCATGTAGGAATAAAGTACAAACAATACCAAAATATGAATACTATCTACATAGACAAAGGTAAGAGCATGGTAAATCAGTCTATCAGAGGTTATATCGATAAATTTTCTCAAATAGAATAAGTACACTAGAGATCGCATACAACCAATATTATATATCGATCATAGAAACTGGTGTGAGAACAATGGTAGCAGATTCTCCAAGATTAATTGGAGGATGTCCATGCAGGACGTGAGAACCTTCAAAATGAGGATACTCAAATATAGAGGTTGCTAAGGTAGCATCTTTTCAATCAATGCATGCGCAAGCAACACATCCTTGATCAAAAGGAGCATGTTGAGTGGGAGGATCAATTAGCTTGCACTAATCTGCTCCCTCATAGTGATTACATGAAGCACACTCATAGATGAGTTGCTTTATAGCTCAATTTATGCCTTGGGTATATTGAAAATTGTACTCATCACACAACCCAAAACATGATGCAACATCAAGCACTCAAACATCATGGGTGTATGCAATACGAAGAAGAAGCAGGAGATAATCGAGAAAAAAAATATCCTAAGATATCCCTAGTATATGTGGAAGATGCACCTAGTACTCCACCTCATCCAAAGAAGAATTTACCTCCAAAGGCTCCCCAATGACCTCTCATAGAAGAGGAAATTCTATATTCAAAGGCCTATCAATTGGTAGACAAGGTTCGAGCTATAGAGAAGTAAGGGACAACTTATCAAAAGTTGACCTTGAAAAAAATTCATAATTAAACTTTATGTCCATCTGTGCCCATTCTAGTGTATCTTGAGCATTTTGAGATTCCAAATATGGAGAAGTTTCAAGGTGAGAAGGATGCTTAGGAACATGCTATGAGCTTTATGTACATGTTATTTTATATAGAAAGCAATGCTACTCTATTTCTGAGAACATTCATCACAACCCTTTCAGGCCCTACTCGAGATTGATTTAATCAACTTAAAAGGCACAACATAACTAGATTTGAACAGCTAGCTAATGTGTTTATTGAATTCTTCTCCTTCGGCATCAAGAAGAAGGTAAACTTATATGATATTACTGCTTTAATGCAAAATGATGATGAGCCGATCATGGATTATGGGAAAATATGGAGAAAGATAATGATAAAGTTGCCATTTACCATTCTGACCATAGATCTAACTCGGATGTTTACCAAGAGTTGTGTGAGTCACATCTCGCTACTACTGTAGTTGCAATAATATCAAATATTTGAGGAGGCCTTGGTGCAAGCCAAGGTAATAGAGGAAATTAAGTTACAATAGGGTAACTTGAAGCTCCAAAAAAAGAAGGAATGGAACAAAAAGAATACCCACAATCAAAAGGAATAGGCCAAGCCAACCCATGTAAACCAGGTGGTGTTAAACCTTTAGAAAGGAGATAAGGGGTAGCAACAACATAATTATCAACCCCAACATCCTCCTACACAGTATAACTAGTGCAATAATAACAAGAAGGGTAATAAAGTAGAACAATGTCCACCTCACTAGTTCACACCTCTCTCAAAATCAATAACATCAATATTCCATCAACTGTGTGAGGCAAAGAACCTAAACTTACTAGAGATCAAGTTAATAGACCCTAATCAGTCCAATCCAAATGGATATAGGGATGATCTGTATTACACTTTCTATAGGTTTAAAGGGCACGACATCGAAGGATGTTATATTTTTAAACATATAGTGCATAACATGATCGAAAGAGGAGAGCTAACTATGGAAAAACCTCAGGCTCCAAAAAACCAAAATATGGAGATCTTCAAGAACCCCTTACCAAATCATGAGCCATTGAGGAACAATTCTAGTCATGTGAATCAAGTCTGGGTTGAACTGTCAACTCAAGGATTCATCAGTATGGTTAATTTTGTCACAATATAAGGGAGGTATGAGTGTCCAAATACACCTCCAAATCCAATTATAATGCACACTATGCCTCAACAACAACTCAGAATATGCTAGGCCCACCAACAAGATCGATGGTGACCATTAGGATTAGGCTAGTTCAAATACTATAGATAACTCTAGCAAAGTTGTCAATATATGAACTGATTCAATAGTTTCCTAAGCACAGGGAGACACTCATGGACATTATAAGATCAATCAAAGTTCATTCCTAAGACCTTGACACATTTACAAACTTCATGGGATATGTGCAGTAGTGCAGTGAACTGATCATTCAATTTAATGATTATGATATTAAGACGGTATCCATTGCTATAGCAGACCTACCACTACATATAATTGTGTGTGTTAACCATACACCATTCAAATGTATTTTTATTGACATAGGGTCGTCAATCAACATCATTACTACCAAGGAATTGACACATCTAAAATTACTAAATTCACACATTGTAATTTATACTTTCACCTGAGAGCATTCAACGATAGGTACTATAGTTCTCCCAATTCAGGTTGGACTTAAGACCATCCCTATGATGTGTCATGTGATAGAAGATTCCATGCAGTATAACATCCTCCTAAGGAGACCTTGGATTAGAGAAATGCATTGCATTCCCTCGATATTACATCAATGTATAAAATATCCTTCTAACAAAGAGCTATTCAAATACGTGAACTTAACAGATTTATCGAGAGATTTCATTATTTTCTCAATGCATCTAGATATACGACTGACATCACCAATCAAACATCCAAAAGTTAATTTAAAAGGAGTGTGTGAAGGACCTTCCACGACCACACCTTAGTTATTAGAGTACACAACAACAACTTTGACAAAGCCTAAAACATCCACGCTACTTAGGAATGATAAGAATATTAAGGTGAAATTGGGTGAGAAAGAGATGAAGCAAGCACCCAAAGTAGCCACTGTCGAGGGTCCTAGTCCCATGGATGAAGGGGACGCTCAAAATAAATTTGAGGAGGCACCTTAGCCTGTCTCATATGCTTCTTCAGTAGGGTCATCTGCACCATATGTGACCATACATTTGGTTAATCCTAGATTAGAAGAATATATTGTGCATAACATGACATTCACACCATTTATTAAAACTACATAGGATATGGGTTGACCTCAAGCCCATCATTTTCTCATGGTAATGGTGGTACCTAAAAAGGATTGAAAATCCAACTAACTTCATATTATTTACAAAATCATTATATAGGCTCTAATGGCCCAAAATACATAACCAAACCCATAAAATCATGGATTTGATCCAATATGCTTGACCATAAGCTACAAAAGTGCAAATGAGAATGCACATAACTTCTAAGTTAAGAGGAAAGGAATAATTCTAATTATAAGATCCATTTTAGCTATATTGAAGTACACACTTCCTACTTTGAGTTCACACTTCCTAACTAACACTCCTAAATGACAACTAGAAGATAACTAGTGCCCACAAGTGCATGTGAGAAGGAGACTCACTTACAATATTAATTTGCAAGAAATAAACTATGCAAACCTAGCTAGGAATTACTAGAGGGGTCATATGAGTGATAAAACATCAATCCTCATAATGCCTCCCCACAATAGAAGCATTGGCCTCCAATGCTTTCAGAAGAGTAGGAAAGTCATGGGATATCTGATGAAAAGAAATCCAACGAGCCTGATGCGGTAGCTATCCTTGCCAAGCCATGAGATATGAGGTGGTAGACCCCTGGCGAGTCTATCAAGTTTTCATGTCATAGATCTGATCGAAATCCAATGGTAACTAAGAATCAGGAACCACGTCCATAGGATGACTGATAGCTGGTGTGGTCTCCAATGTAGAGTCAAAGTACAACTTTAAAAGATCTACATTGACGATGTCATGAATTCCCAAGTGTGTGGGAAGATCAAGGTGAAAAGTATTCTTGGACACCTATTGAAGAATAGTATAAGGCCCATAGCGAATCGGTTTGATTTTACTACGAGTCTTATCAGTAAAACGTCGCTTGTCAAGATGCAACCAAACTTTGTCACCAACTTGAAATGGATGAGGAATGCGATGTCGATCCATGGCATTTTTCTGCTACTGTAGTGTCTTTTGCAAAATATCAATCACCTTTAATTGAAGATTGTGCAAGTGCTAAATAAATGAGTGTGCCTTGTCTTGCTCCTTCTGAAGATGTGAAGTGATAGGAGAAGGCAAAGACAAAGGTAACTCATAAGGTGCCAAGGGCTGAAATCCCATACAAACCTCAAAAGTTGAGTGACCTGTAGAAGAATGGAGGGCCCTATTGTAGGCAAGTTCAATATGAGTGAGACTCAAGTCCCAATTTGTTGGTGAAGCGTGATGATAGATTCATAAACTTTACACAAGGGTACGGTTTACCACTTCAGTCTACCCATATGACTGTGGATGATAGGCAGTGGAAAATTTAAGGGAAAATCCCAAAATTTTCCACAAAGAATGCCAAAAGTGACCCACAAAGCATGAATCACGATCAGATATAATGATGGTAGGTATACCAAAGGAACGCGAAATGCTATCAAAGAAAAATTGGGCTAAGTCTGCTATAGAACTTGTCTTGTGGCATGGAATAAACTTAGCCATATTACTAAATCTGTCAATCGCCATGAACACATAATCATGTTGTCACATTATCATGGGAAAACCACTAACCAAATCCATGGAAATGCTTTCCCAAGGATGGGTAGAAATGGGCAAAGTCATGCCTAAGCCAAACTTCCTGTTAGCTAGTTTAGAACGACAACAAACTGCACACTGTTTGAGAAATCTCAACACATCCCTTTGCATTTTAGGCCAGTAAAAAAATCTTTGCAAGTGATGGAGTTTTTTGTGTTTCCCAAAGTGACCACCATAAAGTATAGAATGATATTCCTTAAGAAGTGACACCCTAGGCTCACAAGGAACACAAACCTTGTCCAATTTGTAAAGAAGTCCTTCTTTGATGTAGAAATCTTGGAAAGGACGCAAATTGGAAGAAGAAGGCTTACTCACTTGCTCAAATATTTTCCCAAAATCAGGATCCTATGAATACTGATTAGGTCAGGTATTAAATCCCAAGTGTGAAGTGGACATAACTATTAAGAAAAGAGCGGCAGGAGGCCTACTCAAAAAATCAGCAATAGTATTACTCTTCCCCTTTTTGTACTTGATCACCAAGTGAAATTGTTGGAGGTAAGAGGCCCACTTCATATGTCTTGATTATTCAATTTTACTTTGAGATTGTAAAAACTTGAGAGGCATATGATCAGTGTGTACTACTGTATCTTTTCCCAAAAGATAATGTCTCCAGTACTTGATAGCTTGAAATAATGCATACAACTCCTTGTCATATGTAGAATAGTTCAAATTAGTAGCAAAAAAAGTTTCTGAATGATAAGCAAATGGATGACCATTCTATTTGAGAACAGCTCCTAAGGCAACTTTGGAGGCATCCGTTTAAATCTCAAAAGGTTGAGAGAGGTCAGGTAAAGTTAACATAGGTGTTGTAGAAAGTTTCTTTTTGAGTTTCTCAAATTCAATATCTTGGCTTTTCTCCCAATGAAATGGAACTTTAGACTTAGTGAGATAATGCAATGGAGCTGCAAGAGTATTGAGGAATGAACTTGCGATAAAAATTCACAAGTTCTAGGAAACTCCTTAACTCAGTGAGAGTTGAAGGAGGGGACCACTTAAGTAAAACATCAACTTTGGTGGGATCTACCTGAATTCCACTTTCACTAATCACATAACCAAGGTAAGAAACTGAAGTATTTCCAAAAGAACACTTGGAAGAATTGGCATATAATTGATTCTTCGCAAGAATATCAAGTGTATGATGGATATGCCCAAGGTGTTCCTCCTAAGTTTTTGAGAATATCAATATATCATCAAGATATATTATTACAATTTTTTCAAGTACATCATGAAATACATCATTCATCAACTTCATGAAGGTTTCAGGAGCATTAGTAAGACCGAAGGGCATGACCAACCATTCAAAGAGGCCCATATTCATTTTAAAGATTGTCTTCCATGTATCCTCGGCTTGGATACGCACTTGATGATATCCACTTTTGAGATCTATTTTTGAAAAGAACTTAGATCCTTGGAGCTGATCTGATAAATCATCAATGCGTTGTAGTGGATATCTATTCTTTACAAAAATTCTGTTCAAAGCATGAAAATCAATGCACAATCTCCAAGTTCCATATTTTTTAAGAACCAACAAAATAGTTGATGCACAAGCAGAAGTACTTTCCTTAATGAAACCCTTAGACAACAAATCTTCTATTTGCATTTTTATTTCTTCATTTTGCAAAATAGATTGTCTATACATGGAGCATTAGGTAGTGAAGAACCAGGAATGATTTCAATGTTGTGATTAATTATGCGAATTGGAGGAAGAGACTTTGGCTCCTGAAATATGTGTGAGTAATTTTGCAATATTTTATCCATTGAAGAGTGTTTCTTTGGAATGGATGTGGATGTAGGAGTGTTTTGAGAGCGAATTAAAATTAGAGCAATGTCACCACATTTTTAATTGCCCTTTATGTTTGCTTGGAATTTAGAATGACGTTAGGAGTTTTGGTGCTTTTAAAGAGAAAGACCTTACCATTTTGTTGAAGTGTGTAGGTTCTTTTGAAATCATCATAAAAAGCTCTTCGATCATACTGAAAAGGTTTTCCAAGAAAAATCCCACAAAAATCCATAGGAGTCACATCACAAGTGACTTGATCTATGAAATGTGGGCCAAGTGCAAATTTTAATGTGCAAGTGTGAGTGATTTCTGAGCCCCTTCCATTATCCTTCCAACCCAAATAATAAGGTTGAGGATGAGGCTCCATAGGTAACTTCAATTGCTCGATAATGGACCTCGCAATTAGATTTTTTTGCGAGCCATTATCCACTATACAATATGTTACAAAATTATGGAGAAAATGAGCTCGAGTGATGAACAAAGCATCACGAGCGTCCTCTGATGAACTTACATTTACCAAGGTAACCTCATTGAGCTTACCTCATAATTTCGTGTATAATCTACTTTCTCCTACTGACTCAAGGGGACCTTTGGAAGCATCCTCCTCTTGAGTAGTGATGACTAAACTCTTCTTTTTAAGCTTAAAACAATCAACTTTTTCATGACCTTTTTTTTACAATAGTTACAAAAATTTTTAGAAGAAGGTCTGGAAGAAGAAGAAGAAGGAGTAGAAGTGAAAGGATAAAGAGAAGAAGGATATGGAGAAGAAACATTCTTCTTTTGAGAAAAATTCTTCTTTTGTGAGAAAGAACTATTCCATTTTGATGAGTTTGCAACCACTTGAGTAGCAGGTTCACGAAATGCCTACGAATGCACTTTGAACTTGTCCTCCGCAAGTTGTGACTGGTTAAAAACCGAATCCAATGTTTCCATAGAAATAAACATAATTTCCCTATACAAATGTTCCAACAAACCACTTTGAAATTTGAGAATCAAAGCTTTAATATCTTCCTCCACTTTCAAAAGTATCATGTACCTGTTGAATTAAAAGATATATTCCTGCACAGTCATATTAGTACCTTGTCGAAATCAAAACCACTTAATGACCAATTCATTAGAATAATTGGAAGGATAAAAATTGGTCTTAAGACAGTCTACAAGCTCATCCCATGAGGTGAGTTCATCATGACCTCTTTTTCTTTCAACAAATACTTTAGCTAAACTAGAAAGTTTTAGCTTAGCATATGGAACCATATCCTCATCTGAAAGCTGAGTGTAAGAAAACCACAAACTCTTGTTAAGAATCCAACTATTCAAGACTTCAAGATTCCAGGATCCATCATAAAGTGGTATTTCACAACAAACTCTCAGGCGAGAATCCTGAGTAGAAGTCGAAGCATTGTGGAGAGAAATATCATTTACCTTCATTGCAAGGTTACCAAGAACTTCTACCATGGTAGTATCATTAGCTTTATCTGCTAAAGCATTTACAACATGTGCAAGTTTTGCCACTTGGGCAACCAAGTCAGAAGCCATGTGAAACTCGGTATAATCTAGAAGTAACAAGGACAAAAACACTTAAAAATCAGGGTAAAATCTGAAAATACCCTGTTACAATGCAGTGCCTTGAAAAATTACTCCTAAGGCTAAATATTTTTAAAAATTTAAACTAACCTAAGGTTATAAATTTAATAATTTATTAATTTAAAAATAACTTAATTAAAACTTAAATTTTAATTAATCAAAGATTAATTAATTTAATTAAGTTATTAAAAAAATTAAATTAATAAATTAAAAAAATTACATGCAAACCTTAAGAATAGTAAATTTAAAAAAATTACATGCATATGTTACCCATGGTTTGGCTGAAACTGCACTCCACCCTCTGTTGCATGAAATTCTGCAACTGCTATTGCATGTTTTTCGAGGCGATGCTAGTCAGTGTAAATGGCCCACAATATTTCCTTGAACAAATATAGGCACAGTTTGCTTGGTGCCTGGTGAGCAGCAGCCCCAAAAAGGCTAACTGCTATAGCCTCATGGCTGCGTGTAGGCTGCAATCTGCCCGACCAATCAAGAACCAGGCAGGACGCTGATGCCTGTCAGATTTGGCAGGCGTGACAGTGCCTGCCAGTTGTTGGTAGATGACATGGCATAGTCGATGTTCTATCGACTATGTGGTGTGTCGACGTCCACACCTATAGTTCTTACAGGTGAAAGGACTGCCCTATCAGCCTATAGCCATGGCAAGTCTGACAGTGCCCTGTCGGCCTATCAGCCATGGTAGGTCTGACAGCATCCTATCAGCTTATCAACCACGGTAGGTCTGACAATGCCACCGGCCCGTCAACCGTGATGTGACACAGCTGAGGTCCCATCGGTCGATATTCATTGGTAGCCAACAGACAATGTCTATCGATCGACGGGCATCCGGTGGCTGACGTTGGTAGGCAACGACGTTGACTCAGCCGAGCTGCCTGCTAACAGTGGCCCTCAGATCTTGCTAAGATGGGGCCGAGGGGCCAAAAATCCAATTTTTTTTTCTACAATGAAAATTTTAATTAATATATAAAGAAAATAATATATTAATTAAAATTTAAGTTTTCTAATAAAAAAAAATGAAATTTCTAAATTAACCAGAAGGGTTAATTTAACAGCATAGAAAAATTTTAAACTTGTACAATTATTAGCAATTTTTGAAGGTAAATTACCTTCAAAATTTTCCTAACAAATTCCTAATTGTCTATCATATCACCAAGATTCTTTCAGTAGCTCTCCTTTCAAGATCCAGTTGACACACGACCAATGTTTGAAAGGCAACCAGACCCAAGTCGACACACGACCTGGTATAGATGCTCCTCAGTATTCAAGACTCCTCAATGGTAGGAACAAATGACTCCCTAATGCGTATTTCACTGTAGGAGTAGTCCAAACCTGCCAAGGGATTTTTGTAAGAGAGGAATCGGGGTAAATTTTTCCTATACCTCTTGAGCATAAGTAAAAATTTGGAACGAGGAGTTTGACACCTAAGGAACTTCCTTCTGCGAATGGTTTTCAAGCTCCCCTTGAGCTTGAACCGAGTCCTCAACGAGAAAGAATTTCTCATGAAAAATAATCTATCTCCTACCCTCTCACCTCACAAGCCCTAGTGCAAACATAAACTAGGCTCTGATACCAATGAAAAGGATTGAAAATCCAACTAACTTCATATTATTTACAAACTCATTATATAGGCTCTAATGGCCCAAAATACATAACCAAACCCATCAAATCATGGATTTGATCCAATATGCTTAAGCATAAGCTACAAAAATGCAAAGGAGAATGCACGTAACTTCTAAGTTAAGAGGAAAGGAATAATGCTAACTATAAGATCCATTTTAGCTATCTTGAAGTACACACTTCCTACTTTGAGTTCACACTTCCTAACTAACACTCCTAAATGAAAAATAGAAGATAACTAGTGCCCATAAGTGCATGTGAGAAGGAGACTCACTTACAATATTAATTTGCAAGAAATAAACTATGCAAACCTAGTTAGGAATTACTAGAGGGGTCATATGAGTGATCAAACATCAATTCTCATCAGTACCACTAGGGGTGCTGCCTAACCAAATAAACTTCATTTATGGAGGGCTAGATAAACTTACAAATTGCACATCCATAGAAGAAGATGATGATGAACCATTCATGGTGAATGTTCATTACCTATCTAACCCTGAATTTGCCCTGCACTATTTTGAATGTCACCATTGGCATGGTTACATTTTGGGCTTATTTGAGCAGGGGCGTTGAGTTCCCATCGAACCATAATATTAGCTACCAATTGATATATTTGGGTTAGGTTATCATATTCGAGGATAGTTTGAGCTCCTAAAAGCATCTTTAGATAATCTAAACCTCACTTTGTGGGATGATGTGGATTGGAATCCTTATCACCCTAACCCTTCTTATCTACGAAGGGGTAATAGGCTGGTAACCTATGTCTCGGAAGCACCACTAGAGATCTATCATGAGCACATCATGGTAGAGGTAAATCAAGAAGACAATCCAAGAGTTGACTTGGACAATGAAAGTTGTGAAGCTACCAACGACACAAGTATGTAGATCCAAAATCTGGGTATAGCAATAGACATTGAACCAGAAGTTTCTTCTGAGGAAGTGCAAGCTGAGTCTATTTTCAAAATTTATGGACCTAATTGTGATTTTGGGATAGATGATGATGAGAAATCCTCATACAATGAATTATTTGAGGAGGAAACTGAGTTGGCCTACTTAGGCCCTCTAAATTTATGTCATCTATTACCCATGAATAAAATGGGTGAGGATGAGGAATTCTTCATGGTCGATAGCGACTATGAGGATGAAATATAGTGGGCCTACCTAAGGCCTCATATTGTTAATCACCTAATTCCAATGGGTAGGAGCAAAGGACTCATATATGATAGCAATGATGAGGATGAGACTGAGAGAGCCTACCTTAGGCCTCACTATTTGTGATATCATCATGATCTGGTTGACATCGATGAGATGTATCAGTGAATCTACCCTAGCCCATGCCTCAGAGGGAGACCACCCAATTTGTATATGATTTATCATATAGTCTTACCTGATCCACCGATATACATGTAGCTCTTGGAGCCAAGCGATCCCACTTTTGAGTTTTTTCATAGATAGAATTTGGAGATCCCCATACCCCTAGAACCACATCTAGAGGATGGAAGTTATATCAATGTAGAGTCACACACACATGGTCCTAGAGATCTAATCCATTCCATTAATATGATCTCCATTTATTTGACCACTCCACTTTGCAATCCAGTCAATCCCTTCAAACCATTGTATTTGAATGTAGATGCTATTGATTGGGATCACACCGATTCGCCACTAGAGCCTAAATATTTCTTCCCTAATGAAGAAATGTTACAACCTTTCCATTTTGTGTTAGACTATGCACATGATGTTTATCATGCTAAGGAAAATTTTAATGTAGGACCTTTAAACCCAGTTGATGACATCCAATTGATTCCTATGCCTCACCAGCTTGAGGAGGGATCACACATGTCGATAGAGGAGACCTTCGATGTGGATATCAGCAATGATCCTATTAATCCTAAGAAGGTCAAATTGGGAGAAATTATATCTCCTAATGAGCATGCCATACTCATCCCTCTACTAAAAGAGAGACCTAAACTTTTCTCTTGGACATAAAAGGATATGTCAGGACTAGATCCAAAATTAGTTACTCATAACCTTTTTCTAGACCCCACTAAAAGACTTGTCAAGTAGAAGCTCAGGAAGATGCATCCAATAGTCACTTTAATGGTTAAAGACAAGCTATAGAATTTGTTGTACGTAGAGTTCATTATTTCCATCGACTATCCAAAATGGGTATCGAACATGGTACCTGTAGGAAAACCTGATGGAAGGATTCATATCCGTACGAATTTTAGAGACCTCGACAAGGCAACACCAAAGGATTCATTCTCGTTGCCTAACATAGATGCTCTTTTAGATGCAATTGTAGGTCATGAGATGCTCTCCCTTATGGATGGTTTTTTTGGTTATAATTAGATTCATATTAAATTTGAATACTAGCACAAAACCATGTTTACAATGCCAAGGGGAATATTCTATTATAAAGTTATGCCATTCAACCTTAAAAATGTTGGTGCCACATATCAGTGAACCATGACATATATTTTTCATGACTACATGCACAAGATATTGGAAGATAATATCAATGACTTGTTGGCAAATTCATTTTTGTGGTCTAAGCATGCATAGGTCCTAAGGAAGGTCTTCGATCGTTTGATAGAGCATAATTTCAGGTTGAATCCCAAGAAGTGCATATTTGGCATAACTTCAAGAAAGCTCTTGGGGTTCATTGTTTCAAAATGAGGCATCAAATTTTACCCAATGAAGGTCAAGGTCATATTAGAAATGCGTCCTATAAATATCAAAAATCTAATAAGCCTACAGGGCAAAGTAGCATCCATAAAGTGATTTATTGCATAATTATCAAACAAATATCGATCCATGAATCGAATAGTACATAAGGGGCCCCATTTAATTGGGACAAGGATTGTCAAGTAGACTTCACTGAAATTAAGCAATACCTAGCATCATCACCAGTGATAGCTCCACCAATAATAGATGTGCCTTTCTTGCTATATATATTGACAACTGAATTTGCATTGGGAACCATGCTAGCCCAAAAGAATATGCAAGATAAATAGCAAGCAATATATTATATTAGTCATACCTTGGTGAGTTATGAGCTTGGGTATGCATACGTTGAGAAGTTGTGTTTAGTAGTAGTGTTTGTAATGAATAATTTGCATCATTATATGTTAAGTCATACAACGTATGTAATATCCAAACAAAATACTTTGTAGTATATGATGAGTAAGACATATCATAATACACGTACTACGAAGTAGATCATGCTATTGATAGAATTCAATTTAGAATTCATCAACAAAAATTCCATCAAGGGATAGGTCATAGTTGATCAATTGGCAGAGGTGCCTCTCGAGAATAGTAGGCCCCTCACCATTGAGCTTCTTGATGATGTATTCTTTGTGTTATAGGAATATCTCAAACTTGAATAACTAGATAATAAAGCTAACATGACTTTGTTATTCAAATGTTCGAAGTGTGAGAAATGGGGTGGTGCAAGAATTGTAATATTCACACCACAAGGTGCTCCAATGCCCTTGTCATTTAAGATAGACTTTCCTTATACCAACAATAATACTAAATATGAGGCCCTAATCTTGGCACTCCAAATAGCCATCACCATGAAGATCAAATGATTAAACATATTTGGTGATTCCCTTTTCATAGTCAATCAAGTGAAGGGACTCTTTCAATGTAGGTGTCCTATCCTGAAAGCTTACAAGGATCTTACTGACACTTATTTAGCCCATCTAGAATGGTATGACATCGAGGCAATCCCTCATTCATCGATCAGATTCATAGACACTATGGCATCTTTGGGATACCTAATCCCTTAGAATCTATCTACCAATTTCACTACCATTCATGTAAATATGCTATCGCATGTCATGATGCAACATGAGTCTTTTGATAACAAAGAATCAGTCAGCATGATTCATATAGAACCAAACCATTAGTGGTTCTATAAAGCTAGAGACTTTCTCAAGAAGGTATCCTGGGGGTCTTTTATCTTGCAGGGCCCTATGGAAAATGGCACTACCATTCTGCATTCGTGCACAGTGAACTGCTAGGGGAATAAGTCATCTTGTTAGTTGAGGTAGAATACTTTTAGTACTAGATGTTATAATTACATGACTTCCTCAAGCTTGGTTTAATTCCTTAGGGATTATCATGTATCACAAAATGCACATTCAGATAGAAAGTGATCAAGTATGTCTTGCTAGGAGATATCTTATATCATCGAAGCTATGATGGAATTCTCCTTCGAGCCCCAAGAATCAGCTTGGGTAATTTCACAAGTTCATGATGGTACATATGGTGGCCATTATAGTGGCATGGTCATTGTCAAGCGCATCCTTCAAATGGGTTATTATTGGCCCACTATGGAGAAGATTGCACCGTGTATGTCAAGAAATGCGTTAAATATCAGCATCATGCTAATATTACACACTTGCCATCACAGGACTTACAGCTTGTGGACACCAAATCCTAACCAATTTTCCTTCATCCTGGTCACCCCACTACCCATGGGTCCACCACATTCCTTTCATGCCATTCAATTGGCCATTCCATGCCTTTCCCACCATTTTTTGACCCCTATTTGACTTATTTATATTTATTTTATAATATTTATATTTAAATATAATATTTTATAATATATTTTAATAAATTTATTAATAAAAATAATATTTATAAGCCAGATTAACCTCAACCATCTGACCTGATCTAATATCAATCGTACATATTCCTCAATCCATGTCACACCTAAAGTCTAAGATCAGTCGTTGGATCTACTTTAATGATAGCCACATGATCAAAAGTGTTAAGTTAAAATCCTAAGCAAAACCTAAGCTTGATTAGAAATAGGAGCATATCTGATGCTCAATAGGGACCTTTTTTGAACTAGCTTTGATTGGAGCTCTTGCTAAGCAACCTTCATGATCCCACTTTCTGAGTAAATTTGACCTACCTTTCCTTAGTTGTGCCCTAGCCTAACCTTCCCTAAATATCCTAGATCCCTTCCATCCTTGTAGCCTATTTCTTTCGTCACCATCATCTTCCATCTGTTGAACCCTTCGTAACCTCCCAATATACTTCTGTAAATCTAACCCTACCCATAGGTGCTCTTGTGTGCCTAGTGCATCCCACAAGCACAACAGGGTGCTTGCTGTATTCTACAAGTGCAGCACAGAGTCTATTGTAACCCGCAAGCACCATGTAGAGCCTACTGTACCCACAACCACAGACCAAAGCCTGCTACATAAGATAATTAGGTTTCGTTGGGGCACCTTGCCATCAATCTACAATGGGTCAACAAAATATATCATCCACTACAACAAGGTAACTTATTTTGTGCATTTACTTAGTGTTTCTTTGAATTATGTATGCTTTTCTTAACTAGATCTAGGGTTTTTAGCTTACAGTTATGAGGGTTCACATAGTGGAACCCTCATTTTTTCACTACTTGCTCTATTTTGATTTGTGTGCAGGATCACGTAATACTAACCAAGGATATTTGAATAGTTGTTGAAGCTAGAGTGGTCTAGTTACGGATAGCAAGAAGCCCACTCAACCTATTGGAGGTAAAATACAATGAAGACACTACATTCTTTGTAGCTAGGGTTTCAAAGAACCCTAGCAACTATAACTTTGTATCAAATAACTCTGTGGAATAGATCTATTGTAACAAAGGATTTTTTCAGCTCCCCCCCTACTTGTTCAATAAAAAAATCATCTTTGTGCAATTTATTTGTTCTTTTTGAGTTTTTAATTTAATATATGCTTTAGTATCATATTTTCACCTCACAAATGGTAATCACGGTGGGAACCCACAAGGGTTATACTTTTTGATTTACTTTGTTGTACTAATTTCATTATGTTGTTCCATTTTACAGGATTTTTTGGAGCAAAAAACCAGCCAAAATTGCCAGTTAAAGTTTTTGGAAGGTCCTGTGACAGTTGTAGAAGGTGCGCAGGTGCTCTGCGACACCTATTGATCCACATAGGCACCCTGATACACCTAAAGATGTGCCCAGCTGTGCCTATCAGTGATTTGGAGTAGATCTTAGGCTTTTGATTAAGGCCTACAACTAATCTATTTCAAGTTTTGTTTTTATGTATTTCATTATTTCACTATTTTTTTTTCAGAGTTTAAGATTAAAATGAACACATTAAGTAATATATAAATAAACTCATCATATATTGCACCTATGTCACTTGCATTCATCCATCACATATTTTATATTTTTTGTTATTGCAAGTTACAATTTGAGTGAATTCTTGCATTTCTTGTTTGCATCTGAAAGTAAAAGTTATTCACTAGAATCTGCATCTTAGGATTGAGGACTACTCATTTTCTTATCTAAGTAGGAAGAATTCTTAAGTGTGAATAGTATTTATGCCCTTGGGTGACTCTTTTGGCAGAGAGGTGGACAAACCCTCAGGTTGTAATTTTGGTTGAAGAACACAAGCTTATACTGAGAGGGGGGGAGGTGAACAGTATAAGACCTCTTTTTACTTTTTCCTTTATACTTCAAAATAGTAAAGCAATATACCCAAAGCAATATCAAAGCAATGCACAATATCATCCACAAAGTGACACCAATTTTAACGTGGTTCACCCGGAATGGTTGGGCTACGTCCACAAAACTTTTCTCTAAAAGTTATCTCAAAGTTCTTTGGGAATCCTTCCCAATTACAATGTTTATGAGCCTCGGCCCAAAGGAGATACCTTCCCCCAATCAAAATTTATGAGCCTCTGCTCAAAGGAGATACCTTCCCCCAATCAGAATTTATGAGCCTCTGCTCAAAGGAGATACCTTCCCCTCTGCTCTCGGAAATGATCCCTCGGAAGATCAACTGCCTCTACCTCTTGCGAGCACGTGGAACTCCTTTCCACCGAAGACCTCCTATCCTCAATGCTTAGCCTAAGAGACCTCTGCCTTCTATGATCACGTCCACAGTAGCTCAACAACCTGTACCAAACACAGTCAGTCGGTCTAGTACAAGTCTTCCTCTGTCTATCAGATCTGTCCAACTCTTGAACAAATCAATCCTCTGCATACAAGCCTTCTCAAAGACTTGCCAACTATCCTCAGGTTCTTCTCATAGAACCAATGCACCTCTGTCCTCAAGTTCTCTGATAGAACTATCAAACTCAGCTCACAAGTCCTCTGCTAGGACCTGTCCAAATCTGCTCACAAGTCCCCACCAAAACCTGTCCAAAACTACTCACAAGTCCCCACTGGAACCTATCCAAAACTGCTCACAAGTCCCCATTGAAACCTGTCCAAAACTGCTCACAAGTCCCCACTGAAACCTGTCCAAAAACTCAGCAAGCTCACCAAGAAAAACTTTCTTAGTAGGAAATCACAAAGTGAATTGTTAGAGACCCAATGTGATTTGTCAAACTCATAGAAGCATAAAGAGAATTGTTAGAGACTCAATATGTTCTATACTCAAATCCCAATCTCAAAACTCAACTCAAATCAACTCAACTCAATCTCAATCTCAAATCTGAAAACTCAACTCAATATCTGAAATGGATAGGATAGAATGTTTTCTTTCAAGAACATGAAACCCCAACAATTGCCAACTATGCAAAGAATCACATAACAATGATACTCATGTTCTTTTCACCATCAATTAGGGTTTCAACAACAATGCTCATCAAACAAGGTTTAGTCAACCAACACCATTCAACTCAACATCAACCTTGAAGCATTCAACCAATCATCACAAGAAAAGGAAACAAGTAGAAATCCTTTTCCCTCCAAAGATATTTGAACAAAACAGCCACCAACACAATATCACCAAATGCAAAGAATAACTTGCTCAAATCAACTCAATGGAGTAAGCCCAATATCATGAATCAAGTAAAGCAATAACTTGATCAAACAACCTCTATGGAAGCAACTCAACCATCAAACTCAAAACAGCCAACCAAGGGTTCCACCAACTCAATGCAAGTAGCTAGACTCACAAATATAAACCCTAGTGCACAAAGCTTCCACTATCTCAAACCAAAAATTATGCATTCACCAAAAACTCTCCTTAAGGATAACAATGCATAAGTAGTCTTCAACAAACCAGAAAATAGGATTTACACCTAGCCAAAGGATACCTAGTAGAATACCTTTTCACTCCAACCTTATTTCAGAAAACATACACCAATCATACTCATAAGAAGAATGTGCCCATACCTTATTGGAGTAGAAGATAATTGAACCTTCAAGCTGTCACCACACACAACTCTCAAACTTCCAACCAAGTTAGGGTTAGAATAAAAAGAAATGAGCAATAATATAAACTTCCTTTATTACACCTTTTAGCTCCACTTCTTTAAACACAACCACCATAACATGCCAATAAATCAACAATCACAGACTCACACCTTATACCTCCATTTTTAATTTTAGCATAGCAAAGAATAATCTTAAAAATACATCCAAAGAAATATGCCCTTATTTCTCCTAAGCTTTTATTCAATGCTAATCACAAAAGCCAAAACTCATAAAATTTAATCACACCTTATAAATCGTTGTCCAAGAAACTCCGAATTTCATGGCATAAAGACGTTTTAATAAAAATGTGTGTTACTCTAGCAAAGCACCCCCGTGAGACTCGAAACGGTGACCTCCGCCAATGCAGCGCCCAACAACAGCCTTCGCTGCCACTAGCCCACGTGGGCTACGAAGTTCACAAGTGAACTTCCCTCCACTTCACCCTCGAAAAAAACTCCCGAAGACTTTTCAACCGCACGTGCTTCTAAGTCTTCCTTCGATCACAACGAATACAGAGCACAAACACCGCAAATTGCATTCGAGGAATTTCGAATTAATTAGCCTTCCAACCTTAGGAGTTGGAGAATAAATAGTCTCTTCGAAGACACCTTGACGTCGGCGAAAATAAAGACCATTTCGAAATTAATCAAAAGTCTTTTCAAAAAGGGTTTAAAAACCCTTAAATAATTTTAATAAATTAAGAATAAAAAAAGGTTTAAAAACCTTTAAGTATTTTTAATAAATTAAAAATAATTTCTCCCTTAATTAATTAAATAATTAATTAATTAAAACCTTGAAGGGTTTTAAATAATAATTAAATAAATAATAAAGAGAACCTCCATTGGTTTTAATAAAAACCATTGCCAATGGAATCTCTCCGGATTCTCTTAAAAATATTCTCTTGGAATCTTCCACCTTTGAAGCCAACACATCCTCTTAACATTAATGCCATTTCCTTTTGACATCAATGACAACTCATAGACAAGAAGCTAGGATCTCAAACCCAAAATTGCCAACAATCTCCCCCTTTGTCATTGATGGCAAACCATGCTTCTCAACAACACAGAAACTCAACATAAATAGCTCCCCCTGTCTTGAGGCTCTCCCCCTTACTCAAATCTCTCCCCTTTTGTCATCAATGGCAAAGGGTCACCTTTGGGGCTCGGGACTAAGAATGAGCCTCTTAGCTTAGTCCCTCCCCCACCTCCTGATGAGGTGATTAATTCTTGGGTGGGAGTAAAACTCCCATTAGGCACTGATCATCATCGACGTCTATAACTTCCTTGTCGGGCCTTCTCTTGAACTCTTTGCCCATATTCCTATTCTTTTCATTGTTCTTGTTCTTGTTCTCATTCCTGTTCTTCTCCATGCCTTGATCCTTGGACCTGATCATGCCATTGTTCATGTTCTTATATTCTAGAATTTCAGCTCTACACTGTCTGGATTGTGTGACCTTCATTGTTGCACTTGAAACACTTGACGATGTTGTTTCTCTGAGGTAAACCTGATCTTTGAATCCACCGAGTTCGACCAAACCTGTTCGACCAAACCTATTACAGCCAAACCTGTTACGACCAAACCTGTTACGACCAAACTTGTTACGCCAAACCTATTCTGACCAAACCTATTCCTGTTATTTGCCTTGCAATAAACTGCCTTGTGCCCAAACTATTGACAAGAGTAGCAATACCCTTGAAAGTAACTAGCACTTTCGAAACTGTCATTTACCTCCTTCACTTGAGCCATGCAATGTGAAGCCATGTGACCAAACCTGTGACAAGCAAAACATCTGCCTTGAAACTTTCCTTTAATTGACCTCTTAGGTTCTGAAAACTTCTTCTTCTCATTCTGAATTCTATTTTCTGTTTTCGTGCATCTATCATTCAAGGACTCCTTTTCTGAAATACTTTCCTCATCAGAACTCTCTTCCTTTTGGAGTCTCTTACTAGACTCTCCAACTTGTTCCTTGTGTGGCTTAACAAAACCAAGGCCTATTTTATCTGTTGTCTTTCTTTGACCTTTGATGAGTGACTTAACCTTTTTGGAGCTATCTTGAAACTCTGTAAAGCTTATCCTTGTACTCTTTAGTTTCCTCTTTCAAAGAAGCCATTTTCTGTTCTAACTCACTATACTCAAGAACCTTAGACTCTAACTCATCCTTGAGTTCTTGTGTCTTAGCCATAGAGAAGTCAAGACTTTCTATAAGATCATCTCTCTCCATACAACATTCATCTAACTTATCCTTGAGTCTAGCATTCTTCTTTCTTTCCTTTTTCAAAGCACTAAGAGCACTAATAAGTTCACCTTCAAGATCTACTTCACCTTCCTCTATATCTTCCTCTATTTGTTTGCTTTTTGAATCATCAAAGCCTTTTTCAGATTTCTTATCACTAGAGGTGCTACCCTTTTCAAAAACCATACATGCATCTTCCTTATAGTTTTCTGAAGCATCCTCATACATACTAGAAACCAAATCATTATTTGTGCAATCATCCTCAAGGTGACCAAAATTTCCACATCTAAGACATTTCATGATAATGAATCTATGTTTCGGTTCTTCCTCTTTTTCTGATATGAACAACATCTCATTTTCATTATCACTTGAAGAACTTTCACTATCACTACTAGAACACTTACTTGCTTTGTCTAGGTAGAAACTCTTCTTGTGCTTGTGAGAATACCTCTTTCCTTGATTGTTGTGCTCATCTTTGTTTTTCCTGTGATGCTTGTGCTTTTCAGAATCCTTGCTCTTAGAATCCTGTTTATCTTCATCACTTTCATTCTTGGGAACAGTACGATCAGTAGCATAATGACCAAACTTTCCACAATTGAAACATCTTATATTTTTCATACTTTTGTGCTTTCTAGAGAACTTGCCTTTCTTGTTGTAATATGCCTCTTCATCACTAGAAGACTCATCACTATCTTGAAGCTGTTTACCCTTGGAATTCTTGGTAGCCTTGAAAGTTGCCTCTTTCTTGACATCAACCTTCACTTGAGTTCTCAACTCAAATGCTTGCAAGTATACTATGGAGCTCATCCTTTTTCAACTTATCCAAATCTTTAGCTTCCTCAATAGCAGAAATATTTTCACTAAATCTATTAGGAAGAGATCTTAAAATCTTATCACAAACATCATTTTCAGCAAGCTCAAGACCTAAGTCTTTCATGGAGTTAACAACCTCATCCATACGAAGCATGTAGTCACTAATATTTTCATCATCATTCATCTTGAGTTGTTCAAACATACCTTTGAAGTGTCTCAACTTGGCCTTTCTGACATTTGTATCACCTGTATGAACCACCTTCAATCTGTTTCCACATTTCACTAGTCTGTCTTGCAGTGAATCACTTTGGTGAGATCTGCTTTACGTAAGCCTTTCGGGATTGCATTCATTGCTTTTGAATTGTTGTGATGTAGGAGCCTTTCTTCTTTAGTATTAGGACCATGTTCAGGAATAGTGTACTCATCTTCAATCACTTCCCAAACCTCATTCCCAAGTGCCATTAGATGAACCTTCATCCTTGCACTCCAAAGACCAAAATCTGACCCATCAAGAATAGGTGTTGCATTGCCACTTGAATGATCCATTGTGTTCTTTACTAGCTTTTCCTTCAAGTTGTTAAACTTTTCGAAGGCACCCTGATCTGATACCAATTGAAGAACACAAGCTTATACTGAGAGGGGGGGTGAACAGTATAAGACCTCTTTTACTTTTTCCTTTATACTTCAAAATAGTAAAGCAATATACCCAAAGCAATATCAAAGCAATGCACAATATCATCCACAAAGTGACACCAATTTTAACGTGGTTCACCCAGAATGGTTGAGCTACGTCCACAAAACTTTTCTCTAAAAGTTATCTCAAAGTTCTTTGGGAATCCTTCCCAATTACAATGTTTATGAGCCTCGGCCCAAAGGAGATACCTTCCCCCAATCAGAATTTATGAGCCTCTGCTCAAAGGAGATACCTTCCCCCAATCAAAATTTATGAGCCTCTACTCAAAGGAGATACCTTCCCCTCTGCTCTGGAAATGATCCCTCAGAAGATCAACTGCCTCTACCTCTTGCCAACACGTGGAACTCCTTTCCACCGAAGACCTCCTGTCCTCAATGCTTAGCCTAAGAGACCTCTGCCTTCTATGATCATGTCCACAGTAGCTCAGCAACCTGTACCAAACATAGTCAGTCGGTCTAGTACAAGTCTTCCTCTGTCTATCAGATCTATCCAACTCTTGAACAAATCAATCCTCTGCATACAAGCCTTCTCAAAGACTTGCCAACTGTCCTCAGGTTCTTCTCATAGAACCAATGCACCTCTGTCCTCAAGTTCTCTGATAGAACTATCAAACTCAGCTCACAAGTCCTCTGCTAGGACCTGTCCAAATCTGCTCACAAGTCCCCATCGAAACCTGTCCAAAACTGCTCACAAGTCCCCATTGAAACCTGTCCAAAACTGCTCACAAGTCCCCACTGAAACCTATCCAAAACTGCTCACAAGTCCCCACTGGAACCTGTCCAAAAACTCAGCAAGCTCACCAAGAAAAACTTTCTTAGTAGGAAATCACAAAGTGAATTGTTAGAGACCCAATGTGATTTGTCAAACTCATAGAAGCATAAAGAGAATTGTTAGAGACTCAATATGTTCTATACTCAAATCCCAATCTCAAAACTCAACTCAAATCAACTCAGCTCAATCTCAATCTCAAATCTGAAAACTCAACTCAATATCTAAAATGGATAGGATAGAATGTTTTCTTTCAAGAACATGAAACCCCAACAATTGCCAACTATGCAAAGAATCACATAACAATGATACTCATGTTCTTTTCACCATCAATTAGGGTTTCAACAACAATGCTCATCAAACAAGGTTTAGTCAACCAACACCATTCAACTCAACATCAACCTTGAAGCATTCAACCAATCATCACAAGAAAAGGAAACAAGTAGAAATCCTTTTCCCTCCAAAGATATTTGAACAAAACAGCCACCAACACAATATCACCAAATGCAAAGAATAACTTGCTCAAATCAACTCAATGGAGTAAGCCCAATATCATGAATCAAGTAAAGCAATAACTTGATCAAACAACCTCTATGGAAGCAACTCAACCATCAAACTCAAAACAACCAACCAAGGGTTCCACCAACTCAATGCAAGTAGCTAGACTCACAAATATAAACCCTAGTGCACAAAGCTTCCACTATCTCAAACCAAAAATTATGCATTCACCAAAAACTCTCCTTAAGGATAACAATGCATAAGTAGTCTTCAACAAACCAGAAAATAGGATTTACACCTAGCCAAAGGATACCTAGTAGAATACCTTTTCACTCCAACCTTATTTCAGAAAACATACACCAATCATACTCATAAGAAGAATGTGCCCATACCTTATTGGAGTAGAAGATAATTGAACCTTCAAGCTGTCACCACACACAACTCTCAAACTTCCAACCAAGTTAGGGTTAGAATAAAAAGAAATGAGCAATAATATAAACTTCCTTTATTACACCTTTTAGCTCCACTTCTTTAAACACAACCACCATAACATGCCAATAAATCAACAATCAGAGACTCACACCTTATACCTCCATTTTTAATTTTAGCATAGCAAAGAATAATCTTAAAAATACATCCAAAGAAATATGCCCTTATTTCTCCTAAGATTTTATTCAATGCTAATCACAAAAGCCAAAACTCATAAAATTTAATCACACCTTATAAATCGTTGTCCAAGAAACTCCGAATTTCGTGGCATAAAGACGTTTTAATAAAAACGTGTGTTACTCTAGCAAAGCACCCCCGCGAGACTCGAAACGGTGACCTCCGCCAATGCAGCGCCCAACAACAACCTTCGCTGCCACTAGCCCACACGGGCTACGAAGTTCACAAGTGAACTTCCCTCCACTTCACCCTCGAAAAAAAACTCCCGAAGACTTTTCAACCGCACGTGCTTCTAAGTCTTCCTTCGATCACAGCGAATACAGAGCACAAACACCACAAATTGCATTCGAGGAATTTCGAATTAATTAGCCTTCCAACCTTAGGAGTTGGAGAATAAATAGTCTCTTCGAAGACACCTTGACGTCGGCGGAAATAAAGACCATTTCAAAATTAATCAAAAGTCTTTTCAAAAAGGGTTTAAAAACCCTTAAATAATTTTAATAAATTAAGAATAAAAAAAGGTTTAAAAACCTTTAAGTATTTTTAATAAATTAAAAATAATTTCTCCCTTAATTAATTAAATAATTAATTAATTAAAACCTTGAAGGGTTTTAAATAATAATTAAATAAATAATAAAGAGAACCTCCATTGGTTTTAATAAAAACCATTGCCAATGGAATCTCTCCGGATTCTCTTAAAAATATTCTCTTGGAATCTTCCACCTTTGAAGCCAACACATCCTCTTAACATTAATGCCATTTCCTTTTGACATCAATGACAACTCATAGACAAGAAGCTAGGATCTCAAACCCAAAATTGTCAACATTGGTAGGGGGTTTTGAGCGGTGTACTTCACACTCTATCGAAGAAATTCACATCTTAGGTGCTGGATTCTGATTTAGATTTGCAAAATCTGTTTGTCTTTGACATTGTTTGTACACCATAAAGAATAGAAAATTTAAAATTAATCACACACAAGCACGATTCATTCTAAATAGTAGTAACTCGATTTCATCACCGGTTGCTACTTGAGGTTTGGTGATGGTGGAATTCATCTCCATCCACCAAATCTCTACCCTTAGACACCTTAGGAATACCCCCAAGAAAACTTGTTGGATTTCATCACCAACAAGAATCTCGTTGCCCCATCCAGCCATATTTTTTCACCTTTATTTTTCATTAAACAATATTAGGATACATCAGACACACAAAACTATCATTTTTAAAAGGAATTTACACTAAAAGGAAATAATCAATGAACAAGGTAAGCCACACAAGGTGAAACTTTTTGGACATTTTGAGGAATATTAGTTGTCATTGATGTCAAAAGGTTCTAAGAAGGATTGCATCTTGATTGGTTCCAAAAGAGCTTTATGTAAAGCATGATTTAAATGGTTTTTCTCAAAACCATTGATGGCAAAATAAAAGGTTTTTCTTAAAACCTATGGAGAGGCCTAAGGAATTAAATTAATTATAATTAATTATAATAATTTAATTATATATTAATTTGTAATTTAATTTAATAATCCTTTTGGTTATTAAATTAATTATAACTTAATTATATTAATTAATATTATTATTAATTAATTTATAATTTAATTAAATTACCTTATGGTAAGGTTGGCAAAGTTTAAATTTAAATTGCAATTGTCTTTTCCCCACTAACGTCATCAAATTTAGTGGAGCACCGACGTCTAAGTCAAATGATGGATTTCATGTATAAATGCCATGCCAAAGGGGCATTCAAACCTTACCTTCATCGATTAATATTCAAGCGACCGAGCAAAGTTTATTTCATGCAAATCATTGAGGAAGAAGACAAAAAATCATTTTGTCTTTTAGCACCAGGAAGAAGACTAGTGGAGAGGGCTTAAGGCCTCACTCCCATTGGATAGTGTGGTCCATTGGCAGCATGCATTTTGTGAGAGCATTTGGAGTGGAAGTGACCACGATCGATTCACGTGGAGGTTGTTGGCATGTTTGTCTTGAGCATCGAGGTGGAAATATTTTGGCATGCACTTTTTAAAGTGCTAGGCTTGGGAAGAAAGAGCACGTGGTGCTCTTAGCCTTCCAAGCGTGTGCCTAGCGCACATGGTGGTCAAGCCCATGGCTAGGGTGCACGAGGAGGCGGTGGTTGTGGGTTCGAATCCCACAAGTGGCAAAGGTACTTTTAATTAAATATTTTTATTTGCCTAATGTTTTCTTAAGGTGTTATTTGGAGTTATAAGGGTATATGAAAGGTTGCTTGCTTGGTAATTAATTTATGTTATTGGAGTTATAAGGAAAGTGGATTTGATTTTTGCCAAAGTTCTTTTTGCCATTAAATCTAATTAAAGAGGTTTTTGAGTTAATTTTGGTGGATGTTAAATTTATTTTAATTGGGAGATTATAAGGTGTTATTGGATAAATATTTTATGTATGTTGATGGTTGTTTTTAAATATGGAGTGATAAGGTGTAATTGAGTTTTTGCATTACATTGTGAGAGAGATTTATCTTCTAACCTCTTTGAGTTTGGCATAGAAGTGTTTGTGGTTGTGGCAGATATTTGAGATTCCTTCATCATCAAGAAAAGGTATGAGCACATTCTTCCATAGTTGAGTTGATTGATTGGTTTTCTAAAAATAAGTTTGGAGTGAAAAGGAATTGATTAGGGCTTCCTTATTGAGTGTGTTTGAGTTAATGCTTCAAGGTTTTCTGGAATAAAGAGTTGTTATTGAAACCTTGTTTTATAAGCATTGTTGTTGAAGCCATTGGTTGAGCAAAGAACTTGAACTAGGGTTTGAAAAGAACATGAGTATCATTGTTATGTGAGAGTTGTTTTATAAGCATTGTTGTTGAAGTGAGTTGTTGAGTAAAGAACTTGAACTAGGGTTTTGAAAAGAAAGAGTATCATTGTTATGTGAGATTTGTTGTTGAGCATTGTTGGAAATATTTTGAGTGAAGGATCATATGCTTGGACTAGGGTTTGTGAGCAAGGATTATTTCATTGAGAGATTGGTTGAGTAGAGTTGGTTGAGCCTAGTCAAGTGGATGTGTGAAGTGATTGTTCAAGTTCCATAAAATAAACTATTCTATATTCTGAATTGAATTGAGAAAGTGATTGAGTTGAAGCATATTGAGTCTCTAACAATTCTCTGTATGTTTCTAAAAGAGTGATTGAAAGTGTTTGAGCATTGTGATGAGTATAGAGCATATTGAGTCTCTAACAATTCTCTTTATGTTTCTATGAGATTGGACAAGTTCTAGTGTGGACTTGTTGAGCAGATTTGAGGTAAGTCTTTGAGAAGACTTGTGGATAGATTTGAGTAAGCTTTTGTGGAAGCTTACAATACATAATTGAGCAGCAGATTTGGTTATAGTTCTTGAGAGGATTGTTGTGTTTGGTAGTTCTTGAGAGGACTTATTGAGCAGATTGTACAAAGTTCTTGAGAGGACTTATTGAGTAGATTGGACAAGTTCTAGAGAGGACTTGTAGATAGATTGGTGTGAGATTTTGTGGAAGCTTACAAGGTATATTTGAGACAAGTCTTTGAGAAGGCTTGGAGAGTAGAGTTGATTGATTGATTTGTTCAAACCTTGAGTTAAGGTTTGGGGTAGATCCAATAGAGTTGATTTGAGATTGAGTCAAGCTTTGAGTTAAGGCTTGAGGATAGATATTGAGGATAGATTTGTGCTAGACCGAAGGACTATGTTTAGTATAGATTTGAGGATAGAGTTGAGTGCAAGATTTGGAGGTGATAGAGTATAGAGGATGATAATCTCTAGTGGATAGAGATCCATTAGCTAGGGTAGTGAGGATAGGTATTTTGAGTGAGGACAAGAGTCTTCAGTGGATAGAGATCCATTAGCTAGGGTAGTGGAGGCAACAGTTCTTCTAGAAGATCACCAACTAGAGTAAGAGGAGAAAGGAGTTCTCCTATGGATAGAGATCCATGAACTTGATTTAGGGGATTGGTATCTCCTTTGGACAGAGGTCCATAAACATTGTAATAGGGAAAGGATTCCCAAGAGATTGATTGAGAAAATTTTAGTGAAATATTTTCTCCGTGGAGTAGCCCACATTGGGTGAACCACGTAAATTGTGGTGTCTCTATTGTGTGTGGTGATTTGTACATTGCTTTGATTACTACTATTGATATTGCTATCTTTACATTGCATAATATTGATTGGGAAGAAAAAGTAAAAAGTGGTCTTATACTGTTCACCCCCCTCTCAGTATAAGCTTGTGTTCTTCAATTGGTATCAGAGCGGGTTCCTTCGAAAGAGTTTAACAGCTTGAAGGAAAAGCTAACAAGAACACAATGGATTCTAAGAATGGACCTTCAGATAATTTAGTACCAGTATTTGATGGAAGTGATTATGTATATTGGAGTTTGAGAATGAAGATCTACTTGAAGGCACTTGGCAATGAAGTTTGGGAAGCAGTTGAAAATGGATACGACCCCTCAATTGATCCACCTATAGATAAGGAAGGTAAGCTTCTACAACATTACAATTCAAAATCAATGAATGCACTTTTGAGAGGTTTGCATAGAACATAATCAATAAAAGTTATGCATTGTGAAGATGCAAAAGGAATGTGGGATAAGTTGCAAAATATATATGAAGGAGATAAAGGTGTCAAGAAAGCAAAGATATAAAATCTCAAAGGACAATTTGAAGAGTTAAGAATGAAGAATGAGGAAAACATTAGTACTTATCTACTTTGAGTTGATGAGGTTGTTAATGCTATGCAAGGACTTGGAATGAAGGTTGATGAATCAGATATTTGTGATAAGATCTTAAGGTCTCTTCCAACAAGGTTTAGTGAAAATATTTCAGCTATAGAAGAATCAAAGGATGGTGATTCTTTGACAAGAGATATGTTGCTTGGTATTCTTACAACTTTTGAGATGAGAACAAAAGAACCTATTCCCCAGAAGGAAGCAACCTTCAAAGCAATCAAAAAGACAAAGGGTAAGAAGTCAGAATCAAGCAATGAGTCATCCAATGATGAAGAAGCTAATTATGGTAGAAGGGATAAGGATTCTAGAAGATCTAGAGATCTAAAATCTGTTAAATGTTTCAATTGTGGAAAGTATGGTCATTATGCAACAGATTGTCAAGAAGCTAAGAATAACAATGGTGAAGAGAAACAGGATCACAAAAATAGGGAATCATAAAGATACAGGCACCAAAAGAAAAGCAAGGATGGACAAAGCAGACAAGGAAAGAAGTTCTTTCAAAGGCAAAAGAGGAGCTACTATGCGGATAAGGCAAGTAAGTACTCAAGTGATAGTGATGCTAGTTTTTCAGATAATGATAGAGATGAAGTCCTATTTATGATTGAAGAAAAGAAAGTTCAGAAAAGGGCACCAATGATTCTCAAGTGTTTTAGATGTGGTAACTTTGGACATCTTGAAGATAGTTGTACAAGGAATGGTTATAGTTTTAGTGATGATGAATATGAGGATGCACTTGAAGGACCAGAAGAGAATATTCTAATGGCACTAGAAGAAGAAGAAAATGACCCTATAGAAGACAAGCCAAAAGAAAATGATGATATGGACAAAGGTAAAAAAATAGAGGAATATTCAGATAAATATGGATATGATCTCAAGGGAGAACTTATCTATGCCCTTGACATAGTGAAGAAGGTAAGAAAGCAAAACTCTAAACTTGAAATTCAGTTTCAAGAATGTGATGAAGAGAGAAGGATGCTTATAGAGGATCTAGAAAAATCAAAGGCTAAGACAAATAAGTTCAAGGATAAGTTAGAAGCAAAGATCTTAGAATGTGAAAAGTTAGCACAAGAAGTGGCACTACTAAGGGAAGATTTAGAAGACTCCAAATTCAAGCTAAAAGGGTTCAAAAATAGCTCAAAGAACTTGGATAAGTTCATCAAGATACAAAAGCCTACATCAAGCAAAATAGGTCTTGGATTTGAACAAGGATAGAAGAAATGGGAAGGAAAGTCAACCTCAAGTTCTGGAGAAGAAGAAACTTCAGATGAAGACACTTCAGAAGAAGATAGTGTAAAATAAAGTGAGACATCTGAGGATGAGTTGGACAATAGAAATTTCAACAAGAACAGGAACAATGCACAAAGAAGATACAGATGGAACAACAATCAGAATAGGTCAAGAGAGACTAAGAGACCAATGAGGTCAAGACAAGGAAACTTCAATGGAAGATGTTTTTCATGTCACAGGTTTGGGCACATGGTTTCATAGTGTAGGACACATGAAAGATAAGAATATGGGAATATATAACTTTTCCATGGGTATTGCTACTCATGTAATCAGTTTGGTCACAAGGCAATGAATTGCAGGGTTCATGATAGAAGAGGATATGGCTTCACTAGGAGAAATCCTAAGACATTTGCACCTCCAAGGAATAATAACATTAAGTGTTATAAGTGCAATAATGATGGTCACACAACAAAGTGGTGTAGAGCAGACATTCCAGAATCAAGTATGAATAGAAACATGGATATGAATATGAACATGAATAGGAACATGGACATGGAAAGAAATAGTCAGAGGAATCAAAAGGATCAGATAAGAAGAAAAGAAGATAAAGGTAAAGACCAATGTTTTTTGGGAGTAGAAATACTCCCACCCCAAAATTAACCATCTCATGAGGAGGTGGGGGAGGGGCTAAGCTAAGAGGCTCATTCTTAGCCCCGAGCCCCAAAGGTGACCCTTTGCCATTGATGTCAAAGGGGGGGGGGGGGTTTTTTTGGGGGGGGGGGTTTTGGGGGGGGGGGGGGGGAGAGAGGGGGGGGGGTTTTTTTTTGTGGGGGGGGGGGGGGTTTGTGGGGGGGGGGGGGGAGTGGGGGGAGAGAACCCAAAAAAGGTTAAGTTTTTGGTATAAAGAGTTTGGGTTGCCATCAATGACAAAGGGGGAGATTGTTGGAAATTTTGAGGAATATTAGTTGTCATTGATGTCAAAAGGTTCTAAGAAGGATTGCATTTTGATTGGTTCCAAAAGAGCTTTATGTAAAGCATGATTTAAATGGTTTTTCTCAAAACCATTGATGGCAAAATAAAAGGTTTTTCTTAAAACCTATGGAGAGGCCTAAGGAATTAAATTAATTATAATTAATTTAATTATATATTAATTTGTAATTTAATTTAATAATCCTTTTGGTTATTAAATTAATTATAACTTAATTATATTAATTAATATTATTATTAATTAATTTATAATTTAATTAAATTACCTTATGGTAAGGTTGGCAAAGTTTAAATTTAAATTGCAATTGTCTTTTCCCCATCGACATCATCAAATTTAGTGGAGCACCGATGTCTAAGTCAAATGGTGGATTTCATGTATAAATGCCATGCCAAAGGGGCATTCAAACCTTACCTTCATCGATTAATATTCAAGCGACCGAGCAAAGTTTATTTCATGCAAATCGTTGAGGAAGAAGACAAGAATCATTTTGTCTTTTAGCACCAGGAAGAAGACTAGTGGGGAGGGCTTAAGGCCTCACTCCCATTGGATAGTGTGGTCCATTGGCAGTGCACATTTCGTGAGAGCATTTGGAGTGGAAGTGACCATGATCGATTCACGTGGAGGTTGTTGGCATGTTTGTCTTGAGCATCATGGTGGAAATATTTTTGCATGCACTTTTTAAAGCGCTAGGCTTGGGAAGAAAGAGCACGTGGTGCTCTTAGCCTTCCAAGCATGTGCCTAGCACATGCGGTGGTCAAGCCCACGACTAGGGTGCACGAGGAGGCGGTGGTTGTGGGTTCGAATCCCACAAGTGGCAAAGGTACTTTTAATTAAATATTTTTATTTGCCTAATGTTTTCTTAAGGTGTTATTTGGAGTTATAAGGGTATATGAAAGGTTGCTTGCTTGGTAATTAATTTATGTTATTGGAGTTATAAGGAAAGTGGATTTGATTTTTGCCAAAGTTCTTTTTGCCATTAAATCTAATTAAAGAGGTTTTTGAGTTAATTTTGGTGGATGTTAAATTTATTTTAATTGGGAGATTATAAGGTGTTATTGGATAAATATTTTATGTATGTTGATGGTTGTTTTTAAATATGGAGTGATAAGGTGTAATTGAGTTTTTGCATTACATTGTGAGAGAGATTTATCTTCTAACCTCTTTGAGTTTGGCATAGAAGTGTTTGTGGTTGTGGCAGATATTTGAGATTCCTTCATCATCAAGAAAAGGTATGAGCACATTCTTCCATAGTTGAGTTGATTGATTGGTTTTCTGAAAATAAGTTTGGAGTGAAAAGGAATTGATTAGGGCTTCCTTATTGAGTGTGTTTGAGTTAATGCTTCAAGGTTTTCTGGAATAAAGAGTTGTTATTGAAACCTTGTTTTATAAGCATTGTTGTTGAAGCGATTTGTTGAGCAAAGAACTAGGGTTTGAAAAGAACATGAGTATCATTGTTATGTGAGAGTTGTTTTATAAGCATTGTTGTTGAAGTGAGTTGTTGAGCAAAGAACTTGAACTAGGGTTATCATTGTTATGTGAGATTTGTTGTTGAGCATTGTTGGAAATATTTTGAGTGAAGGATCATATGCTTGGACTAGGGTTTGTGAGCAAGAATTATTTCATTGAGAGATTGGTTGAGTAGAGTTGGTTGAGCCTAGTCAAGTGGATGTGTGAAGTGATTGTTCAAGTTCCATAAAACAAACTATTCTATATTCTGAATTGAATTGAGAAAGTGATTGAGTTGAAGCATATTGAGTCTCTAACAATTCTCTGTATGTTTCTGAAAGAGTGATTGAAAGTGTTTGAGCATTGTGATGAGTATAGAGCATATTGAGTCTCTAACAATTCTCTTTATGTTTCTATGAGATTGGACAAGTTCTAGTGTGGACTTGTTGAGCAGATTTGAGGTAAGTCTTTGAGAAGACTTGTGGACATATTTGAGTAAGCTTTTGTGGAAGCTTACAATATATATTGAGAGCAGATTTGGTTAAGTTCTTGAGAGGACTTATTGAGCAGATTTGGTTAAGTTCTTGAGAGGACTTATTGAGTAGATTGGACAAGTTCTAGAGAGGACTTGTAGATAGATTTGGTGTGAGATTTTGTGGAAGCTTACAAGGTAGATTTGAGATAAGTCTTTGAGAAGGCTTGGAGAGCAGAGTTGATTGATTGATTTGTTCAAACCTTGAGTTAAGGTTTGGGGTAGATCCAATAGATTTGATTTGAGATTGAGTCAAGCTTTGAGTTAAGGCTTGAGGATAGATATTGAGGATAGATTTGTGCTAGACCGAAGGACTATGTTTAGTATATATTTGAGGATAGAGTTTAGTGTAAGATTTGGAGGTGATAGAGTATAGAGGATGATAGTATCTAGTGGATAGATATCCATTAGCTAGGGTAGTGAGGATAGGTCTTCTGAGTGAGGACAAGAGTCTTTAGTGGATAGAGATCCATTAGCTAGTGTAGTGGAGGTAGTAGTTCTTCTAGAAGATCACCAACCAGAGCAAGAGGAGAAAGGAGTTCTCCTATGGATAGAGATCCATGAACTTGATTAAGGGGATTGGTATCTCCTTTGGATAGAGGTCCATAAACATTGTAATAGGGAAAGGATTCCCAAGAGATTGATTGAGAAAATTTTAGTGAAATATTTTCTCCGTGGAGTAGCCCACATTGGGTGAACCACGTAAATTGTGGTGTCTCTATTGTGTGTGGTGATTTATACATTGCTTTGATTACTACTATTGATATTGCTATCTTTACATTGCATAATATTGATTGGGAAGAAAAAGTAAAAAGTGGTCTTATACTGTTCACCCCCTCTCTCAGTATAATCTTGTGTTCTTCAAAACTTAGGATTGATTATTTTATTTATTTTAAAATTATTTATCTCTATTTTTAGTTTTGGAGATTTAATTTGACATTCCTAAAATTGCATTTTGATTTAATTACTTTATGGTTCTAACTCAAAATCAAACAAAGGTATTAAGTCAAAATAATTTAATGAAAAATACAAAAAATATACCTGCTACTTCAGTAGCCAACCCTTCTAATTTTTATCCAACCTAGTCCATATAGGCCCATTTACCCATCTCTCCTACAAGAGGGATACCTTCCCCAACAAATTGAGAAAACATCCACCCAAACTAATATGGAAAAGGTAGAGGCCCTCTATAGGTCTTCTAACTATGTCCTTGAACTCATTAGCCAAGACTATGTTGCACAACCATAATTGGCTACATCCTATCCATCCAACCCAACCCGAGGATATCCTAATTTTTCCCATGAATATGGTATGCCCTCTTATCCTAGTCCATCCCAAAAAAACCCAAGTGTTTTTAACATTTATCCTCCATCTGGATATACCCAAACTTGTTCCAATCATTTGTATGCGGAGTATGTTAATGTTGCCTCACAAGTACCAACCTCCAAAGTTCCCACATCAATTGCAACTTGCCCCATGCCCATTTCCTCAAATCCATCCACATCCATACCTTCATATTCTAATATATCTATAGCCTTGTCAATTTCTTCTATGTTCGACCAAGAAATTCATGACATGTTGGGTCTCGTGAACATATTGCTTCTACAATGTCAAAATGCTAGACAACAAGTTAATGTAAATCCTATGCTTCATGTAGTTTGAACCTAACCAACCATGGCCAAACAAAATTTCACTTGGGTATCCTAATATTCAGTGGTGTCCATCCCAAATACACCTCCAATTGAAAATCCAACCCCTCCAATCATAATTTCTTCTGGACAATCCAACAAATTCTTCCAAAATATTCCTCCTCATCAATCTTCTCCTTATCTCAGCCATTAATCTTCCCCCATAAATTTCAAACCAATCAATTCCATCAAAACCAGCTAATCACTCCCCAACATTTTTCTTCTAGTCCATCTCCAAATCATCAGGTTATCCAAGGCTTCCACATTCCTAGGGAATATCTTAGGATTCATGCCATGCAAAAACAAATAGATTAGTTGATGCAAAACATTCATGGCATGTCAAGCCAAAGATCAACTTTAAGCCAACTAATCCATCAACCAAATCCATCCTTCGGTACCATCACCGCCATATTTGGTAGACTTTACATTATCGAAGTTTGATAAATTTAGAGAAAATAAGGATCCTAAGGAGCATGTTAGCTCATTTGTTCATGCATGCTTTCAAATTCAAACCGAGAATGCTCTCATGCTCTGAATATTTCCTCAAACATTAGGAGGAGATGCCATAGAGTGGTTTAATTAGCTACCAAATCATAGTATTTATACTTTTTATCAACTGATTGACCTATTATTTGAGCATTTTGTCCTAAACATCAAAAATAAGGTTTCATTATCAGATGTACATGCCTTAAGACAATGGGATGATGAACGTCTCTATGAATTTGGAAACCATTGGAGGGAAATCATTACCAAATTATCATTCTCCCTCCCAATGGATGAAACCATCAAATTATTTACCAAGAGTTTCTTAAAACCCATCTCTTGGATGCTTCAGCTTCATACCTATCATTCATTTGAAGAAGCCTTAGCACAGGCTAGCATCATTGAGAAGATAAAATCCAAGAGGGCATAATTAAGCCTAGAAAGAAAGAAAGGTAGAACAAGGGCCAATTTAGAAGTAATCAATTTGGAAAAAATAAGTCATCACAAGCCCCTTACGCTAGTCCATCTAATCAAGTAAATCAAGTGGTGATGAGCCAACCCATAATGGATTAATAATCCATGAAACAACTGCAACAAATTGCTTATCATGTGGTCCCCTCAATAACTAAAGCACCCACAGTGCAAAACACAACACCAACTATGGAAAATCCCTCCTTTCGGTAATACGCTCAACCCTAACACCAATACACTCATTTAACGGAGTCATATTCTTCCCTCTTTCGAAGGTTGTATGACACAAAAAAGTTGGATTTACCCGAAATCAAGCATGATGACCCTAAAAAATGTAGCATAAATTATAAGGAACGTCTATTTTGCCCATACCATATGTAAAATGGTCATGATATCAACACTTGCCATGTTTTTAAGAGCATCATTCAAGACCTCATAGACTTGGGAGCCATTAAGGTGGATAACCCCCTAGCTCCACAACATCAAAACTTGTGAATTTTTCAAAAACCTCTTCCCAATCTTGAAGAGGCCCAAAATAATGTAGGAGGTAATAATCATCACACACCTCCTAACCAAGTTAATCATGTCCAAAATTACCAAAATTTTATAGGAGCAGCCCATGTGGTCACAAGAGGTCAAAGGCAAAATCAATAAAATTCCTAGCAACCAAATGTAGCATAGCCTTGAAATCCACCACTCATTCAAACCTCTCCAAATCCATCCCTGCCAATCCATATTTCTATTCCAACAAATCAGCCCATCCATCATCCTCTAAGGCCATCGGTATCCCTAAGCAGTTGGTTAACTACAAGTTTGAAACTGGCTTCAGCCAAATTATCCATATATGAGCTCATACAACAATCCCCTAGGCATAGAGAATCCCTAATGAAAATTATAAAATCTATTGAGTTTGAAGCTCAAGGCTCTAATGCCTTCAAAAAAATTTTAGGGAGTGTTTGAACATGCATGGAGCCATCCATCACCTTTTATGAATTTGAAATAAATTCAATGACCTCAGAATCCGTAGATCCTCCATTGCATATCATGGTCCTAAGAGACAAAAAGCCATTTAAGAGAGTCCTAATTGATACTAGCTTATCCATCAACATTATCACTACCACTATCCTTAGCCACCTAAACCTTCCACATTCCCATATTTCCAAGTCCCCATTCACTCTCAAAGAATTTAACTATGCTTTATGTACCATAGTTGGCACTATTATTTTTCCCATTGAAGTAGGGGTCAGAATGTTGCATACTATGTTCCACATCTTGGAAGGGGCCATGGCATACAATGTACTCCTTGGTAGACCTTAAATGAGGGAGATGAAATGTATTCCATCAATTCTCTACCAATGCTTTAAATACGTTCATGATGGTCAAGTCCATTGCATCCCTACATATGTAGAACCTTTCAAGTATTGTAATTTCATTTCAAACCCCTATGAATCCATGTTGTCTTCCACCCACATTTTATTATCCCCATAATCTTGAAATCCATCCACTCCATCTCCTAATCCATCCACATCTTCTTCCAAAGCTCATTTTTTTAGGATTTACCCATCACCAAACCCCCTCAATCATCCATTTCTTCTTGTACATGTGATCAAGGTCAAACCACTTTTGCCACATCATCCACCTCAACCACTCCTTCTACAACCATTTCTTCTTCATCATCATTGCCTCATCCACCTTCTTCTAATTCGAAGCCATCACCCAATATTTCTCCATTAGCTAATGTTTCACAAGTCAAACTTTCGAATTGTGAAATATTCAACTCCCTACCACCTTCCATGGCCACCTCTAATCCTAAGCCATCCATTTCCACATCATCCACTATCTCATCCCAAGTTGAGATCCACATCACTAGTCCTGGTATTGGTGAATATGTGGTCCAAGACATTACCATTACCTTTCTTTCCATCTCCACAGCCAAGGATTTAGGTCACCCATGTGACCCTCCTTTAACCATAGGTGTTTTCTACAATATGAGCTCCACTCATAATAGTATTAACTTTGTCCATGGAGGGATTTATTACTTAATTGAGGCAAATCCACCCGAAGAACCAAAAGATTCAAGACGTTCCAACATACAAAATATGATAGGATTTCCATCTCGTTACTTCCACATAGTCAATTGGAAAGGTAAAGGTCTATGTTTCCATGAACAAGGGATACATGACATAATTGATTTCCCATATCGAGGATAACATGATAATTTAGGCTTGGGATATACCCCACTTTCCTCAACCACTTCCCTTAATAAAGCCTTCCAAAGGCTTAGCCTCAATGAAGAAGACAATGCCCCCCTTCCATTTTCCTCAACTACTTCTCTTGAACAAGCTCTTCAAGAGCTTAGATTCAATGAATAAGAAGACCCCCTAAATTTTTCCTACCCACTTCCATATTTTGATGATGAAGGTTATGAAGAGTATGAACTTATTTCCAATGCTTTTGATGATTTTGAAGAGGAGTCTCAGCCCATTGTTCCCCTTACCCAACAGGATGAATTTTACCTCAGACTTTTTTCCATCCATCAACCCATTTTTTGCTTGCTTATTCCATAATCATAAGCTAATCCACCTAGTGAACCACCCCCACCTGAGTTCCATTGAGCCATTCAACCAAGCCAAAATTTGTAACATATGTATATAAACAAAAATTCAAAAAAAAAAATCAAAACATTCAAAAATTCAAAAAAATCAAAACATTTAAAACAAAACAAAATGAAATATTTCTTTGCATTTACATAGCATTTAATTTCATGTTTTTTTGCTTCTATCTAGGGTTATCAAGACTTAACATCAGTTCCAATCCAATATTTCCACCCATCCATTCTTCCAATCCATCTCTTACTCTACTAAGTCAGTGTGAATCCTGCTGACTTATTCACCCCACTCTGCAATCCATACAATTCCAATTGACATAAGCCTTGTTGAAATGGACCAAATTTATTCACCACCCTCCTTTTTAGATTTTGTCCTATCTGAGGAATTGTTAAGGGCTTCTACCAACTACATTCCTCCTTCTCCTCCACCTTCACCTCCATATTCTACCAAGAATCTTGGTGTCTTAGATGACGATAAGTAGGAATTTTGGATGACATCTTAGATGAAATTCATCTGATCCCAACACCACATCAACTTGAGGAAGGTTCACATATGTCTATTGAATATACCATCGAAGTGAACCTTAGTTTAGATCCTGACAATCCCCAAATTGTCAATCTTGGAAAAAGCCTATCATTCGATGAACAAGAGCAATTCATTACTCTTTTCAAGAAGAAAAAATATGTGTTTGCATGGTCCTATAAGGATATGCCTGGTCTTGACTCTAGTCTTGTGGTCCACAACCTCACCTTACATCCTGATGCCAAATAGTTCAAACAAAAACTTAGAAGGATGCATCCTACCATGGCCCTCATAGTCAATGAAGAGCATCAAAAACTTCTAGATGTCAATTTTATTATTCCTATTGACTATCCTAAGTGGATTTCAAACATGGTACCCATTCGTAAGCCTAATGGGTTGATACACATTTGCACTAATTTTTGAGAGCTTAATAAGGCATGTCCTAAGGATGACTTTCCTCTTTCAAACATTGATACTCTTGTCGATACCTATGCTAGCCATGAAATGTTTTCCCTCATGGATGGTTTTTTAGGATACAATAAAATTTATGTAAATATTGATGACCAACACAAAATAACATTCACAACACCTTGGAGGATCTTTTGTTACAAGGTTATGCCCTTTGGCCTCAAAAATGTAGGAGCTACCTATCAAAGAGCCATGACTTACATATTTCATGATTACATGGATAATATTATCAAATATTATGTGGATGATATCTTGGCTAAATCTAAAACTTGACAAGAGCACATTGGTGTATTGGAAAAGATTTTTGACCGACTTCTAGAACATAAGATGAGGTTAAATCCCAAAAATTATGTCTTTGGTGTTACCTCAAGTAAAATTTTAGGATTCATTGTCTCCAAAATAGGCATTGAAGTAGACCCAAAAAAGTTCAAGGTAATCATGGAAATGCCTCCCCTAACTAACATTAAGGAATTGCATAGTTTACAAGGAAATATTCAATCAATCTGACATTTTACTGTGCATCTTTCTGATAAATGTAGGCCATTCAATTACCTGCTACAAAATGGGATGCCATTTGTATGGATAGATGAATGTCAAAAAAAAATTTATGACATCAAGTGATACCCATATTATTCACTAGTCTTAGCTCCTCCTCGTTTGGGGGTCCCTTTCTATCTTTATGTCTTAGCAACAAAATTTGCTTTAGGGACAACGATTGCATAGAAAAATGAACAAAATTGAGATCAAGCCATTTATTACATTAGTCAAACATTGGTAAGTTATGAAACCCGATACACTTATGTAGACAAGTTGTTCTTAGTAGTGGTTTTTGCCACTAAGAAAATTTGACATTATATGCTTAGCCATACAACTTATGTCATATCTAGAGAAAATCCTCTACGTTATATGATGTCTCACACTTACAATAACACTCATACCGCTAAATGGATAATGCTCCTTACAAAATTTTATCTCGAATTTATTAGCCAAAAATCCATTAAAGGTCAGGTTATAACCGATAAACTTGCAAAATCTCCACTACCTAGTGATCATCCTTTGATTATAGAGCTCCCAGATGATTCGGTATTTTCTGTCACTGAATTAGAAGAAGATGTCATTCCAAAGGAAGACGATGATATCACCTTATTCTTTGATGGATATAAGTGCAAGAAAGGTCAAGGTGTTGGAGTTGTCTTTCATACACCTCATAGGATACCCATCCCTTTATCATTCAAGCTAGACTTTCCATGCACAAATAACACTGTAGAGTATGAAGCCTTAATATTAGGTCTTCAAAATGCTATAGCTATGGGCATCAAGTGTATTAGTATATTTAGGTATTCTCAACTTGTCAAATAGGTAACTAGAGAATACCAATGCAAAGAACCTACCATTAAGATTTATCATGAAGTAGCAATGAAATTGCTCTCAGTATTTGAATGGTATAAAATCAGCAACTTGCCTCGTTCGACTAATAGATTTGCAGATGTGATGGCCTCTCTTGGATTATTGATTCCAAAATATGACTTAGAAGAGGTACAACCCCGAATAATCTCAACAATCTCTAAAACAGCCATTGTCCGTATTGATCCTAAGGATGGAAAAAATATTTGCTTTATCCATTCAGAACCATATGAGTCTTGGTCAAGCCAAATAGTGGCATTTCTAAATTTTGGAACACTCCCATATAATATGTATTGGTTCGCAAAATGCTCTTTCAAGAAAAAATTAGCCCATTTTATTTTCTTTGGGGACGTGTTGTATAAACATGGTTATGATGGAATCCTTCTCCGTTGTATCGAAAAATGTGAGGCTCAAAGAGCCATAGCTGAAGCCCATGACAGTACTTGTGGTATTCATTTTAGTGGGATGGCCATTACAAAGTATATTTTAGGCATGGGTTATTATTGGATCACAATGGAACATGACTGTTGCAACTATATCAAAAATTGCAAGCATTGTCAAGCACACACTAATTTAACTCATGTACCATCACAAGCTTTACAGCCTATCCAAAGACTTCAGCCCTTTTCACAATAGGGCCTAGACCTAATATGAAAAAAAATTTCTCCTTCCTCGGGACAACATACATTCATCATCACGGCCACTGAATACTTCACAAAGTGGGTTGAGGTCATTCCTCTAACCAGTATGATAAGACCTCGAATTGTGGACTTCATACTCCACCATATCATCTATCATTTTGGTATTCTCTCTAAAATAATTTCTTATAATGGCAAGTCTTTCAAGAACAAGGATTTTTGAGCACTTTATGAGAAATAAAATATCCAACATAGTTTCTCGACTCCTTATTACCCAAAAGCAAATGGACAAGCCGAAGCTACCAATAAGACCTTGATTGCTATTCTCAAGAAACTTGTTAACAAAAATTATAGAGATTGGCATACAAAAATCCCTTTGGCACTATGGGCTTATCAAAAAAGCATCTAAATGCCAACAGGAGCAACACCATTTTCTTTGGTCTATGGAGTTGAAGCTATCATACCTCTTGAGCTTGATATTCCCTCCTTGCAAATTTCTTTGCAGGAATTCATATATGATGATACCGCTAGACAAGCATGTCTTGACCAACTCACTCTTCGTAATGAGAGAAGAGTCAATGCACTAGAAAATTTATGAGTTTATCAGGACTGCCTAAAGTGTGCTTACAATTCCAAAGTCGATCTTCATGAATTTCAAGTAGGAGATCTTGTACTTAAAGAGAACCAACAAAACACCAATGCTTTGCCACACCTTCGTGAAAAATTTGTGGCTAATTGGTTAGGTCCAAATATAATTTCCCAAAAAGTGGGTAATGGTACATATAGACTTACTAATTTAGAGGGAGTGGAGGAGCCCAAACCACTTAATGTTATCCATTTTAAGGTATTTTTTGTTAATGTGATGTTTATATGTATATATATACATGGTTAAAAAATAAAAATAAAACAAATAAAATAGATCATTCACATAGGCATGTTCCCATTGCATACATCTTGCATTTACATATAGGCATATTTACATGCATTTTTCACATTGTATTCATACAAAATGCATACACAAAAATAATACAAATTTTTTTCGCACATATTCCATTTGCATTCATTCCACATGCATTCCATTGTATTTTAGATCTCATATGCATTTCACTACATTCCTTCATTTTGCAAATTGCATTCATCCCATCCCATGTTCAATGATATTTTATAGTAGTGATGATATGGCCAAATAAAAAAGTCAAGTTTCCATAATTGGGGGTACCTATTTTTGGCATTTATGCAATTTTCTCCAATATCATAGGCCAACAATCCCATTTTTTAAAAATCATAAACCCCAAATTTTCAGTCACTCAACCACTACTAGTGTGTCTAGCAACCTCCAAAAAGATGTAAAATTTTATTTAGGACCAAAAGCATTTTTTCACATTAAGAAAATATTGTGTCTTGTCAACTTATTCCAAAAAAAATCTTGCACCAACCACACTTATTCACACTTAAAAATATTTTTAGTGAAAGAGGGATAACACCATACTTGGGTGGCACCTTGAAGTGAAAAGGGTATTCCTCGCTTGTCCTATCATGCAACATAGTCCAAAATAAAAAATAGTGGTTCTTACCACTACCACAGTTGCTTTTCCAAATATTAACATAAAGTAGTAAGGATAGGGTAAAATTCTTATCACACTTCGGTTGAGAATATGATTCCCCAAAGCTCTAAAATAATTCAATTCACACACCACATATCCCTAAAGCTATAAGGATCGTACTACATTTCCCCTCAGAAGGTTAGGTAGTCATTCCCAAGGCCTAAAGATAAAAAACCCTTGGACTATGGAGTAAGTCTCTATCGAAGCTATAGACGCTTGAATAGCAGTGGACTAAGCTCATGCATGGAAACATTTCTCTCTTCCAAAAATGGAGACCTCTGACTGCACATATGGACAAGCTAGCTTCTTGGTCCTTCCCATAACAGGTCATGCCTAATTTACTCATAATGGGTTAATTAACTTCATGTGCACACACATTAGTTCTTTATTGCCTAGGGTCATTGTCATGTTCAATATTTGGTACATGAACTTCACTTGCACACACATTTGTCCTAAAGAAAATTAGAAAACCTTTAGTGAGTTTGGTTGATAACACTAGTATGTTTGAGTCTCTAAAAATCCTTCAATATTCCATATCAACATCCATATATTATTCCATATCAACATCCATATCTTCTTCCATATCAACATCCATGTATTATTCCATATCAACATCCATGTCTTCATCATGGATCAACCATCATAACACCACCATGTTTGGTGCCCCCGATTACAAAACAATGAACAAAAATAGCCAACAAAATTTTGAACTATAAATGATCATTCGAACATCATGGATTCCTCTCATATAGTTTGCATTCATTATTCATATACATGCAATTTAGCTTACATTAATAATCCATATGTTTAACATTTAGCTTGCATTAATCATCCGTAAGACATTCATAAAATATTTTCATAAAATATGCATTACATACACATAAAACATTCACAAAAAAAAATACAAAATATAAAAGCCATGTATATATATAAAAAATACCACATGTACAATGAGTGTAAAAAATGCTACAATGGAGCACCAAGGCTCATATACAAAAAGTGCATCTAAGAACTAATCTAATGTCCATGAGAGGACCCCTGAGACCTAGTAGGAGCCCTAGGCCTAGAACTCTACCTAGATTTAGTATGCCTCGATGAATCAGCCCTAGAGAACGATAGAGGATCTGGAAATACAATATGATGAGTCATGTATAACTCCTCCAAAGAGTGTGCATATGTCTCACTAGCCTGTAGTCACCGCAAGTCAATATGATGTCGATGCTCTCTTGCCAACATCTCTACCTGGAGCCTTGTGACCATCTCCTGATCACCTACACTAGCACCACCTACCAACCACTATGCCTCCATCTGGGCTATGGTAGACTACAACCTAGATATGACCTCATCCTACTCTGCCAGAGCTACCCTATGATCCTCCATCGTAGTCTCTCACTCCTCACAAAGCTGCTCCATATCAACCTATAGCCTAGCCATCTTAGATATCCCCTCCATATCCTCATCATCCTCCCCATCATCCTCCACTACTTCCACCTTGGTATTCTACTGTGATTATCTCCTCGATCTCCTTTGACTCATTGATCGATGAGATCTCATCCTTTTTAGAGTCATCCTTAACTCTGTAGCTACCACATCCCCACCCATCACCACCTTTGGCACCCATATTTATTGGTTACCAAACCATGCTGCATACTCAGGAGTCACTCCTGCATCATCTACATATGGGACCTCCAACTGCTTGTCATACTCTATCCACACCCTCCATGGCTCTATACATGGAAGCCCCACCTCATCCCGCCAACATTGATACAACACTGGCTCATCAGGCACACCCTGAGGTAAATTAAACTGCCTCAACACCCACGAGTATTGAAAGTACTCCATCTCACCCTCTCTTCTCCTAATAAACCTCTATTCCTATCTCACCCATCATAGCTTCTCATCATCACTCTCCAACATGACTCCTCACCATGGCCTCCATATCACCCTAGCCAAAATCAATTCTACCCACATATCCCTGTACCACTAGCTGGTATGCTTATCCCAACCTTATTGTACCTCCTCTGCCACTACCCATCTCCTAGCATAGGGCTCGCCCATATTCCATGCCTAGAAAAATAACCCCTTTGGCTAAGCTACACGTAAGTGCTCCCACACCCAACACTAAAGAAGGAAGCTACATCCAATCCCCTTCCTCCCTCTTCGTGTAATCTCATATAGCTCCCGGTATAAGTACAGTAATAAAGCAAGAGCCCATGCATACACTCTTGGGTTGGTGAGTGATGAGCACCAGAAATGCTCATATTTTGTACATATTTCTTGGATCAATATGCGGTTGTATAATAAGGATTGCATACTTTTATGAATGATTATATAGATATTTGATATAATTATGCGTGTTATCTAATTTGTGTGCTTTTAGTATGTTTTGTGGAATTGCAGTTGATTTAGTTAGATTTGGAATGGTCGAGGTCCTTTTGATGGACCTGGCACTTTATTTCATCGGGGGTCAATGTAGAGAACATAGGCACCTCCCTGCAACCGGAAGGCACCAAGGGAACAAGCGCCTCCCTGCAGTCGAAAGGCGCCAACTGAATACAAGCGCCTCCCTACAGTCGAAAGGCACCACTTGAATACGAGCGCCTCCCTACAGTCGAAAGGTGCCACTTGAATCCAAGCGCCTCCCTGCAGTCGAAAGGTGCCACTTGAATCCAAGCGCCTCCCTGCAGTCGAAAGGCACCACTTGAATACAAGCACCTCCCTATAGTCGGAAGGCACCAACTGAATACAAGCGCCTCCCTACAGTCAGAAGGTGCCAATTGAATACAAGCGCCTCCCTACAGTCGAAAGGTGCCAACTGAAAGACAAGCGCCTCCCTACAACCGAAAGGTGCCAACCAAAAGCAAGCGTCTCTCCATAGCCGGAAGGCACTAATAGAAGGTAAGCACCTCCCTACAACCGGAAGGCGCTAATAGGAGGCAAGCGCCTCCCTACAACCGAAAGGCACCACTAATTCTTTGCCCGTTGACCAGAGTTGAACGACGTGGATGGCAGCGGCTGGTGCAGTTCTAGCTCTGCATCATGCAGAGCTAATTTGGAGATAGCACCAACGTATTCGAATGTCTCACTGATGCCAAGCAAAGCACAAACCGAAATGAACATGCCACCTTTAGAACAGAATGCCAGACGTCGATTGCATTCGCCAGACTGTTCTAATTTAGTCTAGGAAAGATCGACTGTTGTAACCACTTCTGTAACAGAAGTTCTGTGGGTGTGTTATATAAACACACGTAGATCATTCTAAAATATATATAGAATTAATTAAATAAAGATCTACTTTGAATTACAGAAGATAGATTGTAATACGTTGATAAATATATTCCAGTTCCAGAAGTTCTAAAGCGCGTGTTCGATCGAGAAGAAGCTGCTGGAGCCTAGGCCCACTCCAAGCCAGTATTTCTTCCCCATTTCTTTTCTATTTATTTATTTTAATTAGTTTATTGCTTTCATAGGAACGTTCATTAATTTGCTAGTTCCAGTATTTGCAGTAGGTTTATTTTCAGGAATATGTACATGCTTTATTTTTGTAGATTTAATTCTGTTCTTCTTACGTAATTTATTGAGGAGTGCGGGAATGATTGACAACCATCTCAAGAACACCCCCCAAATGTAGGATTAGCAGATTCACCCTCCAGTGGTATTGTAGTAGCCTAATTCTGACTCTTCGCAAGTTTACGAAGCTCCCTGGGTTGATAATTAAATGCACGGGCATGTGACAAAAATAGGAAACCATTCACCTTGTTTGGCCCGCAACATTTTGGCGTCGTTGCCGGGGAAGCATCTTAATTAGATTACTTACAATACCCTAAAACCTTCATCTAACCTTGCATGAGTTCTTCGAGAAGAAGAGGACCTGACGGTCGCTTTATAAGAACTAATCCATCAGGACCTGAGTCGGTCGAGCATTTTGGATTTGAGTTAGACTCACTCGACCTACCAGCAATCCATTGGAGTGAGGAACCACACTTTGTGCAAAGTGCCGCCTCATCCCATCAACAAGGGGAAGAACGAATCATCATAAATCCCCTATTTAATAGGACTCCTCTAGAGGAAGCCCTATTGTGGAAGGCTATGGAGGATCAGACGATCTCGCTAGACAACCTTAGAGCATTGACTCAGAAAGTTTTAAATGACCGAAAGGCCATAAATGCTGCATTAGAAACCACATTTCCCAAAAAAATGGATAACGATGAAGTCTCATCTGGCTTTAGTTTCCCAATAGAGGAGGGAGTAGGAGATACCAAAATGAAAAACATATCCCCTGCTCACCTCCCGTCCTTCAAAGGACACCCGACTGAGGACCCTGACCTATTTTTATTCAAGTTTGATGTTTTGTGCAGGTCTGTGGATTACAAATCAAACGCGCAGAAGTTGAAATTATTTCCTTCTACATTAGATGATGCAGCTCTATGATGGTTCATCGGTCTGGGAGACAAACACATCACCACCTGGGACCAGATGAAGACGCTCTTTCTAGAGCAATATCAAGATTTTGGGAGAGCAAGAGACTCCAGGGAGGAGGTCCTGAGCATGACACAAAGAGAAGATGAGTCTCTCAAGGAGTATTGGGAGAGATTCAGCTTTAATCTTCAATGGTCCCCTCACTCGAAGCTATTTTATAAGTCCCTCAAAAGCATCTTCTTGAGGGGACTTACCAATGAGTCACTGGAGGCTCTCAACATGATCTCTGGAGGTGATGTCTATCAGCATGCTATGGACGACATCCGACAATTATGCCGAAACTACTCGAGAAGGCAAGGCAAAATCACCGCTAGGACCATGAAGGCGACTGCTTCAGTCACCAAAATAGAAATAGGCAACATGCTGGAGGATTTGAAGAGCGAAATGCTCTCATCTCTAGCATTGCAGATGGATACGCTACTGTTAGAAAAGAAGAAACAAGAAAATGATGCGGCATTAGCCTATTTCTGCCCAAAATGGAGAGGAAGGCATGCAAAGAATGCATGCCCAGAAAACAAGGTCGGAGTATGCGCGGTTTGCAGGCTGAATCATAAAACTCGATTGTGCCCACAACTGCCCAATAACCGGGAAGCGGCTGAGAGCACGGAGGCCTACTTCATAGGCAATAGGAAGAGTTGGCCATAGACCCCCATGGGGAATATACCAACCGGAATGCCATCATATGGGGGAGGGTCATACATGCACCAAGGACCCCCTCAACCACCTAATATGGGGTGGTGGGGACCGTCACCCTAGACGAACGCACCCCCAACAGCATTCCCAAATCAGCAGCCATGGATGCCATATCCATATCCTGGGCAGTAGTGGAGAGGCCACAATGCATGGAATCAGACTCCACAGAATGCAGCTCCTGCTCACATCCAACAGAACTTACCAGCATTGCCAGCAGCGAGACCTACGTAGCTACCAGCACAACCGATAACAAACCCGAACAATAGAGTAAATCAGTCGGCATACAACGTAGAAGGTGAGATGTATCATATGTACAATATTCAGCTTAGATCAGGTAGGCAGCTAGGAGTAGAGACACCGCCTCTGGTAGAAGAGGAGGAAGAAATGGTAGAGATACCTCCATTGGTAGAAGAGGAGGCAAAAATAGAGGAAACACCTCTGGTAGAAGAGGGAAAAGCACTTGAGAGAGCGGAGGCTCCATTTCCTAGCCGACTACAGGAACAAAGAAAAACAACACAGCCAAAATTTGACATCTTGTCGAGCTTGAAGAATCTCACGGTGACAATCCCATTATTTCAAGCAATTCGAGATGTCCCCATTTACACCAAGGCAATTAGAGAAATGTGTCTAAGGAGACCGGGATGAAAAGCTACCCAAACTATCAACGTCATGGGTAAACTGGCAGATCTGATGATGGGTAGAATACATCATCCGAAGTATATAGATCCAGGCAGCCCAGTGCTGACCATAAAAATTGGAGGACATTCCCTGTCCAACACATTGGTTGACCTCGGGGCAGCCATCAACGTGATGCCTCAAGAGACCATGCAGAGGCTACGGCTCACGAACCTGAAGCCAACCATGACAGTGCTACAGTTAGCCGATCGATCAACCGTGTCACCGAAAGGGATGCTGGAAGATGTGATCGTAACAGTCAGTGCATGGGAATATCCAGCTGACTTTTTAGTTTTGCAAACCAAGACCAAGCTGGGTGGTTACCCGCTCATTTTGGGGAGGCCATGGCTGGCAACAGCTGACGCTTACATCAGCTATCGGGATGGGCTAATGACCATCTCCAATGGGAAAAATGTCAAAAGGCTGACCATTTCACCGCCAGCTCAGTCTATGGACTCGACAGAAGAACCCAGGATCACCGAGCATGGAACTACGGAGTTGTCCATAATCCAGCCGGTGATGACCTTGGAGGAGGTGGCAGAAGAGGACGAGGATGGTGCTATCATGGAGTTTCTCCATGGAGAATCATCCACCCCCACACCTGGATCATCGTTGACTGGCACCCAAGATCAGCACATCCAACAAATACACGTTGGACCGGGGAGGACATTAAACGTCAACAGTAGGTTGATGCCCACACAGCTGGAAAAATTGGAAGAGCTTCTGGTAAAACACCAGCAAGCATTTGCATGGGACTACGTGAGATATGCATGGCATCAGCCCGGAAATATGTACCCATCGGATTTATTTAGATGACCGAGGCAACTCCTAGTCGACGACCACGAGAGAAGGATGAACCCAACAATGAAAGACATTGTCAGAGAAGAACTGCACAAACTTTTGGCTATCGAATTCATATATCCGATTTTTGACAGTGAATGGGTATCACCATTAGTGGTGGTCCCCAAAAAGAACGGGAAATGGTGAATCTACGTGGACTACCGGGCGTTGAACAAGGCGACTAAGAAAGACCACTTCCCGCTACCGTTCATCGATTAGGTCTTGGACACACTCTCAGGAAGAAAATACTTCTCCTTTCCGGATGGTTTCGGTGGTTACAACCAGATCCAGATAGGGGAAGAAGATCAAGATAAAACAACGTTCACCTGTCCATGGGGAACGTTTGCCTATAAGGTATTGCCTTTTGGACTGTGCAACGCACCGACCACCTTTCAAAGGGCGGTGCTTAGCATATTCTTTGATATGATAGGAGACGGGGTGGAAGTATACATGGATGACTTCACCGCCTATGGAGAAACCTTCGAGGAGGCAATGACAAATCTGGAAAGAGTGCTCGATAGGAGCAAGGAAAATCATTTGTCCCTAAGTAATGAAAAATGTTTTATGATGATGCAGGAAGGCATCGTGTTGGGACACCACCTCTCTGCAGAAGGAATAAAAGTAGACAAGAGGAAGATTGAGGTCATCAGAGACCTACCTAGCCCCAGAACGCAGAAGGAGGTAAGAAGTTTCCTTGGATCAGTCGGGTACTACCGGCGATTTATCACCAAATTTAGTAAGATTGCCAAACCACTGCACACCCTACTTTCTAAAGATGTAGAGTTCAATTGGATGGGAGATTGTGAAGAGGCGTTCCAATTGCTGAAGGAAAAATTGATATCTACATCGGTCTTGAGAGGACCGAATTGGGCCATACCATTCCATATTTATTGCGATGCATCTAACGGTGCGATCAGAGCAATCCTCGGGCAGAAATACGGTGAAGAATTCTACGCCATCTATTATGTCAATAAAAACTTGGCGGGAGCGGAGCTCAACTATACAGTGACAGAAAAAGAATTCCTCGCAGTTGTCCATGCAATAAACAAATTCCGCCACTATATAACGGGATACAAGGTCTTCGTCCATACGGACCACGCGGCTATCAGGTATCTGATGAGCAAGCCAGCCATTGGTGGCAAAATTATCAGATGGTTGTTGCTATTGTAGGAATTCGACATCACTATAGTCGATAAACCGGGCAAGGACAACATCGTGGCAGATTTTTTGTCCAGATTGATACCAACAGATCATCAAGCAGTGGAAGATCAATTTCTGGATGAACATCTATTCGCTATTAGTGAACAAACTCCGTGGTATGCAGACATAGCCAATTACTTGGCCACCGGAAGGACCTCACCTGCTCTCTCCTACAGAGAAAAGTAGGCGGTCATAGAGAAGAGCGCATCATTCCTTTGGATGGATGGTCTCCTATTTAAAATAGGACGGGACCAAATTATAAGAAGATGCGTAGCAGAACAGGAGTTTTCAGAAGTGCTCAAGGCATGTCACGATGAGCCATGCGGAGGACACTTTGCAGGGAAACGAACTGCCTATAAAATCCTATAGGTTGGGTATTTTTGGCCCACTCTATTCAAGGACGCGACTGCGTATACCAGCAAGTGTGACGAGTGCCAGAGGATGGGTAGACCAACCCATCGAGATGAAATGCCCCTATAGCCCTAGGTACACCTGGAACCTTTTGATAAATGGGGCATGGACTTCGTGGGACCATTTAATCCACCTTCGATGGGAAGGAGGTTTATTTTGGTCTACACGGATTACATCACCAAATGGGTGGAAGTGCAGGCATTAAGGGACTCAAAGGAAAGAATGGTCACCGATTTCTTATTTGCCCATATTTTCACATGATTTGGGGTTCCTCGGGAGATAACAATAGACCAAGGGCCCCAATTCACCTCCAAATTGATTGAGGAGCTGATGGAGCAGTATAGAGTTTGGCACAATAAAACCACGCCCTACCATCCGTAGGAAAACGGGCAAGTAGAAGTGACAAACAGGGAGATAGAAAACATCTTGACCAAAACCGTGCAGCAACACAAGAAATATTGGGCCACACGGTTGTCGAAGGCAGTTTGGGCATACAACACCACGTGGAAATCCACCATAGGATGCACACCTTTCCAACTGGTCTATGGAAAAAATGCGATGATGCCCATCGAGTTCGAAATCAAAACTCCGAGGACGGCTTCGGAATTAAATTTGAGCTTGGATGAAGCTCAAAAATAGAGGATTCTCCAGCTAGATCAGCTGGATGAAATCCAACTGGATGCTTTGCAGAGGATAGAGATTATACAAAAGCAAAGAAAGAAGTGGCATGATAACCACATCAAGCTGAAGAAGTTCTAGGTAGGGGAATGGGTACTGTTGTACGATTCCCGGTTCCAAGAAAGGAAGGGCAAACTTATGCAAAGGTGGATGGGGCCGTATGAGGTGGCAAAGCTCATTAGGAATGGGGCGGTGCACATTAAGACAATTGATGGCAGCAACACCATGTTCACAGTCAATGGCCACCGACTACGCCCCTATAATACGTCCAAAACATTACAGGTGGAATCTAGAGTAGGCATGGGGGAGACCCCATCTTGCTAGATCTGGACCGAACTCTCATAGGTGAAATGGTGGGCATGAAAGTGCTCACCCAAATTTTTAGTTAGTTAATATAGTTTTTTTTTAATGTGTGTTTTTGCAGGGACGACGCCCGCATGCAAGCTGCAGGCATCCTAATCCAGGGCCTAACAAGCATGAAATGCGTCTAACTGCATTTATTTTCTTTTATTTTTTTGGTTGCTTTTTGTAGGTGGAGGACCTGACAACACGAGGGATAGGTATCTGGGAAACCAGGCCTGATTCGGCTCAGCATTCCAACACTGGATCGTAGATAGAATTTGGGCAGCATGAAAAACTAGGAAGGTTTGATCACCCTTTTTCCAATCAAATCGCCATCCAGAAGAAGGCGCCTTACTGCACCCAGAAAGTGCCAAGTCCAGAAGAAGGTGCCTTACTATAGTCAAAAGGTGCCCATCCAGAAGAAGGCGCCTTACTACACCCGAAAGGCACCCATCCAAAAGAAGGTGCCTTGTCACAGTCAGAAGGCGCCAAGCCCAGAAGAATGCACCTTATCGCAGTCAAAAGGTTCCCATCCAGAATAAGGCACTTTACTGCATCCAAAAGAAGGTGCCCATCCAAAAGAATGTGCCTTACCATAGTCAGAAGGCACCAAGCCTAGAAGAAGGTGCCTTACCACAGTCAGAAGGCACCCATCCAGAAGAAGGGACCTTACTGCAGTCTAAAGGCACCCATCCAAAAGAAGGTGCCTTACCATAGTCAGAAGGTGCCAACTCCACAAGAAGGCACCTTACTGCATCCGAAATGCGCCCATCCAAAAGTTCTAAAAAAAAAAAAGAGAAAAATATATATATATTTATGCGCCTTCCATGGCAGGAAGGTACCAAGACGAACAAAAAAAAAAACCAGTCGAAGACGCCTTCCAACATTAGGAAGGCACATTCATCAAGCCAAATACGCCTTCCAACATTAGGAAGGTGCATTCATCCAGCCGAAGATGCCTTACAACATCAAGAAGGCGCATTCATCAATCTAAATACACCTTTCGACATCAGGAAGGCGCATTCATCCAGCCGAAGACGCCTTTCGACATCAGGAAGGTGCATTCATCAAGACGAATGCCTTCCAACATCGGGAAGGCACGAACCAGAAGGAGGCGCTCCCACATTGGGAAGACGCATGCAGGAAAAAGTGCCTCCCACCAATCAAAAGGCATCGAAAGGCGCATTCATTCAAATATGAGCACCGAAAATGTTGGAAAGGCGCTACAAGGGCACCATCCACATGGGGAAGGTACCAAAGAATGCCTCCCGCATGCAACATTTACACCTATCGGATGCCTCGAGCAGAATGAAGCATCGCACGAATAAACGACATCAAATGACTATACCCCTCCCTCATGTCACAAGTCAACAAATCAGCGGCTACCACGACAACTGGAACGTCGAATCAGGTACATGCATATTAAATCAAATATTTTATATAATTATTTATAAATACGCAGTACCAAAAAAATACAGCTGTCATAGAGATCATACCCCCCATAGCCGAAAATGTGTGCCAATGAGAGGGCGCCTTCCATAACTGCTAGGGTTAGGCATCTTTTCTATAAGAAGGCACCTTCTTGAAGAAGGAAGGACAAAAAAAAAATATAGTAGAAGGCACCATGGGAGGAAGGTCTAAGAACCACGCGATCAAGAAGAATGAACCCAGTGACACAGATGGGATCAGAGGGGCAGTAAAGACCCAATTCGAAGCCGAGGGGTGGCTCGAATACTGCACCCTGGTCAGTCAGGGCCAGGATGTGGAGGCAGCTAGAGAATTTTCCACCTCTTTGAGGGGCGATGCGGCCCAAGTACGAGGGATGGAAATTCTAGTCACCCCTGATTTCATCTCACAGGCGACTGGATTGCCTCTCACGGGGGAATGCATATACAAGGGCAGAGTTTTAAAAGTATACGCCGAAATACTACTGTCGAGAGGAAATGTGTAGGTAGACAAGGAGGGGTTACTCAAAAATAGTCTCCCCATGAATATGTAGAAGATGTTCGAACAAATTTCTCGATTCTTCACATGGACAGGGAAGTATACCCATCTGCACCTTAATCATGTGCATTTCCTCAATCACCTAGTGCATGGAAGGAAATTGAATATACCTTTCTACCTATCGAGTGCTCTAAAAGATGAAGTGGCTCAATACCAAAAATAGTCACCGGTGCCCAAATACATAGAGGATAGAGGGCATTCCCCAATTCCCGAGTATGAGGAGGAAGGAGCGCCACTCGCTGGTGGTGAGGACGAACCAATTCCTAGGAGGAAATGTTTGTGGTGATTCCTCTCGATAGAGGAAGAACAAAGTGACACAGAGATAGACATTTCCGCTCAAACCCTTCGAGAATTCATGAACCAAAGCCCATGGAATGAAGGAACCTCCAGGAGCAACGACCAGATCGATGCGGCCTTGGAGGAGGTGCTCGACTGGCAAACTGATTACTGGATGAAAACAAATTTTGGAGGATTGCTAGAACTAGCATCAAAGGGAATTGGAGGAAAGGGATAGATGAATCACTCAGCTCGAGCAGCTGGTCTGGCAGTTGCAAGAGGAAAATCAAATACTTTAGGATAGAGGAACAACAAGACAGGAGGCATCCACGCAGACTGATTGGGCAGAAGCAGTGCCGACGAACTCTCCCACATCCACCGAACGAGTATTCTCTTTGGGGGAGATTCGATCGGACACCCAACAGAGCAGCCTGAAGGTAGGGGAGGATTCCTCTATTTTTAGGGGTGAAAAGGAAAGAAGCCCTACGATGCCCCTGTCATTATCCTGAGTGACACAGAGCAGGACGAAGGTCTCCAGCAGTAGATAAGACCATAAGATACAAAGGACCTCCCCAGGCTTGAAGAAGGAGAATAACCTGAGGGGTCAATACAAGGTAGACAGGAGAACAAAGGATCACCCCCGGAGATAGTAGCACAGTCGATCCTTCGGAGTAAAGAGAAGTCCCCAAAGGAGAAAGAAGAGACCCCGATCCGAGCCACCACATTTTCTATAGAGGCCAAGGCAAAGAGGCCCAAGACGGCTTGACAAAAGGTGAAAGTGACCTTCATCGAGTCAAAGGAGGACGAATGGGACATGCAGCTATTCACCAAAAGGCAAAAATATTTCGAGCAGCTGTGCAACAAAATGAAAGCAGCCAAGGAGGCCAGGAAGGCATCCTCGAGGATAAAAGGAGATTCTGGCATCTACGTCAATCCAATAGAAGACAGCCAATTTTGGAACATCTATGGTTCATCCCGAGGGCAACCTTCCATGATGAGGAGGTACTTGGAATGGTGGGGAGTATATGGCCCACAATTGGAGGCCATTGCAATTGCAAAGGAGAATGCACGGCTTACCCCTGAAGCGGCTAGATTATACAAGGCCCAAGTAGTGCCTTCCAAAGGGGATAACTCAGATATCCCTTTGGCAGAGGTCAAACCTCCAGATGTCGACCTCTAGCAAGTTGCCGAAGCTACATTTCAATCGATAGGAACCATGCTGGCCAGACCACCACCAGTAGCGGCCAGAATAAGAAGGGGACAATTGACAGCTGTAGTGTCCCATAGGCAAAGGTGAACCACACCTTCACATACCGGCATGAAAAGACAGACTCGGGCCACAGGGGCAGCCGAATCATCCAAGAGATGGTGATGATGAAAAGTTAGAGGGCTACCTATAGTTTGGATGCCACAAGGGCATGGCATATGTTAGGCATGGGGGGATGATGAGCACCATAAATGCTCATATTTTGTACATATTTCTTGGATCAATATGCGGTTGTATAATAAGGATTGCATACTTTTATGAATGATTATATAGATATTTGATATAATTATGCGTGTTATCTAATTTGTGTGCTTTTAGTATGTTTTGTGGAATTGCAGTTGATTTAGTTAGATTTGGAACGGTCGAGGTCCTTTTGATGGACCTGGCACTTTATTTCATCGGGGGTCAATGTAGAGAACATAGGCGCCTCCCTGCAACCAAAAGGCACCAAGGGAACAAGCGCCTTCCTGCAATTAGAAGGTGCCACTTGAATCCAAGTGCCTCCCTGCATTTGGAAGGCGCCACTTGAATCTGAGCACCTCCTTGTAGTCGGAAGGCGCCACTTGAATCCAAGCACCTCCCTGCAGTCGAAAGGCACCACTTGAATCCAAGTGCCTCCCTATAGTCAAAAGGTGCCACTTGAATCCGAGTGCCTCCCTGTATTCGAAAGGTGCCACTTGAATACAAGCACCTCCTTGCAGTCAGAAGGCACCAACTGAATACAAGCGCCTCCCTACAGTCGAAAGGCACCAATTGAATACAAGTGCCTCCCTGCAGTCGAAAGGTGCCAACTAAAAGACAAGCGCCTCCCTGCAACTAGAAGGCACCAACCAAAAGCAAGCATCTCTCCATAGCTGGAAGGCGCTAATAGAAGGTAAGTGCCTCCCTACAACCAGAAGGTGCTAATAGGATGCAAGCGCCTCCCTACAACCAAAAGGCACCACTAATTCTTTGCCCATTGACCAGAGTTGAATGACGTGGACTGTAGTGGCTGGTGCAGTTCCAGCTCTGCATCATGCAAAGCTAATTTTGAGATAGCACCAATGTATCCAAACGTCTCACTGATGCCAGGAAAAGCATGAACCAAAACAAACACGTCGCATTTAGAACAGAATGCCAAACATCGATTGCATTCGCCAGACTGTTCTAATTTAGTCTAGGAAAGATCGACTGTTGTAATCACTTATGTAACAGAAGTTCTATGGTTGTGCTATATAAACACATGTAGATCATTCTGAAAGATATATAGAATTAATTAAATAAAGATCTACTTTGAACTGCAAAAGATAGATTGTAATATGTTGATAAATATATTCTAGTTCCAGAAGTTCTAAAGTGCGTGTTCGATCGGGAAGAAGCTGCTGGAGCCTGGGACCACTCCAAGCCAATATTTCTTTCCCATTTCTTTTCTGTTTATTTATTTTAATTAGTTTATTGCTTTCATAAGAATGTTCATTAATTTGCTAAGTTCCAGTATTTGCAGTAGGTTTATTTTTAGGAATATGTACATGCTTTATTTCTGTAGATTTAATTATGTTCTTCTTACATAATTTATTGAGGAGTGCGTGAATGATTGACAACCATCTCAAGAACACCCCCCAAACATAGGATTAGCAGATTCACCCTCCAGTGGTATTGTAGTAGCCTAATTTTGACTCTTCGCAAGTTTACGAAGCTCCCTGGGTTGATAATTACATGCACGGGCATGTGACAAAAATAGGAAACCATTCACCTTGTTTGGCCCTCATCAATCCCAATAGGTTCTAAGGGAACCTACACCCCATGCTATTGGGTAGAGCTATGTTCACTAACATGAACATGATCAAGGCTGGGAGTGCATCCAACTCCTTAGCCTTGTACATGGTCAAATAGCAAATCCCCCCATCTCCCATCCTCGCCTCCCACCATCGATCATTGAACATATTCATCATATCTACCTTCTTATCATGCCCAACCATCACCTTCGCACCCTCTACTAGCACCTTTATGATGTGATATACATACTCAAGTATGATAGTAGCCTCCCCAATCGGTAGCTGAAAGGTCCCCCTATTTAAATCCCACCTCTCTATCAAAGATGAGAGGTACCCATCATCCACCCTAACCACATCCAATCAAGCCACTACCTCCAAAACCACCTTATTCAAAAGGTCCCAATCATCCTTCTTAAGCTTCTTTCTCATCCTGTGAATGGAAGGAGAAAACCGATGTCGAGACTCTATCTCCTACAACTGCAGCAACAATCACATTTTCATTAGTTTTAATTTAAAAAAAAAACAACAAACAAAAACTTCAAAAAAATTTGCACAAAAGAAATTTTTTTTTTAAACATTACCAAGGCAAATAATGCCTTAGCTTCACCAGCAACATTCGATCCTTCCGTAACCATAGCTTTCGTGCAGTTTATCACTAGCCTCACTTACCTCACAAATCCACTCCACTCCTCAAGCGTGACTTCTCAATCTCTCAAACACACAAATGATCCTCCAAATACATCCTACAAGCTATTTATAGCTAAAGCAAGCACACTCAGGTGCAGGGTGGCACCTACAGTAGCCACAAGTTCACGTGGGCACCTACAGGTGCACCCAGGCACAATAGGATGCCTACATAAAACCACAAGCACCATAGGGCGCTTGGCGCTAAAATTGCATGAAGGTAAAATTGATTAAAATAGTAGCTTGAATCCTTAAAATTTCATCAAATTTCATCCACACATCATACACATCATAAAATCATATTTTGTGAAAACAAAAATTGTTTTGCATGCATATTTTTTGAGCATGGTGTAAATTTGTAAAAATGCACAAATCAAGTTACAAAACACATCAAACGGATCCAAATTTTCACAAAAATAACACTAGACTCTTCTACATCATATTATTCATCATCCCACAAAATTTCATGAAAATTGGAGTTCATTTGACCAATAAATCAACTATTTCCATATAAAAAATGCAAAATGAACCACTAAAAAAAAGAGCACAAAATTCAAAAATCAACTCTACATTTCGTAAAATCACCATATTTATTCATTCAAAATTCTTCCATCACCATATTTCATCAATCATTATCAATCATCAAATTTTTCAACAAAGGTGCCAAATGTCAAGTGAATCTCGTACATAGTGGTTTGTTCTATATACTTGGCGATTGCAACGATTTGCATCCATGCAATTCAATAAAATGAATGAATCACCATAAGAACACTTGGTCATTATCATCATTCCATATCTCATAGTTTGAAATAAAAATCAAATTTAGTCACTCACAATCCAAGTGAAACCTTGACAAGTTGAATTTTGCTTAAAAGCTCTCATTGATGGCCTAGTTCATGGGGCTTAACACATGAACAACAATCAAATCATTTCATTCTACATCAACAATCATCATGGAGACAAGCATTACCTAGGATGTCAGAAGGAATTATTAATACAGTCACTAGCAGACCCTCCATTGACTTATTTTTCTTTTTTTTGCATCTTCATACTACATATCAATGATGCCAGATAGCAAAATTTCTTCAAAATCATGGATTTAACCAAGTTTGGGGTAGTCATTTTTATTTTCCCATGATAGGATACATATTACATGATCATGACATCAATATTTGGCACAATCAACAATCATCATCTCCACATCTACAACATCCCTTTTTCTATTGAGGCAAAAATAGACACAACCATCATTCTTCATTCCACAAAATCCCTTCAACCGTTGGGGCAAAAACGGCCACACATTCTTCATCATTCCAATTTTCCTCTTTTGCACAAAATTGTTCCATTCATTCTTTTTCAATTGGCTCATGAGTTCATCCGCAACTCATTCACCAATTGAGGGGGTAAGCTATGCAAAAACTCCAAAATTATTTATTCTTTTGTCTTCAATATTGTTGCTCAAAAATCCAACGAGAGGGAGAAGTTGCTTCTATGCCCAAAGCCCAACTAGGTGTCTTGTGTTTTTGCACCATATTGTATTTCACACAACATGGTACAAAAAGGAGCATCTGTAGACACCAAATCCTAGCCACTTGTACTTCATCCTGGTCACCCCACTACCCATTGGTCCACCACATTCCTTTCCCACCATTCAATTGGCCATTCCATGCCTTTCCCGCCATCCAATGACCCACTTTAGCCATTTTCCCACCATTTTCCAACCCCTATTTGACTTATTTATATTTAAATATAATATTTTATATTATATTTTAATATATTTATTATAATATATATATTTATAAGCCAAATTAACCTCAACCATCCGACCCGATCTAATATCAGTCATCCATATTCCTCAATTCATGTCACACCTAAAGTCTAAGATCAGCCATTGGATCTACTTTAATGATAGCCACATGATCAAAAGTGTTAAGCTAAAACCCTAAGCAAACCCTAGGCTTGATTATAAATAGGAGCATATCAGATGCTCAACAGGGAACTTTTTCAAACTAGGTTTGACTGGATCTCTTGCTAAGCAACCTTTGTGAGCCCACTTTCTAAGTAAATTCGACCTACCTCTAGCCTTCCCCAAAAATCCTAGTTTACCCTAGGATTTTCCTTATCCCTTCCATCCTCGTAGTCTGTTTCTACTGTTGCCATTATCTTCCATTAGATGAACCCTTTGCAACCCCTTGATATACTTATATAGCTATAACCCTACCCGTAGACACTCCTGGGCACCTAGTGCATCCCATAGGCATAGTAGGGTGTCTATTGCATTCTGTAGGCACAATACAAAGCCTACTGTAACCCATAGGTGCTATCCAGAGCCTACCATCCCCACAACCATAGACCAGAGCCTACCGCATAAGATCATCAAGTTTTGTTGGGGCACCTCACCATCAATCTATAATGGATCAACAAAATATATCATCCACTATAGCAAGGTAACTTATTTTTTACATTTACCTAGTGTTGCTTTGAATTTTGTATGCTTTGCTTAACTAGATCTAGGGTTTTTAACTTGCAATTCTGAGGGTTCACATAGTGGAACCCTCATTTTTATCACTAATTACTCTAGTTTGATTTATGTACAGGATTAGGTAATACTAACCAAGGATATTTGAATAGCTATTGAAGCTAGAGTGGCCCTATTATGGATAGCAAGAAGCCCACTCAACCTGTTGGAGGTAAAATACAATGAAGACACTACATTATTTGTAGCTAGGGTTTTAGAGAACCCTAGAAACTTTAAATTTGTATCAAATAAATCTGTGGAACAAATCTATTGTAACAAAAGAGGTTTTTAGCTCCCCCCCTACTTGATCAATAAAAATATCATATTTGTGAAATTTATTTGTTCTTTTTGATTTGTTAATTTAATATCTACTTTAGTGTCGTATTTTCACCTCACACAACCCATCCAAGTGGCTTAGCCATTTTCTCAGTAGGATTTGGATCTAATCGGTAAGATCTCTCCTCCATCATTGAGCCAACATACATTTATTATAATTACTACTAAGTATTTTACAAAGTGGGTGGAAGCAATCACTTTAAAAATGATAACTGGAGCACGTATTACGGATTTTATACTTCACAATATCATTAGTCATTTTGGGATACCATCCAAGATAATCTCATATAATGGAACATTAATTAAGAACAAAAATATGAAGGTTTTAACATCTAAGTACAATATACAACATAGTTTTGCAACTCCATACTATCCATAGGCAAACGGGCAAGATGAGGCCTCAAACAAGATAGTGGTAGCCATATTAAAAAATATGGTACAATAAAACCACAAATATTGGCACATCCAGCTACCCTTTGCATTATGGTATTACATGACTAGCATATGGACACCCACTAGGGCAACCTCATTTTCACTAGTATATGGCATTAAGGCCATTATGCCCTTAGAGTTGGAGATTCCAATGTTGTGCATCGCATTGAAAGAGTTCATCAATGATGACACTGCATGACAAGATCACCTCGATCAATTGATGCTTCTTGATGAACATCTCATAAATTCCCTAGAGCATATCTACATTTATAAAGAGCACTTAAAATGAGCTTACAATAATAAAGTCCATATAAGAGACTTTAAATTTGGTGATCTTATGCTAAAATAGAACCAACAGTACTCAAATATTTTGATGCACTTGTGAGATAAATTTGTGGCTAACTGGTTAGGTCCTTACATCATCTCAGATCAGATTGGACCTAGAATGTATTGCCTAACATCACTTGAAGGTTTTGAAGAGCTTGAACCTCTCAACATCCTTCATATTAAGGTTTTCCACACATAATAATTCAAAATCCAAAAATATGGAAAATTTCAAAAGCCATAAAAATAAAAAAGAAATAAAATATAAAAATATTACAAAATATTCAAAAATTCAAAAATATTTGCATCATGCATTTTCATTTTTTACATGCATTTTATTTAATTGCATTGCATTAGGCATTTCCATCCATCACACTTGCATTATGATAGGTTGTATTTGCAATCTTACAAATGACACCATGTTTGTATTTCAATCATGCTCTATGCATCATCATCATCCATCACCCTTGTGAGTAATTATGTTTTTCAACACAACCCCTCCTGTTATTATGAGGAATATACAAGGGTTTTTTGGTCATTTGGCCATACCTAGTGATCCTCTCAAGAGTTTGTAGAAAGCTTGCTTTGCTTTTGAGGATGATATATAGTTGTGATAGCACTTAGCATATCATAATCCCATCACTAATCAACACATTAAAAATCCTAATTAGGGTAAGGAAGGATGAACACTACAAAGTGATCCGGGTCACCTTAAGCAAAATGTTTTGTTGCTTTCTCATTTGTGAGGCGCAATGGTCTAGAGTAGAGGTCATTGGAAAAAGAACAATATTTCCTCCCTACCCAAAGAAATCCCTTGCTTACATAAAGAAGAAAAATCCCAAAATCAAATCAAATCCCTTGCTCAAAACAAAAAAAAAACAAAAAATAAAAATAAGCAGTGATTTTTATCACTATATATGAGCAAGTATCCTAATAAATTGAAGAAAATAAAGGGGTGAGCTTGAATCCTTGGAATGGTCAGTGCTCGAAATCCATGGAGTTATCCTCAATATAACAATGGACTGAATGAATCCCACCTGACATTGGGGTAGGTCTAAGCAATTTTATAAATGAGCTAGCTTTAGGTGGCTTGTTTCGCCTAGTGGTTTAGTCTAATTGAGTCCAAACCTAGGATCGAATGGACATTTGAGGATCCCCAATACAAAAATGGGCTGAATGAATCCTACCAGGCATTGGGGTATGCTTATGTATCATCTAATATATTCAGTTGCACACATAGGGATAATGAATAGATTAGTCTTTCATAGCAAAATTTTTATGATTCAGAAGTTTAGTATAGTCATTATACAACTTTTGATAAGTCAACTAGGGTGTTTGAGTTTCATTGAAAACCTCAAAAATTCCCAAATAGAAACAACTCATATCAAATCATTCAATTATCAACTTCTTTTTATAAGAATTTATTTGTTAATGGGTGTCCATAACATAGGTTAGATACCGGATGGATATCATCAATGATATTTAGACAACCATTGACTATGTTGTGCATACTCTTTTAACTTACAAAAGATTATGAATAAAAATAATACATAATTTCATTTCACCTAGGGATGTTTAATTGATTAATTCTTATGACAAGATATATCAATTACATTCATGATTATAATACATTCTGTGGTGTCATCCATTAGATTGTTAAATCATATTGCATTCATACATTATGTTTTAAGTGATTAAATCATACAGGTTCATTTACATTCGAATGTAAATAGTGCATTACATACATTGCATTAATCATATTATAACATCGTAGATTAAATGCATACAAGTAAATTAAAGTAGACATGCATTTAAAATCAAACAGTGCATCAACATATGCATACATCATAGTAGTCCATATACACATCTAGATCACAATATCTAGTCACACATCCATCATCTAGCTAGTGCATGTCATCCATACATCACATCATATAACATCAAATAAACATAACATATAAGCATTACATCCATATGTATCTCATAAATATAAAATAAATAAATATACATATGCAATGAGTCATAAATCAATGTCTAATCATATATATGTGTGTGTGTGTGTGTCTCAAAATACATAGGAGTATACCAAAAATGCTCACAGGCTACAACTATGTAGATCCTTGACCTTACACCCAAAAATGGTATAAAAATTTGACAAGATTTGTACTATGTAGTGCCTGCACACCCTGTCTATGAGGCTCCTCCATCACTTCCACCCTCCCAGGGAGTCTACCTAGAGCTAGTTCCAGTGGACCTCTCCATCCTATGTGTCTTATGGCTAGATCGAAATAAATGAAGAACACAAGCTTATACTGAGAGGGGGGGTGAACAGTATAAGACTTAACCAATTAATAATTTTAACTTTAGATAGCAGTGGCATCAATACAACATTAATCAAGACAGAAAGCATCACACATTGAAGACCCATTTTAACGTGGTTCACCCAAAATGGTTGGGCTACATCCACGGATAAAATCTTTCACTAAATTTTATCAATCCAAATTCGAGAATACCTTTCCCGATTACAATGTTTATGGGCACCAACCCAAAGGAGACACCAATCCCCTAATCTCGAGTTCATGGGCACCAACCCATAGGAGACACCAATCCCCTAGCTCTGCTTTTGCTGGTGATCCTCTAGAAGACCTCTGCCTCCGCTGCCCTTAGCAAATGGAACTCTATCCACAGAAGACACCTGTCTTCCCTGCTCTGGCTGGAGACCTCTGTCCTCAACTTTACCACCTCCAAAGCTGGTCCTCGAATTTGCACTAAACACAGTCCTTCGGTCTAGCACAAATATCCTCGTTCATCTTTGCCTATTTGCTCTTTACGCCTTCTGCTCTCTCTGTGCAAACACCTTGCACTATCCTCGCACACTCTGCATACTTCGATCGAATTTTACACTCTGCTTCTCGACGATCGAACTTCTCCCCCGCACTCTATCTACGAACGTCACACCCCGAACGCACACCTTGATCAACCCCTTAACTCTCCAAACAACCCTCCTTTTATAATAGAAATTCTCAAGATCAAAACCTTAATCTTGGTCGACTGTAACCCTAAACCGTGCGGCTCAAATTTAACTCTGTCGGCTTCAACCGCCTCTGTGGTTCTATAGCTTTTCCCACGAAACTACAACATGTCGCGATATCGTGACACCTTTGCAACCGTACACTTTCTTTTTGCTTTTGTCATGATATCGTGACACTTCAGCCTTAGTCGACTACCTTTCTGCTTTTGTCGCGAAATCATGACACTTTTGCCTCTGCAGACTTCGTCTTCACTTCTGTCATGAAATCGTGACACTTCTGCTATTGAAACCCTGCTTACTATTTCTGTCATGAAATCGTGACACTTCTGCTTTCGTCTACTTTCTTTTTGCCTATCGTGAAATCGTGACACTTTCTACATCCGTACGCTTTTATTTCATCTTGTCACGAAATCGTGACGCTTTCTGCATCCATACGCTTTTCTTTCATCTTGTCATGAAATCATGATGCTTTCAGCTTTCGAATGCTTTCTTTGCAACCCGTCGCGAAATCATGACAGTTCTCATTTCAAACTCTTCCCTTTGCTGCATGTCACGAAATCATGATAGTTCTCACTTTGAGTTCTGTAGCATGTCACAAAATCGCGACAGTTCTCACTTCGTCTTTTGCAGCATGTCACGAAATCATGACACTTTTCGAGTTACTTTCTCTCTCTTTGAACTTGTCACGAAATCGTGACAGTTCACACTGTGGACTCTCTCTTCTGCATCATGTCACGAAATCGTGACACTTTTTCATCCGTACAACCTTCCTTGCAATATGTCGTGAAATCGTGACACTTTTCCTTCTTTGCCTTCTTGCACTTTTCGAGTCGCAAAAATGCGACATGTCGCGAAATCGTGACACTTTCCACCTTGCTCTCCTTCTCTGCCAACATGTCACGAAATCACGACAGTTTTTCCAGCTTCTTCTCTCTCTTCCAACATGTCGCAAAATCATGACAGTTTTCCCTTCTTCTCTCTCTTCTAACATGTCGCGAAATCGTGACAGTTTTGCCAGCTCTTTCTCTCTCCTCTAACATGTCGCGAAATCATGACAGTTTTTCCAGCACTTTCTCTCTCCTCTAACATGTCACGAAATCATGACAGTTTTTCCAGCTCTTTCTCTCTCCTCTAACATGTCACGAAATCGCGACAGTTTTTCTTGCACTTTTCTTACTTGTCTTTTTCTTTGATCTTTTGCAAATGGGCTACTAAGATCTTCTTGGAAACTCACTGTCCATGTCTGCAAATTATTTGACATTAAATAAAATTCCTTCAAGAGCTTCTTGACATCAATGACAACCTATACACTTGAGCAAATGCAATGTACCCAAGGTACCCAAAATTGCCAACAATCTCCCCCTTTGTCATTGATGGCAAACCTTTACTGAAAACACTTCTCAAGAGGCAAAATTGAAACCAACTGTGCTAACAACTGAGAATATTCCTTTGAAGTTTTTCTCCCCCTGACTTGAAACTTTCCTCTTCTCTTGAAGCTCTCCCCCTTACTCATATCTCTCCCCCTTTGTCATCAATGGCAAAGGGCCACCTTTGGGGCTCGGGACTAAGAATGAGCCTCTTGGCTTAGTCCCTCCCCCACCTCCTGATGAGGTGATTAATTCTGGGGTGAGAGTACAACTCCCAATTTCTCCCTTAGATACTCAAACGTATCTCTTGGAAGAGGTTTGGTGAAGATATCTACAATCTGCTCTTTAGTAGGCACATACTCTAGCTTGACCCGCTTGTCTTGCACTTTCTCCCTTAGAAAGTGATACTTGATGGAAATATGCTTTGTCCTTGAGTGCATTACCGGATTTTTGGAAATACTTATGGCACTTGTATTATCACAAAATATGGAGATGGGTTGTTCATGCCCGACTTTGAAATCCTCCAAGGTGGTTTTCATCCATAAAACCTGTGTACACCCAGCCACCGCTGCTATGTATTCAGCCTCTGCTGTAGATAAGGAAACTGAAGGTTGTTTCTTACTTAACCAAGAAACCAAACTCTTTCCCAGAAAGAATGCTCCACCACTAGTGCTTTTTCTGTCATTAATACTGCTTGCCCAATCTGCATCTCGTATAAGCCGTGAGGGTGAAATCATCACCTTTGGGATACCAAAGCCCAAAGTCCATAGTGCCCTTCAGATATCTGAATATCCTCTTAATTGCTATAACATGAGAATATTTTGGAGCTGCCTGAAATCTTGCTACTAACCCAACCGCTCGCATGATATCTGGTCTGGTAGCCGTAACATATAATAAGTTGCCAATCATTGATCTCGTACAATCTCTGATCTCGCCATTGGAGATTCATCATCTTTACTCATCTTGCACCCTGTAATCATTGGAGTACATACTGGTTTGTTGTCCATCATCCCAAATTTTTTCAACATTTCTTTGATATACTTTCCTTGAGAGAGAAATACACCGTCTTTTGATTGAGCAATCTGAAGACCTAAAAAGAATGACAGCTCTCCAATCATAGACATCTCAAATTCCTTCTGCATGGTGTTAGCAAAAACTTTGCACATCTGAGTATTATTTCCCCAAAAATAATATCATCAACATAGACAACCATAATCAACATATCATCATCTTCATTCTTAATATACAAATTGCTATCTGCCATGCCTTTCCTGAAGCCTTGCTCATGAAGATAACTATCAAGTCTTGAGTACCACGCCCTTGGTGCTTGCTTTAACCCATATAAGGCCTTTTTCAGTTTACACACATAGTCTGACTATCTTGTGAGAGACACTCCTTCTGGTTGTTCTATGTAGACTTCTTCTACCAACACCCCATTTAGAAAAGCTGACTTTACATCCATTTGATATACCTTGAATGATTTGAAGCTTGAAAGGGCCAAAAACATTCTGATAGCTTCAAGACGAGCAACAGGAGCGAACGTCTCTTCGAAATCAACACCTTCTACTTGAGCATAACCTTTGCAGACTAACCTAGCTTTGTTTCCGACAATCTTTCCATCCTCATTGAGTTTATTTCTGAATATCCATTTTGTGCCAATGACATTCTTGTCCTTAGGTCTTGGAACCAAATCCCAAGTTTCACTTTTCTCTATTTGATTTAGCTCTTCATCCATCGCTTTTACCCAAAATTTATCTGCACATGCTTCACTGAAATCTTTTGGCTCAATCTGAGATAATAATGAAACATTTGTAGAATCGTGTGAAGGAATGACTCTTCTTCTTGTTTGCTTGTTGTTTGGATCACCAATGATCAAATATTTGGGATGATGTTTCTGAACATATCGTGAAGGAGTTTTGGGAAGCAGCTTGTTGTCTTTCCTCTTCTTCATCTGAAACCTCTCTCGAATTCTTCTTGACAAATTTCATCACCGAGTTCCTTGACCGGTTCTCTTATCCCTGTCTTTTCATCAACTCGTTACATTTATGCTCTCTACGACCGTATGCGTTCTTTTGTTGAAGCATCCGTAGGCCTTGCTTCTATTGGAATATCCAAGAAATATTCCCTCATCACACCTAGGATCAAACTTACCCAAATTCTGATCTTCCCTTCTGATGAAGCACTTACTCCCAAACACTTTGAAGTATTTTACCGTAGTCGGTCTTCCTTTCCACAACTCATAAGGAGTTTTATGATGATTGACTCTAAGTTGGGCCCTGGTGATAATGTAGACTGTTGTATCGATCGCCTCTTTCCAAAAGCCATCTGAGAGTTTTGACTCATTTAACATAGCTCTAGCCATATTTTCAATAGTTCTATTTTTCCTTTCAACTACTCCATTTTGTTGAGGAGTTCTTGTTGCTGAATATTCTCTTTTGATTCCTTGTTGCTCACAGTATTCCACAAATTCATTTGAAGTGAACTCTCCTCCTCCGTCCGATCTTAAGCATTTGATTCTCTTGTCAGTCTCATTTTCAATCATTTCTTTGAAAGCTTTAAATTTTTCAAAAGCTTTATATTTTTCTTTGAGAAAAGTAACCTAAGTCATTCTAGAATAATCATCTATAAACAAGCATGAAGTAGCTTTCTCCCCGAATGCTCCGAGTTCCGGTGGGGCCACATAAATCAGTATGAATAAGATCCAATGGTTTTGAAGAAGTATACCCTTTTGATTTGAAACTGGTTCTGGTCTGTTTTCCATGTTGACAGGGACCGCAAATGATATTATGGGGCCTTTTTATTTTGGGCAAGTCTCTAATAGCTTCCTTGTTACTAATATTGACAAGATTATCAAAGCTCAAATGCCCCAATATTTTATGCCATAGCCAACTCTCATCTTCTTGAGTTAGAAAACACTTTTCCCTTTTTATCTCACTCAAGCATGTAAAGATTGTTTGGAGTCCTTGTAGCACTCGCAATGAGTTTTCCATTTTTTTCTTTACTTATCTCACATCTATCTGAAAAGAAAGATACTATGTGCCCTTGATCACAAAGTTGACTCACACTTAGAAGATTATGTCTTAGGCCTTCTACATAAAGCACATTTTCTGTTTTGGATTTCCCATCCAAACTAAGAGTCCCTTTACCACAGATTTTAGCTGACCTATTATCTCCAAAACCGATTGTTCCTCTGTTTGTTTCTTTTAAGACCAAAAACTTTTCCTTTTCACCAGTCATATGTTTTGAACAACCACTATCAAGATACCATTTTTCTACTTTGTCTTGAGCATGAAAAGTAGTTTGAACTATCATTGACTTAGATTTGATCTCATTTTTCTTTTTAGTGAACTCAAGGCTAGATCTATCCAAACTGCACATCCTTGCTATATGCCCAAAATTCTTGCACTTGTAACACATGAAATTTTTATTCATAAGAGGTGCAAAAGAGTTAACATTTTCCTTACTATGGCTATTCAAGGATTTATTGCAATGCATAGCTTTGTGACCAAAATTCTTGCAGGAAAAACAATAGCCATGGAAAGTATTATGTAACCTGTTTTGATGCCTTGGATGATTGTTCTTCTTGTGACCAACCGGAATCCACCGCTCTTCAGGATGAAGATTGGTCTTGCTCGAAGACCCTATTTCATGAATAGTGATACCATCCTTCTTTTGCTTTTCATACGGAGTATTCTGTCTGAGAGCCAATTGTTCCAACTTCACTCTAAGAGACATAACCTCTTCTTCTAGTTTCTCGCAATCAGCTTCCTTTCCTTTTAAAGCCTCTGTTAGAACCTGTTCAACCTTCTTCCCTTCTTCAGCTAGAATTTTGAAGTCTATAACTCTTTGGGACAATTCTGATCTTGCTATCTCTTCTTCCTGACATTGATGCTTGAGAACAGAATTCTCTTCCCTGAATTTCTCAAGCTTTCTCAAAGCCAAGAAGAATTCACCTTTGAGATTGAACTCAATCCCTTCATCTCTTTCTGAATCTGTATGTTCCTCTGATAGATCCTTCTCCAAGCTGTTAGGCTCTTTCTGGAGAGACCCGCTCTGATACCAATTGAAGAACACAAGCTTATACTGAGAGGGGGGGTGAACAGTATAAGACTTAACCAATTAATAATTTTAACTTTAGATAGCAGTGGCATCAATACAACATTAATCAAGACAGAAAGCATCACACATTGAAGACCCATTTTAACGTGGTTCACCCAAAATGGTTGGGCTACATCCACGGATAAAATCTTTCACTAAATTTTATCAATCCAAATTCTAGGAATACCTTTCCCGATTACAATGTTTATGGGCACCAACCCAAAGGAGACACCAATCCCCTAATCTCGAGTTCGTGGGCACCAACCCACAGGAGACACCAATCCCCTAGCTCGACTCCGGCCGGTGATCCTCTAGAAGACCTCTGCCTCCGCTGCCCTTAGCAAATGGAACTCTATCCACAGAAGACACCTGTCTTCCCTGCTCTGGTTGGAGACCTCTGTCCTCAACTCTACCACCTCCAAAGTTGGTCCTCGAATTTGCACTAAACATAGTCCTTCGGTCTAGCACAAATATCCTCGTTCATCTTTGCCTGTTTGCTCTTTATGCCTTGTGCTCTCTCTGTGCAAACACCTTGCACTGTCCTCGCACACTCTGCATACTTCGATCAAATTTTGCACTCTGCTTCTCGATGATCGAACTTCTCCCCTACACTCTATCTGTGAACATCACACCCCAAACGCACACCTTGATCAACACCTTAACTCTCCAAATAGCCCTCCTTTTATAATAGAAATTCTCAAGATCAAAACCTTAATCTTGGTCGGCTGTAACCCTAAACTACGTCGGCTCAAATTTAACTCTATCGGCTTCAACCGCCTCTGTGGTTCTGTAGCTTTTCCCGCGAAACTACAACATGTCATGATATCGTGACACCTTTGCAGCCGTACACTTTCTTTTTGCTTTTGTCATGATATCATGACACTTCAGCCTTAGTCGACTACACTTTCTGCTTTTGTCATGAAATCATGACACTTTGCCTCTTAGACTTCGTCTTCACTTCGATCGTGAAATCGTGACACTTCTGCTGTTGAAACCCTGCTTACTATTTTTTTCGTGAAATCATGACACTTCTGCTTTCGTCTGCTTTCTTTTTTGCCTATCATAAAATCATGACACTTTTTGCATCCATATGCTTTCTTTCATCCTGTCATGAAATCATGACACTTTCTACATCCGTACACTTTTCTTTCATCCTGTCATGAAATCATGACGCTTTCAGCTTTTGAATGCTTTCTTTGCAACCCATCATGAAATCATGACACTTCTCATTTCAAACTCTTCCTTTTGTTGCATGTCATGAAATCATGACAGTTCTCACTTTGAGTTTTGTAGCATGTCACGAAATCGTGATAGTTCTCACTTCGTCTTTTGCATCATGTCATGAAATCGTGACACTTTTTCGTCCGTACAACCTTCCTTGCAATATGTCACGAAATCGTGACACTTTTCCTTCTTTGCCTTCCTGCACTTTTTGAGTCACGAAAATGTGACATGTCGCGAAATCATGACACTTTCCACCTTGCTCTCCTTCTCTGCCAACATGTCACGAAATCATGATAGTTTTTCCACTTCTTCTCTCTCTTCCAACATGTCACGAAATCATGACAGTTTTCCCTGCTTCTTCTCTCTCTTCCAACATGTCGTGAAATCGTGATAGTTTTGCCAGCTCTTTCTCTCTCCTCTAACATGTCACGAAATCACGACAATTTTTCCAGCACTTTCTCTCTCCTCTAACATGTCACGAAATCATGATAGTTTTGCCAGCTCTTTCTCTCTCCTCTAACATGTCACGAAATCACGACAGTTTTTCCAGCACTTTTCTTACTTGTCTTTTTCTTTGATCTTTTGCAAATGGGCTACTAAGATCTTCTTGGAAACTCACTGTCCATGTCTGCAAATTATTTGACATTAAATCAAATTCCTTCAAGAGCTTCTTGACATCAATGACAACCTATACACTTGAGCAAAGGCAATGTACCCAAGGTACCCAAAATTGCCAACAATGAAGAATACCTTATCTCCTATGTTCGAGTCCTCTAGGTCCCTGGATCTATGGACCTCTTCAGAATCTTACCCTCGCATAGCTTTACCTATCCCTCTAGGCAAGCGATATGAGTAAAATCTGATGTGCACTAACTAATATGGGTCTGGATGATAGCTTGTAACCTACTGATATCTACATCTAAGTCTAAACCTACATGTCCCTGTATAGTTGGAGCCACAAGAGCAGCTTGTGGAGTTGAGGGCTCACCTCATGAACTCCTTGCTAGATCCCTCTCATGAGTCCTGAGGTCTAGCTAAGATTATAGAAGATCTTACTGAAGTGCCATCTTCTCTAGAGCTATAGTGACACTCTAAATATATGCTAGGTGAAGAGTCATCTCCTCCTAGTATCCCCACCATTGATCCTATCCCTATGATAGTTGATCCTACGTAGCTCTCAACTATGCCTGTAGAGTAGCCATAGAAGTTTCCCTCTCTAAAATCTACATTTGAAGGATCCCTACCTATATCTGTAAGCTAGCCACCTAGGCCCTGAGCTGGGACACCTCATCATAAATATCCTCCTTACCCTCCTCTACCTGGGGCTCCTCCTCTATTACTGCACCCTTGCCCCATCCACCCTCTGTCCACTAGTGCACTCATCACCCATGAGAATATACTCCCTATGGATATGATTCTGCTACCTCTACTCACTGCTCCATCCCTAGCCCTTCCTAGTGGGTTGTCACCCCACCACAACTTGATAGTCCACTAAGCATCATAGTCTGCTATGGTCCCTACATATGACAGTCTAGAATCCTAGAAATTGTCATCCTCATCCCCTAGTGGAGTCATCTGAGGCCATGCCAAGTCCTTATCTACCTTAATATGATGGTAGATAGTGGGTACAGGAGGAGTATCATGGTAGATCCCAAACTTCCTAGTCATGCAAGAGAAGTAGAAACTCTCATATCTTGAGCTTGCACTCGAGAAGCCATCTATCATGCTGAGTCCTCCTCAGGTATCTATCTACCTCCCTCCATGCAGGGCAATCCAAGTAGGGCCTCCATACCACCTACCCAGGCCATAGTCATGCAAGCTGATCAATGTAGTTCTACATGTCCCCTGCTCGAGTCCTTCTCATAAATCACTTGAACTCTTGAGGCCAACATGTAGCATAGCACTAGATCTCCTCAATAATGTCAACAATATAATGGGGTAGTTCCATGGGATTCTCAATTGTGATGTGCTACCACAACCAAATATATAGTAGGAGACTATATTTGACTCCCGCTTGGCTCCTTTATGTGATCCTATACAACTCATCATAGAGCTATGCAAGTAGAGTGCTCCCCAAGGATAAGATCAATGGATCTTTGGTACTACTCGCTAGCATGCCCTAGGTCTTGGACAAGAAGTTGCAAGGGAACCTCACTCCTAATGTATTAGGCAACACAATCTAGACTATCAACTACATAAGTACAACTACCCATTATGAGAAGATATTTTGATGGCACCAATACTCGATGTGGATCCTACCATGGTCTGAGTTTGTCTGTGCCTCATCACTCCTAGTGCCAAAGATACTCTAGAACACTCTATCCTTTACCTCTATGGGTGAATATGTGATGGTCTCACCATTGATCAAGATTCGAAAGATGTAGTAGACATCCTCCAAAGTCACAGTAATCTCACCTATGGGCAGGTGAAAGGTATTGGTCCTTGTATCCCAATGACAAGCCAAAGTAATCATGTAAGTCTAGTCATCTCTGATATATGGAAGTTGTAGCACATAGCCAAATCTGATGACTCCAAACCAGGCCCACTCAATGTCATTAAGGCCATTGTAAAGGGTACAAAGGATATTTGATTCCCTCGCCCTTGCAGTCAAATTCTGAAGAGAGACATAAATAATATACATAAAATTAAACAAAAATATCAAAAATGACCTGAAAAAGGTCAAGAAAATTAAAAAAATTTGAAAAAACACTTCAAAAAATAAAAAAGATTCAATTAAATTGGACAAAAACTCAAATATTTAAAAATTTGAAAAAATTTCCTAAAGTGGGTTAACCGTGGATGGGACCTGCGGCCGGTGGCAACGATCAAATTTTTTATTTTTTGGATTTGAATCCCATCATGGATGACAGTCGCAACCCCCAATTTTCCAATTGGGAGCCACACCTGCCACCCGCAGCTAAGAGAAACAACATTTTTGAGGTCATCTCTCATCCCGAAAAATCCAAAAATAACAACCCACCCATCTAATCTAACCTAATCTAAATCTAACTATGGTGTGGTTCGTTACTGGTAGTTTAATTTGATTCAATTAGCCCAATACTTAATGCAGTTTATTTTAAGCTAGTAAGTGCAATAAAAGATGGTTCTTTATGCTACCTTTGAAGCATCAGTGCCTCCATTGGTGGATGCCTTCGATTGGATGACCATCAGTTAGAGTGAGTGTATGGTTTGGTAGCGTTCCGGGTCAAAACATAACTTTCTTCTCTCAGAGCTCTCTGAATAGTTATAGTGAATTGGAAAATAATGAATTGAAAATAACAGATTTTTCTTTTATATTTTTTATTTTACCCTCAGCCATGCCTAGAAACTACGGGCACAAAATTAGGGTTTTCTAACCTCGGGTCAGAGCCATGGCTAAGAAAATTATAAAAAATGGCTACAGTTGACAAGCGCAGCTAGCATCTAGACATACATACCCTCAAAATTCAACCATGAGGAGCTTCAAAATGCAAAATCAAAAATATCTAATGGTGTAAAACCTTCAAAAATTTTAAAAATAACAAAAACATTCAAAAAATTCACAATTCAAATGTGCCTTGTATCCAGTTCTTTACCTTATACACTTGGCGGTTGTAGTAACTTGTGATCCATGCAATCCGACAAGATGAGTAATTACCATAAGGCCATTTGGGGTAAATTAGTTATCGTTGAATTGATATGCTTCACTTCAATCCCTAAGAAGGCCACAATGACCGGACTAATGGGACAAGGTATTTATCTCAATTCTTATATGATATTTTTGGTATATCATCAAACATTATGATTCAACATAAGCCTAATTGGAATTTCTATCATCTTTATTCCCTAAGAAGGCCACAACAATCGGACTGTTCCATGGGATAGATATGTAAAATTACTATTAACAATTGTAATCATGGTTGAATTAGGCCTTGCCCAGTAATCAAAGTGCTAAAATATTCAATTGTTCAAATCAATCATGTTGGTTAAGTGACTCGCCGCTTCATTCAATTATCCTATCCTCATCGACTCGTCGCTTGAGGGGGTAGTCATAATATCAATTATCATAATCAAATTCAATAGGAGATCACTCGATCTTGTCAAATTGTGTTCGTCTTACGAATCATTGCCAATGACTATCATAAGCTTACCATTTTCTAGGGAAAAAAGAAAATATGATAGTTAAGTTAGTAGCTCTCCACCTATCAATACTATTGTAGCATTGAAGCTACCTGATCACCGCTGGAGCTTGCAAAAGCTTTGAAAATTTAAGCCTTCCTTCAATTGGAAGCAGTGATTCTAAGATGTGTATCCTTTGGTAGGATTGGGTATCTAATGTTGACCAGATCAATAATCATCATTCAACATACAAAATCATTTTAGGAGGTATTTTTTCTCAACGATATTTGTTCTCACAACACATCCCAAAAGGGGCATCTGTAGACACCTAAAATGCATCATGTCGAGGCGACTACTCATATAGGGCATGCTAAAAGACCATATGAAGGATCTTGGACAACTCCAAGGTGAAGTAGTGGTTTTAACCACTCAATTTGGGCAGAGTTGGCTAACTCAGTCTTAGCTACGGTTGAAACCCATGACTAATAGATCTGGCCACACCTCTAGCATCAAAACTATTTTGAATCCTAGGCTGAGCAAAATTTAGTTGTAAAATCCTAGGCAACAAAGATTCAAATGGTTTTGTGTGGGAAAGCTTTGAGAGTTTTCCTCTCAACTGATCCAACCTCCTCGATATTGATCTGGGCTTCCCAAGAAAGCCAAGATTAGATATTAGGAGTCCTATAAGACCCCCCTCCAAATTGGGGAGAAGTTTGGAGAAAGTTTGCATTTGAACATAGTGAAGCTCTACCAAAATGGATAGTAAATTTATAAACCTTTGAGAAGAGTCAAAATGCTACCCAATTGTGGAGTGACAAGCATGAATTCATCAATGAATATTTTAAAGGACTAGAAAGCACAATTGCAAAGTCAAGCTAATCGAACATGAATATCATCAAATTCGACCACCAATCCATCATAGGACATAGAGGTAACCCTTTATCATCAATTCCAAGGAGGAAATTGGATATCCAAGCCCTGATTATAAGAGAAGAAATTTTTTGCATAGCTATAGCTGTCAGCCATGGCTAACATCGCCCATCGCACCTCAGACCCGCGGTGAGGGTTTGATTTTTAATTTCTTCCATGTTAGAAGTAGATTTCTGTTTTCAACTATGCAATTGGCTTAATATAGCATAGATTTATATTTTAGGAGACATCTTACCGGTTAATTCTAGGATCTAGTGGTAGAATTGCTTCCATTTCCTTGTAATTATCAATTTAAACTAGTTTCATGCTTTTCAAGTTCTAATGGTTAATTAGGCTTCCTAATTATTATATTTCCTACTTTTTTTCCATGTTTTATAGTAGTTGATGATTTTTTGCATATATTCATAGATTTATATGCTTTCTCATTTTATTTATCATAAATTTATGCAATTGTCTCAAAAGCCTCATCAAGAGATGCCTCCCTTGTCATTAAGCCCTTTCATGTTGTTTCTTGAATGCAGGGTTTACAGGACCTATTCATTTTCAAGGTATTCAAGGCAGCATATGCCTCCAATCATGTGAGAAGAAGGCTATCTTTGGCCTTAATAAGTTCATGTACCTTCTAAAAATTTTGTGGATTACACCTCCCCCTCATTTATAGGGTCTTTAATATTGTATTAATTGTATCAAAATTGAGTATCCCTAAGAGGGATGTATATGTAATACGGATTTGACAAAGTTTTAATAATAGGAAACCCAATTGCTTGTTAAATTCATTATTGTCTATTTATTTATTGCTTTAATACTTGATTTCAATTGATACACTAGTAGGGTGTATGCTTTTTAGATCATTATAAAAAGGTACCTTCTCCACATCATAGTCCACCTCTTGTTTCATCAATCACTATTGAGGTACAAACCAACCCATCTCCTCCAAGGTCACCTCAAGTTCCACCTTCATCATCCGAAGTTCCACATTCATCAGCTGATATTCCCCTCTCATCATATCCCATAGTTACAACTTCACCATTACCACCACCACCATCATCTAAGCAGCAAACTGCTTCAAGTCCACCCATTCACTTATCTCCGAGTCTCACTTCAGTTTCCATGAACCTACCAATTGAAACAACGATGGTGGTCACAAATTCCACTATGATCATAGATTTTATTGTAATTTATTCTACACAGCTATTGTCAATAGTTGATTTTACACTTTCTTTCCTTGTGTCCTCTTTCCCTCTTGCTACAAGTTACCCTACCTAGGCCATTTTGCAGAAGGAGTAGGAAGCTACATAGAAAATTAATGATTTTTGGGTATAAAAGTTATCTAATCCTTCTAGAAGGATGGCCACCAGGAGAAGAAGCATGTTTTTTAATCCAGTTTCAAGGCAAAGGACATCTAGATCCATGATTCGCCTTGTAAGTAAGCCTGAAATTGAGATGACATTTCAATATTATCATATAGAAGAGTATAATAATTTTTTTTTTAGAATCTACCTGATGAAGATGAATTGGTCATAGCTAGATCCCACTTAGAATCCTTTTATTTAAAGAATGATATATTCAAAGAAAAGGTGGGTAAGTTGGAAAAGAAAATTGAAAAGCTTCATAAAACTATTAGCAATCAGAAAGAAGTGGAGAAAGCTATGATAAAAGAAGCTAAGAGCTAGCAAGAGAATTTTCAAGAAGCTAATAAGCTTAAGGAGAAGATTGTAGAGCACCAAAAAATGAATGAGCAAGCTAAGGATATACAAAGTTTGAAGTAGTAGCTCTAGATTGAAAAGGCTAAATATTTTGGTTTTTCTAAGGCTGGACTCAAGAAAGTGACAAAGGAATTGCTTTCTAAAGTCCTAAATAAATGCTTAGGGTTATAGCTTATTGTTGATTATTTAGATGATGCCCACCACCTAATACAAAGTATTCAAAAGGATCTAGATAAAATCACTGGAGAGCTACAACCTATGGTAATTCTAGTTGAACAAATTCACAGACTGATGGATAGTAGACTTAGTGATTTTGCTAAGACAATCCCTAATAAGGAGTGGAACATTGCTAGAGTTGCTACCATAATTGTAGTAAAAATACATAGAGCACTCAAAAAGGCTTGGCTACTATATGACAATATTGAAGGAGTAATCAAGGATGTAGTGGATATCTACAGGGAAATGATCCAAATTGGTTTCAAAGGGTTATGGATGGAAGATCATAGTTTGTTGTCAGTTGAAGAAATCAAGAAAATTACTAGAGAGAGCTTACAATATGAGTCCAAAATTGATTCTCTAGAGGAACCAATTGACCAAGAGCAGGCTTCACAAATGATCATTGGTTTTACTAGGCTTAGAGACCTCATGGAAGACTTGGTAAATAGAGGAAGTTTTGCTTACTATGAAGATATTAGTGAGCTCCAGTACATTTATAAATAGCTGAAAGAGACTTCCAACCCCTCAGAAGCAACTTGGAAACAAGCCCTACAGATTTTGAAGTTGATGGTGTAGTTGTTTGGTGATAATGCTAAAGAGGAAAATAAAGAGTCATCTTCTCTAGAGGAAGAAGCTGAGCAAGAAGAGGATAATGCTAAGGAAGAAGCCCAGCAGGAAGAAGATCCAGATAGAGCTACATATCTTGAAGGGGCACAAGCCTAGAATTTTTTTTTTTGTATATATATAGTCATAAGTTTTATATTTTTGTTTGATTTATTTTTACTCTGACATGATCATAAAGAAACAATAAAAGCATGAGTCCAGAGAGACACAGGAAACAATAATTTTTGTGAAGGTATTTTAATCATGATTTGTAAGAAGACTTTATAAGGAGAACATAGCTATATTTTTTGTTGGGGCAGTGAAGCAGCTTGTTGGAATGACACTGATATTAATGTTTATGTCATAGTATCCAAATGAACAGTTATCCTCTAGGATGCATATAGTATAGTCTAGATATGAATGTTTATCCTCTAAGGTGTTTATTTTTCAGAGGGTAGTGTTCATATGGAAGTTATTATTTAAATCATTTTTTTAAGATAAGCATTAATGACTCATGATGCCCTATGGATAAGAGTCTAAGTTTGATGGATTTACAAGAAAATCCACCTGGGAGGCACCAAAATATAGGCCCAAAATGGCCACATCCTTAGAAACCATTGAAAATTTATTCTATGGTATGAAGTTCCCATTCTACACACTTTTTAGTGTATTTTGGAGTGGATCCACAACATTTGTTTCCTAATCCACCCAACACTTAGTGCAATGTTTTCCTGGAGCAATTTTGCTCGGTTTATAACATATTTTGATGTGGATTGGAGACGGGTCCTGATTCCACAAAAGTTTTTGATGATGATGATGTTAATGCAAAATAAAGTGTGGAATGATGATCAAGAGTAATTTTTGCATACTCCAAAATGGCTAAGTGCTAATAAGGTCAATTTTGATAGTCTCAAGGGTATTTTATTGCATATTGGAGATAAAGAGTAAGTTTACACTAGCTCTAGTGTGGAATGAAGATAAAATTTATTTTACACTATGGTCGATGTAAAATGACAACAAAGGATGATTTACATTTTCCCAAGTGCGAATTCCCAATTATGCATATTTACAAAGCAAATGTGACATCAGTATGATTTAAGGTGTGGATTTCAGAAGCTTTGAAGCCTAAGAAGATAAAAGGAAGGATAATGAGTGGATTCCATCCTGATCACCTCTTATTTTATTTTACACTGAAATTCGATTTCGTAGGATCAAGGCTATAATGATGACATCAGCAACTTAAAAGTATGGAATAATGGCACCTTTATTTTCCTCACCAACTTGCAGAGTATCTTGGGAGGTTTAATCACAGTCGTCCATGGTGAAGATCTATGGTCCAATTTTTGTTGACATTATTGAAGAATTTGAAAGGTCAAAACTCACTAGATCAGAGTGCAGTCAATTGGAGGACATGAAGATGAAGCATCAAGGGTTTTCAAGAACAAGAACCATATGCGGTTGTAGATCTACAGTGGATATGAGATTCCAAGAATGATCTATGGATGAGATGTAGTGTCCAAATGTTTAAACTCTAACTGCCACCAACAAACCAACAAGTTGCAGAGGTATGCTACTATGGCAGATTTATCACAATAGATTTCCCATAGCTCTCTAGCCAGTAAGATAATGCCAGTAAACTCTCTCTGAGTTGTAAATATACAATCTTTGTAATATCTCCTTAGTATTATTTCATTTACAAACTATAAATAGAGGTCGAACCGTCATTTTTTAGGGTCGACTCTAGTGTGTTTGCTTGCCCTACTATAAATATTATTGGGAAGGAGTATTACTCTAATATTTTGACTCAAATGTGTCATCTTCATTATCTTGTGCAAGAGGTTCAAATTCTTGAACTGCATTTTTATTAATACTTGAATGGTTAGTTCATTCCATATTTTGTATTACTAGTTACAAGAGTAGTTGAAATATGTTCTTGATTAGATTTGTATTGTTAGGAAGTTTATTTCTGATAAATCTAACTATTGGTCTATTCTACTATTTGTATTATCAATATTGGATGTTGGAATTTTTGTTTGCAATATATCTCTATTTATGCTTTAATGTGTGAAGGTTTCATTAATTTACGTAATGCTAATCTTGAGTGATGGGACACTAGAAATATCTTGTGGTAGCCTTTTGTTGTAGTTGCCTACGTTGTTAGCCTATCCATCCACTGTATTTTATAATATTTCTAACCCTACACCTTTTCTAACCCTTATATCAAAACCCTTTTTGAGATTTAATTGAGTCAACACCATTTTAAGTTAATAAGGAACCAACCTACTCTGGAGGTTGGATTGAAGTTTTCTTTGGTCCATCCAATGCTTGAGTTTCGAGCTATGACTATCGGTTGCATGCCTGGACATAAAATTGGAAGATAGACAGTTGCAGTGTTAAGTAATACTTGATGTCAATTCGATGCCCAACAAGTATATTATTTTTCATCCACCTTGATCCTATGCTTTTCTGCTTTGTCACTCTGATAAAAGAGGCTCTCTAATGTAATAAATCCTTTTAGGATGTGATTATTCTTGAGCTATATCAAACCTTTTGCTTCATCTTCATCTAGTGTCTTTCCCTCCACACTACCAGCTTCTCTAATAAATTTTTTTACAATCTGCTCATCATTATCAAAAACTTGCCAGTATGTATTTTTATCGAGGACTGAAGGTCTATAAATCATCCTTACAGTCTTGGGCTTTTGTACAACACTTTTAATAGGAGAGAAATTCATACCAAGATATTCTAGGATATCTCTATTGTTGAATGTGTCTCATCCTTTGCCAAGGAAGTACTGTACAATAGGTACAAAAGGGTAAGAGGATGGTGAAGCCCTCCATAGGGGGGTCTGAGGGGGGCGGTAGCTCCCCCCAGCCACGTCGAAGGCATTTTTTGGCAACACCAAAAAAAAAATCCCCATTTTTTCAAAGCGATTTCTGGAACTCCCATGGTTGGTGGGTGGTTGGTGGGTGTGGGTGGTTTAGCCCACCGTGTTGTACCCATTGTATTCTAATACCACATAGTGGTTTAGAGTTGTAAGATTTTCCTTTATATTTTATTGTAATGTCCCATTTTCGAAAAAGAAAGAGAATAATAATATCAAGGAGGAGTGGCTCTTATTTTGCTGGAGTAGCCCACATCGGGTGAACTAGGGTAAATCTCGTGTGTCATATGTGCATTGTGTGATGTCATTTCTTCTAAGTTGTTTATTTCTGCTTTATTTCTAGAATAAGTTTTATGTAGATCTCTTTATGTATGCTTATTTCATTCTCACAAAATTTCTTAAATATTTAATGCATAAAATTATTCAAACAAATCCTATACCTTGTTGTGGTACACCTTTAGGTATTTCTTCTTTGAAATGCACTTGTTGGTCACCTGGTTTACAATCAACTTAGAATATCTAAAAAAATTTAGCTATTTGATCCTAAGCTTTTCTACTTTCTTCAGTCCCAAGCATAGTACTTTGTACTCAACAACATTATTCGTACAACTCTAGGTCAACCGGTATGAGTATGTTTTTTGGATTCCTAAAGGAGATATGAATACTACTCTAGCTTTGGCACCATTCTTGCATTTGGCACCATCGAAGTACATTTTCCACAATTGGTTGGGGGTAGAAGTTATATCGTCAAACACCTTCACCTTACCCTTCTCAAGCTTAGTGATGGTATAGCAACCAATCTCGATTTCTATCATTGCATTGAAATAAAGCATAGATAACTCATCCTCTAACCAAATATCATCCAAAGCTTCCTCTATCATATCCATCTCCTTCAGCTCTTCAGTCACCATGTTGACCGAGTCTATGACTTTTTCTTCTTTCTCAAAATTTTTGATATGATATGTGGAGGGCTTCTCATTGTAAATGCATATTCTTCTCCCTTTGAATAAAATATCCAAATGAGAATAGTCCAAAGACAGGTAGCCTCCCAACTTAGCTATGAACTCCCTTGATAGGCACATGTTGAAGTATGGTTCCAAGTCTACCACAACAACTTCTTGAATGATAGTAATCTAGGGCATACTATGTAAGACAATTGGGATATCCTTAATCACTCCCATTGTTTTGACAGGAGTGCCATCCAACTGTAGGACATCTGGGTTGTTTCTTGTATACTCCATACCCATGATTTCACATACTACCTTTGTCATGATAATTGTCGCTACACCTGAGTCAATCATGTAATTGTGTACGATCCAACCCTCCATCCTAAGAGATAGATAGAATAGGGGAGGTCTATTTTTTCTTGTAGCCAAAGTGGGTAGCATCTGAGCTAGCACCATATGTGTAGGGTTTTTTCTTCTTATCCTTCATGAATTTCAATGATTCCTATAATAGATCTACTTATCCAAGTAGTTGTAGTACATCATAGAGACTCACCTTAGTGAGAATCTTCTTCAGTTATTCAATGATATTATATTACTGTGCATAGCCTCTCTTGACTCACCAGTGGCTTAATATTTTTTTAGTACTGCTAGGTAGCTTCTAATATTTGATGCTTTTTCAAATATGGGTACTTGAGATTTTACATAGCCTATTATTTTATTTTTATATGTTCTTGTGCAATGAAATATTGCAAATTTTATGTTTTTCCTTGCATTTTTTCCTTCATCGGGGTAGGCAAAAGATCCTTCAACAAGACAAAATCATCTACTTTGGATGCTGGCACAGGTTCTTTTGCTTGAGACTACTTTTTATTTTGCATCTTCTACTCAGTGGGTACTGTTGGTCCGGCTTTCATGCACACCCTGGGAAGGATGAAACAAGGAAGCTTCGGAGACACCCACGGGACGGATCCCACTCGCTTTAGGATCTAGCTGGTTATCCAAGGTGCGAGTTACAGAGTTGGGTCGAATAGCTATTCACTCTTTTCCACTTTTGGAATAGATTTCAATATGGACTGCTCTGTTACCTTACAGGGGGTTCCTGAACTTGTTCAGTAGTTGCAAAAGTTGTTGACAATCAGATTTAACTTGAATTCTTGATCTAGCTCTCATGGGTCAGCAGATTCAAATAAAAGACAAATAAAGAAAATAAAAATGGATCCTTCACCGAAAGCAAAGAGAGGGTAGGGTAGGGTAGAAAGAGAAGTTTATCAAACATTAACTATAAAACCCAAAACTATCAATCTTATCTATGCTATCAGCTTCACAACAGAACAAATCCAAGAAGAAAGTGTCCAGTCAGTCTAAGATCACTTTCAACCAGGAGCACAAGGCAAAGTGGAACAGATCTAGCAGAAAATTATAAATCCAAGGGGCAGCTGGTTAAAAATGCTATCTTTCACTGGCAGCCTAGCTCACACAGTGAAGACAGAGCAATTAGAACAAACTTAACCTTCAAATCTGTAATTTCCCCTAGCAGACAATAGAACAACTAAAGCCTAACAGCATATTTAAACTTGATAACAGCAGATTCACAGCATATATCTAACAAACTCTAATGGAACGGAAAACAAAAGAAGATGCACTTATCACACTCTACAAAAGATTAGGCTCCTGGCCATGCTATCACAGAAAAGCTAAAGCACATCAGCTCCAAGTTCAGAAACAAAGGGTTTCACAAAATTTGCAAGAAATTGCTTATAAGAAGTATTTATAGACTCAGGACAGACCCTGATCTTTTTAGAAATATCTTCTTCTCATAACTACAAATATTATCACATCTAAACCCTAGGACCCGGGTTTTACAATAAAAATCCATTTAAAAATCAAAGTCCGGATAGAACTTAACCCTTCGGCAAATCTGTGCAGTCAACTGCCATAAATGGAGAAGATAAAATCTAAAGCCACTTGCATTCATCCGCAGCTGCAAATAAATGCCTCCATTAATTTTGCTTGGTGATCCGGATGAGTCACCACTTCTCCATCAATTTGATCTCCGCAAATCCATCTCTGAGTTGAAATGGTCTCTATGCTATCAATTCTGCAATAAATCTCCATTGAATGCTTTCACCAGCATCTTCTCCTCTAGCATGGCGGTCCTTGATCAAATCTGCACTTTAAATTTGACTTTATGGCCTTTCCCGGTTGTCCCGCAAGTGCCAGATGGAATCCTGCATGAAAGACAAAAAGATTATATTAGCACTTTAATAAACATTAAATTAAAGCATTTAAACATTAAAACAAATTAAAATCAACAAAATAAGCTTGCATGTCGGCTTCTGTTTGTCTGCCTCATGCTTTGACATGTGTCGCTACCCCAGGATGCCTTCTGTTTCCCGCTGGAATGCACTTTCAGGCCTTTAGAGGACTTTCTCTCTCCTACCGTGAAAATGCGACATGTCGCGATTTCGTGACATGTCGCGAAATCGCGACGTCTCCTGGCGACCGCGCTGCTTCTTCCCTGTCGGCCATGAAAATGCGACATGTTGCGATTTCGTGACATGTCGCGAAATCGTGCCTCCTGCTGGCCGTCGTACAACTTCCTCAAAACGTGCAGCGCGTCGCTACCATTCTCACCCTTGATCTTCGAAACATGCAGCGCATCGCTGCAAGCTCCAGCCCACGATTTTGAAACATGCAGCGCATCGCTGCACCCTTTTACCCCTGATTTTGAAACATGCAGCGCATCGCTACAATTTTCTCCCTTCACCTTCGAAACGTGCAGCGCGTCGCTGCAGTTTCACTCCTTGACTTCGAAACATGCAGCGCATCGCTGCAAGCTCCGGCCCGTGATTTTGAAGCACGCAACGCATCGCTGCAAGCTCCGGCCCACGATTTTGAGACACGCAGTGCATCGCTGCAACTTTTGGACTTAGCCACTTTTTCTCCTTTTCAGTCGCGAAAACGCGACATGTCGCGATTTCGCGACATGTCGTGAAATCGCGCTGGTCCGTACTGATTTCTTCTCTCCTCCGGCAGACAGCAATTTTGCGACACTTTCCAAAAATGGAAATGTCGCGATATCACGACACTTCCAAAAATGGAAAGTTTCGCGATTTCGCTACACATTTGCGACTTAGCCGATTTTCATTCTGCAGCCCACTTTTCTCTCTCCTGCCGCAAAAATGCGACATGTCACGATTTCGCGACATGTCGCGAAATCGCGCCCTTCCGTACGATCGGCTTGCTTTATCCAAAAACGTCACGATTTCGCCACATTTTTCTCCCCGGCTTTCTCTCTCCTCATCCTGCAGCGATTTTGTGACACTTTCCAAAAATGGAAATGTCACGATATCGCGACACTTCCAAAAATGGAAAGTGTCGCGATTTTGCTACACAAAAATGACTTAGCTGCTTTTCTATTTTCCTGTCGCGATATCGCGACATTTTCGAAAATGGAAGTGTCGCGATATCGCGACACTACCAAAAATGGAAAGTTTGATTTTTCATGAATTTATGCAACTGTTTTCAGCATTTTTCTCAGTACCGGTGTAGGATTTTGTTTAAGCATGAATGATTCTAGCATGTAGAAAGTTAATTCTTGGATAACACAGCTAGAATGCAAGGAAAAGCACAACTTTTAAAAGGAGGTAAGCAAGATCTGGATTTAAAACTGAAAATTATCAAGAGGGTCCCTACTGCAAAATGGTATTTCAGGGCTTTCAAGAGGATTGGAATGCATTTTTCAATGGGGGTGTGTTGCTTCTCAACAGGTACCTTCAATGGCTCCATCTCTACTAGATCAATAGTGATAGATTTCTTCCTAAATCTTGTGAGAACTGATACTTGCTCAACATATGGGACCATGAAATTGTAATCAATTTCCATGATCATGTTGAATTGACCACTAGAAGTGCTCTCTGCCAGTGTCTGCACATATTTCAAATGAACCATGTAGGTATCTTCACCATGAGGGTCATTACAGGTAGAGAACTAATATGTCTACTATGATGTACCAACTTCTTCATTAACAAATATAATTATATTTTTCTTATAACCTTTGTTAGTTGATGTTGCTTTCTCTCTAGTAATCGATGGCATTTGAAATTTCTCAATCGAAATTCATCTTCAGCTTGCTTCTTCTTGATGGATGTGATTTCATTTGACATTATCCTCACTATTGAATTAAGTGATTGCATCTCTTGTAATAATTTCATGTGGGGATTGGGATTTGAGGGCATTGGAGGTGTTGGCAAAGGTAAAGGTACTTGAAGAGAAGGCAATGCTGGGATAGAAGGAGGAGTAGGTAGTTGTGGAATAGTTGGAGCAGGTAATTGCAAGACTAGAACTAGTGCAATTTGAGGCAGAATTGAGCTCCATGAAGGAACAAGATACATAGAAGGCATGGGTTGTGAAAAAACACTAGAATATAGATGTTGTGGAAGATCAGGAAGAATAGGCATTGTTACCTTTGGAGGTAACTTACCTATGACAATCAGATCCACTTTGGCCTTTTGCACCTACATGTACAAATCTGGAAATGTGTTGACATTGGCTTATCAGACAACTGTACCAATGTTGGAGTTGGAAACTCAAAGATAGTAAAATGTGGCTTGTTCATGGGTCAGTTGGAGACCATCAGGGACTCTTTGTCAACTTCGAGGGAACCTGATGTTGAAATCCACTATTTTCTCATGTGAATCTTTATATTTTTGTGAATTAATGTAGTAAGGAAAAAGGATCAGCTTGCTCATGGAAATTCTTAATCAGCAATTTTTCTAATTGATCCCATGTGGTGATAGTAGCGGGTGGTAGGTACCGATACCAGTACAACAACTTTCCTCTGAGGGACAACACAATCAATATTACCATAATGTCTTCACCTGGGATGCCATGTATTATTTCCAAAGAAGCCACCTCCTAGATGTGCTCGTAAGCAGTCTTACCTGTACCATCATAGGTGGGCAAAGCTTTCAATGTTGCTTAAGGGATTGGTTTTGAGCTTGTAGATTCAAAGCTCTTGAGCTATTCCATGTTAGAAACTACCTTGGTAGTGGCTATTGTGGTGGTGGATTTTGGGCCATGTGGACTGGTGTGTATGGTTGGGGAGGTGGAAAAATAGTAATTGTACCAGAAAGACTCGAAGGAATGGAAAACACACCATCTAAATGAGAGGATGTTATAGTTGATGGGATAGCTGGAGGAACTAACCTAGAGTTCCTAGCCCTTGGATGTCAAGTTCATAAAACTCAACATGCTCTTCAAAATTTTTGGTCTTAGATCTTGTAATAATGAAGAAAAATTTTGCTCACTTCATGTTCAAAGGCTTCTGGGTAGAGTTGAGTCACCAAATGTTCTAATCACATAGTACCAGGTGAACATCAAACCTTAATACTATTAAAAGTGGAACCTTTTGAGAAGCCCACTGAGCATACCAAATTGTTTTGGCATTGATGGGTCTTTCAACTGGGGAGAACACTTGTTCCACTAATATAAAGACTATGGGTCTTACAGGACAAAGAATTTTTGTCCCATCGGGTGTGCCAAAAATTTTTGGTCATGAATCTACTTAGTTACAAAGTCTATGCCTTGTGCATCCTAGAATAGGCCAACATTGAAAGGTCAAAGGAAATAAATGTCCTTTGGGCCAATCTCTAGAGAGGGTTGGCTCCCTTACTAAATCCTACACCAGTTAAAATTTTAGGTTAACTAGAAATAAATAGGGAAATATGGCTATAAGTCAGCAGTATAGGATGGGGTTAGACTAAAAATCAAAATTTCACCAAGCAATTAGCAACATGTAATAGAAATACAAGTGTAGAAACTTCTAAAAATTATGTAGTAAAATAACCCCAAAGTGTATTTCAGTGTTCACTCCCTCACTAGCAAAGACTAAATTCAGAAGCAAAATTTACTCACAACAAATAATAGAAATGAAAGCCTTCAGAAATTACACAGAAAATAATCAAATGCAAATTCACTCCAATAACTAGAAGTTGAAATGTTTCTATTGATGTAGAAAACTTAGAGTGTTTTTCTACAGAGTGTCCATCCTCCCTTTTACAATGAAAAATGATTAGTATTTATAGAGGGATTGTGCCTCTATCATTTAATGCATATACAACAAAATATCGATAGATCAAAAACTAGCAAGAATAATTTTCTCCTCAGAATCAGTGCTATTCCGGTCAAGGAAACCATTATCTAGCTTTGGTGGGAGAATCACACTAAGAAGTCATTAGGATTAAATGCTAAGAAGTGGTCTTGATTTTTGGTTCAATGGGATGCAAAAAAATCATCTAAAAATCGAGAATTCAGTCATTGAATCCACTTTGCCTTACACCTTGGAAATCCACTTTTGCTAGGAAAGTCCATCGAGCATTAAATCTACTTTGAAAATCGGTAAGGTCAATAGTTCATACATTGGAAATAAACAAGAATTGTCTTTGATCCTACAATTTTGAAGCAAAATTTATGGAAGCATTGCCTACATTGATCCAAGAATTAAATTCTATCTTTCTTCACATCTTTCCTAGAAAACCTACAAAATCACACATTTGGAAGTAATGTCTTTGTGAATTTAATGTCAAAGAATCGATTTCGCTCAAGATCAAGGTAAAAAAGCATTTTTAGGGTAGCAACGGGCGAAAACATAGCTTGGCTCAACATCTTCAGCAATTTCGCTCATCACCTATTTTTTAGATATTTTCTTTGTTTTCACCCCAGAGGAGGGCGATAGAGACTTTCACCCCCTTGGGGAGGCTATATCACCCTTAACTATTTTTTCCTTTAATGTATTGCATGGTGTAACTTTTTTTCCCAAAATTGAGTTTTAAAAACCTCATTCGCCCATTGGAGAGGCCAAACCGCATGGCACCCCCAATAGGGATGACTTCAATTTGATATACCCCAATTTACATTGAGCACTTTACTTTTATTTCTTCCCCTGTTATATTTTAAATGGGACCCACATTACCATTTATCTCTTTCGCCTTGACACGTATTTGAAATCCCCTTTCGCCCAAAATAGGGGCGACAATGAGTTTCACCCCTCGCTTGGGGCGAAAGCACTGCTTTGACTTGACCATGTCAGGCCCACCATGCCTTCTCTTAAATTCTTTCTTAAGATATGTTTCACCCCAAAGAGGGGCAATGGGGAGTTTCACCCCACTGTTGGGATGAAGGTGCTTTTTAAAATTTTGCCTTGATTCGTTGGTGCTTGGACCATGTAGCACTACTTAACACTTTTATTTATGCTATGTTTTACCCCAAAGAGGGGCACCAGGTGTTGGGCATCAAAATGTCATCAAGTTTTACTTGACACTGCAACTATCTATCTTCCAATTTTCTATCCAGGCATGCACTCGATAGTTGCAGCTCGACACTCAAGCATTGGATGGACCAAAGACAACTTCAATCCAACCTCCAGAGTAGGTTGGTTCCTTGTCAACTTAAAATGGTGTTGACTCAATTAAAGCTCAAATAGGGTTTTGAGATAAGGGTTAGAAAAGGTTTAGGGTTAGAAATGTTATGAAAAATAGTGGTCGAATAGGCTAACAACATAGGAAACTACAATAAAAGGCTCCCACAAGCTATTTCCAGTGTCCCATCACTCAAGATTAACATCACCCAAATCAATGAAACCTTCACACATTAAAGCATAAATAGATATATATTGTAGAAATCAATTCCAACATCCAATATTGATAATCCAAATAGCAGAATAGACCAATAGTTAGATTTAACAAAAATAAACTTCCTAATAATACAGATCTAATCAAGAACAGATTTCAACTACTCTCACAACTAGTAATCCAAAATTTGGAATGAACTAACCATTCAAGTATTAACAAAAATGCAGTTCAAGACTTCAAACCTCTTGCACAAGATAATGAAGATGACAAATTTGAGTCAAAATATCAGAGTAATGCTCCTTCCATTAGCTCACAAGAATATTTATAATAGGGCAAGCAAACACACTAGAGACGACCCTAAAAAATGAGGGTTCGACCTCTATTTATAGTTTGTAAAATGAAATAATATTAAGGAGACATTACAAATATTGTATATTTACAGCTCAGTAGAGAGTTTGCTGGCATCATCTTACTAGTTGTGGAGCTCTGGGAAATCTATTGTGAGAAATCTACCATGGTAGCATACCTCTACAACTTGTTGGTTTTTTGGTGGTAGTTGGATTTCGAACAGTTGGACATTGCATCTCATCCATCGATCATTCTTGGAAGCTCAGCTTTGCCACAGATCTACAACCGCATCTAGTTCTTGTTCTTGGAAACCCTTGATGCTTCGTCTTCCTACCCTCCAACTAATTGTGCTCTGGTTCAGTGAGAAAATGCTTTTAAATATCTTATCAATGTTAGCAAGTTCTCAACCATTGATCTTCATCATGGATGGCTGTGATTAAAACCTCCCAAGACACTCTACAAATTGGTGGGGAAAACCTAGGCACCATTCCGCACTTTTAAGTTGTTGACATCATCACTATAGCCTTGATCATGCGGAATCACATTCTAGTGTAAAATGAACTAAGAGGTGAGCGGGATGCAATCCACTCATTACCCTTCCTTTTCTCTTCTTTGGCTTCAAAGATTCTAAAATCTACACCTTAAAGCATGTTGACATCACCTTTGCTTTGTAAATATGCGGAATCACCAATCCACACTTGGACAAGTGTAAATCATCCTTTCTTGTCTCCAATACACACCCTTAGTAGCGTAAATTTGACTTTATCACCAATCCACAATGGATGTAGTGCCTTATACCTCTTTATCATCAATCCACACCAAAATAGTCTTGAGACTCGATGGATTTAGCCTTACCGACACTTAGTCGCTCGGAGCATGCAAGAAATTACTCTCGATCTCCAATCCACACTTTCTTTTGTGCTGACGTCATCATTGCCAAAATTTTTTTGCAGAATTGGGACCCATCACCAATACGCACCAAAATATGTTATAAACCAAGCGAAATTGCTCAAGGTAAAAATGCACTAAGTGTTGGGCGGATTAGGAAACAAATGTTGCGGATCCGCTCCAAAATACACTAAAAAGTGTGCGAAATGGAAACTTCATACCTTAGAATGAAATTTGCAATGCTTTCTAAGGATGTGGCCATTTTGGGCCTACATTCTAGCGCCTCTCGGGTGGATTTTCTCGCAAAGCCATCGAACTCAGAGTCTTATCCATTGGGCATCAGGAGTCAAAAATGCTTCTCTTCAAAAAATGCTTTAAAGAATAACTTCCATATGAACACTACCCTCTGAAAACTTTATGGTCATCTTCGAGGATAAATGTTCATATTGAGACCATGCTTCATACATCCTAGAGGATAACTGTTCACATGGAGACTATGCCATAAACATTAATATCAGTGCCATTCCAGCAAAACTGCTTCACTGCTCCATCAAAACACAACTATGTTCTCCTTATAAAGCCTTCTTACATATCATGATAAAAATACCTTCACACAAAACTTATTTTTTTTGTCTCTCTCTGGACTCATGCTTTTATTGTTTCTTTTTGACCATGTTAGAGTAAAAATGAATAAAAAAAAATACAAAACTTATGACTATATATGTACAAAAAAAAAAATTCTAAGCTTGTGCCCCTTCAGGGTCCGTAGTATCTCTATCCGGACTCTTCTTCTTGTTGGGCCTCTTCCTCAGCATTATCCTCTTCTTGCTCAGCTTCTTCCTCTGGAGAATATTACTCTTTATTTTTCTCTTTTGCACTATCACCAAATAGCTGCACCATCAGTTTCAAGGTCTGCAGGGCTTGTTTCCAAGTTGCTTCTAAGGGGTTGGAAGTCTCTTTTAGCTGCTTGTAAATGTACTAGAGTTCACCAATATCTTCATAATAAGCAGCACTTCCTCTGTTTACCAAGTCCTCCATGAGGTCTCTAAGCCTGGTAAAATCAATGATCATTTGTGAAGCTTGCTCTTGGTCAATTGGTTCCTCTAGAGCATCAATTTTAGACTCATCTTGTAAGCTCTCTCCAGTACTTTTCTTGATTTCTTCAATTGACAGAAAGTCGTGATCTTCCATCCATAACCCCCTGAAACCAATTTGGATCATTTCCTTGTTAACATCCACTACATCCTTGATTACTCCTTCAATATTTTCATACAATAGCCAAGCCTTTTGGAGTGCTCTGTGCTTTTTTACTACAATTCTAGAAGCAACCCTAGCAATGTTCCACTCCTTATTAGGAATTGGCTTAGTAGAATCACTGAGTCTACTATCCACCAGCCTATGAATTTGCTCAGTTGGAATTACCATAGGTTGTAGCTCTCCAGTGATTTTATCCAGATCCTTCTGAATACTTTGGAGTAGGCGGTTGGCATCATCTAAATAATCAATAATAAGCTACAGCCCTGAGCATTTCTCTAGGACTTCAGAGAGCAATTCCTTTCTCACTTTATTTAGTCCAGCCTTAGAAAAACTAGAAGATTTAGCCTTTTCAATCTGGAGCTGCTACTTCAAAATTTGTATCTCCTTAGCTTGCTCCTCATTCTTTTTCTGGTGCTCTACAACCTACTCCTTGAGCTTATTAGCTTCTTGAAACTTCTCTTGCCAGCTCTTAGCTTCCTTTCTTAGAGCTTTCTCCACTTATTTCTGATTGTTGACAGTTTTATGAAGCTTTTCAATTTGCTTTTCCAACTTACCCACCTTTTCCTTGAATATATCATTCTTTACATAAAAATTTTCTAAGTGGGCTCTGGCTATGACCAATTCATCTTCATCAGATAGCTTCTCAATATCTTCTGTATACTCTTCTATACGATAATCTTGAGCTATCATCTCAGTTTTAGGCTTGCTCACAAGTGGAATCATGGATCTAGATGTCCTTTGCCTTGAAACTGGATCAACAAACATGCTTCTTCTCCTGGTGGCCATCCTATTAGAAGGCTTAGACAACTTTTTTACCCAAAAATCATTGATTTTCTATGTAGCTTCCTACTCCTACAAAATTGCCTAGGTAGGGTAACTTGTAGCAAGAGGAGAAGAAGACACAAGGAATGTAAGAGCAGAATAAATAGTTGATAGTAGCTATGCAAAAGTAGTTACAGTAGAATCTATGACCATAGTGGAATCTGTGACCACTACCATTGTTGCAATTGGTAAACTTATGGAAACTAAAGGGAGACTCACAGATGGGTGAGGGGGTGAACTGGAAATAGTTTGCTTCTCATATGGAGGTGGTGGTGGTAATGGTGAAGTTGTAACTATGGGAGATGATGAGAGGGTAATCTCAGCTGATGAAATAGGAACTTGAGGTGATGAAGAATGAATTTGGGATGACCTTGGGGGAGATGGATTGGTTTGTACCTCAGTGGTGACCGATGAAGCAAGAGGTGAACTATGAGGTGGAGAAGGTACCTTTGTTACAACTTCTTGCTCAGAAAAGGAAGGGATATTTCCTTGGGGAATCTGGAGGAGGAAGAGGAGAAGAGGGATTAGAGACCATACCTTCACCTACTGATGTAGGGTTTTTTGGAGCTATCTCTGTGATTTGCTATTGTTCTTGTTGTATCAATTCTTCAACAACTAAAATAGTTATTTTCTCAACTATATCCTCTTTATCCAGCCTCTGCTTCTTTGAAATCTCTTTCTCAGCTCTTTCTAGGGCCCTTTTGGCTTTTCTCTAAAAAAATTGAAAGGTAACTTTCTCACTTTCTATATCTTCCTCAGAATAGTGCATTTTACTCATCAACCGTGCTCCCTTTGGAAATTGTTCTATCTGCTCAGTTGAAGGCTAAAAAGGCTTCAAGACTTCAACAATAGTCAATGGAGCATCAAGTTCTTCTTCCTGAACTTCCTCTTCTGAAGGTGGGGATGGGGAATCAGACCTAGTTTGTGTCATTTTATATATTAACACTATATTCCTTGTATCTTTGGACCTCCAAGTTTTGACATGTTTGTCATACCTTTTAGAGAATTCAACATCCATTTTAATCCCAAATCTGGATTTTTCTTTACCAGTCTCAATTCTCATCCTCCACCAATCTGATATCTTGGCCTCATTCCATTTCCCTTTATTCTCTACCTCTTCATCATCAGGTTCTTGAGACTGAGGGTCCTCTTTCTTTTCTATTTTTTCCTCAATATCTTTGATGGTAGACTCCTTCAACTGATGTTTTACATTGTTGTCTGGGTCAAAATCCACAATTTTCTCATAAAAGTCTAACCATGGAGGAAGTTGATCCATTTTAGAAACATTCCACTCTAAAAGAGTAGTTTCTTTGTTATTTCTACCTTGTTCAAAATGGGGCCTAGATATCTTCTCAAATTTATAGGCCTTTTCTCCATTTAAGGCTATATTCCTTTTATAGAATATATCATCTGGATCATAACTCCATCTCTAAGGAATATAGAATAGACCCAACCTATCTAGGTATTGGTCAATTTGTTCACTCTGCCACTTCTTTGTAATAGTTATATCACTAACATTTTGGTAGGTCAACATAGACTTCCTCTTTCTCCCAGAGCCATAGTTCAAATCTATATATTCTGCTTACCTCAAATATTCTAAGGCAAATAGCCTCTCTGTGATAAAGTGGGGCAGCAGAAAAGGCTTACCCATAAAGCCATACAGTCTAATGATTGTGCCCTCTGTTAGGAGATACCAGTCTCCTTCCTCTGCACCTTCTTCTCTCAATATTTTCTCAGCCAAAGGTGGTATCCTAGGGCAAACTCCATACATTATTTTCAATGTTGGCCCTAAGAATTCCAAATTGAATTTGTAAAAAGACTCAGTACTTCTCAGATGGGTAGTCCAGTAATAAATTGGCATGGGTTCTCCTTCATTGGTCTTATCCTTGATTGGAATCCAAGGCATCATATCCCTTACAACAACAAAAAACATCTAGACCAGGCTTGAGCAATGTCGAAAACAAGGTGCATCAGAGCTTCTTTTTAGTGCTACTAATTGCTCATGCATTCTCTGAGCAAGGAAAGTTGGCCAATAAAAATAGATAACCCTAATGCCCTTTTCAACCATGCCTTATTCATACATCCTTTCATTGGAAATGCAATATGCAACGACTATTTGCCAACCGTTCACCATTTTATCAGAGTCTAAACCATCCATACAAGCTAACATAGAATATAGCTCTGGGTGTTCAAACCGTTCAATATAAATTGGGACCTGGGGTAATCCCTTCCTAGCCCTAGTGTCCTTGAGTTGTTTATATACCCATTTTCTAAAAGACTCACCATCATTAGCTCATTTCTCCAGAGAGTAATACCCGACCTGGGTAGTTGTTTTAAACTCTTTTGGTCTTATAGGTGGTTCTGCTCCTAGGGCAAAAAACTTGTGATAGTTTGTAGTAGTGATGCTAAATAGGGTTTTGCCTTTAGCATTTTTTACTACTTTTTCCATTGGGTCATAAAACTTAATGATGGCCACTATTAACTTAGGACAAGGATGAACGGAATCACAAATGTAAAAATACAAGAATGAGAGCACAACACATCTACCTTCAACCGACAGGGCCACTCCTTTCTTGTATCTATTGTTGATGTTTCTCCTAAGCTTTGATCTCTCTATGAGGACCAGCTCAGTATCCACTACAACTTCTGCTTTATCAATATAATGGCCCACTATCTTTTTCACTAATTTTCCAGCTTCTTGGGAATCTTCGAAAGCCATCTTTAGTAATGATTTAGATTTTCTATAAAATTTATAAGTAATGCTTCTGCTATCATTCTACTCTTCTTCATTTAGTGAATATTGCTCTTGTCAAATGGATATAATTCTGTGCTTCACTCTTTTAATTACTATTGCATGCATATCTTCCACCATTAATGCGGCTACTATGGGACTTGCCCATTGGCACACTTCTCAACTAGCACTCTATCCCTTTTGGTAGCTTAGAGGTGGCATTCTGACCTCTGATTGGTCAAAATTCAAATGTGCTTCAACCCTTGCGGTGTCACTTTGTCCTTTCTCTTTCGAGCATAGGAAAATCAGCATTTATTATGGACCTTTTGCCCTTTTCCAAGTGGTATGATGCGGAATTGCTGCCCTACTCAAATGTAGACTTGAAAATGGTGGATTGGTGACACTTTCTTATTTCTAACAACTTAACTCTAAATTATGGTGGATTAGGAACTTCCTCATTCTACACATTAGAAGTCTCGAAACTCGATGGATTGGAACCCGCTTGTCATCTATTGGCATTGTGGTCCTTTTGAGTGTGAATAATAGTGCATGTTACATTCCACTAAAAATATAGTTCATTTAGGTGTGGATTGGAACCCGCTTGCCATTTTGCTGGTATGATGGTTCATTTGAATGTGGATTGGATCTCAATGATATTCCACTTTGCACTTAGTGTATTTGAGTGCGAAATAGGAACTTTTGCATCTTGTGGGAACACTTAGCCGATTTTTGCAAAATTTTCTCTTTATTCTCTTTTTTTTATATTTTGTACAATATGTTGTTAAAACAAAACTTGATACAAAGTGCAGAAAGAAAGGAAATATGATACAATGTATATACATATATTATAATGAGCTTATATTTCAATCAAAGTAGAGTTTAAGATGAAAACCATTAACTAGAATTGGTTGTATGTTTCCCTCTAGATCTTCGAGTTGGAAAACATTGGTATCTTTGACCTCTACTATCTTGAAAGGGCCATCCTAGAAGGAGTCAAACTTCTGATGGTGACCTGGTTTTGCTCTTTCAACATTCCACCTGAGAATTGAATCTCCAACCTAGAATTTTTTGAACCTTACCTTTTTATTGAACCATACCTTGATGTCTACATAATGTTTCTGAAAGTTCTCATAGGCCTGAGCTCTCTTCTCTTCCAACTGCAGTAGGTGTGTCAACCTTGTATCCACTGGATTTTCCTCTGATTCTTCTTCTAAATTTATCAGTTTGAGTGCTAGAATTTCTAAATGGATAGGTAACACTACCTCCTTGCCATATACCAGAGCATAAGGGGAAGTCTTGATGGAATTATTGATAGTAATCCTATCTACCCACAAAGCTTGGTCTAGCATTAGGTGCCAACTTCTTTTATTCCCTTCTAGTGATCTCCTCAAAATCCTTAACAGGTTCTTGTTGGTAGACTCTGCAAGTCCATTCCCTTGAGGGTAATAATTTGAAGTATTCTTAATGGTTATGCCATACTTTCTGGAAAATTCAATATATTTGGCTCCTATAAAGGTTGGCCCATTGTCACTCACCAAGGCTTCCGGAACTCCAAACCTTGAAATCAAACTTTCCATAAAATTGATCACAACTTCTTGGTCTGATTTCTTGGTAGGAATGGCCTCTACCCATCTGGTGAGGTAGTCTGTGGTAGTTAGAATATACTTGTGCTCTGCTGAAGAATGAGGGTTGATGACCCCTATAAAGTCCAGCCCCCATTGTTGAAAAGGCTCCTCAACTTGTATTGGCTTGAGGGGGAATGAAGCAATTCTTGTCCTCCCTACATGCCTCTAGCATTTGTCATAGGCTCTAGTGACTTTGAAGGTGTCAACAAATATAGTAGGCCAATAATAGCCTACTCTTATGATCTTCAAAGTTGTAACTCTTCCTAAGAAATGTCCTCCAGATGGTCCTCCATGGAACTCCTCAATGACCTTTTGTTGATATTTTAAGCACTTAAGGAGGACTCCATCAAGGTTCCTTTTGTATAGCCCTTCTAGTAGTAAGACATACTTCAAAGCTTGAAGTCTATATCTTCTTCTTTGTGATGCATTAAGATCAAGAGGGCATACTCTAGTTTGAAAGTATTTGATCATCTGGTCTACCCAGTCAGAGTCACCTGGTTGTACTCCTTCAATCTGATCATCTTCAGTTGCTTGACAAGCTATCATTTCAGCTGATGCTGCTACCTCTGTTAGACCTTGGCATAGGGCCCTACCTCTTACCAACTTGGTGGGGTGTATCTCCACATCATATTCCTAGATCTTGGTGATCCATCCAACTCTCTTATCTCCTAGTTCACCTTGCAGAATAAAGCTTCTTACATCCAGGTGAACAACATATACCAGGGTCTTACTTTGAACCAAATACTATCTAAACTTCTTCAATGATTTCATCACAATAAATACTTGTTTCTCAATAAAATTATACTTAACCTAGTAATCATGGAGAGTCTGACTCTAGAAGAATATAGGGTGCTCCTCACCTTGATCATTCTTTTGGGTGAGCACTGAGGCATAACTCTCTTCAGCTCCATAAGCGTAAAGAATAAAATCTTTACTAAAATCTGGATTTACTAGCACTGGAGCTATGGCAATGGACTGCTTGATAATCTCAAAGGCTTGTTTCCTCACTTCAGTCCATTTGAACTCTACATATTTCTTCAATAGCTCAGATATAGGCCTTACCTTCTGTGCAAAGTTAGAAATGAACTTCCTGACAAAGTTTATTTGGCCAAAGAAGGATTGCAAGGCTTTCTTATTTATAGGTAGTGGAAGAGCAAGAATGGACTGGATTCTATCTGGATCTATGGCCATACCTTCTTTTGAGACCACATGACCTAGCAACTTTCCCTCATGTACTACAAAAAATGATTTCTTAGGATTGAGGGAAATGCCAAATTCTCTACACTTTTGAAAAACTTGCTCAAGGTGTGCTAAGTGGTCATGCTTGTTATGGGAAAATATTGTCATGTCATCCAAATAGATCAGAATGACCTTATTAATAAGCTCCCCAAAGGCATAGTCCATGGCTCTCTAAAATGTGGCTCCCACATTGGACAACCCAAAAGGCATTCTCTGGTAGGCAAATGTGCCCCATTTTGTGGTGAATGTTGTTTTATACTGATCTTCATTTTTCACCCAAATATGGTTGTATCCAGAGAAGCCATCCAATAGTGAGAACCTCTCTGCCCCTGCCACTATCTATAATATCTGATCAATCTATGGAAGGGGGTAGTGATCCTTAAGAGATGCTTGGTTAAGATTTCTAAAATCTACACACAAGTGAATATCACCATTCTTTTTTCTCACAAGTACCAAGTTGGCTACCCAGGTTGAATGTTTAATTGGATAGATGATCTTAGCCTTTAATAAATTTAAGAGCTCTTCTCTCATTATGGCTTCGATCCTTGGATTTATAGGCCTTTGCTTCTACCTAAAAGGCTTTGCATCAGGCTCTAGCTCAATGGTGTGTTGGATAATCCTTTTGTCATATACCTTGAGGTCTTCATATGACCAAGCCACAATGTCTTGGTACTTTATACATAAAGCTTTAATGTCCTCTTCTTCTTCTGGTGAACATCGGATTCCAACCTTGAGCCTCTTTTCCTTTTCTATTTCAACTTCTTTATATATTTTGTCATTGACTTCCATGGATCTGATCCTTCTCCTGTCTTCATTGTCAAACAGGCTTTCTAGAGTGACCAACCCTCTAGGTATGTGATTATTTCTAAGTTGAATAACATCCTGTTGATCAATTTCCTCTAGATTTTCTTCTTGGATAGTGGAGAGACAGGCTTCTCTTACCAGAAAGTCAATGATTTGTTCATCACTCTCAAAAACCTACCAGAAAATTTGCTTATCTGGTATTGTAGGTCTGAAAATCATTTTGATTCCCTTGTCTTTCTTGACTCCAATATCTGCAGAAGGGTTGAAGTTAGCTCCCCTTGCTGCTAAAGATTCTACCAAAGTATTATTTTCTCTGGGAATAAAATTTATATTTAGGGCATCAAAGGATTCCATCAGATCCCATACCCTATTTTTGTATGCTTTTAGGTAATGGTGCTTACTACTGCACCTTTCTCTTACCTGATGGATGATTAACTCAGAGTCACCATATATGTTTAGGACCTTAATGCCCATATTTTTTTCTTGCATCAGTCCAAGGCATAGAGCCTCATACTCTGCAGCATTATTGGTGCATGACCATGTTAATCTGTAGGTAAAACTCTTTGTCCCTTCTGATTGGGACTGTAGTACCACACCAGCACCAACTCCATTTTTGCATCTAGCACCATCAAAGTGCATGGTCCATACCTCTGTCTCTCTCAGAGACTGATTAGATATAGCAAGAATTTTCTTCTCTGATTCTACAAAAATACTATATGTGCCCATGCCTATCCCAAACTGACTGTAATCCTCTCTAAAAGGTAATTCATCTTCTAGTTCCAGTTCCTCAAATTTATCCACAATTTCAAATTCTTCAAGGGGAGTGAGGTTGCACATGTCTTCTTCAATTTTTTCTATGTGATAAGACACAAGATTTTCAGGTGTTATCCTTATCCTCTTCCCTTTGAAGGGAATGACCATGCTGGAATAATCCATATACATGCATCCACCTAATTTTGTAGTGAACTCCCTCAAGAGGCATAAACCAAAGTAGGGTTCCAGATCAACCACCACTATTTCTTGTACTATTGTCACCTCAAGGGCTCTATGTAACCTCATTAGAATATCCTTTATTACTCCCACTATTTTTATAGGTGTTCCATCCAATTGCAGTACTCTAGGGCAAGATCGGGTATACTCCATACCCATCTCTTCACAGATTGCTTTAGGCATAACTATAGTTGATGCTCCTGAATCTATCATACAATTTCAGACTACCCAACCTTCCATTCTTAAAGAGATATAGAAAGGAGGGGGTTTATTCTTCAAAATAATAGGGGACATTTATTTCTTTTTTGAGGGCATACTAAGGATTGTGGTGGCTTGCCTATCTTGTGGATACTTGTTGAGAGAAGCTTTAAGCAAGTCTATCTGGCCAGGAATGAAAAGAGTATCATATAAACTAGCTTTTGATGGAATCCTTTTCATCTCTTCCACAATGTTGTAATCAGACTTAGCCAAAGTGGTCCTCTTAGGCCTTCTTTCTGGCTCACCATATTTTCTTTTATATTGTTGAGTGGCTTCTATTATTTATATTTTGGTAATAGAAGGGAATCTAAGCCTCTCTTAAGCCTCCCCACCTTTTCCCCCTTCTTTTTTTCTGGGCTCCCCTCGGGGAATAGGAAAAGTATCACTGCTTTGGGGGAGTGGGTCATTCCTTTTCTGAGAAGGAACCTAGAATTGTCCCATATTTTGGGGATCTACTTGCAAGGTTTTCTTTCCTGACCTTGTCATAACAGCAATTGGGCCATCCTCATCTAGCTCTTTCCCAACCATGATTTGGTCAAGCTACCATAACATATTTACTCTTCCCTTTTGATTCCTCTTAGCTTGATCCATAGCTTGTTGAACATGGTGTTGGTACATGACACAAGACTATGAATCATGAGGATCATTACATACCAAACACCAAATATTCACTAGACTTGTTTCTGAAGAACACTCAGGTTCTTCATATGCTGCATTTACTCTGACCCCAATACTATTACTAGGACCAGGTATTTGATCTTTGTTCACATATGGAAATCTCCTCTATTGAGATCTCTCCTGATCCCTTTTTTCCATTGAATTCATTCTGTTACTTAGAGTTTTTAGAGTATTTTGTATATCAAGAATGGTAGAAAACTCTTGAGAGATCTAAGAAGGAAGGGGAAGGAACTACATCATATGGTGATTTTGGTTGAGGAATGGGATTCATTTATGGATATGGGGATGATAAGGAAAGGGGATCCATGTAAGATGAGCTTGTAGCTTGGCTTTGGCCATTAGTGGTTTCTGAACTATAAGGTAGCACAGCTTTGGGAGGTAACCTCCCCACATTAATTAGGATATTCTCTGCATGAACTATTGTATTATAAACTTGTGGAAAGGTTTCCACCCTAGATTGTTGGGTTTGCAAGCCTAGCTCTGATCCAAGAGCTCTGATATAATACATATAATCCAAGCATGCAGTTGGTCTAGCTGTAGGGGGAATTCTCTTCCATGTTCTGCTAAACCTCAAATTGAAATCTGAGATAGTCTCTTGTTGAGATTTTTGCATGGACATAAACTGATTAAGCAAGGAGAAAGGGTCAATAGATTCATTAAATTATTCCACAAAAGGCTCAGCCAATGCTGCCCATGAAGTGATGGTGTTATCCTCAAGAGTCCTAAACCAATGCAAAATATTTCCTCTGAAGGATAGGGCTAGGATTCTCACAATAACATCCTCCTCCTTTATGTTGTGGATTGCTACCAGATTCAAAATATCCTGACAGTGCTCATATGTTGTCTTTCTAGATCCATCATAAGTGGGAATAGCCTTGGACACAACCTAGGGAATGGCATTCATATGGGCTAATCTAAGGGGACCAGTTGTGTTCCAGCTGGGGTATTTCTGTAATGGCTGATTTGGGGGTACATTTCCCTAATTTGTTGTTGCATTTCTAGCCATATTTCTAGGTGTAGGTCCTGCTATAGGAGTTGATGAATTAACTATAGGATTTTCCTCAGGAAGCTCTTCTTCTGAGAGGAAATCTTGATTCAAACTTCTGATAATAGTAGACCCTCTATAAGGTAGCTCACAATAAAAATAAGAGTTAGGGTTATTCCTTTTGAAAGACCTGGTATACATGAAAGGACATTGGTCTATAGGGGTAATTATTTTTTGGGTTTAAAGACCAAGGAGTCGCCAGGTGAATTTTCTATTCTCCGCTTAACAAGGTCAAGATAATTCACCAAATCTTGATTCCTCTAGGTAGAGATAAAATAATAACTCATATGATGGGTTTTCATGTTCCTTATGAATTGGTCCCATCGGACATGCCAAAAAATATTGGGCACCAAAATGTCATCAAGTTTTACTTGACACTACAACTTTCTATCTTCCAATTTTCTATCCAGGCATGCACCCGATAGTTGCAGCTCGACACTCAAGCATTGGATGGACCAAAGACAACTTCAATCCAACCTCCAGAGTAGGTTGGTTCCTTGTCAACTTAAAATGGTGTTGACTCAATTAAAGCTCAAATAGGGTTTTGAGATAAGGGTTAGAAAAGGTTTAGGGTTAGAAATGTTATGAAAAATAGTGGTTGAATAGGCTAACAACATAGGCAACTACAGAAAAAGGCTCCCACAAGCTATTTCCAGTGTCCCATCACTCAAGATTAACATCACCCAAATCAATGAAACCTTCACACATTAAAGCATAAACATAGATATATTGCAAAAAGCAATTCCAACATCCAATATTGATAATCCAAATAGCAAAATAGACCAATAGTTAGATTTAATAGAAATAAACTTCCTAACAATACAGATCTAATCAAGAATAGATTTCAACTACTCTCACAACTAGTAATCCAAAAGATAGAATGAACTAACCATTCAAGTATTAATAGAAATGCAGCTCAAGACTTTGAACCTCTTGCACAAGATAATGAAGATGAAAAATTTGAGTCAAAATATCAGAGTAATGCTCCTTCCATTAGCTCACAAGAATATTTACAGTAGGGCAAGCAAACACACTAGATAACCCTAAAAAATGAGGGTTTGGACTCTATTTATAGTTTGTAAATGAAATAATATTAAGGAGACATTACAAATATTGTATATTTACAGCTCAGTAGAGAGTTTGTTGGCATCATCTTACTGGTTGGAGAGCTTTGAGAAATCTAATATGAGAAATCCGCCATGGTAGCATACCTCTACAACTTGCTGGTTTGTTGGTGGTAGTTGGAGTTCTAACAGTTGGACATTACATCTCATCCATCGATCATTCTTGGAAGTTTAGCTCTATCGTAGATCTACAACCACATCTGGTTCTTGTTCTTGAAAACCCTCAATGCTTCGTCTTCCTACCCTCCAACTAACCATGATCTGGTCTAGTTATAAAATACTTTTAAATACCTTATCAGTGTTATAAAGTTCCCAACCATTGATCTTCATCATGGACGATTGAGATTAAAACCTCCCAAGACACTCTGTAAATTGGTGGGGAAAACCTAGGCATCATTCTACACTTTTAAGTTGCTGACATCATCACTATAACCTTGATCCTATAGAATCACATTCTGATGTAAAATGAACTAAGAGGTGAGTGGGATGCAATCCACTCATTACCCTTCCTTTTCTCTTCTTTGGCTTCAAAGCTTTTGAAATCTACACCTTAAAGCATGTTGACGTCACCTTTGCTTTGTAAATATGAGGAATCACCAATCCACACTTGGACAAGTGTAAAACAACTTCTTGTCTCCAATCCACACCCTCAATAGTGTAAAATTGACTTTATCACCAATCTGCAACTAATGTAGTGCCTTCTGCCTCTTCGTCATCAATCCGCACCAAAATAGTCTTGAGACTCGGTGGAATTAGCCTTATCGACACTTAGCCACTCGGAGCATGCAAGAAATTACTCTCGGTCTCCAATTCACACTTTATTTTGCATTGACATCATCATTGCCAAAAAATTTTGTGGAATCAGGACCCATCGCCAATCCGCACCAAAATACGTTATAAACTAAGTGGAATCGCTCAAGGCAAAAATGTGCACTAAGTGTTGGGCGGATTAGGAAACGAATGTTGCGGATCCACTCCAAAATACACTAAAAAGTGTGCGAAATGGAAACTTCATACCTTAGAATGAAATTTGCAATGCTTTCTAAGGATGTGGCCATTTTGGTCCTACACCAAGGAGTTTCACCCCTCTTTTGGGGTGAAATTACCTCCAATTTTTAATATTAACGTAGCCATAATTTTAAAATGACTTTCATCCCGAAAAGGGGTGATAAGGATTTTCACCCCTCAACTACGGTGAAAGCATTATGCTCCTTTACAACTTGAAACTTTTCACTCCTTTTGCTTTGTCATGTGAATTCACTCCTTTTAAATTATGTTTCACCTCCAATAGGGGTGAAAGGGATTTTCACCCCTCAATTGGGGTGGAACTTCTCCTCTTCTTCCCTTCAAGTTTTTTCTTGAATTAAATCATGATTTTCATCTCCTTCTGATGTGAAACTTCTTTGCAAACGAAACTTGGGGTGAAAGCACCTAAATTCATTGCTCTTCCTCATAATGTTGCTGCCACTTCGAAACCAAGCATTCCTTCCTCACCTTTGCTTTGTTTCAGGTAAAACCATTATTGTGCTAAGTTTCACCTCTCAAAGAGGCAAAAAATACTTTCACCCCCGACAAGGGGCGAAATAAGTTGCTTCCTTTTCCTGTAGTGCTCTTGCTTCTTAAACATTTTTTCAACAAAGATCTTCATTGTATTCATGACCTCCATTTTATTTACAACAATATCATTTTAAAGAATGCAAAACTAAAGAAGGTGAAATCAAAATTATAATGAAAGAAACAACAAAACTATAGCGCCTACCTTCTAGTAAAGTTTTATCAAAATTTTACAATAAAAATTCAACAAAAGTTTCTAATGTGGTAAATTATAAAACTGCCAATATTTCCTTCATCTTTCTTTGTCTATGGTGCTATCCTCAATAGTTTTCAAAACCCTCCATGGCTTAGAGTTTCCATAAACTTTAAGGTATGCTTGATAACCTTCTATTTTCCTTTAGCATTATTTTTCTTCATCCTAGTTGGTTCTGTTAGAATGAGATTTGCTTTCCTATGCACGTAATGCTTCTAATTGTGCTTGAATACTCTCTTTACTAGATTTCTATGTGTGGACTTTCTTCCTTCTTGATATTTAATGATCAATTTTGTGCTAATCTACCTATCAAAACACTATGCCTACTAAAGAATAGTAACTACTTCCAGATGTATGATTATAGTAATGGCTACCAAACTAATATTTTTCCTTTATTGCACTGATTCCTTGGTTTGATGATTGTCAACCAGACGCATTCCATGTATTCTTAATTGTGCTATATTTTTCCTTCAATACTGCATTACTATAGATGCTGCTATCACTACTCCACCACTCCAGTCAGTCACATCTTCATTCTACCTCCATATGCTCTATCTGCTTCTGTTTCATATCCGATACTGCTCATATACCTTGAATATGCTCACCCAATCTCACTGGTACCACACCATGCATAGTATGTTCATCAATGAATTTGAACACTGACCTGAATAGAATAGGATGTCAGATTCCTTGGTTTTCGATCGAAACCACCACTATCGTGTCTCCTTTACTACTTCACTGCTCCAATTCTTCTCCACCATCGTGCCTAGCTGCTCTACCCGAACCTTCCACCAGTTTGATATGTCGCTCTTGTTCCATGAAGGTTTTTCACTACTTATCATCACCCATTTCTCTAATGGTCATATCTATCGAAGACTTTGAATGAAATATTTTTGTCATCGATGCTTCTCTATATCAAAGGCATTCAATCCCATTATTGTTCAAAATAATTTTTGGTCCTTTTATTTATATGCCAATTTTCACTTTCTACTTTTGGTCTTTGGTGCCCATGGTCAACCCACTTACATTAATATTATGGTGCTAATATATTTAAATATTTAATTTAAATATATCCATATTTGGATTTTTCAATATTTACATTAATATTTAAATATTAATGTTAAATATTTATTTTTAAATTTGAAACTTCTCCTTTATTTACTTAATAAAGGTCAACTTTTATACACTTATAATAAATGCATATGATATAATTTACAAGGTGTATACACACATCACACTGCCTTGAATAAATAGCCCAAGCACACCAAGTCAGCCTTTAACATCAATGACAACTCAATAGGGAATAATTCCAACAACAAGTGGCACTTTACACTCTTATTCTCTCTTAACCATTTGCTAATAATTATCATGGATAATACAAGTGGCACTTTACATCTCTATTATCTCTCAACCACTTGCTAATAATTAGCATGGATAATACAAGTGGCACTTTACACTCCTATTCTCTCTCAACCACTTGCTAATAATTAGCACAAATAATACAAGTGACACTTTATACTCTTATTATATTGGAAGCATCTTGACCACCTCATAAGAATAGCATGAAGAAGTGAATTGGCACTTTACACTCATTTTATTTGGAATGAATCTCCTTCATATCTTAGAACTATCTCCTATATTTTGAAACTAACTACACAATTTTAGCCTAATATTTGGGAGGAATTACTGAAACTAACATAATTTTAGTGGGAAACCATTATGGAATATTGTTAAATGATTTCATATAATTATGATGTGTTATTTTCAATGTAGATTTTGATGCTAGACATTTTCAATGCATATTTAGGTCAACATTTCTGGTTTTCAAGATAAGCATACCAAAAATAAATTATTGTGCAAGCCTTGGTCTAGTAGCACCTCAAAGAGGTTTTCACCACTAACCTTTTTTTGTTTTTGCATGAAGGGATCTAACATTTTGGTTCTAGATAAAAATTTGATGCAACATTTCTGGTGCACTATAGTTTAGCATCAAAATATTATAATCTAGCATTTTTAACATATTTCTAGCACTTTATATTGTTCAAATACTATAGTACTAGAATGATATAGTGACCGTTAAATTGATCTAGAAACCTTTTAACAAGCTTTCCCTCCTTATTGCTCAAAATGAGGCATTGGCCTCATCACTCCTCTCACAGTTGAAACTAATGCATGGTCTCATGCATCCTTATTATATGTATGTGTATGTGATGATGTGTCCTTGCTGATATTGCATACTGATGGCTAATATCCCTCCTCTAACTTGGAAAAAATCATGGCCTTGTATCGTAAAATATGATATTTTTTTAATAGAAGAGGCCACCATTTTTGGTTTTCAACCATCTTCTGCCCTGGTTGTAAATGTAAATAATTTTTACAACAATTTTTTTTTTGTGATCTAGAATTTTGGTGTAGATGCCAATATTTTTTGGTGCACCAATGCCTCATCCTCTTTTGGTGCTATGTCTGATGTGTATATTTTTTTGGTACTTTATAAAGTTTTGGTGGTAGAATTTTTTGATACATATTTCATAATATTTTTGGTGCACTAATGATTTGACTACTTCGAAACTCTAGTTGATGTGGTTGTTAGCTTTTGATGCTCTACAATTCTAACATTGTGGTATTGGAATGCTTTTGACACTCAATATGTAGCCATATAATGCATGTTTGTTTAGAAGAGCCAAAATACCTTATGAATATTAAATATCCCCTATTTTCTTCCTTATACCATTAAGTCCGCATTATGTACACTAGAAAAACAAAACATGCATATATGTGGTTATACATGATATTAAACTTGTTAGAGAATATTACATTATTTGGTAGAAATATAAATGTACTATGGTAAATGTAAATATTAGAATAGGTTTGAGTCTATATTTTAGGAGTGTGATTTATATTCCCATTTATGTATGTGTCTATATGTAGGATGTGCACAAGTGGTATGTAATAATGTGTGCAAGTGTGTAGAGTGAGAAAGCATGCAAGTGTCATAGAGGAAAGTGCCCAAGTAAATAGAAAGTAAAGAGTCATGTATACAAGTGGCAATATGTAAATATAAAGGGCATGATAGATTTACCTTATGTATGGAATAGGAAAGGATGCATCTCTTGGATATGTGAGAAGTGCAATAGTTAGGTAGTCAAGAGTCATCTTTCTAAGGTTATATTATAGATAGAAAGCTCCATGAAATGTATCTAGGGAATATAGAATATTGTAATGAATATAGTCCATTGTAAAGAAGACTTACTAGATAATATTAAAGCTTGTATGCAATATCTTAAGCAATTATATTGTAAATTATCTTATGCATATTATTATTTACATTGGCCATTTTATTCCATATTATTGTTATTTTCATGAATATTATGTTTATTGATTTTTGCAATTTAACATATTTATTACTCTTATATTTGAGTCTACTTAATATCCTAAATATTGGAACCTATGATAATCTGGCTAAAAAGACAATAGTGGTATCAAAGCTACTTTGAGTAGTCTCTATTTCTAGCATGAGGAAAAACTTGTTGTGCATATTTGAAGAAAAATTCTAGGATAAAAGCTAGCATCAAAGAAGATAACTTTGGTGTGAATATGAAAATCGAGAAAATAATAAAATTAATGGAGCCATGTGAAGGAAATGTAGGCAAAAATTTGGGTATTCTATTACCCAGATATTATTGATATTTGTAGGCAAAAAATATTTTGTACCCATTGAAGCCATTAAGATATTTTGGACCAAGAGAATAGCATTTGCAAAGACTGGTTAGACTCCTACATAGTCATGAAATAAATTATAGGACAAAATCAATTGTATGAAATAGGTTGGTTACCTATGAGAGACAAGGGTTAACATCAAGAAAAGAGTGTTGGTGAATCTAGGCACCCATAATATTGTGAGCAAAATCTAAAGGCTAAATATTTAAGGTAGAAAGATACCATAAGAAGCAGTCTAAGTTACCTAAGAGGTGACAACCAATAAAAAGAATCCATAAGTACTATAGTCAAATTGAAGGAGGAAAGAAGGCAGAATAACTACCTACATTAAAGTCCTCTTGAAAGACAAATAGGATCCTAAAGCACAATAATTTTTTTCCAATTATCTATTGATATTAGAATTACCTGAGAGTCGATATATAAAGTATTGATGAGTAAAGTAGCATCTACAAAAGCACTTGAGAACCTAAAGAAATGTCTCATAGTAGCACCTAAGAGATAGGACTTTAAAAGATAATAATCAAGTGAAACACCTAAGGAGCAGTACCTAATAGTGAAATAATATCTTTTGCCATGATTTTAATGTGAATATTGCATGCACCAAGGTACTAAAATTATCTTTTCATATTTCAAATTTAGGAGTGCAAACACTTTTGACTTTAGTAATTTGAAAATTGATTTTTACTAAAGTTAAATATTTGGCATATTAATTGGGAGTATTGAGAAAAAGAATTTGGTGTGTTATAAGGGGAATATAAATTTGATTTTGGAAATAGAAAATAGAAAATAAAAATTTGATATTTGATATTTGCAAATTGATTTTGCAAATTGATTTCAAAAAATTGATTTTTGAAAATTGATTGATTAATTAAACTTTGGAGAGAAGGATTTCTACTCCAATGTAAATTTGAAAAATATTTATAGATTAATTTTTTTTTTGCAAACTATTTTTTTTATTTAAAATTTGGGAGCCATAAGGTCTTCTACTTCAAAGAAATTAAATTGATTATTGAATTTGCAAATTTTAGATTGAAGAATTTGTTTGAGATATTTGATTATTTTTAAATAAATTTTAGAGAAATAAGGTTTTATATTCCAAAGGAATATTTTTTAAACTATGGATAGAATGAGTGTTCAAGTTGAGAACAACACATCATCAAAAAATATGCAACTTATTTATGAGGAAAATAAAGATAGAATGTCTTTAATATTGCATCATTGTTTGCATTGTTTTCTCAAGAATACTAATGATTGTGATTACAAATATTTGATATGGAAACAAAGATTAAAAATAAATTGAAGAAAGGATGTTATGATAGGAGGAAATGTAATCATTGCAATAGAATTGGACATGAAGAAGTGAGATGTTGGAATATTTATCCATGTAAATTCTATAGGAGAAATAATAATTTCTCAACATTTATTTGCATAAGGAAAACAAGTATAATGAAAAATTGGAAAGAATGTTATTGATAAGATTGAAAAAACTTTGTGAAAGACTTATTTTTAAAACAAATCAGCCACATCAGCATCAACAACTAATTAAAGATTAATATTTCGATTTGCATCAGTGTGGGCCATAATACATTGAGGGAAATTATCATACCAGACTTGGAGGTTATCCTGTTCAACTCCTTGATTGGAAAGGAGGTCAACAAGTTTGTTTCCTTCCCGATAAACATACTGAATTAGAACATATCTGATTCTTTCAATTATCTTCAAGCTTTATTGGAAAACGTTGAACATGCTCTAAGCAGGAATATGATATTTTTTTATGCATCAAATGACATTCATAGAATCGCCCTCTATGATAATTCTTTCAAATCAAAGTTGCTTGAAAATGAGGAGACCAAGGTATAATGCACGGGATTCAAAAAAATTATTGGTTTTATTGCCCATGGACTCAGCAAATGTGCATAGGAATTTACCTTGACTATTTCTAAAAAGACCACCTCCTCCAGCCCTACCAGGGTTTCCCTTTGAGGCTCCATCAACGTTGAGCTTGACCCATCCACAAGGTGAGGGAATCCATTTCACCATTGACCTATCATCTTTTGGAGGACCCCGAGGGGTATCAATCTAAAATTTGAATATGGATAATTCCCATTGGTTCTTGGGATTTTGATTAGCATTCTCAATGAAAAATAATAGCTCTTGGAAGAACACTAATATGGCATCTTTCGTAGCAATGCCAAAAATTTTGTTGTTCCTCTCCAACCATACCTACCATAAAAAATGAGGAAAACAATACGACCAAAAAGCATGGATTTTTGGATTTAGAAACAGATTTGGCCACTGATGTCAGGTGTCAACAATTTTTTTTGGGTATACCCAAGACATATTGACTAGCTTGAGAAAGGAAGATAGCATTTCATTAGAGAATGGGTACTCAAGAAAGATATGGGTCACAGATTACCAACTATTTTTATAGAGGATATAGCGATTAGGGAGAATTAGGTCTCTGTGGATTAGATTTTCAATGGTCAAGATTTTGTTTAAAGAATCAAGCCAAAATAAATGGGTAACTTTAGGGATTAGACTTTTCAACCAGACAGTCTTAAATTCAGGCCAGGAGTTGACTTCTCTGGTTTGGGCATAGTAGGAAGACTTAACAGTATAAATCCCATCCTCACAAAGGTACCAGAATGAAGAGTCTAAAGCATTTGGGTTACTAGGAATGATAGTGGTATGCAACAGACCAACAATAATAGAAAAAGTAGAGGATTGGAAATGCTGATGTTGATAGAGAGAAAGGACTTCCATATGGCTCTGTTACAGTTTCTAGAAAATAAATTACATACCTTAGAACCAAATAGGCAATCAATGATTGTCTTGATGTAGGAAAGACTAGCATCGCTGATCAAAGGGTGATTTTTGAGCCATCTATCTTCCTAAAATTTAATAGATGTTCCATTTTCCAGATGTCACCTGAGCCCAAATTTTAGGATGGATCTTGTATTAATCATAGAGTTCCAAAAATGTGATCCAATTGAAAGTGGTTCATCACTTAGAAAGGCACATTGTTGCAGGTATTTATCCTTTATGATATTAATTCAGGTGGCTTGTTCATTGCAGATAATTCTCCAACCTTGCTTAGCAATGAGAGCAAAATTCATCTTACTAGCTTTCTTGAAACCCAACCCTCCCTGATTCTTCTTCAAGTAGATCTTGTCCCAAGTAACCAGGGGAATTCTATTGGTATTTTCACTTTCTAACTAGATAAATATAATTTTTATCTATTCAATATTCTTGTAGATAGAATTTAAATATTTAAGTACAGACAATAAATACACCTGAATGCCTTGCAAACAAGCTTGGATAAGAATTGCTTTCACTGCCTGGCGAAGGATACAACCTTTCCACTCGACTAGATTTTTTTGAATTTTCTCCAAGATGTTGTTTCACACATTTGTAGGAGGTTTACCATGGAAAAGGGGCATACCTAGATAGGTGGAAGGAAGGCTTGATATGTTGTAGCCTAGGATTATGGAAATTGTTTGTTGTTTATCAATGGGATTATTCAAGAAATATAGTTTACTTTTTTGAAAATTAACATTTTATCTAGCAGCAAGCTCGTAGGAGACTAGGATATTTTTGATTGTCCTTACTTCAGGAATTGAATATTTGGTTGCCAGTAATGTATCATCAATAAATTGTTGATGCATGACCAGTTGGGAGATGGAGGAGGACTTTATCCCAGAGATAGTACCATTAGATCATGCAGCATTGAGTGCCCTCCCAAGGTATTTTGTAAGAAATATGAATAAATAAGGGGAAATAGGATCCCCCTACATGATTCCTTGGTTTCTATTGAAATACCTAGCAGCAACACCATTTACAAGGAAAAAAACCAGGCAGATGAAAGACATTCCTAGATTAGGGAAATCCACTTTGGATGAAAGCTGAATTTTACCAGCACAACACATAAAAAACTCCAAGAGACCCTATCAAAAGCCTTAGTGTTATCTAACTTGAGAAAAAGGCTTGGATTTTTGTTTTTTGAGACAAAGTAGAGAAGTTCATGAATAGTTATTATACCATCAATTATAAGCCTTCCTTTGACTGAGATACCTTGACATAAATCAATAATACTAGGGAGAAGTTTCTTCATTCTGTTGGCAACGGTCTTGGTCAAAAAATTGTAGACGATATTGCGCAATCTAATTAACCTATAATCAAAAAATTATTCTGCATTGCTGAGTCTTAGGGACAAGGGTGATAAAGGTGGAGTTGAAGTCTCTTAGGATGTGCTTGGTCGCTTGAGAAAATTGAATGGATTTGGTTACAATAGTACTAATAATGTCCCAAAAATGTTGAAAGAAGCGGGGAGATAAATCGTCAAGCCCAGGTGCTTTATCAGCAATCATGGAAAACACAACATCTTTAATTTTAACTACAAAAAAATTAGCTAGAAGTCTATCATTATTTTCATTAGAGACTAAACAAGGAATATTTTGGAGAAGGGAATCAACAGCTTGAGGGTTACTCGGTTGACCCACTCCAAGAATGTTTTGGAAATGTGCTACGACTTCACATCTCACCTCCTTTTCATTTTTCATGTTGGTGTCATTCGACCTGATCAAATTTTTTATTTTGTTGATGCTCCTATGTCAGAGGGTGAGAGCATGGAAATACTTCATATTGGAATCACCTTGTTTGAGCGAGAGAGATCTCAAATTTTTTTGCCAAAAGGTTTTCTACATGGAAAAAATATTGTGATATTCAGCCAGTAGCTCTATTTCTTGTTCCTTGAGCTGCACATCATGTTCCTCGTATTGGATATGATTTTTGATGATCTGGATCTTATCACCAATAATTATTTTTACCTAAAATAAATTATTGAAGGTTTCCCTATTCTATATTTTTATTTTGTTCTTGGTATACCAATTTTTTTGAGTTAATCTTACAATTGGGTTACCAGGAAAATTTGTACTCCACCATTCAAGTACTTTGTTTCTAAAATCTGGGTGTTGAATCCATATAAATTTGAATAAAAAAGGAGACTTGAAAGAGGCAGTGTTTAGCCCCTCTAAAATCAGAGGGTTGTGGTTAGACCCAATCCAAGGAAGATTTTGGAGAGTTGCATCTCCAAAGGATTTAAGAGCTTCATGAAAAATGAGAAATCTATCCAATCACATTAAAATATGTTGTGCCTCCATTCTCCTATTGGTCCAAGTAAAGTTGCTTCCTTGAAGGTGGATGTACATAAGACCACACACATCAATGAATTCAAAAAAATATTCAAAACTCTGAGGTGAGATAGGAGTACCTCCTTTTTTATCAGTAGGGTATAGTGGTGAGTTGAAATCACCAGCTATCATCCAAGGCTGACTTTGTAATATATTCTGCATCTACCACATAGAAAACCATAGTTCTCATTTACCAAACATAGTATTAGGAGCATACACATTAGATAAAACCCACTAAACATTTGAATCTTTGTAACAAAAAACAAAGTTGGTGATCCTATCATAAGATGATAAAATATGACCTACTTTATAAAGGTTCCATAGGCACATAAGGCCACCAGACGCTCCCCTAGTAGGGCTTATGTTCAATGATTTTTTCCATTTAATATATTGATTTCTCTTATATTTAAGTCTACTCAAGATCCTAGATATTGGAACCTGTGATAATTTGGCCAAAATACCAACAAAAGTAAATAACAATGGAAAAGCAAAATGCATATCTTAATGTGCTAAAATAGCTTATGCATATTTGTTATTGAAAATCAAGAGTCAAAGTCATCTAAAGATAAACTCGTCATGAATGTTTTGACCTACAATTATTCATTTTTTATGAGCACTTGTATAGGAAGAAAAGACATTTTCCATAATTTCCTAAAATTTGGTAATATATGGTGAAATGTTCTTTGTAGGGACTTCTATCTCATGATCTAATTGATAAAATATGTAAATGTTCTATCTACATTGCTATATTATTTGACAATGTTTGTGTTTGTCTTTTTTTCATAATTTTTTCTTAATAAATGTTATAAATTTTCTTGACAAAATGGAAATATGGTGTCTTGTATGGACTTGGTAGGGAAAAATTACTGAATTGTTCCTCAAGATTTTCAAACTCTAAAGACTCAAAATTTGATGATGGTTTTTCTTCACTAGAAATTTCTTCTATGTATGTTTCAACTATGGAAAATTCACTATTTTTTTCAACCTCTTAACATTGATGTTTATTACCTATGGATTTGTTGTGGTTCTAACTAATAAATCATCCTTTTTTATTTGTGAATATATTCATGTATTTTAATTTAACATAAAATAAAACTACTTGTTAAGATCAAAAGAAATTCAAATCCATTAATCCCTAAAATATATAATACCTTAACTCGCTCCTTGATAATATGATACAATTGTGTTAAGTGAGGAGAGTAGCTATGAGATCTCAAGTGAATTAGAGTCCAGGGAAGTAAAATTTAGGGATATCATGCTATGTAGTGACAAGGTGATGCTAGAAATAGGTGGAGGGAAGAATGATAAGGAGAAGGGGAAAGAAAAAGCAACCTACCCCAAAATTCAAAAGGAGGAAGCTAGGGGAAAACTGGATGGGGATAAGACTATGGCTAACCCACAAAAAATAGCATATATTCTAAGCATCTCTTAGGAGTAGTACATGATAATTTTGAAGCAAAAGGAGTGGCTGGAGTGCTAAAAAAATAAGTAGAATCAAATATATTTGCTTTTAAAAGAGCAAATGGATCTAAAGTGGATAATAAAGGAGGAGTCCATAAGGATAAAGGCTATGAATAAACTTAAAGAACTTCCAAAGATAGATGATAATATATTATCTAGTGTATGAACTGCTAGAATGTAGACCACCAGCTTGAGTATATTGTCTAATGTTGTGGGAGTAGTTTATTCTATATAAGATAAGCATAATAATATTTGGATTGCCTTGTAAGTTAAACCTACCCAACGAGTTTTGAGATGCATACTACTCCAGCCCTATGCACCACCAATACTTATTATGAGAATTATATATTCATAATCATGTGATGCAACACATGATGGGAGGGATGCTCAATCTAAACATGGGTGAGGTATAGGTAAGGACCTTTTTATTGACCATGAGGATAGAGGTAAATAAGGATTGATAGTTAGAAATATATTGGAAGTAGGAGAAAATAAAGAAATTATGGGGTAGGTGAAGCATATAAATATGATAGTTAATTCAAAGATACAACACCATGCTAGAGGATATTAAATGATATCAAAAATATCATAATCAATCCAATAGTTTCTATATAAATATTAGTAGTTAATCATTGAGTTAGGATAGGAGGCATTAAGAAAGCCTCAAAATATTTGATGAATTGCATATGTTGCTATAAAGTAGAGAACTGATATCAACACCATTGGGTAGCTATGAGGATGAGGGTGATGTGGCTAGTAGCATACCTCTAAGAATAGATGGCCTAGATAGGCCAAAATTTTATATTTTCTTTGTTGTGTTATCTAGTCCTAGACTATAGAAATTTTTTTGAGAAAGATATGGAAGATGTCCAAGATGATTACCATAGTAACAATATGTTTCTCAAATATTACACTGGTATGGATGAGCTCGAAGGATAAGCCTATGATTTTAGTGATTAGGCAGCTTGCCATTGACCTAGTAGGTAAAAAAAGAAATAGATGTAGAGGGATATCCATTTAATTATTTTAAATAAAATGAATATGTTTGTGTAAATTAAATTGTGTGTGCTACGCATAGTGTGATGTGTGAAAAGTGTTAATTGTTTAATTTATGTAGGTATGTTAATGATTTCCATGTGTATTTAATAATATTGTATTTCTACAAGTAATAAAAAGGTTTGTGTATTGTGTAATTCATGTTTATCCCTTAAATGATGACCTAAGATTCTAATGAATGGACAAGCATTTAAGAAATGAAGGGATAATTTTCAAGTGAGAGGCTTTGAGAAATTGATTATTCATTATGAATAATATGTTCACCCAAAAAGGTGTTTCAAATAGCTCACCCAAATGGGTATTTTAGAAGGCTCACCAAAAGAAGTGTTTCAGAAGGCTCACCCAAATAGGGGTTTTAGAAAGCTCACCCAAATATGTGTTTTAGAAAGCTCACCCAAAAAAGTGTTTTACAAATCTCACCCAAATAGGTGTTTCAAAAAGCTCACCTAAATGGTATTTCAAAAAGCTTATCCAAATGGACATTTTAGAAATCTCACCTACATGTTTATTTCAAAAATCTCACCCAAATAGGTGTTTTAAAAAGCTCACCTAGATGGGTATTTTAGAAAGCTCACCATAGAGGAAAAGTACCATGTCCCTAGTGGGGTTAGCATAAGTCCATGCTTTGACTTATGATTTCAAGGAGCAACCTCATTGGGCCATATCTTGAACATAATTGAGTGGCATAATGTTGATGGATGAATGCACCCTAAAAGCAAAGCATGGTGAATAGAAGGTAAGAAATTTCAAGGGAAAGTGCATAATATATGTTGGTAGATATTTTTAGCAAGCAAGGAAGATATGTGGAATGTGATGTAAATTTATTGTATAATTGAATAAGTAGTGATAAATTACCACTTATTTTGATTTATATACATCATTCCATTACCTCTAAAAACACCTACAACATATATGTATGTTTGTATGGAAGAACAAAGTGTAAGTTAGGATATATTGAAGAGTAAAGTTGTTGGATCATGTATGTGCAAACAAGTCACAAGAAAAAGGAGTAATACATGTAGCAATTAGTGTAGAATAGTTGGCAAGTGAAATTATGAGAATTGATTAAATAATGCAAGAGAGTATTTTATAGTATGAAACTACATTAATAGAAAATATTTGATCCATAGCACAAATGTTGACATCACAATATAGAATTCATATGTACGATAGAGCAAAATCCTAGGCTCAAATACAACTCATAATGCAAATGCATATCCACATTGCATAGAGAAGCCCATAGAACATAATAGGATCTACAACATAGAATGAGGATATATGGTATGGAAAGGTTGATTCTCAATCTATTTTAGAATATAGAAGGATAAGCTAAGGTCTTAGCTTTGTATTTCCTTAAATTGATGTGTGTAATCTAAAAAATCACTTAAACAAAAGAAATAAATTATGCTATGATAGGTGAATGCATCAAAAAATTAGATTACCAAGATTTCAATCTTCCCTCCAGATTCTAAAAGAGTAAAATAATTGAGAGGGATATGGTGTGTCAATGAGGTCTTCTAGCTTGGTGACCTAGTGAAAATGCAAAGTGAGTGAATCTATATGCTAGCTAGGATCATCACTGTAGGAGCATCTTGATGTCATGGTATGAGCAGGAAACCCAAGCAATCATGCAATCAAGCACATGAATTCAAGCAAGTATTATATGTAGGCAAAAATACAATCAAGCACATGAGTAGACATAGCATGCAAAATTAAACATAACACCTTTTGAGATGTATTATATTTATTGGTTCTTTTAGGTTAATTCCATAAAAATTGGATAAGTGATATGCCCTTGATCAAATTTTAGTGGTAATAACAAAGGGACCTAGCCAATTAGGTTCAAAACTTCATTTAAGGTCATCCTTAGCATGAGTATTTTTTTATTCTCCTTGAGAACCAAATTGAAAATCTCAAGAGTGGTGTCATACATTTTTATGGTACACTCTTTGGTGTCTATCATGGTAGACCCATAAATGCTCCAAAGCATTAATTCCATGTTTGTCAATCAAATCAATTTGAGCTAGGCAACCTATGCAATATCCATCACTAATAGGTGAGTCTTGTAGAAGCACTTATAGGGGTAAAACATTGAGCTCAAAAGGAAATATTGCTAGTGTGGTAGCCCTAGTTGGAGTATATATGTTAGTGTGGTAGTACCAAAGAGCAAGATAAATATAAAAATACCAAACTCATCCTTTCTTATTTATGAGCTTCTTTATAATTTTAATCAGGGTCTTGTTGGATGCCTCAATTTAGTCATTGCATTAATGATAATATGGTGTAGTGATGAATTTTATATTTAATGTAAAAAATTATACTTATTTATTCTTAAATGGGTTCCTATTATTATAAATGATAGTGTAAGGGATTCCATATCTGCACAAGATCTTATTGAGGAGGAATTTTAAAATGTGGGTACCAATAATAGAAGATAATGGCATAGCTTCTACCCACTTGTGAAGTATTTTGTAATAGTAATGATGAATTTATGGCCATACTAAGAGGAAGGATTAATTTTTCCAATGATGTTGAGACCCTAGATGGAAAATTCTCAAAAGAAATGATTGATTAAAGGTACTGATAGGGAGAATGGACTAAGCTATCATACTTTTTGCATTTATCACTTTTTTTAACATACTCATGAATCCTTCTCCATAGTAGGCCAAAAATAGCCCATCTAGAGGAGCTTTTAGGAAATGGTGATGTCATTGAAATGAATGCCACACAAGCCATCATGGGCATCTCAAATGGTTTTTCAAGCCTCCTCAAAGGTAAAAATTGAATCAAGATGCCATCAAAGGAGCATCAATAGAGAATATCTCCGATGATAACATGTTGATAAGCTAATTGTTAAAATTTCCTACACTCATTATTATTAAATCCCTCAGGTATGAATCCATTCTTAAGAAAAGCAAATACATAGTGTACCAAGGATCTGAAGAAGAAGAGGTATTATTGGAAAGAATTTCAAGAGGTGTTAAATTGGGTGAAGTTGTTTTCGGATCCTGAATTTGCTCCCAAGTTTATCACATAATAATGGTAGATTTTTCATCCTTTAGCTCTAAAGATATTAAAGATGCATTTGTTGCCAAGGTATCCACATGGTGATTATTGGAATGGGGGATAGCCTCAATGGTGATCTAATCAAAATAATACAAGATATTTCCAATGATAACCTTATATAATTTTAATTTATTGTCCTTAGTATACTATACACTATTAATATGATTGATAACTAGTTGTGTATCACCAAAGATAGATAACATTTTGATATTTAAAGTGAGTGTGGTTCAAATTCTTGAGATAAGAGCATATTTAGTGGTATTGGTAATGTAGGAAAATTAAATCTTGAGGGATAGGGGAATGATTTGCTATCATAGAGTATTGAGGACGATGCCCACCCTTGCACCTCTAATGCAATGAAAACCATCAAAGAATAGATTTCAAGTATCCAAATTGTAAGCCTCTACAAAGAAGACAAACTTGTGTAGGATTTCTATTAGTTTTTGAAGCTATGAACTTAAAGGAAATCTAGCCACAAGTAATGAAATAAGCTTCCAATATTATAACTAAGTTAATGGAAGTCTAATGAGCAAGTAAATAACATAAGAAACTTTAGAAATGACTCATGAAATAGCTATTATAGTAAACTCATGAAAATTTGAACTTGATACAATATATGGAGCTCTCACTAGTGCATGCCATGGATCATGCATGCTTCACTATTACAATGCTTGGTCACATATAGATATACTAGTATGTGACTTTTCAATATCCTACTCTAAATACTGCATGATAGACACTTGTATACATGCACAACTAAGGACACTTGTGACTCATATTCTAAAGACTCATGCACATGTGGACTACATGTACATTTACATTATTGCACATTCTAACACTTGTGCATTTATTGCTTCTTCCCCAAGTAACTACTTAGCCTAAGATAAACTCCTATTCTAATGACATAACCAAGGTAAACCAAGTGATGTAATATATATTTTCTAACACCCCCTTGTATTACATTATTTGGTTTACCTTTCTCTTGATCTGCATAGATGCTCTCTAAAGATCTAAAATTTATTTATGTCGAATGCCTTTGTGAATATATCTACCAATTGTTCCTCTGTAGGTACATATTTCAACTTGATATGATTATTTTGAAAATTATCTTGAATAAAATGAAATTGTGCTTCAATATGTTTGGTCCTTTCATGTACAATTGGATTTTTTATTAGGTTGAGAACCCCTTGATTGTCGCAATGTATTAGAGTTGGTGCTCGGTTGATTCCCATGTCAGATAATATGTACTGTAACCACAATGCTTCACATGTTGCATCTCTAGCTGCATGATATTCTACTTTAGTAGATGATTGAGCAATTGTATGTTGTTTCTTATTGTTCCAAGATATATGACATGATCCAAGATAGAATATTATCGAAAAGTAGATTTTCTATCATATATGGAACCAACATAATCAGAATATGAATAACCTTGTAGACAAAAATATTTTACATTCTTCAAATATGTTAGTCCATAATCTGTAGTTTTCTTAACATATTGTAATATTCTTTTTGTAGCCTTCCAATGACTTTCCCTTGGTTCTTACATGAATCTTGCAAGATAGTTTACTACAAAGACTATGTCAGGTCGAGTATTGGTTAAATATAGAAGACTTCCAATCAATTGTCTATATAGAGTAGCTAAAACTAAATATGTTCCATAATTTCTAGATAATTGAATACCTTGTTCCATGGGTGTATCCTTTGGTTTACATTCCTTAATTATATTCTTCTCCAGTAGGGATTTTGCATATTTTGTTTGAGTTATAGTAATGTTGTATTATTTTTGATGAATCTCTAGACCTAGACAGTAGTTCATCAATCCTAAATCTGTCATCTCAAATATCTAGATCCTTTTTAATCTTACTAATTAGATTCTCTGAGCTACCAATAATTACAATATCATCAACATATACTATAAGAATTAATATGTCACTTCCAATTTTCTTTGTATATAGACTGGGATCTGAAGTACTTCTTTTGAAGTTATGTTGTAATAGGTGATTATTAATTTTTATATTCCATGCTCTAGGGGCTTGTTTTAGGCCATACAAGGATTTGTTCAATTTGTAAACTTTGTGTTCTTGTCCTTTAACAACAAATCCTTCTGGTTGTGACATGTAAACTTCCTATTCTAGATATCCATTAAGAAATGTACTTTTTACATCCATTTGATGTAGTTTCCATCCCTAATGAGCTTCTAATGCACATACTATCCTGATAGTAGTCATTTTGGCTATTGGTGAAAATGTCTCTTTGTAGTCAATTCCTTTTGTCTGAGTATACCCTTTTGCTACTAATCTAGCTTTGTACTTGTCAAGTGTCCCATCTACTTTATATTTGGTTTTGTATATCCATTTGCAACCTACAACATTCTTGCATTGTGGTAATTGTACTAAATTCCATGTGTTGTTATTTTGTAGATCTAAATATTCTAATTCCATTGTTGCATTCTAGAGAGATTGAATTAGAGCTTGAGTAATTGTTTTTGGTTCTTCAAATGTGCTTAGCAAACCTCTATTAATTCTGGATTGAATTTGAGTTTGAGATCATGTGGTTGTGAGATTTAGCATTTGTTCTAAGTTAGCTGCTCTTATTGTATCTCTATACCATATGGGATCTTTCTTTTGAGCAATGGTGGTTGGTTCTATTTGTTCACTTTCTTAATTATTGCACTCTAATTATGTACCTATATTTTATGATTCTTCTTGAAAGGGTAGTGTGATTTTTGTGTCCTTACTTTGTTCTATATCATTGACTTTAAGTTGTTCATCAAAAATCACATCTCTGCTTATATGAACCTTCTTTGTGCTTGGATTAATTATTATGTATCCTATGGATTCATCATCATACCCAATAAATATTCCAACCATGGTTTTGTCATCTAGCTTTGTCCTTTTTTGTTTTGGGATATGCACATAGGCTTTGCATCCAAAAATATTTAAATTTCCAATGTTTGGTTTTCATCTTGACCATGCTTCTTCTGGTGTAATATGTTTGAGTATTCTAGTAGGTAGTCTATTTTGTATATATATTGTTATTTTTCCTACTTCTACCCAATATTTGTGATCAATTTTTTCTTTTTTAGCATGCATCTTATCATTTTAATTATATATTTATTCCTTATTTTTACAATTCCATTTTGTTGAGTTGAGCATGTTGTTGTGAGTTACCTTTTGATTCCATTTTCTTCTAGAAATATATTGAATTCTTTTGTACAAATTTTCCTCCTCTATCTGAACAAAGGTTTTTGATAGTCCTTCCTAATTATTTTTCTACTTGGAGTTTAAACTATTTAAAGTGACTGAATGCCTCTGATTTGTATTTCATGAAGTATACCCACATTTTCCTAGTGTGATCATCAATGAATAATTGAAAATAATTGTGTCCTCCAATACTATCAACATTCATTGGACCACATAGATCTGTATAAATTAATTCTAGTGGTTGTTGAGTTCTTTTTTGACAAAGTTCAAAGGGTTTTCTATGTTGTTTTCTTGCTATGCATTATGGAAAAATAGTAGACTCCAAGGATAGGTTTGGCATTCCATCTACCATTTTATATTTGCTCATTTCATTTATGGATGATATACCAGTATGACCCAACCGTTTGTGCCATATATCTAAAATTTGGACTAAAAAATATGAGTGTGCAGTAGTAATATCTAGAACAAATAGACCACTTTTATAGGAGCCTGATGCTATTTTTTTTCCTTTTTTAAGAATGTGACACTAATTTCTACCATTGAAAAATGGTAACTCTACAATCATATTTTGATCCATGAGTTGAGAAACTGAAATAAGATTAGTCGTCAATCCTGGAACATATAAAGCATTTTTTATTATTCCTTTTCCATCAAGAATATTTCCAATCCCCTTCACTTCATAAGTCTTACTATCTATTATAGTAATTGGTTTCTCATTTATCTTTTGTAGAGAATTAAACAAATGTATGTTTCTAGTCATATGTTTGCTTGCCCCTGAATCTATATACCAATGGTCCATGGATTATGACACCTTAGTGTATTAAGTATGTGGTCAAACTTGATAAAATCCTATTACCATCAAGTTTTGTAGAATCCCTTATATCTCCCAAGTGTTTGCAATTATGGTCTTGATTAAGTGCTTGTTTTAAATTTCCTTTTTGAGTTGATTCTCTAATGTTTTGTTCAACTCCTATTGATATTTGCACTTTTAATTTGATGAAGTTCTCTACTTTTCAAGACTCTATAGTTGGATTCCTTTTGTCCCTTTAGTTTGTATGAGATACAAGTATGAAAATAAATTCCAACTTCTAACCAATTAATGAATTTGCTTCCTTTATCCTTGAATTGATTCAATTTTCTAAATTCTAATTTTCTAGGGTTTGATGTAGTATTCCTTATATCTCCCTAATTTTAAATATTAATTGAATGAGTTCTAAATTTCACAAACTTTATTTTGATTTTGAATTCCTTATGGCTCCCAAATGCTTAGAAATTTAGAAATTAGGAAAATTGCAAAATAAAAAATTCCTAATTTGATGTAGGAAATATTGTGTCTTTAAATCTTAAAGTATTTGTAAATATTAAAATTCTCTTGTAAAACTAAATAATTTAACTTTAAATTAACCTTTCAATTAACTTCAAGGCTATCCAATAAACAATATTACTTATAAAATTTATTTCTTGTATAATTCAATTAAACCTTATCAATCCTTAATCATAGCCATATTAAATATTAAAAATGAAATTCAAATTATACCTCTCTCCTGATGTGATTTGATAAATGGTTTAGAGTGGCTTTCATGTGTTCATGAATGAGATGATGTCTCTCCTCACTCTGCCAGTAATAGCTCCTTTGGTAATGGCTAGCTATGTGTGGATAAAACTTGTAATTTCTTCAAACTATGTGCCATGTGTGTATCTCAGGATAGACATTAGTATGTCCTCATATATTACACAACTATATTTTTCTAAAGTGGAAAGTATTCCTCTCGGTCCTCACTGCATAGTTCTAACAAGGTAATAACTTGCACAACCACTATCTTGAATCTAAATAGGCTCTCCAGTGACTATGTCTATCCTAACACGTATCTCCTCTATGATTTTGTGTGCTTCCTTCGTCAACTTTCAACAGGCCTTGGTAATGGTTATCTTAGATATCTCCAATTAAGCTACAATGAAAAATATTATTGCTTAGCATATCCTCTTTGCAAGGCATGTCAACGTTTATTGTAATGATCAAGCTTGTAATAGCTTTCTCAGAGTAAAACACTCTTGTTTGCAAGGATAGATGTTAGTGCATCTTTTGTATAATGTTTATTGTAATGGCTCTCACAAAGCTTGTCCTCCTTCATTTTTCTTCTAGTAAAAGCAATCTGGAAACCACTGGTCTTCTGCGCTCTCCAAATTCATGTTCCTTGATTCATATCTTAAGTAAAACAACTTTCAAATTAGAAATACAATGGCTTTTTGTTTTTTATAATAGTTGGTGCTTGCTCTTTCAATAGTGGTGGTTCATCTAACACAATGAACCTTTGTGAAGTAAATATCTTGAGTTGATTTGTATCATATAAAATGAAACTAGAACATAGTTGCAGGTCTATCATCAAAACAAAAAACTCCTCTGTATACCTTGCCTTGTCACGATGGGATATTCAAACAACAATTTTCTCTATGCCTTCAATTTGAGGCACATTTCCTAGGGTGAACTCGAACGACACCCTTATATGAATAAAAAAGAGCAAAGAGAGATGCTTCCTCTTGGGAAGTCCCAATTTTGCACTTTCCTAAATTTTCTTCCTTGTCTTCAACACTTCAAATGGGCATGTCATCATATGGAAACAATTGCCCCAAAATATTCTTATCAAGAGCTTCTTATGCTTGCACTCTCCTATCATGAACCTTCTTCAACTCTACAATGAGGCTTTCTATAGCCTTCTACTCTTCCAAATACCTATAATAGATATTTCATCTCTCCTATCAACAATCCCTTGTGGCTCTGCTACCACTATTAGTTTTTGAAGCTATGAACTTAAAGTAAATCTAGCCATAAGTAATGAAATAATATTCCAATATTATAACTAAGTTAATGGAAGTCTAATGAGTAATTAAATAACATAATAAACTTCAAAAATGACTCATGAAATAGCTATTATAGTAAACTCACAAAAAATTGAACTTGATACAATATATGGAGCTCTCACTAGTGCATGCCATGGATCATGCATGCTTCACTATTACAATACTTGGTCACATATAGATATACTTGTATGTGACTTTTCAATATCCTACTCTAAATACTGCATGATAAACACTTGTATACATGCACAACTAACTAAGGACACTTGTGACTCCTATTCTAAAGACTCATGCACATGTGGACTACATGTACATTTACATTATTGCACATTCTAACACTTGTGCATTTATTGCTTCTTCCCCAAGTAACTACTTAACCTATGATAAAATCCTATTCTAATGACAAAACCAAGGTAAACCAAGTGATGTACTATATATTTTCTAACAAATTCAATAACCAAAAGGTGATTGTCCTCTAAAGGGGAGGTAAATAATAAATCAAGAACCACTTTTTTTTTAATATATTTATGGTTAAAAAAATTAATATTGAATCATTAAGGTCCAATACCCATTTAGCAGTGTGTCTAGATAGATGTGGTTTGTACATAAGGCACCATAAAGGATCAACCTTGACAATGACATAAATTTTATGGCTAAGCATGTAATACAACAATTTATGGGTAGCAAAGACAACAACTAAGAAAATCTTCTTCTCTAGATAGGTATAATGGGTTTCATAGCTAACCAGGGTCTAGAGAATGTAATAAATGATGCATTCACATAATTGATCATCAAACTAGACCAACATAGCATCTAGTACATGAGTGGATGTTGATGTATATAATAAGAATGGATTAATGGGTTTAGGTGGGATTAAAATAGGTGGTGACAATAGGTATGTATTCAAGGTCTTAAAGGCCACTTAGCATTTTCTATCCTATTTAATTCAATGTTTTTACAAAAAATCTTAGAGAAAGGTTGACATTAATTTTCTAGTTAGGAAATAAATCTTCTAAAAGCTTACACCTTTCCTTGAAAGCTATGTAACTCAATAAAGTTATTAGGGAAGGTATGTCAATTATGGATCTAATTTTATTAGGTTCAACCTCAATGCCACTATGGAAGACAACAAATCCTAATAATTTGTTATAAGTGACACCAAAGACACATTGTCGTGGCTTTAAATGAACCTTATATTATCTTAGCCATTCAAATGTTTGACAAATATCATGAGAATTATCCTTCCTATTATTCGAGAACCCAAGAAGGTCATCAACATAGTCTTTAACAATATCATGCATCATGTCAAGTCATCACCCATTGATATCTGGCATTGGTATTATTAAGTCCAAAAGGCATAAACTACCAACAAAACGTTCCCCAGGGGGTTGTAAAATAGTTTTAAACTTGGTCCTCAAGGGAAATCCAAATATAGTTATACCCAAAGAACACATCCATAAGTAAAATCATACCATGACTGACAATGAAGTTGACTAACATATCGATGTTAGAAAAAGGAAGTCATATTTAGGAAAAGCTTTATTAATATCATGAAAGTTGATGCATACCCATATAGCACCTTCTTAATGATATGCATGATCTAGTTGAAATAATCTATTGTCTTAATAAATTTGATATATAAAAGCTTCTAGAGCTTATCTTTAAAAAGGAGAACAACCTTAGGGTGTTTTTATATAGTTTTTATTTAACAACTTTACCTTCAAGACAAACAACGAAGTGATGGAAAATAAGAAATGGGTCTAATCCTAGCACATCAACATAGGTCCAAGAAAGCATATCATGAAATTATTTGATAGTAATTTTGTACTCTTAGACTTTTGTTTGTGTCAAAGTAGCACTAAGCTTGAGGAATTTGGGTTCGATATTAGTGCCTATATTAATATCCATAGTGTCCTAAATAAGAAGTTAGGACTCATCTTCAAACTGAGGGGGGCTAGTAAGACCCCTAAATCTTCAAGACTTGCTTGACTAAGAGGATATGGTTTAAGAACATCCAAGATGATGAAGCTATGTATTGGGATATGGATTTGTCTACATGTGTAGTTTAATTAGAACTAGAAGGAATGGATTTTGTATTGAAAGGATGTGCATTGATGGCTATCTTGACCAGCTTGAGGGAAACCAAAATAACAATATTTATGCTGGAAAAACATGAAAAATAACTAGAATTGATTTGAATATGAGTCCAAAGATATTTCTTATCCTCCTAACCCCAACATGAACCATGAATGGAAGAGCTATCATCATGAACATTTGTGAAGAGGATTCACTATCATCATAAAAACTAGATGATGATAAGAAAGATAGAGGTTTGACCTTATTGGGAATATATCTAATTCCATAATGACCAAGCCAAGCATCAAATTCCAAGGGCTTTTTTATACCCTTTTCATATCCATTTAGGCCCTTTCCAAGGTACCCCATGTTGAAAATAATATTTTTAAGGACTACATAAGTGGGAGATAGATAACAGATTGTAGACATGGAAAATTGACCCACCTAAATGAGTCATTTTTCCTAGAACCCTTGAGAAGTCCCTCAAAATTGTCAAGTGAAAGTTTGGACTCGTCTCCCCCTCCTCCTTTGTTTTTTTTCGTATATTTTTTGAATTCACAATTTCTCAATACAAGGTGCAAATTCAGCAAATTAGGATATTCTCTTAGAAAACCCAATTTTTTTGGCCCGACCTCTAGGACATTGGCCCTCCCCTAGGTTTGCCCTTTTTTTTTCTCACCCTTTTTTCCCTCCAAACCTCTTATAAATAGAGGGTTTGGATCCTCCTTTCTCCTAGAAATTTCTTTAGCAAGCAAGCTTTTGGACATTCTTGAAGAATTCTCTTAGCAAGATCAAGTGTTATTTTGTTGCTTTTGTTGGGTAAGTGTTGGAGCCTTAAGGAAGAGTATACCATATATGGAGGTCTTCATCCTTCAGTTGCTCTTTCACTACCACCAGGTTCTTTCTTGTATTTTTAGTCTACTTATATTGATAATTATTCGTTTTGCATTCTATTCTACATTTATAGATTAGTTTGGCACTTTTATTGTGATTTTGCATCTCATACGTACATGGCATGAATTAAATAGAGCTAAATTTATGGTTGCTCCTTATGGGTCATGATTTTGAATCCTTTAGATTTTGGGGTAAAGTTTCACTCCCAAAACCCTAATATGTATTTGCATGCTTCATTTAGATCGTCATATCATTGTTTGAACTCTATTTTTTGTATTGCTTCATTTTATTGCATCTTGTCTTTTCCACTTCTAAAAAGTTCAACAAACACTTTTGTTTTCAAATGGTCAGCTAAAAGGACCAAGGGGCTTGACTGCTACACCTCCAAGCTCAGTCACATAGTGGCCTAAGTAGGCTCCCAAACACTAATTAATTTTTCTAGGATTTATAAAGCAGTTTTATAGGATTTGAAGCTATTGGATATATCTAGATGCAAGTTAAAATCTAAGGTCAACTATTGGATCAAGTAAGTACCCTAAGTAAATAGGTTATTTTTTTTTTTTTTAATCCATTTCTATTCCAAATATAGATCATAAATAAAAGGAAAAACATTTGATTCTATTTCTAGGCATTTGAAGGAGAAAAAGGCATATAGTTTGCATCTTAGGTTTAATTTGATTATGCATTATCTTGAGCCCTTGCTAAAAGAAAAAAACTTACTTTATTGAATTTTAGGGTTTTATTCCTCATTGAAAATCAAGAATCATCCTAGGGTTAGGGTTATCTTCTTGTCTTTTTGCATCATTATTTGCATTGCATTATTATTTCATTTGTCATAGCTTAGATATTAGAAAAGCCAAACATAGGTGCTTGCTCAATATATACATCAAACATTTCCACCTTGGACGTGGAGCAAGTCCTTAAATTATTCGTAGTTAACCCTTAGATCCCCCAAGCCCCTGAGTGTACAGAATATAACACACTCATGTGGTCACCTCTGCTCTCAATAGATCTAGTCAAGAATCATACATGATAGGGCAATATTTCCCCTCTACATATTTTGTGAACTCAACTTGAAGGCACATATTTGATGGAAAAAATAGGAAGCCTCTTCCTTTTGTTTTTCTTTTGAAAACATTAGAAAGACCATTAAATTTGTTTTCTTAGAATAAAAAAATAATAAAAACATCTTAAGAATTCTTTTGTGTTTTTCACTAGTTTTTAGGTCCTCTATTTCTCTATCCTTTCTCTTTCTCCTATAGCTCCCATCCTTAGGATAAAATGAAGGCTTTTAGAATCTAGTGAGATTTATCAAGAAGATGACCAGATTGATAAGGATAATCCTAATTCATAAGAGGAAAAAATGAAGAAGCTGATAATGTCCTTGATCCTATTAAGGGGTCTAATAGACACCTCACCTTTAAGTCATTTGATCATATTTGGAATTTCTTCAAGTATCATAGGGATGCCTTGAATAAAGTTATAGATGAAGAAGTGCAACTCGAAGAGACTGGGATATCTCATCATCAAACCATTCCTCTTTAAAACATTTACAACAATCCTTTGTTTGAATCTTCATATTATGCTAATCATTTCCATAAAATGACATATGCTACTACTATAACCACCAATGTTGGATGAATTCCACAAGATCCTCTAACTAGTAGTGCATCCCAAAATTATGCTCAATTTCCTCTTCATTTTTCTAATCTCAACATTCATTCTTTTGTTCCACCAAATTTTAGTTATCTTCCACAACAAGATACCACATATCATAACCCATACCATAATAGTGTTAATACCTCCAACATCAACCAAGTTCCATTTCAACAACCTACCTATTACCCTCCCTTAAGGAATCTAGGGGTATTGTACATCAACAGTCATGATATGCAAAGCTTGAAAAGTTTGTGAAACAATTGGTTTCAAGAGTAGATATGAGTCAACCTCCAATGTTCACCTACAACTATAAGGAAATATGCAAATCAGCCCTTACACCCTGTCATCACCTTTAGTCCTTACCCTAAGCATTTTCCAATGTCGGGTTTACCTATTTATAAGGGAACAAAGTACCCAATTGAAAATTTAAGGATTTTTAGGATAACATGCCATGATATTATATATGATGACATGTTGTTACTAAAGACATTCCCTAAGATCCTTGGTGGTATGGCATTGGAATGGTATTATCAACTGCCTAATCATTATTTGAGTAATTTTTAGGAGATAGTAGAGTTGCTTTTCCAACAATTTGGAGCTTATATTGAAAAGGGTGTGACCATGAAAGATGTTTATCTATTGAAACAGGGTAAAGATGAAAGTTTATCTAAATTATTTTCTCGTTGGAGAAGTTAGTCAGATGATTAAGATATACCTTACCTCCTCAAGACATGTTAGAAATTTTTATTGAAAATTTACAAGAGTAGATATCATATGCATTGGAAACATCAACTATTAACTCTTTCGAATAAGCAATATATTTTTAAAGAATGGTAGAGAAAGCCCTTATTTGAAGAGGTCAAATTAAACCAAATAAAGAAGACGATAGGACCATGAAATCCTAGTATAAGAACAAGCATGTAGTTGGTGATGGGATAATGGATAGTAGACTTGTCAACAATGATGCTAATACCTTGCAAAATATGGTACTTAACAAACCTTAAAATTACCCACCAAGAAACTTCACGAGACTCAACCAACCTATTTTGATGATGCTAAAGTAACTCTTGGAAGTTAATATGATTGAGTTATCTCCTATATGGCAACCCAATACTATGGTTGATTGGTATAATCTTGGTCAGCATTGTAGGTATCATAGATTAGAGGGGCACATGATACATTCATGTAAGAGGTTGAAATATATGGTTCAATATTTAATCAATGTAGGTCATATTGTTATAGAGGATTCTCAATATACTCCTAATCATAGCTCTCCAAAAAAAAATCAACCTCCTACTCAATAAGCACCCAAAACAAATTAATACAGGGATATTCCAAAATCCCCTACCTAATCATAGGTAACAAGAAACTAATCAAGTGTCATATCATAATGTGCCACCTCCCTATAAAAATATGGTTGGTATGATATCAAAAACTACAAGGCAATAAGCTCAAGCTCAACAAACTCAACAATATTGGTAGGATATGAGTTCTACATCCAACCAACCTTCTAAACCACCCTTAGTTTTGAAGAGTACCCAAAAAAGGACCATAAGAGTAGAAACCCACCCTTAGTTTTGAAGCCACAACCAAAATTCTCATTTGACATTCAAGAATAGTTAGCTAGTACCCTAGCCAAGATTTCTCTGTTAGAGATTTTGTAAACTTTTCCTATTCATAGGGAAGACTTGTTGAAGATTCTAAATCAACAATTTATTCCTCAAGACATTTCCCCTAGCGCTATAACTGATGTTGTAGGTTCCCTTAGAATACATCATATGATATTTTTGGATGATGATATTCCTTACTCAAATTTTTAGGGGGATTCTTCCCTCTACATCACAACATATATTGGGGAAACATTTATCAAGAAAATTTTGATAGATAATGGTTCCTCCCTTAACCTATGCACCTTTCAATTTTTCTAAAATTTTGGATTAAAAGAGGAAGATTAAATTTGATGTCATCATCAAAGCTTTCAAAAATGAATCCCAAGAGGCCCCCTTAGGGTTGAACTTAAGATCTTAGATACCTTATTTTATGTGGTACCTCGTACCACATATTTTAATCTCCTTCTTGGATACCCTTGGATTCATGCAATGAGGGTTGTCCCTTCTACTTTTCATCAGTGTTTGAAGTTAAAATTTAAATATCAACTTATCACCATTTAGGGCAACCCTTATCCATTCCAATATTTTTAAATGGTTGAGCAAGATCAATCTAGTTTCAATTTATGTCCAGTTACCTCATATTACATCACCCAATAACTGGAAAATTTAAAAATAAGCAAGGAACCACTAATCAATGTTTCATCACAAGATCATGTTAATCCTTTCCTTCAAGAACCTCTTCTAGATTTAGACAAGCTACCACCTTCACCTTGAACTATGGGTTTGCCTCATAAGAAGGGTGAAGTAGTACACATTGGCATGTGTACCTTTATCTATATGGGTATATCCCTCAAAGAAAAGATCCATGGTAGAAACTCTCTTCCTGTAGAGTGGTCTTTTACCCATTGTTATCTATCTAATGATTACCCACTTCCTAAGTAGATCCTATCTAGTATGGTATATGTAGGTAAAGGTTTGGGACCATAAGAGAAAGATATTTGAGAGCCTTTGGAATTTTAGATTTGGCCTAGGAGATGTGGCATAGGTTGCATACGCAATAAAAACCAACCTTTTTCATTTGATGATGTTAATCACCTCATTAATTATGCTGAATATTTGGATCATCAAGGCTTAGAGTGAGTGATGATGATGAGGGACCACCTTATCCCACTGACATTCTATTTTTCAATGTGATAAATTTGGTGCACCACAATTTAGTTACAACCCCAAAAGAGTATATTGAAGGGGATATTATTTGTGACATGGATCATGATGATATCCTTCAAAATAGTTTCTTCTTTGATGGGTCAATCCCTTATATCACATATGTCAATTATTCTAGTTCTTAAGTGTATTCCATACCTATGTCTCATGAGGACCTTGAGCAACTAGGAGTAATCCTTGCCCCACCTTATTATGAGGATGAGTCTCATATTATCATTGAGGAGATTGTAGATGTTAATATAGGTTATAAGGAGGGCTTTAGAATCCTTAAGTTAGACAAAGCCTTGTTCATGGATGAGCAGGAGAAATTGACCAATTTGTTGAAGGAATTTCATGATATTTTTTCTTGGTCATATGTCGACAAGCCAGGGATTGATCCCTCCCTTTTTATGCATAATTTTGTAGTTGAACCTAGTGCTAAACCGGTTAAGCAGAAAATTAGGAAGATGCATCCTAAGGTAAACCTTTTGGTAAAGGAAGAGATCAAAAAACTCCTTGATGTTAGTTTTAACAAATCTATCAACTATTATGATTGGATCTCCAATATCGTTCTTGTAGCTAAGAAGGTAAGAAAAATCATAATATGTACCTATTTTAGGGATATTAACTTAGCATATCCCAAGGATGATTTTCCTCTCCCTAACATAGATATGATCATAGATTTCACTACCAAATGTGGAATGCTTTCACTCATGGATGGTTTTTTAGGATATAATTAGATAATGGTTGATATAATTAGATAATGGTTGTCCCTAAGGATTAAGCCAAGAAATAGTTCATTACTCCATGGGATACCTTTTATTATAAAGCCATGTCTTTTGGTTTGAATAATTTTGGTGCCACATATCAAAGGGATATGAATTAAATTTTTCATGACATGATGCATAATATTGTTGAAGACTAATTGATGATCTTCTTGGTCATTCCATACATCGAGAGAATCATGTTCAATATTTAAGAATTTTTTTTGAAAGGTTTCGTTAGTAAAAATTTTATCTTAAGCCCTTCAAGTGTGTGTTTGGAGTCACATCTAGCAAGTTGTTGGGTTTCATCATGTCTAGGTAAGGTATTGAAGTAGACCTCGCTAATATAATGGCTATCATTAATATACCTCCTCCCCATAACCTGATCGAGTTAAGATTCAATATAATCATTGATTCATAGCTCAATTACTTTATAAGTGTTAGCCCTTTATTAAACTCCTTAAGAAAGATATAGTGTTCTAGTTGGATTCCGAGTGTTAGCAAGATTTTAATGAAAGGTATCTCACTTCCCCACATATCTTAGTTTCCCATAGATTGGATAAGCATTTGATGCTTTACATAACAACCACAACTCATGCTTTAGGAGCCATATTGTCTCAACATGATGATCAAAACAAAGAGTGAGTTGTCTACTATATCAGTAGAACCTTGGTTAGCTATGAAACCTGGTACACCCTCTTAAAGAAGCTTTATCTTGCTTTAGTGTTTGCTTCTTAAAAGTTAAGATACTACATTATTAGCCATAAGACATTGATTGTTGCAAAATTTGATCATTTGTGCTATTTAATATCTAATCCCCACCTTTTAGGTTGAGCCACTAAGTGGGTTCTAGCCCTTAGTGAGTTTGAATTAACCTTTATAGGTCAAAAGGCTATCAAATCTTAGGTATTTATTGACTAGATGGCCTCCACTTCCTTAGAGTCATCCCATCCCTTAGTTATTGATTTTACTAATGAGTTCCTTGGTTTAGAAGTTGAAGAGCTAGAGTCTTGGACTTTATTTTTTGATGGAGCTCAATGTTTAAAGGGCATTGGTGCTAGAATCATTCTAGTCACCTCATAGAAATATCTAATCCCCATTTCCTTCAAGATTTTTTTATCTTGCATGAATAATACTACAAAGTAAGAAGCCTTTATCCTTGGTCTTAGAATAGCCTTAGCCTTGAAGGTTAGAGTTATTTCAATTTTTGATGACTCTCAACTTGTAGTTAATCATATCAACAATGTTTATCAAACTCTAGATGATAAGATAAAACCTTACAAAGATATTGTCACCAAGTTTTTATCCACATTTGATCGAGTCACCATAGAGCCTATCCCTAGATCCTTCAACCATCATGTGGATTCCATGGTCGCAACTACATCCTTGTTTCCATTGGAGTTGGAATATCATCAATCATTGATTATTATTAGACAACTCTAGGAACCCACATTGCTTAATTATATTATTGTTCTATTATATTTTTTTACCATTGTAGCTTCCCCATATGAGCCATGGTATAATGACATCTTTAATTTCCTTAAGGATGGTTTTAATCTTGATGTTTTTAGACAATAATTAGCATACGATTTTGTGCAAAGGAGCATGTTGATTTGTGATAATTAGCAATATTTTATATCAGTGTTCTTTTTAAGGCATCCTCTTATGATGTGTTAACTTTGATGAAGCCCACATAGCTCTTAGTAAGACACAAAGACTTATGTGGAGGTCATTTTAGTAGCAATACCATTTCTAAGAAACTCCTTCGAATGGGGCATTATTGGCCTTCCATAGAGAAAGATGCATGTGACCATGTTTGATGTTGTGATAAGTGCCAACACCATGACAACCTTGTTCGTTCTCCTTCTCAAAACCTTCAAGTCATTTCTTCTCCTTTTTCATTTTCCATGTGGGGATTGGAAATCATAGGGAAGATTAATCCAATGATATATTATGGTTATAAATTTATCATCATGATGATGGATTAATTCACTAAATGGGTTGAAGCCATACCCTTGGCTATGGTGATTAGATCTCAGGTCTCTAAGTTCATCTTCAACCAAATCCTCTGTAGGTTGGGGATTCCTTCAATGATTATTTTTGACAATGGCACTCCTTTCAAGAACATGAATATCCATAAGCTTAATTCTAAGTACAAGATTCAACACAATTTGTGAACACCATATTACCCCTAGGGTAATGGTCAAGTTGAAGCATCCAATAAGTCTTTAGTCAAGATCCCCAAGAAGTTTGTTAGTAAGATTGGTCGATACTAGCATATCCAGCTTTATCCTTCCTTGTGGGACTATTGTACTAGTGGGAAAACTCCTATAGCTACTTCTTTGTATATATTGGTCTATGGGACTAAGGTAGTGTTTCAATTTAAGTTAGATATCCCTTCATTGTGCATCTTGCTACAAGATGCCTTGGTCAATGATTAGTATCATTTAAACCAATTGGAGCTACTAGATGAAAAGTACATTCATGCCTTAGAACATTTTCAAGCCTATCAAAATAGGCTTAAGAGATATTATTCCAAGAGATTTCACAATCATTCTTTTGATATCAGGGACATTTTCCTCAAGGAGAACCAAAAGAACACCAATGCTCATTCAGATTTGAAAGCATGTTTTAGCCCAATTGGATAGACCCTTTTTTCATAATGGCTAAGTTTGGCTCAGGAGCCTATCACTTAGCAATGTTAGAGGGTAAAGATATTAAAGAACCAATGAATATAATGTACCTAAAAATATATTATGCATAAGTCTAAATATTCATTCTTCATCTTGCATTTATTTTTCTTGCTTATACTACATGATTATCTATCATATTTTGCATGAATTGTCTAACATTTTGTTCCATTTGCATTTTAACTTGTCATATAGTTGCATTTTTTCTTGTCATATAGTTGCATTGTTACTTGATCATAATTTCATTATTACTTTATAATATAGATTCTTGAGGACTTCATGAAGATGGCAAGTGATGAAACCTAGTTAGGTTCTAGCTCACATGCATTGCACTCATACTAAGGTTCTGATGCCTAGCGAATACCCAACCTAGGACCCATATCCATGCATTTTTCATCATTGCATTTTCTCATTCCTTTTATTATTTCTTCTTCTCATGTATTCCTTAACCTTGAAAGTCTTAATAATTCCTAATTTATCCAAGTCAAGGGATATCGTTATTTATATCTTGTATGTCATTTTCCCTTTGAAAGTTTTAGTCATCTCTTCTTTTTCCTAAAGCTAAAGGATATATGTTCCTTCTTCCAATCTACTCATCTTGTTTTGATTAAAAATTTCCTTCTTGACCTTTTGATTATCAAGGGATCCTCATGGGCTAGGGTAGATAACACATGAATACCTTTTATGGTGTTTGTATGACCACTGACTATCTTACGCACATCTCTTAGCTATCAAAATTTTAGCACATACACACATTATTGTTTCCTCTTTACTTTTATTATTCTTCTACCTTATTATCATCTAACACATGCACACATACATTGTTTTGTTGTGTTTTACTTTTGATCACTCATATTTTTCACACGGCACACCCCTATCAGGTTGTCCTTGTTTTGGAAAATCAATCAAATATTTCACCCCATACAAGATAGATTTATGGTCATAAGTGATGGGCAGCCTCCATTTGATTATTTGTGGTCATACATCTGATGGGGACTCAAAAATTGCTCACCCCAAACTCACAAATTCTCTCATTCATTAAGCTTGGAAAAATTTACAATAATGGTAGCAGTCTGCCAAATAAACTCCTTTATCCTGAAAGACAGTTTATTTTTAATTACATTACAGTATTTCCAACTCTGGAAGAAAAATTGCCTACACAGGTTCAAAATGGCCCTCTTGTCTTCACGTTTGCAACTCTATCTCAGTAGTTTTCTGACCCTTATGCGTGCCTTTGCTCACCATTTTAAAATCTCTGGCATGACTCTTCATTTCCCTTGTCTAACCCTTTGTTTCATTTCCCGTGCCTCTTTGTTGTCTTCACCTTCGAATGCCTTTTTTTCCGTTCCTCGATCCTCGTCTGCTTTCACTGCACCTCGATGCCACATGCTTTCAATGTTGCCACTATAGGCTCTATCCACATGTTAACCATTGATGACGTTCGGTATGCCACCGCTCGGTAGATTCCTCTGTAACGGCCCTTGTAACTGCCTGCACTTTCTTTTCTTTTGTTGGTCGCAAAAATGTGATATGTCGCGATATCATGACACTTTCGGTTTCCCTGTCCTCCAGCATTATTTGAGTCATGAAAATGTGACATGTCGCGATATCACGACACTTTCGGCTTCCCTGTCTTCCAGCCTCCTTCGAGTCGCAAAAATGTGACATGTCACGATATCGCGACACTTTCGGCTTCCCTGTCTTCTAGCCTCCTTCGAGTCACAAAAATGTGACATGTTGTGATATCATGACAATTTTGGCTTCCCTATATTCTAGCCTCCTTCGAGTCATGAAAATGTGATATGTCAAGATATCGTGACACTTTCGGCTTCCCTGTCTTCTAGCCTCCTTTGAGTCACAAAAATGTGACATGTCGCGATATCTTGACACTTTTCTCTCTTGTGCCTCCCATCATCTTCGGGTCGTGAAAATGCGACATGTCACGATATCACGACACTTCTTCTCCCTTGCGCCTTCTTTCATCCTTTTGTCGTGAAAATGTGACATGTCGCGATATCGTGACACTTCTCCTCCCTTGCGCCTTCTTTCGTCCTTTTGTCGCGAAAATGCGACATGTTGCGATATTGTGACATTTTTTCTCCCTTGTGCTTTCTCTTGTCCTGGGGTCGCGAAAATGCGACATGTCATGATATCGCGACATTTTTCCCTTTCGGGTCTTCTTTCTCCTTTCTGGTCACAAAATCACGACATGTCGCAATATCGCGACATCTTTCCCTTCTACCTTCTCCTCGCCTCTAGGGTCATGAAATCATGACAGTTTCCTTCCTTACTTCCTTTTTGTGTCTTCGGTCGTGAAATCGTGACATGTCGCGATATCGTGACATTTTCCTTCCTTGCCTCCTTTTTGCTCCTTCGGTCGCGAAATCATGACATGTCATGAAATCGTGACATTTTCCTTCCTTGCCTCCTTTCTGATTCTTCGGTCATGAAATCACGACATGTCACGAAATTATGACATGTCGTGAAATCGTGACATTTTCCTTCCTTGCCTCCTTTCTACTTCTTCGGTCATGATTTCGCAACATGTCACGATATCGTGACATTTTCTCCTCTATGCCTTTCCTGTCTTCTTTCGGTCATGATTTCGTGACTTGTTGTAAAATCATGAAATTTTTGCTCCACGCCTTCTCTCTCCTTCTTGAGTCATGAAAATGCAACATGTCGCGATATCACAATACTTTTTTGTGTCATAATATTGCGACACCAAGGCAAACACTTAAATTTTTTTGCTAATGCAAGATTGCTCTGCTGCCACCGGATGCTCCTGCATCAGACAATCGGGGTGGATTGAGAAGTGACCTTCACTTCTGTACTGTTCTGTCACCTTCTCACAACTTGCAAAATCTTCAACCTCTTCAACCTCCACCCTCATTGTTGTCAGCAACCTCTTTTCATCCATCCCCTTCAGCAAACAGGTTCTAGCGCTGCTACATACCCTTTCGCCCGCCTCCTTCAAGGGCTTCAGCTTATGGCGCACTCCATTCTTCATCATCGAGTAAGTGTTGGCGTGCCCATCATGCACTGCACACCGATCAAACTGCCATGGCCTTCCCAACAACAAATGGCAAGCATCCATAGGCAGGATGTCACACAGGACCTCATCACAGTAATTCCCAATATTAAATTTGACCAAGGACTGTTCACTGACCAATGTCCTATGGTCCTTCTGTAACCACGTAATCTGATATGGATGCGGGTGTCCCCTTATCTTTAAATGTAACTTGGTAACCATTTTTTCTAATACCAAGTTATCAGTACTACCATTATCTATAATAATGTTACAGACCTTACCCGAAATTCTACACCTTGTGCAAAATAGGCTCCTTCTCTGGTCTGATCCTTTCTCCTCATTCAACAAGGTTCTCTTTGTGAACATCACTTCTTCTCTCTCTACCTCCTCAGAATCTTCTAATTCAGCTCTTTCATCTGCTACAGCAGCTCTGGCAGGACCCTCAGATCTCTTATTCATCCTTTCTCGATGTTGTGGACACTCGTATGACCGATGTCCTTCTTCCCCACAAAGGAAACAGGTTCCACAAAATCCTCCTCTTTCATATCTACCTCTTCCTCTTTGGTAGCCATTGTTCTGATTACGAGATTTGTAATCATTATCTCCCTTCTGATCCTGGCTGCTGCTAGCTTCTTATTTCTTCTCATCTTGTCCTCCATCTATTCTTCCACCAGTTCTTCCACCATGACCCCTTCCTCTTTGCTTGCTTTCAAACCTTCTATTTAGTTTCTCTTCAACCCTTAGGGAAAACTGGTAAGCATCCTCTATGGTGGTCATCCTGACCAGGCTTAACTCCTCTTGAATACTTGCTCGTAACCCATTAATATAACGAGCCACCTTCTCCTTGTTAGCCTTTGAATGGCCAGTTCTAATTGAGATCTGGTAGAACTCCTCTGTATATTCTTTGATAGATCTATTTGACTGTCTCAAACTCTGCATTTTTCTCAATAGGTCCAATTCATAATCTATAAGAATAAACTGTCTCTTCAACTTCTCTACCATTTGATCCCATCTAGTTATCTTTTCCTTTCCTCCTCTATTTATTTCTAGCTACACTTCTTTCCACCATATGCAAGCATGGCCTTTCAACTTTGTTTTTGCAAACTTGATCCAATCTGGATCTACAACCTCCTCATACTCAAAATATTCCTCCATATCATTGATCCAGTCAATTAACTCCTCTGAATTGAGACTCCCAGAATACGTGGAGACCTCAAAATTTGCCTTCTTCCCAATCTAAGATATGGCATTAATTAATCTGGCTTCTATAGGATCCATTGCTTCTTCTTCAACCGATGGATCATCAACCTCCCAAGCTTCATCTTCACTATGGTCTTCTCCCCTTGGTTCAATGCCTCTTCGCAACTCCTCTTGTAGGGCTTGCACTTGCCTCTGCAAAGATCTGAAATCTTCTTCAGGTACCACATTTCTCCCACCACCATGGTTTCTTCATGGAGGCATTCTTCCTCACTCACTTCTCCAACTCTTCCATAGATCTTGGTGTAAACTGCCTCATGTCCAATGATCTGTTTACACACTCAGGAACTCTCTCTCTGATACCACTTGATGGGGACTCAAAAATTGCTCACCCTAAACTCATAAATTCTCTCATTCATTAAGCTTGGAAAAATTTACAATAATGGCAGCAGTCTGCCAAATAAAATCATTTATCCTAAAAGGCAGTTTATTTTTAATTACATTACAGTATTTCCAACTATGGAAGAAAAACAGCCTACACAGGTTCAAAATGGCCCTCTTGCCTTCACGTCTACAAATTTGTCTCAATAGTTTTTTGACCCTTGTGCATGCCTTCACTCACCCTTTTAAAATATCTGGCATGACTCCTCATTTCCATTGTCTGACCCTTCGTTTCATTTCCTAAGCCTCTTCATTGTCTTCGCCTTCGAATGCCTTTCTTTCCATTCCTCGATCCTCTTCTACTTTCACTGCACCTCAATGCCACGTGCTTTCAATGTTGCCACTGTAGGCTCTATCCACCTATCAACCATTGATGACATTCGGTATGCCACCGCTCAGTAGATTCCTCTGTAACAGCCCTTGTAACCGCCTGCACTTTCTTTTCTTTCATTGGTCGTGAAAATGCGACATGTCACAATATCACAAAAATTTTGGCTTCCCTATCCTCCAACCTTATTTGAGTCATGAAAATGCGACATGTCATGATATCATGACACTTTTGGCTTCCCTATATTCTAACCTCCTTCGAGTTGTGAAAATGTGACATGTCGTGATATCATGACACTTTCGACTTCCCTGTCTTCCAGCCTCCTTCGAGTCACAAAAATGCGACATGTCATGATATCATGACAATTTGGCTTCCTTGTCTTCCAGCCTCGTTCGAGTCACAAAAATGCGACATGTCACGATATTGCGACACTTTTGGCTTCCCTATCTTCCAGCCTCCTTCGAGTCGCAAAAATGTGACATGTCATGATATCGTGACACTTTTCTCTCTTATGACTCCCATCATCTTCTGGTCGCGAAAATACGACATGTCGTAATATCGTGACACTTCTTATCCCTTGTGCCTTCTTTTGTCCTTTTGTCATGAAAATACGACATGTCACGATATCATGACACTTCTCCTCCATTGCGCTTTCTCGTCTTGGGGTCACGAAAATACGACATGTCACGATATTGCGACATCTTTCCCTTATAGGTCTTCTTTCTCCTTTTCGATCGTGAAATCATGACATGTCACGATATCACAACATCTTTCCCTTCTACCTTCTCCTCGCCTCTAGGGTTGCGAAATCACGACATGTCACGAATTCATGATAGTTTCCTTCCTTGCTTTCTTTCTGCGTCTTCAGTCATGAAATCATGACATGTCACGAAATCATGACATTTTCCTTCCTTGCCTCCTTTCTGCTTCTTCGATCATGAAATCGTGACATGTCGCGAAATCGTGACATTTTCCTTCCTTGCCTCCTTTCTGCTTCTTTGGTCATGATTTCGTGACATGTTGCGATATCGCAACATTTTCTCCTCTGCGTCTTTCCTGTCTTCTTTCAGTCATGATTTTGTGACATGTCGTGAAATCATGACATTTTTGCTTCGTGCCTTCTCTCTCCTTCCTGAGTCACAAAAATGTGACATGTCATGATATCGCGACACTTTTCTATGTCACGATATCGCGACACCAAGGCAAACACTTAAAAAAAGATTTGCTGATGCGAGATTGCTCTGCTGCCACCGGATGCTCCTGCATCAGACAACCGGAGTGGATTGAGAAGTGACCTTCACTTCTGTACTGTTCTGTCACCTTCTCACAACTTGCAAAATCTTCAACCTCTTCAACCTCCACCCTCATTGTTGTCAGAAACCTCTTTTCATCCATCCCCTTCAGAAAATAGGTTCTAGCGCTGCTACATACCCTTTCGCCTGCCTCCTTCAAGGGCTTCAGCTTATGGCACACTCCATTCTTCGTCACTGAGTAAGTGTTGGCGTGCCCATCATGAACTGCACACCGATCAAACTGCCATGGCCTTCCCAACAACAAATGGCAAGCATCCATAGGCAGGATGTCACACAGGACCTCATCACAGTAATTCCCAATATTAAATTTGACCAAGGACTGTTCACTGACCAATGTCCTATGGTCCTTCCGTAACCACGTAATCCGATATGGATGTGGGTGTCCCCTTCTCTTTAACTGTAACTTCGTAACCATTTCTTCTGAGACCAAGTTATCAGTACTACCATTATCTATAATAATGTTACAGACCTTACCCAAACTTCTACACCTTATGCAAAATAGGCTCCTTCTCTGGTCTGATCCTTTCTCCTCATTCAACAAGGTTCTCCTTGTGAACATCACTTCTCCTCTCTCTGCCTCCTCAGAATGTTTTGATTCAACTCTTTCATCTGCTACAGCAGTTCTGGCAGGACCCTCAAATCTCTTATTCATCCTTTCTCGGTGTTTTGTACACTCGTATGACCGATGTCCTTCTTCCCCACAAAGGAAATAGGTTCCAAGAAATCCTCCTCTTCCATATCTACCTCTTCCATTAGAGAGCACTACTTCCATAGCGGGTACCGCTCCACACTTGACCATTTTTATTGTGAGTGTAACACCTTTATGGGATAGCTTCATGGCCACTAGTGATGGGTAGCCTCCAATCAGTCATTTTTGAGCATACATCCCTACAGGGTTTCATTCCACTCTTTTATTTTTACTTGGTTTATGTTCATTTGATCACATTGATCCTTTACGGTCTATACTGATTCAAATGTTATGTTCTAAGCATATTTTTGTTTTCCTTTTTCTTTTTTGACCTTCTTCTTCTTCTTCTTTTTCTTCTTCTTCTTATTTTCTCCTTTTTCTTTCCTCTTTTCTAAATTCACACTCTATCCATATGGGACATGAATTCACTCTACATAAAATTCACGGTCCATTTTTATAGGGCACGAATTTAGCTAGAGCCATGTTTTTCTTTCTTTATTTATTTATTTTTCTTATCTTCTCTTCTTTATTTCTTTATTTTTATCTTCTTTATTTTGTCACCATTTTCTTCCATCTCTTCCTCCATTTATGCATTTCATTCATTAGTTAGCTTCATCACATCATGCATTATATTATTTTAGTCCATGCATGCATCCATCATTAAATTCTTTTCACTCATTCAATCATAATAAAACATAAAAGCACATAAAAATCACAAAAACGTAAATAAATATATTTGTTTATAAATGCAACATGATATTACTCAGATGTTAGAGAATACACATTAGTTCGGTAAGTGTGCCACATTTTGAGCCTAACATACTTGAACCTCCTTCGGGATGCATGCCATACTCAAAATTGGCATGTCACCTTAATCTTGCCTCTCACTCCATGAGCTCATATCCTCTATTATGCTTGTTGAGTAGGGCCCTAGTGAGGTATGTTTATGGATCATGTAGTCATCCATAACCTAGATTATGACTGACCCTATGTCTAAAGGGACATATGCTTTGTTGGAAATTAGGATCTACTAAAATTTATTCCTCCATACATATTCCTCTAGCCTCTCCCCCACCCTCTATATCTCTACTTGTAGTAGGCTAATCCCATTGCCCTATTGGTTTTCAATCATGATAACCATCCCATCTATCTGAGTCTATTGTCACTCTTACTCTTGCTAATTCATCTCACTCTTAATGTGGTCTACCGTAGCCCTCATTATATCTCACTCTATGAGTGTCGTGCTCAAGGTATTTTGTAGCCCCTCCATCCTCTTGGACCTATCCTCTTAGAGTAGGTCCATATCCCTTTGCATGGTTGGTATTTGAGCCTACAATACCTCTATCTCCCTCGTTGGATCCTCTTAATCCATGATATTGCTTGGTCCTATTGTTGTTGATATGGAGGCATCTTTAGCCATCCTAATTGAACCAACTCCTATAGTCATAGGGGCATCTCTTGATGCTCCCCTCTCCCTAGTTCCAGATATGCCATCCTACTTGATCCAAATTATATAGTTATAGGGGTATCTCTTGATGCTCCCCTCTCCCTAGTCCTAGATATGATGGTTATTTTTATCACCATATTTACCCAGACCTACACCTGTGTTAGTCTTAAGATATCTTGGACTTGTTGATATCATTGTATGGTGCATCAGGTCACCTCTCATAGTGCTAGCTACACCTACTAGCCCATAACATGGCACCTTTACATTAGCACTAGTGGGGATATTCTTAGGGGTATGATGCTCCTATACCATATTGTATACTTAAGAGCCACCTTGATGTTGACCACCCCTAGATCCATGTACAGTGGGTTTTCTAGGTCCTCCCTCGCTCATATCCTCACATCAGGGTCTCCTTTGACCCTTGATGGGTCCCTTTGCAACTACCTATACTAGTAGTCTCCCATGTTTGGTATCTCCTAAAATATGATGAAATTACACTAGACTCAATAAAATTGATAAAGATTTAGCTTCCCCTTATTTTTAGAGACCCACTTGATCCTTATAACCCTCTCTAGATCCTCCATGTCCTCTACCTAGATGGGGTTTCAGCACCATAATCACCATATGATCATGTGATCTCGTAGCTTGTCTATCACCTACCTCCCTAGTGATAGGATATCGACATTGGACCATCTATATACTACTAGCCACTTTGGGTTGATCAATGGCCCTAGTAGTGCATGCAGTATTTGGATAGTTATGTGCTCCTAGCACCATATCTAGAGCAAGATCATACATACTAAACTTGTATGTTGTTTGTACATGACATTGTACAATATCCTATAAAAATGGGCTAGCACATATGGGCCCATGTGAAATGCACCTACTAGTCTCTCATATCTACCACTACTTCCACTAGTATCCATGGCAAGTTTCTCCTACTAGTATGGCACACCGAGAATCTCATCGCTACCCCATAAAGCATATTCATCAAGGCATCAACCCCATATTACCCTATTAGCTCATCAATATGGATACAACTTTGTTGGATCTTTTGGATCCCATCCCTTACTAATATTTGTAATGTGTTCAATTTCCCTTTTTATTTTTAATCTTCCCTTTCCCTAATGGGGATGCGTAGGATGCACCACACATCTTCTAGTGTGACCATCATCTCCCTTGTTGATAATCAAAATACTGATAACTCTGAATACCATATCTCTGCCAACACCTTTAGTAGAACTCTATCTACCTCAACCTGAGGTACCTTTACCAGTACAATAGCCCCACCACCTCTAGTGTGTTCCTCTCTATTGGTGTAAAATCCCATAGATCCTCTTCTAAGGAGCTTGGTCGTCATTCCCTACTCTCTAGTATGTCATGCTGCAACAAAAAAATAACAACAAAATTTTTAATCAGTTCCACACAATAATAATATCAAAAACATTTTAGCAAGCTTAACTCATCTTTCCTTTCTCTTCTTCTTATTTTTCTTTGTTTTTCTCTCTTTGTTGAAATCGTGCCCCACTCTTTTCAAGTAAGATTTCCTCCTCTTCCTTCTTCTACTAAATTTTTAACCCATCCTTTTAGGGTGTAAATTCATGAATTCACACCCTATAATTTTGGGCATGAATTCAGTTTCCACCATGAATCAACCAAATTCATGGTTGACCCCCAAATTTGTGCCAAGTCACACATGGTAATTTCTTCTAAAAAGACAAAAAATGCTAAAACTACTAAAAACCTAATCTAGCCTAGTCTAGAGGAAGGATTTTAGTCCTTACCTATGCTCACTCAACTACTACACTGGCCTTGCCTCTCACAATGGATGAATGGTGTGTGGGAAGAATCATTTATCTTTTTCTCCATAGCTCTTCTTCTTCTTCTCATGTTATGAAAATAACTTCATGTTCACACTCCCCCTTTCTTATACCCATTCTTCTCTCTCTCTCTTGTTTACATTTTTTCTTTGTTTCTTTTTGTTGCTTGCTCTCTTTTCTTTTGCATTTACATTTTTCAAGTTTCCTCAAGAATTTTTTATTTCTTCTAAAACATGAGGGGGCACCTTGGCCTAGGGTGCACCTTGGCCTAAGAGGCATTAAATTCCCTAATGCCTTGTTTTGCATGTAAAATTTTGAAGTGTCTAGTATGATACCATTTTTGCACCACCCCTTTCTTCTAAACCAACAATGCCTTTTATATTTGTGATTCTTCACCCATAGGTGTCTACATCTTTCTTTGATGCATTTACTAGGCCATAAATGCATCAAAAGAGGGCAAAATGTAGACATGGAAAATCAACCCATATAAATGAATCGTATTTCCCTAGAACCCTTGAGAAGTCCCTCCAACTTGTCAAGTTGCAAGTTTTGAATCCTCTCCCCGTCCTTGATTTTTTCCCTAGCTTTTTTTAATTTGCAGTCACCCAATATGGGGAGCGAATTTGGAAAATTAGGGTTTTCTATTATAAAACCCATTTTTTTTGGGCCAACCTCTAAGACGTTGGCCCTACCCTATGTTTTCCCTTTTGTTTTCCTACCCTTTTTGCCTCCAAACCTCTTATAAATGGATAATCTGGATCATATTTTCTGCTAGAAAGTTCTTTAGCAAGCAAGTTTTTCTATTAATTTGTTCCAAGCATTCTTGAGGAATTCTCCTAGCAAGATCAAGTGTTTTTCTACTACTTTTGTGATTTGTTGATTTTGGTGGAAAATTTTTGGAGCCTTAAGGAGGATTCTACCATCTATGGAGGTCTTCATTCTTTGGTTATTATTTCACTGCCACCAGGTTCTTTCTTGCATTTTAGTCTGCTTAGATTGCTAATTATTCATTTTGCATTTATAGATTAGTTTAGCACTGATGATGCAAATTCATGCCCTTTTTGTAAGAGGTATGAATTTGGCAAAGATGAATTCATGGTCACTCCTTATGGGGCATGGTTTTGGATCCTTTATATTTGGGATAAAATTTCACTTCCAAAACCCTAGTTTTTGTTTGCATGCTTCATTTAGATTTCCATAGCATTGTTTGCACTCTATTTTTTGTACTGATTCATTTTACTGCAACTTTTTTTGTCCACTTATGAAAATGTCAAAAATAACTTTTATTTTTAAATGGTCAGCTAAAAGGACCAAGGGGGAACTACACCTCCAAGCGTAGTCACACAACATACTAAGCAGACCCCTAAACATTGATCAATTTTTCTAGGGTTTATGAAGTTGTTTTGTAGGATTCAAAGTTGTTGGATATATCTGGTTGTAAGTTAAAATATAAGGTCAACCACTAGATCAATTAAGTACCCTAATTAAAATTCTTAGGCTATTTTATATTTGCTTTCTATCCATTTTTTTTCTAAATATATATCATAAACAAAAGGAAGAACATTTAATTCCATTTCTAGGTATTTGAAGGAGAAAAAGGTATATAGTTTGCATCGTAGGTTTAATATGATTGTGCATTATCTTAAGCCCTTTTTAAAATAAAAAGACTTAATTTATTACAATTAGAGTTTTAGTTCTCATTGAAAATCAATAATAATCCTAAGGTTAGGGTTAGCTTCTTGTATTTTTGCATCATTGTTTGCCTTTCATTGTTCTTTCATTTTTCATAGCTTAGATCTTATTAAATTCAAACATAGGTGTTTGATCAATATATACATCAACCATTTCCACCCTAGACTTGGAGTGAGTCCTTAAACAATTATTAGTGAACCTTTTGATCTCCTAAACCCCCAAGTGTAGAGAATATAACACACCCCTATGGTCAGCTCGGCTCCTAGTGTATCTAGCCAAGAATCGTATATGGTAGGGCATATTTTCTCCTCTACACAAATAATACAGTGTATACTATCACTCAAGTGGAAATATGTTCTAACCACAAATATGATATTCATTGGTAATACCAGTACACACAAAGGAACAACTTCCTATATTTATAATTTTATCTTTAGTAGTGGGTCATCCATAATCTCATGGTGAGATAAATAGGATAGTGAGATCTAAGGAGTCACAAATGATCTAAGTAATGCTAGCCTTAGAAGATTTATTTTTCTAGTATTGGCTATAATTACTCATATATGGATGACTATTAGTTAGGATAGTATGTTCCATAGAATAAGGTGTTGAGAAGGAAGAAAGTTGTAGATATAGAAAAAAGATTTTTAAAAACTAGGTCATATCACAATAGGTAAAGGGCTCAATATCAACAATAATATAAATAGTTTTACCCTAATACTCATACTTGAGACACTGGTGGTAGGTGGAAGGAATGGATTTCATAGCATGGATTGATGAATGCCCTAAAGAATATTGTAAGTCTCACAGGAGATGATATAGATCAAGGTATCGAGGACTCAAGGTTTGAACTTTAGTAGTAGTATGATGGTACCATAGGTTCCCCATTCCCCATAATAAAATGATTTAATAATGAATTTTGATTCCTATAGGTTTCTTTGTATTATTCCAAGGCATTGGAGGAATTCCATGTTATAAATATTAAGGCCAAACACATTGTCTACCAAGAACCTCTTAATATATTTTTCTTTGATATGATAGGTAATGTGTTGAGGATGGTCCCTAGTAATAGTCAATGGAGGAATATCGGTTTCCTAAAAATAAATGAGGTAGTTCCCTCCAAAAATACCAATAATATTAGTAATATCACTATGTTGTAGATCATGGAGGACCACATACTCACTAAGAAGTTAAAATTTGAAGCATATCACAGTGGGAAAAGCATGTTCTCAATAGTTCATGAAGCTATATTTTAGTGGGCACACGCTTTAGTTGTTGGCATAAATTAAAATTAGACAATGTTAGAAGCCTGATAAAATAGAGGAGGTCTATTTAATATAGGGGTTTTATCTTTCTTTTGTAGGACTAGAGGGGTTTGAGAAATATAATTAGAGGATTGGTTACTTTGTTGTTGTTGGGTCATAGTACAAAAATATACCATCCCTACCACATTTTGGAAGGTCATATTAAAACTAGTTTTTTGGTTATGATCAAGTAAGAAACTTGGGAAAATCATAAGGTATTAGTTAGAGGAATACTAGGTATTATAATCATTGATGATAATCTAGCCTCCATATATGAGATTCTAGATAAGGTTACATAAGGTATTACACATGTCAGTCTTATGATTGACCACACAGTAAAAATCACAATGCTAATTAGGACTATAACAATGAGGTGTTTCTTACAATAGGTTTATGGTATTTGGTTGTGAAATTTCTATTAGTTTAGCCTTATGGAGCTATTTCAAATTATAGAGTAAGGTAATTTTAGTCTTGTGAACTTATGATTAGGCTTTTGTTGCTTGGCTAAAATATAGAAGACACTATATTCACATTGTTTTTTGGGTGGGTATCAATGAATCCATCACCTAAAATATAATTCTTATATTGATTCTTGGGCTTATCCTCCTCCTTTCAAAGTTTAATTTACCCTCAACATAGAAGAATAACTTTAAACTATTTAGCAAGGTCCACTATAGCCTTGAAGATAGGAATGAAAATAATTTATAAATGGTAAGATAGTTGATCATGTAAGCTATGTATGAAGATATGTAGGAGGTCCTTAGGTGGAAGAATAAATTGTATGTTTCCTATAAGGGATAAGCACCTAGCTAGGAATTCTATGAAAGGTTTGTATTTACTTGTTTTAACTGGTAAATGCCATCAGTGGAGGCTCTCTCTTTAATGTATATATAAAATTACTAGATAAACATTTATGCCAAATTATATAAGGCTTTAATAGAGTGGAAAGGTAGTGAAAGGTACTACTCTAGGATAGCATCACCAAGGATAGTAGGGAAAATTTGAAGGAATATAGACTCATCATGAGTGATGGAACTACATGTGATTTTTAAACATTAGATATGGCTAATGGAATCCTCTAGACCTTTATATATAGGGAATCTAGGTGCCTAGAAATTTTGTGGGAAGGGCTAACTAGTTATGGATGGGTTTAAGGTTTCATTAGATAAATCCTCAAACAAATAATGTTGACTTAAATAAGTTACCTAAATAAAGAAAGTATATTAGAAAGTGGATGAGGGATGGTTGGGAAACTATGGGAAACTTATGGAAGGGAAAATATCGATAAAATATGAACTATATTCTAGCCACTAGAAAGAAAATATTTGGTGGAAGCAGACTCTAAAGCAAGTGGGGATAGATTTGAGAAGGGATAGAGTTATGTAGGGTGGCCTAAGGAATAGACAAATGGGAAAATATTAGCTAGGATATAGGTGGATTATCCTTGGGATTTAAGATATCTATATGGCTCATGGGTAAATTGTGCCAATTGACAAAGAGTATATTGGTCTTAACTATTGATAGTAGAGACAATGGGATAAGTAGTGGAATATACATAATGTGGAACATACATATTAGGACCTATAATGGTAACTTGTTTAACACTTTATTTAAGTAGGTTATTTTTATTAGAAGTCCAATCATGAGGATTGACAATAGCACTTGTTGATGTTTATTGGGATTCTCAAGTTTGAGGTAAGCCTTGGTTACCATATTCACCCTGAATAATATCCATGAAGACAAAAAATTATCTTCAAAAACTCCCATAGATGGTCTATAGAAGCAAATTATATTCTATTCAAGATTCTTCTTTGGAGGGATATGGATTCTCCCCCTCTTCTTTGTTAAAGGTGGGATTGCAAAATGAATTTTCTTCTTCATAACCACATTTGAAGGATAACCAAAAAGGAGACCCTACATAACCTTTCCTCTAAAGAAAATAATAATGTTTAGCCATAGCTTAAGCTTAAAAGAAGATTTCAAGAAGGTTTATGGAAGATAATTAAAACTATAGGGGATTTGAATGACCCTAAAAGATATTCACATTGGGTTAACCAAAATGTAAGGATGGAAAAATGCTTGCCCCTTTGGACAAATCACTTTCCCTTCCTTGCTTTGATATGGACACAATATATGTACAATAAAATGGAAGAACAAATTGAAGTGTTATATGTGAACACCTATTATATTGGGTAAAACCTGCTTATTCACCTAAATATAAAACAATGATATCAAAACAACTAACACAAGACATTAATCGTCAGTAATGATTATGAAGCAAAATACAAGTTTTGATATAAAGAAAAGAACATTGCATGAAATGATATTATATTATAAGGATTCTATATACCAAAAATTGTGTGCTTGGGTTAGTTGTCTGTCTTTGCTTGGTTTTCCATGATATAAAACATCATATACAGTAAAACATATTATGAGGACAACTCCAAAAGATAATAGAAGGTGTTAGCATTTTTGGAGACAGTTAAAATTAGCAGTGATGTGTATCCTTGATTCTATAGTTATTCTCCAGTTTCCTTTAAGATGAGTTGAAAAATGAGAGTGATTGAATATGAAAGCATACTTTTTTACAATAAAAATGAGATGATAACTATTGGAAATATGTTGGATATTTTCCATGTTAGTTTGGCGAGGTTAACTCTAAAAGGTATTAAATGCTCTCCATGTATCCTAATCAGGTTTCAGGCATGGGTTGGACCCCAAGTAGGGGTTTGAGGGTGGTAGCCCTTGAAAAGCAAGGGTCCAAGGGCATCAACCCTTGAAAAGTGAGGGTCTAGGGGTAACAGACCTCGGTGGAAGTTTTAGGGTTTCTTAAGCTATTTTTAGACCCATATGGGTTGTTTAGGGTTAATTATTTGAACCCATGTTTTTTTTTCCATGGTATTGTAAATTTCATTCTTGTACTGTTGTTATTTAATTACGTGTACATTAGGGTTTGAATATAAATGAGAGATGAACATTATTGTATTGGATATGATTAGGTTTATATTATAAAGAGATATTATTGTGCTATATTTTTCCCATAAGGGTTTCCTAGGTGAAATACTATGTTATGTGTGTATCTGTTATCTTCTTTTTTCTTTGATTCTCTATTTATTATTTTTCTAGATTTAGTTTATCAAGGCATTTTTGCTCTTCATTTGGTATCAAAGATAGATTTTTTAGCTTTGTTCGAGGAGTAAGGGTTTCAACCCTATGATAAATTAATTCTTGAGTAGGAGTTATATGTGAAAGAATCTAGGAGAAGGAAAATTATGAGAAGCACAAAGGTAGAGATTAAAAAATTTAATGGATAGAATTTTAAGTTATGGAAACTCAATATGGAGGATCTGTTGGTTGATAAAGATCAGTGGATTATGGTCTCGAGAATAAAACCAACATCAATGATATATGAGCATTGGTTGAAGATCGATAGGAAGGAAATGAGTTCTATCAGATTATTCTTATATGATTTAGTATTATTGAATGTATCAAAAAATACCATGGTAAAGTCGTTATGGGATAAGTTGAGAATATTGTATCAGATATCATTGGTAAATAGACTCTTTCTTCAAAAGAAGTTATTTCACTTTGGATGAATTATGGTGACTTTGTGTGTAAACATATGAATGTTTTTAACACTATGGTAAGTAAATTAAACTTCATTGAAGTAAAAATGGATGAAGATGAAAAGTGTATACTTTGTTCATTACCTGATTCGTGGGATGACCTAGTTATGGCTATCACCAATACTACTTCTACATTGAAAGTAGAGGATATAGTAGGAACATTGCTATCTAAGGAAATGAGATGAAAATATTATAAATATTATCATTAGAAGGATACATTGTTTATGAGAGATCATTCTCAATAAAGAAGCAAACAAAAATTAGGAGAAAGGAAATCAAGATCTAGGGGTAAATTTGTTTCTCCAGAAAATAGGAAATGTTAGAAGTGTGGTAAAATAGGGTATTATAAAAGATATCACAGATCTAAAAAAGTTGATAATAGTCAATCATCTGATGAAGGAACTTCTATAGAAATAATGCCCACAAATGAAGATTCAGGGGACTTATTCTTAACTATAGTGTGCTCAAGTGAATGTTGTGACTCATGATTGATTGAATCATGTGCTTCCTTTCATATAAATCCTCATAAGGAGGGGTTATATGAATATAAAACGACAAATAAAGGTGAAGTCTTCTTGGGAGATAATTTGACATATAAAATAATAGGTCGATGAAGAGTCAAGTTAAGGATATAAGATGAAAGAATTAAAACCCTTCCTAGTGTGTTACATATTCTAGGTTTGACAAGGAATTTTATATCTTTGGGCAAGATGAATGACATGGGTGTGACTATGGTATTCAATAAGGATAGCCATAATATGGTTTATGGATTCTTGGTGTTGGATAGGAAAGTTTGTACAAGAACTCTATTCAGACTTGAGGCTAGCACTATAAGTATTGATTGCAATAACTCTTCAGTTGTAGAGGAGAATAATATGGTAGAAGTGGCTTTGAGTATTCCTGTAGTGAAGATAATGTTGTGGCATAAATGCATGGGGTATATTGAAGAGAAAGACATTTGAAAATTAAAAATGAAAGGTATGGCTAAAGTAATTTTTGATTGCCCATTAAATTTTGATTTTTGTGAGAACTGTATTTTTGGAAAGCAAGGAACTCTATTCAGACTTGAGGCTAGCACTGTAAGTATTGATTGTAATAACTCTTTAGTTGTAGAGAAGAATAATATGGTAGAAGTGGCTCCGAGTATTCCTATAGTGAAGACAATGTTGTGGCATCAATGCATGGGGAATATTGGTGAGAAAGACCTTCAAATATTAAAAATGAAAGGTATGTTGAAGGAATTTTTGATTTCCCATTAAATTTTTATTTTTGTGAGCACTATATATTTGGAAAGCAAACCCGAGTCAAGTTTCCTAGTAGTGCTACAAGATCCAAAGGAATTTTACATCTAGTTCATAGTGATGTGTTTGGACATACAAAAGTAGCATCATTAGGTAAATCTATCTATTTTGTTACATTTATAGGTGACTTTTCAAGAAAGACCTTGGTATATTTTTTATGAAATAAATATGATGTTTTCAATAAATTTAAAGAGTTTAAGGCTCCTGTAGAAAATATGATAGAGAAAAATATAAGGTTTTGAGAAGTGATAATGGTGGTGAGTATTTCTTTAATGACTTTGAGTAAATTTGTAAGTATTTTGGAATAGAAAAATAGAAAATAACTTTGTATACTCCATAATAGAATGGATGAACATAACATTGATGGATAAGGCTAGAAGCATGCTAAGTGATGAAGGGTTAGAAAGAAAATTATGGGTAGAAGCCATGCTAATTAACTGTTACCTCATCAATAGATCTCCTACCTTAGCTTTGGTGGATAAGACTCCACAAGAAGTGTGGACTGGTAAGAAACCCTCTCTTATTCATTTAAGGGTTTTTGGTTGTAATGCTTATATGTATGTCCCAAAAGAGAAGGACTAAGCTAGACTATAAATCTAAAAAATGCATATGTAGGGGTTATAGTATTGGTGTTAGAGTATATAAGTTATGGAACCCAAAAATGTAGAAGATTGTTTATAGTCATAATGTGATCTTTAGAGAAATAAAATGAGTTCCAAAATAGGAAATGCAACGAAGCAAAGAACCTAAAATGGTTCAACTAAAATTGTAACAAGAGGAAGAACCTATGGTAGAACCTAGTGCTACAAAAGAAGATGAACTACAGAGAAAGTCTAAAGAGTAAAATTTAGAGGAAGAAGGTGAGGAGGAAGCTAAATATGCAGAACCTAAAATTCTAAGTTTGAAGAGATCAAATCAAGTGAGAAGACCCCCAAAAAGGTATAGCCCTTAAAATATTTTTTTTGCATTTAATATATTAGTTATTTTTCAAGAACCCAAGACTATAAATGAGGCACTTCAGTCAAGTGATAATAAATATTGGAAAAGAGCTATGGAGAAAGAAATAGAGTCCCTAGATAAAAATAAGATGTGGGACTTGGTTAAATTACCCCCTAGAAGAAAATTGATTGGTTGTAAGTGGAAATTCAAGAAGTACAATGTAGAAGGAAATTTGGAGAAGTACAAGGTTCACATAGTAGCAAAAGGATTTTATCAAGTTGAGGGAATTGAATTTGATGATATTTTTTCTCTTGTGGCTAAACTAACTTCATTTATCTTTTTGTTGACTATTTCTACTGATTTTGATCTTGAAATAGAACAAATGGATGTAAAGACAACATTTTTACATGGTGAACTTGATAAAGATAGATAAGGATGACTTGGTATGTAAGTTGAAAAGTCTCTTTATGTCTTGAAGCAATCTCCAAGAATGTGGGACCAAAAATTTGATAGGTTTGTTTTGATAGTTGGGATTGGAAAAAACTAAGAAGATTTGTGTGTGTATTTTAAAAAAGAAGTTATAAATTTTATTATCATTGTTTTGTATATGGATGGAATGTTGTTAATTGGTAACAATAAGGAGATGATAAAGTTACTAAAATCTTAGTTATCTTTTAAATTTAATATGAAGGATTTAGGTGCTACAAAATTTATTTTGGGTATGGAAATAATAATGGATCATGCAAATAGAAAGTTGTGGTTAAATAAAAGGAAATATTTTGATTTGATACTATAGAGGTTTAGGATGCATGATTGTAAACTAGTATGTACTCCATATCTTGTTGATCAAAAGTTATCTACCGAACAATATCCTAAAATAGATGAGGAAATTGAAGAAATGCATTGTGTTCCTTATGCTAGCATTGTTGGTAGTCTGATGTATGCAATGGTCTATACTAGACTTGATATCGCACATGTAGTGGGAATAGTTAGCAGATATATGTCCAATACAAGAAAGGAACATTAGACTATTATGAAGAAGATCATTAAATACTTGCATGGAACTTTAGACTATACTATTTGTTACCAAGGAAATTATGGAGATAGTAATATTGTAAATCTACAATATTTTATGGATGCTAACTAGGCTAGAGATCTGGACAAGAGAAGATCCATAAGTGCTTGTGTTCAGACTATTTGGAGGGGTCGCTAGTTGGATGAGTAAAAAGAAAATAGTGGTTGTTTTATCCATAATAGAGGCAAAGTACATTGCATCAACTCATGCTTGTAAAGAAGTAGAGTGGCTACAAATTTGGTGTTCAATATTTGGTCTTAAGTAGAAGGTTGTGAGAATTGATAGTGATAGCCAAAGTGTAATATTTTTGGCCAACAATCCTAGTTTTCATGATTGATCAAAATATATTGATATCAAATACCATTTTGTGAGAGAGAAGGTTGAAGGAAATTGGGTGATGCTGGAGAAATTTGATAAAGAGAATAATATTATTGATTCGTTAACAAAGGTTGTACCTACTCAAAAAAAAATTGGTGTAGAAGATCTAGGGGCATGGTTGCCTTTGATAGTTGATAATGGTAGTTTTTTGCCCCTATGAAAAGTATTCAACAAGTGGGAGAATGTTAATATTTTCCATTTTATTCTGGTGGGGTTAACTCTAAAAGTTACTGGACACTATCCATGTAACCTTGTTTACGGGGGCCAGGCCGGGTCCCAAGTAGGGGTTCGAGGATAGCAACCCTGATCAAAGTTTTAGGGTTTCATAAGTTATTTTTAGACCCATATGGGTTGTTTAGAGTTAATTATTTGAACCCATGGTTTTTCATCCATGGTATTGTAAAATCCATTCTTGTGTTGTTATTTAATCGCATTTGTATCAAGGTTTGAATAGAGATGAGAGATGAACATTATTGTATTGGAGATAGTTAAGTTTATACAATAAGGAGATATTACTATGTTGGGTTTTTTCCCATAAGGGTTTCCTAGGTGAAATACTATGTTATGTGTGTATTTGTTATCTTATTAATTTTTCTTTGATTATGTATTTAGTATTTTTCTAGATTTAGTTTATCAAGGCCTTTTTGCTCTTCAATAACAATGAATGATAATAACACTAATGTACGATATAAATGGAGGATGCACAAGTAATTGATAATATAAAGTTGTATAAGTTGTTAGTCATCAACAAATATCACTAGCATACAATTGACTATGAGCATCACTTAATTAATGTTCATTTACTTATTTGTTGATTGCTTATTACTAATTAACCTACCCTTTTTCTCAAGGGAAATTTATAGGTAAAAATTTGAAATTATTTTTATAAAACATTCTAGATGATATCATATCAATATTATCCTTTATTTGCATTGGATCATGGTCACTATTTCATGGTAGCTAAGTATGACAACTATCTTGAGTACCCTATCATGATTAAGCAAAGTTAATTGATATGGGCTTGCTGAAGTAGCCATGATCAATTGCTAAAATGAGTTATTTATTAAAAGGTTTTAGAAAAAGTTCTAGGAGTTTTACCTATTCTATTTAAAGTGTGAAGATCTTGATTGGTACTCTCACCTAAGTTACCTTCAATAAAATAGTAGGGTGTATTTATTAGTAGATGTGATATAGAACACTAGAAATGTGCTTGAGCTTTGATGGTATTGTATCTAGAATAGTTCCTCATTCTTTTTCCATGCTAAAATCCTGAGGGATATGTGACAAAGAAAGAGAATGCTTGTGCAGGAAATTATCAGTTAACATTTCTATGTGTTGGGAGGATACCCAATTTGAGGATCCATGCCATGATAGTTGTAAGGCATCATTTGAAAGTGAAGAAATGGATCCATATTGAAGGAGGAAAATCCACACCTTAGGAACCACTCCATGATATTAAATCTAATTCATAGTGCATAAGCCTATTTTAGAGCATGGAAAGAGCTAGGTAGTGCAAAATGATAAGGTAGTGCAGATGAATGAGATAGTGTAGATGGATCAAGTTATTGCCTAGGGGGTCGTGGGCACTAGTGCTTGTGAAATTATAATCATACAAAAAGGTATATTTTTCCCAAGTGTTAAGGTGTTAATCGAATGGCTAAAGGCATGCAAATTTGGGTATCTACACACACATAATCATTTATTGTAAAATACAACTAATTTTATCAAAAAAAATTATGGCAATTTTCTCCATTAAGTTAACAAATTCAATGAACATATTTAAAAAATAAACTAGAAAATCATCTTTATAAAATCCTAAAATTTTTCTATTTCCATATTTTATTTTGACATCTCCTTCATTTTATTTTACATCTATAAAAGGTAAAGGTTAAAATTTGGTATATCTTTGGGATGTCATCAAGGAGACCTATAGTGAATTCTCATTACAATTGTGAGAAGTAAGGCCTCTTGGCCAGTTTTAAAGGGTGGTTTTGACAAAGGAGAAAGCCATTCAGGGTCTAGATGAAATCCAAGGCAATACTGGATGAATCGAGCCCCAAATAGAGAATGCAAACAAAGACAAGTGAAAAAATATAGGTTAATGAACCCTCAAGGTTTATCCAACAACAATAAAAGATCATAATTTTGGTAAGATTCCAAAGCACCATAGCATGTTGAATAGTTAAACTAGAAGAAAGGTTTGGCTTGGGGATGCCTAACCAAATCAAATGCCTAGTAATTTTAATATGAGTGATGAAAACTAGAACATCAGGTGAAGGCACGAGTTAAAAATCTCCATGAGGGGTGCTAACCTTACCAAGGGATGCACAAATGGGTGGTTACCATAATTTAATCATACCATATCCAACTATGCTCCAAAAAATGCAAAAGTACCTGGGTGAGATTTTTGAAGCAAGAATTTTGAATTTTAAAAAGAGAAAAGCCCCTAATTTTTATTTATAAATACTAATAATTTTAACATTGTAAATAGGTTGAATTGTTGTCATGTCTAGAATCTAACCTTAAGCAGTTCTCTCTCCATTTCTCATTTTGTTTTTTAGTCTAGAATCAAACCTTGGGCTAGTTGCATGTATAGGCCATTGAGCCTCTTTTAATTATGTATGAATGTAATGTGCTTCAATATGAACATAAGGATCTATAACTACAACACTTCTATCCTGGTCTAAGTGTTCATATATATATATATATATATATATATATATATATATATATATATATATATATATATATATATATATATATATATATATATATATATATATATATATATATATATATATATATATGGAGACTGACTCTTTTAGCATTTTTATCCTAGATTTCATAAGAAGTCCTTTGATTTGCATTCATGTATGATTTGGATGGTTGGTGAGTAGAAATTATGTCTCGAAAAACAATCATTTCTCTTCCATAAATTATCAATCCGATAAGTCCATAAACTTACGAGTGTCATGCATAGTATATGCCTGCAGTGCAGGGGAATGAATCCGTTTATACCTTATTTAGTTTTGTGGGGGATGTTCATGCATTTAAAATTCAGCCAAACCAAATAAAATAAGTGCGGAAAATTAAATAAATAAATTACAACTAAAATTAAAGTGCTAGAAAATCTGCTTGTTGTGGTGCAGTGGTAAATTCCCTAGGTACTGGTAGAGGCCAACCCAGGTTCCATTCCCCTTGTCTCCATCTTGTAGATATATGGTATAGTTAGGAATGTCCTATGTGCTGGTAGAGGCCGACAAGGCTCCATTCCTCCTATGCCCAACCTGTTGAAAGTGGCACCCCAAAAGGGGTGTTTTCCACTATAAATTAATTACCCATGTGTTGTAGGTGAGTTGGAGAGGAGAGGGCAATCTTCCAAGGGAGGTCCTAGGTTCAAATCTCCACCCTACCAAAAATCTGAATTGGGTAACCAAAATGCAATTGATAATGTTGGTGCGGGCAGGGCTTGGTGCGACCCCCGGGTGACTTTGACGGTGTAGAACCACCTGTTCATGGTCTCTTAGACCAATGCAGCCCCACAAGGGATTTTTTGCTTAAAAAAAAAAGTGCTAGAAATAAAAGTGTAGAAATAAAATGCAATAAATAAAACACACAACTAAATCAATTAAAGTATAAAATAAAATAGTAAATGTAATCTCCTCAAAATAAAGAACAAAAATGAAACAGGTGAAGACTACTGCAAGGAGTGGACCCAAGCTCCTGCAGGTAGTCCACCCGACTAGCTACATAGAGCTTGCTTGAATAAGAGGGATTGCACTCTTAATGAATTAAAAAAAGAATGAAATGAAATAAGTTGTGTAAAATTAATCAGTGTTCATCTGTTCATTTGGCCTACGTCTTTATATAAATCGTAGCCAAATCTCATTACAATAATAAATAAATATATTTTAATCACATGACATGATTAGTTACAATTGGTTTCTACATAGATTTTATTCTTCTATTTTAAAGCATGTTTGTTCACCAGAAGGATAAATATAAAAATCCTTAGGTGTACATAACAAACAAATCCTAAACTAATGCATCCTAAAAATAATGCCTTAAGATATTTACAAGGTCAACCGACCAATCGGTTGATAATAATAATAAAAAATACTTTATTCTATTTCATAAATGCATGATTAAAATATATTCCTTTGTCTTCATGTGCAACAACCTCCATAGACCCTTGGTCAACCTGGCCAATGTTGACTTGGTCATATGGCGTCTCTAATGCAGGTTTCTCCAACGTATGGGATTAAGGTGCCTACTTGAGTAAGGTGCCTACTTGGTGCCTACTTGAGTAAGGTGTCTGCCTTGTGCCTACTTGATTAAGGTGTCTGCTTGGTGTCTACTTGAGTAAGGTGCCTGCTTGGTGCCTACTTGAGTAAGTCACTAGAGTAAGGTGTTGGAGTAAGGCGCCTGCTTTGTGCCACTTGAGTAAGGCATCACTTGAGTAGGGCTCCTTGCACACTACTAGGTCCAAGTAGGGTGTAGATTGGAAAACACCAGATTAGTAGCAAAACCTACATTTATACACAATTTCCACTAAAAACACCAGTCAAGCATAATACCAGATTTTCTATCAATTATATGCATAAGTTAAATAAAAATACATTTCTAATGCTAATTAAACCAGTGATGATGCCCCTTAACAATGTATATAAAATGAGCATATATGGTACCCTATGCCTAAATATTATCACGTCCTCGTGACAACAACCCCCAGAATAATAATAATCCTTTTTTATTTTTTTATTTTTTTATATTTTTTTTAGTGGATTTATAATCAGCTTCTGCCCCCACGTATCTTCCAATGAATTGTTGTTCCAGTAAGTTTTAAACCAAAGGGTGACGTGATATAATTATAAATCTGGTCCATTGTCTTTTCTTTGAAATTCCATCAAATGCCATTCTGCTCCCACAACTATGTAAGACTTTCATGGATTTCCATCCTACTCAAGAATTGCAACATAAAGAGAAGTGTTGCGGCAGAAAGAGAAGTGGTGTAGGATAAACTATAATTGCTCCAGATTGGAACGGGTGTTCTTCTTTTGTTCCTCCATGAATCCGTTGTCGGATTAGAACTAAACATTCTTATATGCTTCGAAGTACAAGCCAGAGTCAGGCGATGGTGAAAGTTACCTGGACTGCTATTTAGCTTTACAAGTCACCATCTGGATTGCCTCTAGACTCCAGACTAGATATTATGCCATCCCACTGCGGTTGGATTGTTTGTAATTTATATATATATATATATATATATAATTTTTAATTATTTTGGGGTAATGAAGTTTTTCTCATATCCAAGGCATGTCATGTGCTTGAACTTTTATGGGAGATTTTGACAAAGAGAATTTAAGGGGGCATCTACTGATATTAGCAGATAAATTATTTTTAAAATAACTTTGCACATGATTAACAAAAAAATCAGTACAAACCTGGGTGAATTTCACAAAACCTGAGGTGTATGATGTTGATTGTGTGAAATGTCTTCATGTTACCTGTACTCTTTTCTTTCCCAGCCATACGATTCTCCACAAGGTTGTTTTTTTTTAAATGAATTCTCATAGAAGTTACATGTCTCTATCGATGAGCATCAAGGTACCCAAAAATACGTGAGATCATGACACCTTCTTGAGCATTGAGGTGCCTTATTACTATTGAGAAGTCAATAGTAGCTTATGTGTCTACTTTTGAAGAGTTGATCAGGCTCTCTAAAACTTTTCTCATGTTGCATCAACATTTGTTTTATCCAAGCATAGGGATGGGTATCTTTTCATTTGTGAGGAATTAATTCCCATGTCCATGCCCAACTGGGGACTATTTCCTCCGGATGGAAACAGTCAAGTTTCTACCTCCTAAAAAAAATGTGCAGGTTCATGGATGCTGAGCCAATTTAGGCCTTGTCTCCCAAGATGCCTATTTTTTGTACAATCAGGCCATTTCACCTACAAAAGAAATTGAAAAAAACTAAAATACAGTTTAGTGCAATTTGTGCCTATTAGGCCCTGGCTCTCAGGATGCCTGCAGCTTGAATGCGAGCACTTTCCCTGCAACACTCGAAAGCAACAAAATAAATTTTATTCTATGCAGGAAATATTTTTTGTAACTCCTTTTTTTCTTTTAAATAATCAAGGCACCCTTGACGCATGACATCAAGGTATTTTTTTTTCAACCGTGATCAAGTGCCTCCGTTTATGGACATCGAGGCACCACTTGAATATCAAGGCACCTTCTTGAGTAAGGTGCCTACTTGAGTAAGGTGTCTGCTTGAGTAAGGTGCCTGCTTGAGTAATCCTTCTTCTTGGGGCCTACTTGAGTAAGGCGCATGCTTGAGTAAGGTGCCTACTTTAGTAAGGTGCCTGCTTGGTGCCTACTTGAGTAAGGCACCTGCTTGGTGCCTACTTGAGTAAAATGCATGCTTGAGTAAGGTACCTACTTGGAACCTACTTGAGTAAGGTGTCTGCTTGGCACCTACATGAGTAAGAATCTTGCTTGAGTAAGGCACCTGCTTGGTGCCTACTTGATTAAGGCACCTTATTGAGTAAGGCGCCTATTTTGTGTCTACTTGATTAAGGCACATGCTTGGTGCCTACTTGAGTAAGGTACCTTATTGAGTAAGGTGTTTGTTTGGTACCTACTTGAGTAAGGCACATGCTTGAGTAAGACGCTTGCCTCGGAAGTAAGGTGCCTACCTCAGGAGTAAGGTGCCTACCTTGGGAGTAAGGCACCTACCTTGGGATTAAGGCATCTACCTCAAGATTAAGGCACCTACCTCAAGAGTAAGGCACCTACCTCGGGAGTAAGGCATCTACTTTAGGAGTGAGGTTCCTGCTTGGCGCCACTTGAGTAAGGTTCCTACTTGACGCCACTTTAGTAAAGCGTTTGCTTGGTGCCACTTGAGTAAGGTGCCTACTTAAGTAAGATGCTTTCTTGGAATCACTTGAGTAAGGTGTCTGCTTTTAGATTAGTGCACTCCTAAAAACTATTGGTATGACATCTCCGCACTTCATGCTATCTTACAAAAGATAAAAATCCTAAACTAAAAGCATTAATAAAATTCTAACTATTTTTTTGCCTGTTCTGCCATGACCAAAACATATCTTGGCTCATTATTATTTTTTCATCATTTGCATCAGAGAAAAGAGTCAACTGTAACAAATGAGCTGGTGAATTTAGGTGGCCAAGCTGGAGGTCTGTCAATTGAGCCATCCTAGAAATTTTGCGTACTATGTACTAGAAAATATTCTCCACCCAATTATTTGTGGGAATTTGCATTGTGATAGCATATTTCTTCCATGATTTCAAATCCACACCATCTCTTTGCAAATTTGAAATTCTCCTCCACCATAGTGAGACTATGTCTCTCTATAATTTTTTTCCACATATTCTAAAAAATGCTACCAAAAAAATCTATAATATTGGCACTATGCATTAAAAAGTGGAGACCGCGTAGAAAAATTTGTGTCCCATCTACACATTTTAGAGGATTTATAGCAACCAATAACCAATAGCTCCAAAATTCAAAATACCCAACTCATCATCAACGACACATAAACAATATTTTAATCCAAATTTTGACATTTCTAAGAGCGCTAACTCTTTGGATGCGTCACATGGATTAATCTTTGTAAATTATTATTTTCTCACTGTGTGCTCCCGAACATGTCACTCTTTTCAATTGATTTTATACCACTCTGATACATATGTTTCTAAATCATAATTCTCCCACTTTGAACTATTTCTTTCGTAGGTAAAATTAGAGCAGCACTACGATCCTCTATTTTATTTCCTAGAGTGAGGTAAAAACACATCTTTCCATCATCATCCTCGACGTGTGTCGGGTGTTCAAGTGTGACACTTTTATGAGATGCCTTATTGATATTTATGTGTTGTTATTTCTGGCCACTATGAGCTCCATTCATGTTATTTATCGTGCTATGGCACCATGTGGCCTGCTTGCAGATATTTGACATTAAATATCTCTAGGATCCTCCCCTATTTTTTTTAGCTATCGGTTGGATATTTCTCATTTCTTTTTTGGACCAAGATGGTCCTCAGGAAATAGGATACTCTCTTCCAACAAGTAGCAAAAAAAACTCTGTTTTTGATATGCAATTTAATTTGGAGCCTTTTCAGTAGAAGATTTATTTTTTTCTTGTTTTCATGAATATTGTAAATAGTGTTCATTGTGCTATTGGTGGCAATGATGAAGGTGGGGTACCCCCCATGCCTACATATGAACTAGTCTTCTAAAAATCATCTCCTTCTTGATCAACTAGTTTGATTTGTTGTAGCATGAGAAGAGTATTTTCCTTCATGGCCTCACAACCAAACTCTTTCAACGTAGTGGTAAAATGTGCAGGCTGACAAATGACTATCTACGGGCTAGCAACCTAAAGAAAACATGGCATAATAGTCTATTAAAAACACATGCTAGTTTCTAATTCACTAGATCGCCTTAAGTGCAAGTGAAGAGCATACTCCATAACAAGATGTTCTTTTTAAATTATGCTTTGTCATTTTTCCTGCATCATTAAAAGAATTTACCAATATGTTGCAAAGCATCAAGCCTATAAAAAATTTTCAATCATTAAAACTAAGATTTTGGAGGCATAATTTCCTAATAGTTTCTATATAAAAACACATCCCTAAAAATTTTCAATTAGACCTAGGTTGTGCTATTTCTTTGATTTCTTGAAACCATTCAGAACATGATGGAAATCCTTCATCGCCTGATTTTCTAATTTTTTTCAATAACACCATTTATTCCTACCTCTACACTTAATATGGTACATCAGGTTCATTCTTGTATTTACCTAAGAAGTTGGTAAATTTAAATTGTTGCCTATGGGATTTGGCTCTGACTGTGCCAACAACTATTTTTGACCTTATAAAAATGCCCTTGGTGGACTCACACTTCTCAGGTAGAAGATCTAAAGGTAATTTTGAATGGACATTTTAACTTACCTATAAATCATAACACTACAGTTTTGACACTCCCCGACAACGGTGCCAAAATGGTGAGAAAAAATTATGTCTCAAAAAACAATCATTTCTCTTCCATAAATTATCAATCCGGTAAGTCCGTAAACTTATGAGTGTCATGCATAGTATATGCCTACAGTGTGGGGGAATGAATCCATTTGTACCTTATTTAGTTTGGTGGGGGATGTTTATGTATTTGAAATTCAACCAAACCAAATAAACTAAGTGTAGAAAATTAAATAAATAAATTACAACTAAAATTAAAATGCTGGAAATAAAAGTGAAAAAATAAAATGTAAGAAATAAAACACACAACTAAATTAATTAAAACAATAAATTTAATCTACTGAAAATAAAGAACATAAATGAAATAGGAGAAGACTACTACAAGGATTGGACCCAAGCTCCCGTAGATAGTCCACCCAACTAGCTATGTAGAGCTTGCTCGAATAAGAGGGATTGCACTCTTAATGAATTAAACAAAGAATGAAATGAAATAAGTTACATGTAAAATTAATCATTGTTCATATGTTCATCTAGCCTGCATCTTTATATAAAGTGTAGCCAGATCTCATTACAATAACAAATCAATATATTTTAATCACATGATGTGATTAGTTACAATTGGTTTCTACATAGATTTTATTCTTCTATTTTAAAGCATGTCCGTTCACCAAAAGGATAAATATAAAAATCCTTAGGTGTATGTAACAAACAAATCCTAAACTAATGCATCCTAAAAATAATGCCTTAAGAGCTTTACAAGGTCAACCAACCAATCGATTGATAATAATAATAATAAATACTTTATCCTATTTAATAAATGCATGATTAAAATATCCTCCTTTGTCTTCATGTGCAACAACCTTCGTAGCCACTTGGTCAATTTGATCAATATTAACTTGGTCATATGGCATCTCCAATGTGGGTGTCTCCAATGTATGGGAGTAAGGTGCCTACTTCAATAAGGCACCTGCTTGGCACCTACTTGAGTAAGGCTCCTGCCTAGCGTCTACTTGAGTAAGGTGCCTGCTTGGTGCCTACTTGAGTAAGGTATCTGCTTGCTGCCTACTTGAGTAAGGCACCAGACTAAGACATCGGAGTAAGGCGCCTACTTGGAACCATTTGAGCAAGGCACCACTTGAGTAGGGATACTTCTTGCACACTTCTAGGTCCAATTGGGGTGTAGATTGGAAAACACTAGATCAGTAGCAAAACTTGCATTTATATACAGTTTCCACTGAAAACACTAGTCAAGAATAATACTAGATTTTCTATCAATTATATGCATAAGTTAAAGAAAAATATATTTCTAATGCTAATTAAACCAGTGATGATTCCCCTTAACAGTATATATAAAATGAGCATATCTGGTGCTCATCATCCCCCCATACCTAAATATTATCATGTCCTCATGACAAAAACCCTCGAAATAATAATATTAATCCTTTTTTATTTTTTCTTTATTTTTTCAATGGATTTACAATCAGCTTCCACCCTTGCATATCTTCCAGTGGATTGTTGTTCCGCTCAATTTCAAACAAAGGGTGACGTGAGATAATTATAACTCCAATCCACTCTATTTTCTTTGAAATTCCATCAAATGCCATTCTGCTCCCACAACTGTGTAGGACTTTCATGAATTTCCATCCTGCACAAGAATTACAGCATAAAGAGAAGTGTTGCGGCATAAAGAGAAGTGTTGCGGCATAAAGAGAACTTTTGCGGCATAAAGAGAAGTGTTGCAAGATAAACTATAATTGCTCAAGATTTTAATGAGTGTTCTTTTGTTCCTCCGTGAATCCACTATCGGATTAGAACTAAATATTCTTATTCTGCTTCGAAGTACAAGCCAGAGTCAGGCGATGGTGAAAGTTACCCGAACCGCTATTTAGCTTTGCAACTCATCATCTGGATTACCTCTAGACTCTAGATCAAAGATTATGCCATCCCACTACGACTGGATTTTTTTAATTTATATATATATATATATATATATATATATATATATATATAAATTAGTTTGGGGTAATGAAGTTTTTCTTATATCCATGGCATGTCATGTGCTTGAAATTTGATGGGATATTTTGATAAAGAGAATTTAAGGGGGCATCTACTGATATTAGTAGAGAAATTATTTTTAAAATAACTCTGCACATAATTAACAAAAAAATTAGTACAAACCTAGGTGAATTTCACAGAACCTAAGGTGTATGATGTCGATTGTGCAAAATGTCTTCATGTTGCCTATAATCATGGTGCTCCAGAATTGTTGTGATGTTGGTGCCTCTAGAGAATTTTATTTTATTATATATTTATATATATATATATATATTTTTTTTTGGCTGCCTTCATCATCCACATCGCTAATTGTCTTCGTTGTTCTTCCTCTGAGCGTTGCTACTCCAGCAGTGAATCCAGTCATGATCAACCATTAAATTATGGGTAAATAACCAAATCACAGCCACCACAAAAAATCATGAGGTCTCTTTCTCCTCTGGGATTCAAACTCGCAATGCACACCCAAAACATAGCCAATAGTGCGTATGCTAAAAACTGCGATGGCAGGGGAATTTTTTCATGAAAGTAAGTGTCATATATTTGATGAAAATAGGTAGGGGAACTTTGCTACACATACATCTGTACATTATTCAATTTTACCTGTTGAGGCATTCCTTTGTAAATGTGGACTTTTAAAAATTCCAGCGTTGCAACCATAGTTTACCATTTTTTTCTTTCTTTTTAAATCTTTAGCCTGAGCCCTCTTTTGTTGGTTTTCCTGTACAAACTCAATTTTTGATCTACATTTCAACTGAGATTCTATCAATATAAGTTTTTTTTTGTGGGAGATTCCAGTTCACCCAAATCCTCCACCACTTAAATTGGTGATGCCCTCATCACCAGTAAAAGGTCCTTTTGTGCAATAGGTATGCAACCCTATGAACATTAGGTCCTACACTGAGTAACAGACACCCCCAATCTATGGAGAAGTTTAAGCACTAACTGGGTATAAAGTGTATCTATAGTTTTCTTCTCCAGGAAGAGCTACAAATTTTTTTAGTACTCTTTTCTTTCCCAGCCATCCGATTCTCCACAAGGTTGTTTTTTTTAAATGACTTCTCATATAAGTTACATGTCTCTATTTATGAGCATCAAGGTGCCCAAAAATACATGAGATCATGACACCTTCCTGAGCATAGAGGCACCTTATTAGTGTTGATTAGTCAATAGTCGTTGATGTGTCTACTGTTGAAGAGTTGATCAGGCTCTCCAAAACTTTTCTCGTGCTGCATTAACATCTGTTTTATCCAAGCACAAGTATGAGTATCTTTTCCTTTGTGAGGAATTAATGTCCACGTCAATGCCCAACTGGGAACTATTTTCTTCAGATAGAAACAATCAAGGTTCTACCTCCTAAAAAAAATGTGCAAGTTCATGGATGCTAAGCCGGTTTAGGCCTTGTCTCCCAAGATGCCTATTTTTTGTATAATCAAACCATTTCACCTACAAAAGAAATTGAAAAAAAACTAAAATGCAGTTTAGTGAAATTCGTGCCTATTAGGCCTTGGCTCTTATGATGTTTGTAGCTTGCATGCAAGCACTTTTGATACAACACTTGAAAGTAGCAAAAGAAATTTTATCCTAAGTAGGAAAGATTATGTGTGGCTCCCTTTTTTTTTTAATAATCAAGGCACACTTGACGCATGACATCAAGGTGTTTTTTTTTCAACCATGATAAAGTGCCTTCGCTAATGAACATCGAAGCACCACTTTATGAGCAAGGCACCTTGAGTAAGGTGTCTGCTTGAGTAAGGTGCCCACTTGAGTAAGGCATCTGCTTGAGTAAGGCACCTACTTGATTAAGGCACCTGCTTGGGGCTTACTTGAGTAAGATGCACACTTGAGTAAGGCGTCTGCTTGGTACCTACTTGAGTAAGGCACCAACTTGGAACCTACATGAGTAAGTTGTCTACTTGAGTAAAGTGCCTGCTTGGCACCTACTTGAGTAAGGCCCCTGCTTGGCACCTACTTGAGTAAGGCACTTGCTTGAGTAAGGCACCTGCTTGGCACCTACTTGAGTAAGGTGCTTGCTTGAGTAAGGCACCTATTTGATGCCTACTTGAGTAAGGCACCTATTTGAGTAAGGCACATACCTCAAGAGTCTCCTACCTCAGGAGTAAGGCACCTACCTCAAAATTATGACCCCTTCCTCAGGAGTAAGGCGACTGCCTCGAGAGTAAGGCGTCTACCTCAGGAGTAAGGTACCTACCTTGGGAGTAATGTGTCTACTTTGGAAGTAAGGCACCTTCTTGGTGCCACTTGAGTAAGGTGCCTTCTTGGTGCCACTTGAGTAAGGCGCCTGCTTGGTGCCACTTGAGTAAGGCGCCTTCTTGGTGCCACTTGAGTAAGGTGCCTGCTTGAGTAAGATGCCTGCTTGGTGCCACTTGAGTAAGACATCTTCTTGTAGATTAGGGCACTCTTGAAAACTATTGGTATGACATCTCTGCACTTCATGTTGTCCTACAAAACATAAAAAACTAAACTAAAGGCATTAATAAAATTCTAACTATTTTTTTTTTGTTTGTTCTTCCATGACCAGAACAGATGTTGGGTCATCATTTTTTTCATCATATGCATCAGATAACAAAGTCAACTACAACAAATGAGCTGGTGAATTTAGGTGGCCAAGCTGGAGGTCTGTCAATTGAGCCATCCTAGAAATTTGGCGTGTTGTGTACTGGAACGTCTTCTCCACCCAATTGTTTGTGGGAATTTGCATTATGACAACATATTTCTTCCATGATTTCAAATCCACACCATATCTTTGCAAATTTGGCATTCTCCTCCACCATAGTGAGACTTTGTCTCCTCTCTATAATTCCTTTCCACATATTCTAAAAAATGCTTCCGAAAAAATTTGTAATATTGGCACTATGCATTAAAAAGTGGAGACCGCGTAGAAAACTGTGTGCCCCATCTACACATATTAGAGGATTGATAATAGCCAATAGCCAACAACTCCAAACTTTGAAGTACCCAGCTCATCATCAATGACACATAAAAAATATTTTAATCCATATTTTGACGTTTCTAAGAGCACTAACTCTTTGGATGTGTCATAGGGATTAATCTTTGTACATTATTATTTTCTCACCATGTGCTCTTGAACACGTCACTCTTTTCAAGTGATTTTATACCACCCTGATACATATGTTTCTAAATAAGAATTCTCCCACTCTAAACTATTTCTTTTGCAAGTAAAATTAGAGCAGCACTACGATCCTCTGTTTTATTTCTTGGAGTGAGGTAAAAACAAATCTTTCCATCATCATCCACGACATGTGTCGGGTGTTCAAGTGTGACACTTTCATGAGACACCTCATTGAGATTTATGTGTTGTTATTTCTGGCCACTATGAGCTCCATTCATGTTATTTATCGTGCTCAAGCACCATGTGGCCTTCTTGTAGATATTTGACATTTGATTTATTCCAAGCTCCTCCCATATTTTTTTAGCTATCGGTTGGATATTTCTCATTTCCCTTATGGACCAAGCTGGTCCTCGGGAAAGAGGATACTCTCTTCCAATAGGTAGCAAAAAAAACTTTATTTTTGATCTGTAGTTTAATTTGAAGACTTTTCAGTAGAAGATTTATTTTTTTCTTTTATTCATGAACACTGTAAATAGTGTTCATTGTGTTATTGGTGGTAATTATTAAGGTGGGATACCCCCCATGCCTACATCTGCACTTGTCTTCTAAAAATCATATCCTTCTTGATCAACTAGTTTGATACGTTGTAGCATGAGAAGAGTATTTTCCTTCATGGCCTCACAACCAAACTCTTTCAACGTAGTGGTAAAATGTTCAAGATGGCAAATGACTATCTACGGGCTAGCAACCTGAAGAAAATATGGCATAGCAGTCTGTTAAAAACACATGCTAGTTTCTGATTCACCAGATCGCCTTAAGTGCAAGTGAAGAGCATACTCCATAACAAGATGTTCTTTTTAAATTATGCTCTATCATTTTCTTGCATCATTAAAAGAATTTACCAATATGTTGCAAAGCATCAAACCGGTAAAAAATTTTCAATCATTAAAACTAATATTTTGGAGACATAATTTCCCAATAGTTTTTATATAAAAACACTTCCCTAAAAATTTTCAATCAAATCTTGTGCTATTTCTTTGATTTCTTGAAACTATTTAGAACATGATGGAAATCCTTCACTGTCTAATTTTTTTTACTTATTTCAACAATACCATTTATTCCTACCTCTACACTTAATATGGTACATTAGGTTCATTCTCGTATTTACCTAAGAAGCTAGTAAATTTAAACTTTTTCGTATGGGATTTGGCTCTGATTGTGCAACAACTATTTTTGACCTTATAAAAAAACCCTTGTTCGACTCACACTTCTCAAGTAGAAGATCTACAGGTAATTTTGAATGGACATTTTAACTGACCTGTAAATCATAACACTATAGTTTTGACACTCCCTGATAACAGTGCCAAAATGATGAGAAAAAATTATGTCTTGAAAAACAATCATTTCTCTTTCGTAAATTATCAATATGATAAGTCCGTAAACTTATGAGTGTCATGCATAGTATATGCCTGTAGTGTGGGGGGATGAATCTGTCTGTATATTATTTAGTTTGGTGGGGGATGTTAATGCATTTGAAATTCAACCAAACAAAATAAACTAAGTGCGGAAAATTAAATAAATAAATTACAACTAAAATTAAAGTGCTGGAAATAAAATGCAAGAAATAAAACACACAGCTAAATTAATTAAAGCAAAAAATAAAACAATAAATTTAATCTACTTAAAATAGAGAATAGAAATGAAACATGGGAGGACTACTGCAAGGAGTGGACCCAAGCTCCCATAGATAGTCCGCCCGACTAGTTACGTAGAGCTTTATCGAATAAGAGGGATTGCACTATTAATGAATTAAACAAAGAATGAAATGAAATAGGTTGTGTGTAAAATTAATCAGTGTTCATCCGTTCATCTGGCCTGTGTATTTATATAAAGCATAGCCAGATCTCATTACAATAACAAATCAATTTATTTTAATCACATGACGTGATTAGTTACAATTTGTTTCTACACAGATTTTATTATTCTATTTTAAAGCATGTTCGTTAACCAGAAGGATAAATATAAAATACTTAGGTCTACGTAACAAACAAATCCTAAAATAATGCACCCTAAAAATAATTCCTTAAGAGCTTTACAAGGTCAACCAGCCAATTGGTTGATAATAATAATAATAAATACTTTATTCTATTTAATAAATGCATGATTAAAATATCCCCCTTTGTCTTCATGTGCAACAACCTTCGTAGCCCCTTGGTCAACCTGGTCAATGTTGACTTGGTCATATGGTGTCTCCAATGCGGGTGTCTCCAATGTATGGGAGTAAGGTGTCTGCTTGGTGCCTACTTGAGTAAGGCGTCTGCCTGGCACCTACTTGTGTAACGTGCCTGCTTGGAACCTACTTGAGTAAGGTGCCTGCTTGATGCCTACTTGAGTAAGGTACCAGAGTAAGGCGCCTGCTTGGCGCCACTTGAGTAAGGGACCACTTGAGTAGGGATCCTTCTTGCACACTGTCAGGTCCAAGTGGGGTGTATATTGGAAAACACTAGATCAGTTGCAAAACCTACATTTATACACAGTTTTTACTAAAAACACTAGTCAAGCATAATACCAAATTTTATATCAATTATATGCATAAGTTAAATAAAAATACATTTCTAATTCTAATTAAACCAGTGATGATGCCCCTTAATAGTGTATATAAAATGAGCATATCTGGTGCTCATCATCCCCCCATGCCTAAATATTTTCATGTCCTCATGACAACAACCCCTAAATAATGATAATAATCCATTTTTCTTTTTTCTTTTTTTTCAGTGGATTTACAATCAGCTTCCGCCCCCGCGTATCTTCCAGTGGATTGTTGGTTTGCTCAGTTTCAAACAAAAGGGTGATGTGAGATAATTATAACTCCGATATGTTGTCTCTTCATTGAAATTCCATCAAATGTCATTTTTCTCCCACAACTATGTAAGACTTTCATGGATTTCCATCCTGCTCAAGAATTGCAGCATAAAGAGAGGTGTTGTAGCATAAAGAGAAGTGTTGCAGGATAAACTATAATTTCTCTAGATTGGAATGAGTGTTCTTCTTTTGTTCCTCCATGAATCCGCTGTCGGATTAGAACTAAACATTCTTATTTCACTTCAGAATACAAGCTAGAGTCAGGCAATGGTGAAAGTTACTCAGACCGCTATTTAGCTTTGCAACTCACCGTTTGGATTACCTCTAGACTCCAGACCAAAGATTATGTCATCCCACTACAGTTGGATTTTTTTTAATTTATATATATATATATAATTATTCCAAAGTAATGAAGTTTTTCTCATATATATGGCATGTCATGTGCTTGAAATTTTATGGGAGATTTTGACAAAGAGAATTTAAGGGGGCATCTACTAATATTAGCAGAGAAATTATTTTTAAAATAACTCTGCACATGATTAACAGAAAACTCAGTACAAACCTAGGTGAATTTCATAGAACCTGAGGTGATGCTGATTGTGTGAAATGTCTTCATGTTGCCTGTAATCATGGTGCTCTAGAATTTTTGTGACATTAGTGCCTCTAGAGAATTTTATTTATTTATTATTTTTATATATTTTTTTTTGCTGCTTTCATCATCCACACTTCTAATTATCTTCGTTGTTCTTCCTTTGAGCATTGCTATTCCAGCAGTTAAGATAGTCATGATCAACCATTAAATTACGGGTAAATAACCAAATCATAGCCACCACCAAAAATTACGAGGTCTCTTTCTCCTCTGGGATTCAAACTCACAATGCACACCCAAAACATAGCCAATAGTGTGTATGCTCAAAAATACGATGTAGGGGAATTTTTTCATGAAATTAAGTGTCATATCTTTGATGAAAATAGGCCGGGAAACTTTTTTACAGATACATTTGTACAGTATTCAATTTTACCCATTGAGGCATTCCTTTGTAAGTGTGGAATTTTAAAAATTCCAGCATTGCAGCCATAGTTTACCATTTTTTCCTTTCTTTTTAAATCTTCAGCCTGAGCCCTCTTTTGTTGGTGTTCCCGTACAAGCTCTATTTTTTATCTGTATTTCAACTGGGAGTCTATAAATGGAAGTTTTTTTTTTGTGGGAGATTTCGGTTCACCCAAATCCTCCCCCACCTAAATTGGTGATGCCCTCATCACCAGTAACAGGTCCCTTTGTGCAACAGGTCTGCAGCCCTCTAAACATCAAGTCCCACACTGAATAATAGGCACTCCCAATCTAGGGAGAAGAATTTTAAGCACTGAATGGGTATAAAGTGGATCTACAGTTCTCTTCTCCAAGAAGAGCTAAAAAAAAAATTAGTACTCTTTTCTTTCCCAGCTATCCGATTCTCCACAAGGTTGTTTTTTTTTAAATGACTTCTCATAGAAGTTACATGTCTCTATCGATAAGCATCAAGATGCCCAAAAATACGTGAGATCACAACACCTTCCTAAGCATCAAGGCACATTCTTACGGTTGAGAATTCAATAGTCATTGATGTGTCTATTGTTGAAGAGTTGATTAGGCTCTCCAAAAATTTTCTTGTGTTGTATTAGTATCTATTTTATCCAAGCACAGGGATGAGTATATTTTTCTTTGTGAGGAATTAATGCCCACGTCCATGCCCAGATGGGGACTATCTCCTTTGGATGGAAATAGTCAAGTTTCTACCTCCTAAAAAAATGTGCAGGTTCATGGATGTTGAGCCGATTTAGGCCTTGTCTCCCAAGATGCCTATTTTTCGTACAATCAGGTCATTTCACCTACAAAAGAAATTGAAAAAATCTAAACTACAATTCAATGCAATTCATGCTTGTTAGGCCCTGGCTCTTAGGATTCCTGCAACTTGCATGTAGGAAATTTCCTTGCAACACTCGAAAGCAGCAAAATAAATTGTATGCTAAGCAGCAAATATTTTGTGCGACTCTTTTTTTTTTTTAATAATCAAGGCACCCTTGACGCATGACATCAAGGTGTTTTTTTTTCAACCATGATCAAGTGCCTCCATTGATGGACATCAAGGCACCACTTGAGGAGAAAGGCACCTTATTGAGTAAGGTGCTTGCTTGAGTAAGGTGCCTACTTGAGTAAGGCGTCTGCTTGAGTAAGGCACCTGCTTGAGTAAGGTACCTGCTTAGGACCTACTTGAGTAAGATGCCTTCTTGAGGCCTACTTGAGTAAGGCACCTACTTTAGTAAGGCGTCTTCTTAGCACCTACTTGAGTAAGGCACCTTCTTAATGCTTACTTTAGTAATATGCCTACTTGAGTAAGGCAACTACTTAGCACCTACTTGATTAAGGTGCCTACTTGGCACCTACTTGAGTAAGGTGCCTGCTTGAGTAAGGCACTTGCTTGGCACCTACTTGAGTAAGGTACCTGCTTGAGTAAGGCACCTGTTTGGTGCCTACTTAAGTAAGACACCTTCTTGAGTAAGGTGCCTACCTTGGGAGTAAGGCACCTACCTCAGGATTAAGGCTCCTGCCTCAATATTAAGGCACCTACCTCGGGAGTAAGGCACCTACCTCGGGAGTAAGGCACCTACCTCAGGAGTAAGACACTTGCCTCGGGAGTAAGGTGCCTTCTTTGAGAGTAAGGCACCTGCTTGGTGCCACTTGAGTAAGGTTCCCGCTTGGTGCCACTTGAGTAAGGTGTCTGCTTGAGAAAGATGCCTTCTTGGTGCAATTTGAGTAAGGCACCTGCTTGTAGATTAGGGCACTCATGAAAACGGTTGGTATGACATCTCTGCACTTAATGCTATCCTAAAAAACATAAAAAACTAAACTAAAGGAATTAATAAAATTCTAACTATTTTTTTTTATCTTTTCTTTCATGACCAGAACAGATGTTGGCTCATCATTTTTTTTCATCTGCATTAGAGAACAGAGTCAACTACAACAAATGAGTTGGTGAATTTAGGTGGCCAAGCTGGAGGTCTATCAATTGAGCCATCCTAGAAATTTGGCGTGTTGTGTACTGGAACGTCTTATCCACCCAATTGTTTGTGGAAATTTGCATTGTGACAACATATTCCTTCCATGATTTCAAATCCACACCATATATTTTCAAATTTGACATTCTCCTCCACCATAGTAAGACTTTGTCTCCTCTCTATAATTATTTTCCACATATTCTAAAAAATGTTGTCGAAAAAATCTGTAATATTGGCAGTATGCATTACAAAGTGGAGACCACGTAGAAAACTTTGTGTCCCATAAACACATATTAGAGTATTGATAGCAGCCAATAGCCAACAACTCCAAACTTTGAAATGCCCAACTCATCATCAATGACACATAAAAAATATTTGAATCCATATTTTGACATTTCTAACATCGCTGACTCTTTGGATGTGTCATAGGGATTAATCTTTGGACATTATTATTTTATCACCATGTGATCTTGAACACATCAGTCTTTTCAAGTGATTTTATACCACCCTGATACATATGTTTCTAAATCAGAATTCTCCCACTCTGAACTATTTCTTTTGTAGGTAAAATTAGAACAGCACTAAAATCCTCTGTTTTATTTCCTATAGAGATAAAAACATATATTTCCATCATCATCCCAGGCATGTGTCGGGTGTTCAGGTGTGACACTTTCATGAGATGCCTCATTGATAATTATGTGTTGTTATTTCTGTCCACTATGAGCTCCATTCATGTTATTTATCATGCTCCAACACCATGTGGCCTCTTACAGATATTTGACATTTGATTTCTTCTAAGCTCCTCATTTGTTTTAGCTATTAGTTGGATATTTCTCATTTCCATTCTATACTAAGCTGGTCCTCGAGAAAGAGGATACTCTCTTCCAATAGGTAATAAAAAAAACTCTATTTTTGATTTTCAATTTAATTTGGAGCCTTTTCAGTAGAAGATTTTTTTTTTTTTTTCACGAAAACTGTAAATAGTCTTCATTATGCTATTGGTGGCAATGATGAAGGTGGGTTACCCCCCCCATGCCTACATCTGAACTAGTCTTCTAAAATTCATCTCCTCCTTGATCAACTAGTTTGATTCATTGTAGCATGAGATGAGTATTTTCCTCCATGGCCTCACAACAAAACTCTTTCAATGTAGTGGTAAAATGTGCAGGCTGGCAAATGACTATTTGCAGGCTAGCAACCTAAAGAAAATATGGCATAGCTGTCTGTTAAAAGCACATGTTAGTCTTTGATTCACCAGATCGCCTTAAGTGCAAGTGAAGAGCATACTCCATAACAAGATGTTCTTTTTAAATTATGCTCTGTCATTTTTCCTGCATCATTCAAATAATTTACCAATATGTTGCAAAGGGTCAATCCTGTAAAAAATTTCAATCAGACCTAGGTTGTGTTATTTCTTTGATTTCTTGAAACTATTTAGAGCATGATGGAAATCCTTCACTGCCTAATTTTCTGATTTATTTCAATAGCACTATTTATTCCTACCTCTACACTTAATATGATACATCAGTTTCATTCCCGTATTTACCTAATAAGCTTATAAATTTAAACTGTTGACTATAATATTTAGCTCTGATTGTGCTAGCAACTATTTTTGGCCTTTTAAAAAGGCCCTTTGTGGACTCACACTTCTCAGGTAGAATATCTACAGGTAATTTTGAATGGATATTTTAACTGACCTATAAATTATAACACTACAGTTTTAACACTCCCCGACAATGGTGCCAAAATGGTGAACCAAAATTATGTCTCGAAAAAAAATCATTTCTCTTTCGTAAATTATCAATCCGGTAAGTCCGTAAACTTACGAGTGTCATGCATAGTATATGCCTGCAATGTGACGGGAATGAATCTATCTATATCTTATTTAGTTTGGTGGGGGATGTTCATGCATTTGAAAGTCAACCAAACCAAATAAACTAAGTGCAGAAAATTAAATAAATAAATTACAACTAAAATTAAAGTGTAGAAATAAAATGTAAGAAATAAAACACACATCTAAATTAATTAAAGAAAAAAATAAAACAATAAATTTAATCTACTGAAAAATAAAGAACAAAAATGAAACATGGGAGGACTACTACAAAAAGTGGGCCCAAGCTCCCGTAGATAGTCCGCCTGGCTAGCTACATAGAGCTTGCTCGAATAAGAGGGATTGCACTCTTAATGAATTAAACAAAGAATGAAATGAAATAAGTTCTATGTAAAGTTAATCATTGTTCATATGGCTTGCATCTTTATATAAAGCGCAACCATATCTCATTACAATAACAAATCAATCTATTTTAATCACTTGACATGATTAGTTGCAATTGGTTTCTACACATATTTTATTTTTCTTATTTAAAGAATGTCCATTCATTAGAAGGATAAATATAAAAATCCTTAGGTGTACGTAACAAAAAAATCCTAAACTAATGCATCCTAAAAATAATGCCTTAAGAGCTTTACAAGGTCAACCGACCAATCGGTTGATAATAATAAAAAATACTTTATTCTATTTAATAAATGCATGATTAAAATATCCCCCTTTGTCTTCATGTGCAACAACCTTCATAGCCCCTTGGTCAACCTGGTCAATGTTGACTTGGTCATATGGCATCTCCAATGCGAGTGTCTCCAACGTATGGGAGTAAGGCACCTACTTGAGTAAGGTGCCTACTTGGTGCCTACTTGAGTAAGGTGTCTTCTTGTCACCTACTTGAGTAAGGTACCTACCTGGTACCTACTTGAGTAAGGTGCCTGTTTGACGCCTACTTGAGTAAGGTGCCTACTTGGCACCTACTTGAGTAAGGCAACAGAGTAAGGCATCGAAGTAAGGTGTCTGCTTGATGCCTACTTGAGTAAGGTGCCTGCTTGATGCCTACTTGAGTAAGGCAACAGAGTAATGCATCAGAGTAAGGTGCCTGCTTGGTGCCACTTGAGTAAGGCACCACTTGATTAGGCTCCTTATTGCACCCTTCCAGGTCCAAGTGGGGTGTATATTGGAAAACACCATATCAGTAGCAAAACCTGCATTTATACACAGTTTCCACTAAAAATACCAGTCAAGCATAATACCAGATTTTCTATCAATTATATGCATAAGTTAAATAAATATATATTTCTAATGCTAATTAAACCAGTGATGATGCCCCTTAATAGTGTATATAAAATGAGCATTTCTGGTGCTCATCATCCCCCCATGCCTAAATATTGTCACGTCCTCGTGACAACCCCCGGAATAATAATAATAATTTTTTTATTTTTTCTTTTTTTTCAATGGATTTACAATTAGCTTTCACCCTTGCGTATCTTCCAGCCAATTGTTATTCCACTCAGTTTCAAAACAAAGGGTGACGTGAGATAATTATAACTCCGATCTGCTGTCTTTTCTTTGAAATTCCATGAAATCTCATTTTGTTCCCATAACTATGTAAGACTTTCACGGGTTTCCATCCTACTCAAGTATTGCAACATAAAGAGAAGTGTTGCGATATAAAGAGAAGTTTTATGGGATAAACTATAATTTCTTAGGATTGGAACGAGTGTTCTTCTTTTGTTCCTCTGTGAATCCACTACCGGATTAGAACTAAACATTCTTATTTCGCTTTGGATTACAGACCAGAGTCAGGCGATGGTGAAAGTTACCTGGACCGCTATTTAGCTTTGCAACTCACCATCTGGATTGCCTCTAGACTCTAGACCAGAGATTATGCCATCCCACTACGGTTGGATTTTTTTAATTTATATATATTTTATAATTATTTCGGGGTAATGAAGTCTTTCTCATATCTATGGCATGTCATGTGCTTTAACTTTTATGGGATATTTTGACAGAGAGAATTTAAGGGGACATCTACTAATATTAGTAGAGAAATTATTTTTAAAATAACTTTGCACATGATTAATGAAAAACTCAGTACAAACCTGGGTGAATTTCATAGAACCTGAGGTGTATGATGCCAACTGTGCAAAATTTCTTCATGTTACCTGTAATCATGGTGCTCCAGAATTGTTGTGACATTGGTGCCTCTGGAGAATTTTATTTTATTTTATTTTTTTATATATATTTTTTTCTGGTTGCCTTCATCATCCACACCGCTAATTATATTAATTGTTATTCCTCTGAGCGTTGCTACTCTAGCAGTGAAACCAGTCATGATCAACCATTAAATTACGAGTAAATAACCAAAGTGCAACCACCACCAAAAATCACGAGGTCTCTTTCTCCTCTGGGATTCAATATTGTAATGCATACCCAAAACAGCCAATAGTGCGTATGCTAAAAACTGTGATGGCAAGGGAATTTTTTCATGAAAGTAAGTGCCATATCTTTGATGAAAATAGGCAGGGAAACTTTGCTACACATACATCTGTACAATATTTAATTTTATCCATTGAGGCATTCCTCTATAAGTGTGGATTTTTAAAAATTCCAGCATTGCAGCCATAGTTTACCATTTTTTTCTTTCTTTTTAAATCTTCAGCCTGAGCCCTCTTCTGTTGGTGTTCCCGTACAAGCTCTATTTTTTATTTGCATTTCAACTAGGAGTCTATCAATAGAAGATTTTTATTTGTGGGAGATTCTGGTTCACCCAAATCCTCCCCCACTTAAATTGGTGATGCCCTCATCACCAATAACAAGTCCCTCTGTGCAACAGGTCTGCAGCCCTCTGAACACCAGGTCCCACACTGAGTAACATGCACCCCCAATCTAGGGAGAAGAAGTTTAAGCACTGATTGGGTATAAAGTGGATCTATAGTTCTCTTCTCTAGAAAGAGCTACAAATTTTTTTAGTACTCTTTTCTTTTCTAGCCATTCGATTCTCCACAAGGTTTTTTTCAAATGACTTCTCATAGAAGTTACATGTCTCTATCTATGAGCATCAAGATGCTCAGAAATGCATGAGACCACGACGCCTTCTTGAGAATCGAGGCACCTTCTTATTGTTGAGAAGTCAATAGTCATTGATGAATCTACTGTTGAAGAGTTTATCAGGCTCTCCAAAACTTTTCATGTTGCATCAGCATCTATTTTATCCAAGCATAGGGATGGGTATATTTTCCTTTGTGAGGAATTAATGGCCACGTCCATGCCCAACTGGGGAATATTTCCTTTGGATGGAAACATTAAAGTTTATACCTCTTAAAAAAATGTGTAGGGTCATGGATGCTAAGCCAGTTTAGGCCTTGTCTCCTAATATGCCTATTTTTCGTACAATTAGGCCATTCACCTACACAAGAAATTGAAAAAAACTAAAATGCAGTTAAGTGTGATTCGTTCCTGTTAGGCCCTGGCTCTCAGGATACCTATAGCTTGCATGCGGACACTTTCCTACAACACTCAAAAGTAGCAACAGAAATTTTATGCTAAGCAAGAAATATTCTGTGCAACTCATTTTTTTTTTTAATAATCAAGGCTTCCTTGATGCATGCCATTAAGGTGTTTATTTTCAATCAAGATCAAGTGCCTCCGTTGATGGACATCGAGGTGCAACTTGAGGAGCAAGGTGCCTTATTGAGTAATGCACCTACTTGAGTAAGGTGCCTACTTGAGTAAGGCATCTTATTGAGTAAGGCACCTGCTTGAGTAAGGCGCCTTCTTGGGACCTACTTGAGTAAGGTTCCTGCTTGAGTAAGGTGTCTGCTTGAGTAAGGTGCCTACTTGGCACCTACTTGAGTAAGGCACTTTCTTGGAGCCTACTTGAGTAAGATGCCTTCTTGAGTAAGGCACCTTCTTGGTGCCTACTTGAGTAAGGTACTTGCTTGGAACCTACTTGAGTAAGGTGCTTGCTTGGTGCCTACTTAAGTAAGGTACTTGCTTAAGTAAGGTGCCTGTTTGGTGCCTACTTGAGTAAGACACCTAGTTGAGTAAGGTGCTTGCATCGGGAGTAAGCCACCTACCTTGGGATTAAGGCACCTACCTTGGGAGTAAGGCGCTTGCCTAGGTGTTAAGGCACCTAACTTGGGAGTAATGCACCTGCCTCGGGAGTAAGATGCTTACATCGAGAGTAAGGCTCCTACTTTGGGAGTAAGGCACCTACTTGGTGCCACTTGAGTAAGGCACCTACTTGGTGCCACTTGAGTAAGGCACTTGCTTAGTGCCACTTGAGTAAGGTACCTTCTTGATTAAGATGTTTTCTTGGTGCCACATGATTAAGGTTCCTTCTTGTAGATTAAGGCACTCCTAAAAACTATTGGTATGACATCTCCACACTTCATGTTGTCCTGCAAAACATAAAAAACTAAACTAAAGGCATTAATAAAATTCTAACTATTTTTTTTTTATGTTCTACCATGACCAGAATAGATCTTGGCTCATCATTTTTTTTTCATTATCTACATCAGATAAGAGATTCAACTGCAATAAATGAGCTAGTGGATTTAGGTGGCCAAGTTGGATGTCTGACAATTGAGCCATCCTCGAAATTTGATGTGTTGTGTATTGGAACGTCTTCTCCACCCAATTATTTATGGTAATTTGCATTGTGACAACAGATTTATTCCATGATTTCAAATCCACACCATATATTTACAAAGTCAGCATTCTCCTCAACCATAGTGAGACTTTGTCTCCTCTCTATAATGTTTTTCCACATATTCTAAAAAATGCTATCAAAAAAATCTGTAATATTGGCATTTGGCATTAAGAAGTGGATACCGCGTAGAAAAATTTATGTCCTATCTATACATATTAGAGGATTAATAGTATCCAATAGCCAACAACTCCAAACTTTGAAATACCCATATCATCATCAACAACACAAAAAATAATTTAATTCGGTTTTTGACATTTCTAAGAGCGCTAACTCTTTGGATGTGTCACATGGATTAATATTTGTACATTATTATTTTCTCACTGTGTGCTCTTGAAAAAATCACTCTTTTCAATTGATTTTACACCACCTTGATACATATGTTTCTAAATTAGAATTCTCCCACTTTGAACTATTTCTTTCGTAGGAAAAATTAGATCAATGCTACAATCCTTTGTTTTATTTCCTGGAGTGAGGTAAAAATACATCTTTCCATCATCATCCCTGACATGTGTTGGGTTTTTAGGTGTGACACTTTCATGAGACGCATCATTGAGATTTATGTGTTGTTATTTCTGGCCACTATGAGCTTCATTCATGTTATTTATGGTGCTTCGAAACCATGTGGCCTTCTTGCAGATATATGACATATGATTTCTTACAGGATCCTCCCCCATTTGTTTTAGCTATCGGTTGGATATTTCTCATTTCCCTTCTGGACCAAGCTGGTCCTCAGAAAAGAGGATACTCTCTTCCAACATGTAGTAAAAAGAACTCTATTTTTAATCTGCAGTTTAATTTTGAGCCTTTTCAGTAGAAGATTTATTTTTTTCTTTTTTCATGAACACTGTAAACAATATTCATTGTGTTGTTGGTGGCAATGATGAAGGTGGGGTACCCCCCATGCCTACATCTAAACTAGTCTTCTAAAAATCATCTCCTTCTTGATCAACTAGTTTGATTTGTTGTAGCATGAGAAGAGTAATTTACTTCATGGCCTCACAACCAAAATCTTTCAATGTCATGGATGTTGAACTAGTTTAGGCCTTGTATCCCAAGATGCCTATTTTTCGTATAATAAGACCATTTCAACTACAAAAGAAATTGAAAAAAACTAAAATGTATTTCAATGCAATTCATAACTATTAGGCCCTCGCTCTTAGGATGCCTGCAGCTTGCATGCGGGCACTTTCCCTACAACACTCGAAAGCAGCAAAAGAAATTTTATGCTAAGCAGAAAAGATTTTGTGCGGCTCTTTTTTTTTTTTTTAGTAATCAAGGCACCCTTGATGCATGACATCAAGGTGTTTTTTTTTTCAACCATGATCAAGTGCCTCCATTGATGGACATTGAGGCACCACTTGATGATCAAGGCACCTTATTGATTAAGGAATCTTCTTGAGTAAGGCGCTTACTTGAGTAAGGCGTTTGCTTGAGTAAGGAACCTACTTGGGGCCTACTTGAGTAAGGCGCATTCTTGGGGCCTACTTGATTAAGGCACCTGCTTGAGTAAGGTGCCTGCTTGGTTCCTACTTGAGTAAGGCACCTGCTTGATGCCTACTTGAGTAAGATGCCTACTTGAGTAAGGCACCTTCTTAGCACCTACTTGAGTAAGGTGCCTTCTTGGCACCTACTTTAGTAAGGTGTCTGCTTGAGTAAGACACCTACTTGGTGCCTACTTGAGTAAGGTACCTGCTTGAGTAAGGTGCCTATTTGATGCCTACTTAAGTAAGACACCTGCTTGAGTAAGGCGCCTACCTCGGGATTAAGGTGCCTACCTTAGGAGTAAGGTGCCTGCCTTAGGATTAAGGCATCTACCTCAGGAGTAAGGCACCTACCTCAGGAGTAATATTCTTACCTCAGGAGTAAGGCCCTTGCCTCAGGAGTAAGGCACCTACTTCAGGAGTAAGGCATCTGCTTGGTGCCACTTGAGTAAGGTGCCTCCTTGGCACCACTTGAGTAAGGTGTCTGCTTGAGTAAGACACCTTCTTGGTGCCATTTGAGTAATTCACCTACTTTTAGATTAGGTCACTCCTAAAAAATATTGGTATGACATCTTTGCACTTAATGTTTTTCTACAAAACATAAAAAACTAAACTAAAGGCATTAATAAAATTTTAACTATTTTTTTTTGTCTTTTCTGCCATGACCAGAACAGATGTTGGCTCATAATTTTTTTTCATCATCTACATCAGAGAATAGATTCAACTACAACAAATGATTTGGTGAATTTAGGTGGCCAACCTGGAGGTCTGTCAATTGAGCCATCTTGGAAATTTAGCGTGTTGTGTATTGGAACATCTTCTCAACCCAATTATTTGTGGGAATTTGCATTGTGAAAACATATTTCTTCCATGATTTCAAATCCACACCAAATATTTGCAAAGTTGGTGTTCTCCTCCACCATAGTGAGACTCTGTCTCCTCTCTATAATTTTTTTCCACATATTCTAAAAAATGTAATCGAAAATATCTATAATATTGGCACTATGCATTGAAAAGTGGAGACCGTGTAGAAAACTTTGTGTCCCATCCACACATTAGAGGATTGATAGCAGTCAATAGCCAACAACTCCAAACTTCAAAATACCTATATCATCATCAAAGACACATAAAAAATATTTTAATCTGACTTTTGACATTTATAAGAGTGCTAACTCTTTGGATGCATCATAGGGATTAATATTTGTACATTATTATTTTCTCACCGTGTTCTCCTGAACATGTCACTATTTTCAATTGATATTATACCACCCTGATACATATGTTTCTAAATTAGAATTCTCCCACTCTGAATTATTTCTTTCGTAGGTAAAATTAGAGCAACACTACGATCCTCTGTTTTATTTCCTAGAGTGAGGTAAAAACACATCTTTCCATCATCATCCCCAGTGTGTGTTGGGTGTTCAGGTGTGACACTTTCATGAGATGCCTCATTGAGATTTATGTGCTATTATTTTTTGCCACTATGAGCTCCATTCATGTTATTTAACATACTCCGACACCATGTGGCCTTCTTGCAGATATTTGACATTTGATTTCTTCCAAGCTCCTCCTTTATTTTTTTTAGATATTAGCTGGATATTTCTCATTTCCAATAGGTAACAAACAAAAACTTTGTTTTTGATTTACAATTTAATTTGGAGCCTTTTCAGTAGAAGATTTATTTTTTGTTTTTTTCATGAACACTGTAAATAGTCTTCATTGTGCTATTGGTGGCAATGATGAAGGTGGGGTACCCTCCCATGCCTACATCTAAACTAGTCTTCTAAAAATAATCTCCTCCTTGATCAACTAGTTTGATTCATTGTAGTATGAGAAGAGTATTTTCCTTCATGGACTCACAACCAAACTCTTCCAATGTAGTGGTAAAATGTGCAGGCTGGCAAATGACTATTTGCAGGCTAGCAACCTGAAGAAATTATGGCATAGCAGTCTGTTAAAAACACATGCTAGTTTCTAATTCACTAGATCGCCTTAAGTGCAAGTGAAGAGCATACTCCATAAAAAGATGTTCTTTTTAAATTATGCTCTGTCATTTTTCCTGCATCATTAAAAGAATTTACCAATATGTTGCAAAGTTTCAAGCCTGTAAAATTTTTTCAATCATTAAAACTAAGATTTTAGAGGCATAATTTCCCAATAGTTTTTGTATAAAAACACATCCCTAAAATTTTTCAATCAGACCTAGGTTGTGTTATTTCTTTGATTTCTTGAAACTATTCATGACATGATGGAAATCCTTCACTGTCTGATTTTCTGATTTATTTTAATAGCACCATTTATTCCTACCTGTATGCTTAATATGGTACATCAGGTTCATTCCTATATTTACCTAAGAAGCTTGTAAATTTAAACTATTGCCTATGGGATTTGGCTCTGATTGTGCCAACAACTATTTTTGGCCTTATAAAAAGGCCCTTTATGGACTCACACTTCTCAGGTAGAAGATCTACAAGTAATTTTGAATGGATATTTTAACTGACCTATAAATCATAACACTACATTTTTGACACTCCTCGACAATGGTGCCAAAATGGTGAGCAAAAATTATGTCTTGAAAAATAATCATTTCTCTTCCATAAATTATCAATACGGTAAGTTCGTAAACTTATGAGTGTCATGCATAGTATATGCCTACAGTGTGGGGAATGAATCCGTTTGTACCTTATTTAGTTTGGTGGGGGATGTTCATGCATTTGAAATTCAACCAAACCAAATAAACTAAGTGCGAAAAATTAAATAAATAAATTACAACTAAAATTGAAGTGCTGGAAATAAAAGTGCAGAAATAAAATGCAAGAAATAAAACATACAGCTAAATAAATTAAAGCAAAAAATAAAACAATAAATTTAATCTACTAAAAAAAAAGAATAGAAATGAAATAGGGGAGGACTACTGCAAGTATTGGACCCAAGATCCCATAGATAGTCCACCCGGCTAGCTACGTAGAGCTTGCTCAAATAAGAGGGATTGCACTCTTAATGAATTAAACAAAGAATGAAATGAAATAATTTTTGTGTAAAATTAATCATTGTTCATCCATTCATCTAGCCTACATCTTTATATAAAGCGCAGCCATATCTCATTACAATAACAAATCAATCTATTTTAATCACATGACGTGATTAGTTACAATTGGTTTCTACATAGATTTTATTCTTCTATTTTAAAGCATGTCCATTCACTAGAAGGATAAATATAGAAATACTTTGGTGTACATAACAAACAAATCCTAAACTAATTTATCCTAAAAATAATGCCTTAAGAGCTTTACAAGGTCAACCAGCCAATCGGTTGATAATAATAATAATAAATACTTTATTCTATTTAATAAATTCATGATTAAAATATCCTCCTTTGTCTTCATGTGCAACAACCTCTATAGCCCCTTGGTCAACCTGGTCAATGTTGACTTGGTCATATGGCATCTCCAATGCGGGTGTCTCCAACGTATGGGAGTAAGTTCCCTGCTTGGTGCCTACTTGAGTAAGGTGTCTACTTGGTGCCTACTTGAGTAAGGAGTCTGCTTGATGCCTACTTGAGTAAGGTGTCAGAGTAAGGCATCGAAGTAAGGTCTCTGCTTGGCACCACTTGAGTAAGGTGCCATAGTAAGGCACTTGCTTAGCACCACTTGAGTAAGGTGCCACTTGAGTAGGGATCCTTCTTGCACACTGCCAGGTCCAAGTGGGGTGTAGATTGGAAAACACCAGATCAGTAGCAAAACCTATATTTATACATAATTTCCACTAAAAACATCAATCAAGAATAATACCATATTTTATATCAATTATATGCATAAGTTAAATCAAAATACATTTCTAATGCTAATTAACTAGTGATAATGCCCCTTAATAGTGTATATAAAATGAGCATATCTGGTGCTCATCAATGATGTTCAATTTCATTATCATGTTTGGTTCATGTGTTCACTCATCCCATTGAGATGTAGAATGGGAATCATAGTCTCTTGGTGCATAGCCACCTGTAGCTTAGGCTACTTAGGCTAGATTACTTTTTTCTAATTTTCATCAATTTCTTTTAATTATTTTATTACATTTTCCTTCTCTCCATTTTCCTAACAAACAACCTAATAGGATAGGCTAGCGTAGGAATAAGAGCGTTAAATACTACATCTAAATAAGGATCCAACCTTGGTAAATAATTTTAGAGGTTGACTAAAAGAGCCTCATACCATGCTCCCCAAACTTCCCAAGACTAGTGCCCCAAGCAAGGCATGAGGCACCAAATACACACTCTTAAAGAGACACTACATCCATGAGGGATCATGACACCTAAGTGCAAAGGTCATTTATATCCCCAATATTTTAAACTAGAAAGCCTGATGGGACCCAAACTATTAAAAATATATCCCCTAATAAAAATTTAGGTTAGGTTCTGGTGAAAACCTCAATCCTCTACTTGTTAGAGGACCTTGAAGATTCACCTAGAGACTTCGTTGAAGAATAAAAACCCAAAAATATATTATCATTATAGGATAATGTAATGGTGGGATCCTTTGTCTTGTAAGCAATAGCACACCACCTAGTGACTCTATACAAAAATATATCCAAAATAATATGCTAAGAAAAATACTAGATTGAGGTTCCAATGAAGGCCTCAATTTATCTACCTCAAGAGTACAAATCCCATTCACCTAGTGAGTTTGTTGCAATCAAAAGGATCCAAAAGAAAATAAGAATACAAAGGCCTAGCATGGAGACTTTGTCATCCAAAATTTCCCTTGACCACAATGATGAAAGTCTACTAAAGTCCTTAGAGCCACCAACTATATGGAAAAGACTACTAGTATCATTACTAGAAACCCTATTAGAATATACTGGAAGAGGACCAAAAATCCCATTGGAGCACCTATAGGATATGGTCTTCATGTTCCAAATACACAATGTTATAGAGCAATATATGGCTCTTAGGTTGTTGGTATCTTTGCTCTAGGGAAATTCCCATCAAATTTTTGACTCCCCTTCCCCCATTCTATCACCAATTGGGATCAATTGGATACTATTCTTGTGGATGGTTTTGAGAAGAATATTACTATAGAATAGAATAAAGATCAATGGAAGATTCCCTCATCAAATCCTCCATAACAAGATTCCACTTCTCCCAATAATAAAACTACTTTAGTGCAAGGCATCAACGAAGAAAAATTGGATCCCTAGTATGACCTAGTCTATGAAAGAAATCATTGATCACATCTACTCCAAGGAAGAATTCCTATTTTGGTTAGATACCTCTACCACCTAAAAATAAAAATGGACCAACTGGCCAACCTAAATTATGCAAAAAACATCAAAATTTGGAGGACCAAAGAGCAAAATATATGCATATCTAAGGATGGCCCTGAGGACCCAAGTTACTTGGGAGAGATGCTGAGGTAGAAAAGAAGGAAACAAGTTACCCATGCTAAGTCCCAATGCAATATTTTGCATGAGCCTATGGACTCATTCTTTGACATGGCCATCCAACAAGAGACATTGGAAAACAATAGGTTATGTGTTCAATGCAATAAACATGAGGAATAAGTGGAAGTTTTGATCACTTTGGTCTTAACATTGTAGATTCTAATGAAAGTACCACACATGATACATCTAGCACATAAATAGGCACAAAATTTTTGGGTATCATAGTGTAAATAAGAAAAATCAATAAGTAAGGCTAGAAATCACCAAAGGGTATTTATGCATTGATTGAGCCAAGCAACATGTAGAAAAGGAAAATTGATTGAGTCAAATTTCAAGGAGTTCACATAGAATAGAGTGACATTGATTATGGAGGTTAAAGCATCATCAAAATAGCTAGGAATATTTGAAACCCTATACCATTTTTGATTCACTCACAACAAAAGATCACTGCACATATTTACCAAGTGGAATTGGAGTAAAAAAATGATAAAGACTTGTCCAATTGAGGAAGTCTATATAGGTATGGCCTTCTCTTATCATCCCATTAATTCCTAAATAGAGTGACCTTTATAGTAAAATTTTCCTCCCTATATATTACTCCATACAACTAAAGGAAGGGAATTTTGGACAAGACAATATGAGAGGACAAAAATCCCATTCATTCTTCCTAGTAGTCAATTTTATAACAATTCTCAAGATGTCAATAAGGTAAGTCTTTCAAGGAGAAATCTTGATGCTCCCTATGCCATGAGGGCAAGTTGACTCGTTGAACTAGAAAATAGGAGGCTCATAATATTTTTGGTGTTAGCTAAGCCTATCTCTTGAAAGAGAGAACCCTCCTAGGTGACACCAAAAAGGATATAAGACTCATGTCTTTCATGGCCCTCATTCAAAGACACTCTATAACTTGCCCATCATCTAGATGGTGGGGTGCAAAAATTAACTTTTTCTCCATACATGACTGGCTTCACAACCACTATATCATCGATCATTAATACCCAAGGACCATAATTGGAGAAACACTGATAAGAACCCCAAGGAAGTGAAGCTCAATAATAATGGAGGAGGAAGGAGGAACTTGAGGTGACCACAAGAAGAACCAACATTGTTAGAGAAAGCTTCCAATCTATGGAAGTAATGGCCAAGCTCCTGTAGGGCATATAAGCCTCCTTGGCCCCAAAATAGGCTACCCCAATCATGATACAAAAGGAAGAAAAATATTTAGACCTTTGCATTTTAGGTGTAATTATCCAAGGTAAATTTCCAAAGATCTAGTATAAAGAGCAATATTGGGGTATTATAAATCAAGTAAAATGCAAGACAACATGGGCATTATTATGCTAAAAGGAAGGATCATCAAAAGAAATAAAGTTAAAGTTCCTTGCATATTCAAAATTAGTCAAGAGGTAAGCCTTGGCCATCATGAAGGAATTCCTAATTTTGTGAAAAAATAGGGATTCCAAGAGCAATAATTCCCCTAAATTTTGACATTGTGCCTAATAGATAAGGAAACAATTTCTCTAGGTTCCTTGTCCTCGTCAAGTTGAGGATCCCCTATGAGTCACTATAACTATAGTAAATTATCACTACACTTAGGAGGATTTAGACCTCTTGGCTAATTTTTAAGGGTGGTTTTAGTGGAGCAAGGCATCTAGGTCTAGGCAAAATCCAAGCCCTTGGGAGAGAATGTGAAGAAATATGAGTACAAAAATCCTAGTCACCATACCCTTAAGGTTGAGCCAATAGCAAGAAGACAAGACCAAAATTCTAGTAATATCCTAAAGCACCATAACATGCTAAATAGTTAAATCAAAAGAAATGTTTGGCTTGGATATGCTTGACCAAAATACCCGATAATTTCAAGATAACTAGTAACAACAAAAACTATTGGTGTAATGAAATTTGTAGCCAAAAAACTCAAAACAAATAAAGAATGAAATAAAATCATACAATGAAGAAAATAATGTGTAGTTGATAACCAACTACCAGGAAAAAATGAATTATTTATAAGTAAATATTTATACATGACTGTAAATCAGAAAATGAACAACACCAAATAAAATAAATAAAACCAATATACAATATGCTGCACAATGAATGGAGATAATATTTTATTGATATAAAATGGATCCTTGATCTCCAATTTTTAAAACATCATTTGTGGTATTGATACAATTATTATAATATCTAAGGTTTAAAAACCCTAGTTTCAAATAATAATTGGTGTCTTCTCACTCGTCTTCAATCCAAAAAAGAATTGTGGGTGGGCTTGTGTATCCCTATGAGACCATTCTAGCTTCAATAGCTTACAAAAATATTATTACTATACCTATATGAAGAACACAAGCTTATACTGAGAGGGGGGTGAACAGTATAAGACCACTTTTTACTTTCTTTCCAAATCAATATCAATTAATGTCCTTAATTGCAATAACCAAATATAGCAGTGTGCATTAATAACTCAGATAGCAGTAGTAAGCAAGAGCACAAGTCACCACACACAATTGAGACACAATATTTAACGTGGTTCCCCCAATGTGGGGTACTCCACAAGCTGATATCCTTATAATATTTCACACAGAAATATCCAATACAATGATTTCTTTGATCTGCTCAAAGCTAGGCAATAACAAGTTCACACAGAACTTGTCCAAATCTGAATAACAAGCTCACACAGAACTTGTCCAAAGCTGAATAACAAGCTCACACAGAACTTGTCCAAATCTGAATAACAAGCTCACACAGAACTTGTCCAAAACTGAATAACAAGCTCACACAGAACTTGTCCAAATCTGCTCTAGCAAGCTCACCAAGAACTTGCCCAAAATTGCTCCAACAAGCTCACTAAGAACTTGTCCAAATATGCTCTAGCAAGCTCACCAAGAACTTGCCCAAAACTGCTCCAACAAGCTCACTAAGAACTTGTCCAAATCTGCTCTAGCAAGCTCACCAAGAACTTGCCCAAAATTATCCCAAATCTGTCCACAAATCTATCCCAAAACTGTCCACAAAGCTTTCTCAAAACTATCCACAAATGCCTTCTCAAAGGCTCAATCAATCATGCTCAAGTAGCACTCAAATCTCATCCACAAATCTATCAAGGCAAAGCTCAAATATGAACTCAACAATGAATGGCAATGTACTCTTCAATGGATGACAACAATGATCCACAATGATCTCAACTCAACTCAACTCAAATCAACTCATAGAAGCATAAAGAGAATTGTTAGAGACTCAATATGTTCTAGGCTCAATCTCAACTCAACTCAACCCAAGTCTTATAGAACCATAAAGAGAATTGTTAGAGACTCAATATGTTCTAAACTCAATCTCAACTAATCACCACAAGGGACAATTCTTCCTCACACAACCCTAGTCCAAGTATGTATCAACCAACTCAAATGTTTCCAACAATGCTCAACCACACATCTCACATAACAATGATACTCATGTTCTTTTCTAACTCATGTTCTTTCACAACCAATGGGCTTCAACAACTATGCTTATAAAACAAGGTTTAAACACAACTCTCAATTCAGAAAACCTTGAAGCATTCAATCAACCACTTTCGAAAAGGAAACCACAAACAATCCTTTTCCCTCCAATGATATTTTAGAAATCAACCACCATAGACAATCAATAGGAGAATGTGCCCATACCTTTTATGAATATGAAGAAACCCCTTTGGAAAATCTGCCACACTCAACACACTTTGAAAAGAACAAAACAACCTTCACTTGAACCCTTTTACAAAAATAGAAATATCTCTTTATGTACACCTTATTTCTCCTTCTAAAAAAAATAATCAAATAGCCCTCAAAATAAGCTTTCCAATGATATATAATATGATATACTTCTAAAATGAAAATCACCAGAAATATTTCCTTTTCACAACATGCACCACAAACCTTATCTCTCCTAGGGCAACCTTAGAAAAATAAAATATTTGGAAAAATTAATAACTTACCTTTAACCTCAGCGGGATTCGATCCCCTATCACTACCCCTGCACCACTCAAACCATGGCACCAACAACCACGTGAGCCAACCACTCACATAGAAACCAAGAGCGCAAGACCTCCTTCTTGCTTCCTCCGAACTTGCCCTCAAAAACCACGTGCGCAAAAGGTTCTCCCTTTTTACCTTGCAAAAACTAGCGTCGACGGGATTCGAACTTCGGATCTGCTGGTGCTTAAACACCTTACGTGCCTTCCTCTTGCCGCTAGGCCACAAGCACCTATGGTGATAGGTAAGGAACCTCCCTTACCTTTGTTCCCTCTTCTCTTCGCTGGTTTTCGAATGAATACGACACTTCTACTCCCTTAGCGCTTCAAACGGATTATCTTCATCGAGGACTTAGGGAAAATAAAAATTTTAGTGGCATATTTATATATGCCCACCTTTTTATTTTGACTTCGGCTATGACTTAATATTATTTGCCTCCTCCTTTTTGACGTCGGCAATAATAAAATATTAATTTTAATTTTAATTTTAAATGATTAAAATTTAAACTTAAATATTTAAAATTAATTATCTCCTTCACCGGGGCACCTTTTTTGATGAAACGAAAAGCCAACCTGGGTTTTAAGAAAAACCCATTTCAAATCTGCCATCCATGGTTTTAAATAAAACCTTTTATTTTGCCTACCTTGGTTTTCACAAAAACCCTATAAATAGCCATGCTTTCCAAAATATCATAAATGCTTATTTATGAAATATTTTGGCCACCAAAACTCAATGTGATCCATGTGACATCAATGACAACATAAAATGCCTCAAATTACCTCAAATTTCCAACAATATCCCCCTTTGTCATTGATGGCAACACCTCTAATGCAAATCACCACAATCACTGCAAAAACCAACTCTGAGAATCAAAGTTGCTCCCCCTGACTCAATACTCTCTATGGAGGCTGCTCCCCCTAACTCAATACTCTCTTTGGAGGCTGCTCCCCCTAACTCAATGCTCTCCCCCTTACTCAAATCTCTCCCCCTTTGACATCAATGGCAAAAGGGACACCTATGGGGCTAAAAGATATGACTCTTAAGCTTAGCCCCCTCACCCCCTTCTCTCTTGAGGTGATTAATTTTGGGGTGGGAGTACTTTTACTCCCATATCACTTTGTTTCTTTCCTCTATCAACTTCCTTCCATGTTTTTTGATATCCTTCTCTTGATGAATTACTTGATCTTCTTGTCTAGAACCTGTTTGACCTTCTTGCCTTGAACCTGTTTGACCTTCTTGCCTTGAACCTGTTTGGAATTGAGTCCTACACCATTTTGCAATATGCCCAAAGTTATTGCAATTGAAACACTTGATATTGTAGCCTTTGGATGGTGCCCATATCTTGAATTCATTCTTAAAATAATTTCCATATCCATTCCTTTCCTGAACCTTGTATTGTGAAGCTCTGTTTTCATGACCATTATGACTTCTGAATTGTGTAGCTCTAAAACCAAAACCATGTTGCTCATTTCCTTTGCACTGAAAATCTTTATGACCAATCCTGTTACATGAGAAGCAATGTCCCTGAAAACCATACCTTCTTCCTTTGAAGTTTCTTCTAGCAAAATCAAACTTCTTTGATCCATGGATCCTGCAATGTATAGCCCTGTGTCCAAATCCATTACAAGAAAAACAATGTCCTTGAAAAGCCCTTTGTTCATGCCTTGGTTCTTCATATCTTTCTTGACCATTATCCTTATGATCATTTTCAACTTGTGCATTGCATCCTTGAACCTTCTTTGTAGTATCTAAAACTTCTTCCTTAGTTTCTTCCTTGCTTTTCTCTTCAAGAATTTCTTTTCCTTTTGAACTTGATTCACCTATCTCAAAACAAGAACCAAACTGAATATTTGGAGCCATAGGAACTTTGGAACTTTCCTCACAAATATTAGGTGCTTCCTTGCTTTCATATTTTAGCACTTCCTTTCCTTTTGAGTGTGATTCCCCAAACCTGAAATATGAGACCTTTGGTGCTTTGGAAACTTCCTCTTCTTTCTCTTTATTTGTGTCAAGTAGCAAATTGGCACACATCTCTATAGCCTCTGAAATGCAAGTATCCATTTATGTTGCTTCTTTTTCTTTGGGAATTGGTTCTTCCTTATAGATTTCTGAAACAAAACCTCCTGATACAAATATAGGACCTTGTGTACTTATTTTTGATTTCCCTTCTTCATAACCAAGCCCTGTCTTTATAAATGGATCTCGTTGTAAATCCAAAATATTATCTAGAGTTTTTGAATTCCTTTGAAATCGTGCTAACTCATTTATGTAGGTCCCCAAACTTTTCTGATCTTCTTCTTTTAACTGATCACATATTTCTTTCCTCTCCTTTAGTTTCTCAGAAATAGTGATGCCAAGCTCTTTTGATTCTTGAAGCTCTTTTTCCAAATCTTGAATGTGTTGATTAAGCATCATATTGACCTTTTCATTTTCATGAACCTTATTTTCAAGCCTCTTGATTTTCTTTTCCAACCTCTTGATTTTATTTTCTTGTTTTGTGGAATTCTCTTCTTCATCATCACTGCTGCTGGAATTGTCACTACAACTGCTGCTAGAACTATTACTGAAAATGTTGCTTTCTTTTTCAACAAATAAACTTTCCTTGTTGCAATTGTTGTAGTATGTGCAATCATCATCTATATGCCCAAAATCTCCGCATATGAAGCATTTTAGTATCCTTAGACCTTTCTTGTACCTATTTTCTTGCTCAATGGCTATGGCAAGCTCTTCATGTCTTTCTTCAATAGATATATCCTCTTCTTTAACTTCAATACCTAGGAATAGGTGTTCTTGCCTTTCTTCACTTATTCCAAAGAATGTACATTCTTCTTCATCTGACTGGTTTCTATCACTGTAATCTGAACTATCACTTGCATCTACAATGTAGTAAGATTTCTTTGCCTTACGAAAAATTTTCTTCTTCTCATACCTGTTTTGCTTGAATCTATCATCTTTGTCATGCTTATGCTTTCCATCTTCTTTTCTTCTATGACCCTATTTTTCATCATCACTATTTTCTTCATGTGGACACTTGTATGCATAGTGACCAAGATCACCACACTTGTAGCATCTGACTTTCCTTATATCCCTAAAATTCCTTGAGTCCTTATTCCTTTTGATGAAGTTAGCTTCCTCATCATTATCTAAAACTCTATCCATCTCTAAAACTTTCCCTTTCTCTTTTTCTGAAGCCTTGAATGCAATCTCTTTTATTGGAACCTGATGCTTACTTACCCTCATCTCATAAGTTGTGAGAGTACCTTGCAATTCTTCCATTGTTAACTTGTTGATATCCATTGTCTCTTCTATTGCTGAAACCTTAGAATCATATTTCATGGGAAGTGATCTCAAAACCTTTTGAGTAACTTCTGATTCTTTCATCTCAAAACCTAGGCCTCTCATGGTGTTAGTAATCTCATCAACTCGAAGTAAGAACTTTGCAATATCTTCAAAATCTTCCATTTTCAATTCCTCAAATATTTTTCTATGAGTTTGTAGTTTTGCCAACTTTACCTTGGAATCTCCTTCATAAGTATTCCACAACTTGGTCCACATCTCATTAGCTGAAGTACATACCATGACTTTTGCAAAATCTATCTCATGAAGCCCACTCAAAATACAATTCATTGCTCTTGCATTGATCTCAACCAATTTCCTGATAGTCTTATCTGCCTCGGGATCACCTTCAACCCTATACTCTTTTTCAACCATTTTCCATACCTCATATCCTTGTGATATCAAGTAGTTCTTCATCCTCATGCTCTAGAAAGCATAATTGTTACCATCAAATAATGGAGCCTTATTTGTAGATGATCCATTCTGTGAAGCCATCTGTGTTCTTATAGAATCTGCCCTCAAGTTGTTAGCCTTTTTGAAGGAACCCACTCTGATACCAATTGAAGAACACAAGCTTATACTGAGAGGGGGGTGAATAGTATAAGACCACTTTTTACTTTCTTTCCAAATCAATATCAATTAATGTCCTTAATTGCAATAACCAAATATAGCAGTGTGCATTAATAACTCAGATAGTAGTAGTAAGCAAGAGCACAAGTCACCACACATAATTGAGACACAAGATTTAACGTGGTTCCCCCAATGTGGGGTACTCCACAAGCTGATCTCCTTATAATATTTCACATAAAAATATCCAATACAATGATTTCTTTGATCTGCTCAAAGCTAGGCAATAACAAGTTCACAAAGAACTTGTCCAAATCTGAATAACAAGCTCACATAAAACTTGTCCAAATCTGATCTAACAAGCTCACCAAGAACTTGTCCAAAACTGCATCAACAAGCTCACTAAGAACTTGTCCAAATATGCTCTAGAAAGCTCACCAAGAACTTGCCCAAAACTGCTCCAACAAGCTCACTAAGAACTTGTCCAAATCTGCTCTAGCAAGCTCACCAAGAACTTGCCCAAAACTGTCCCAAATCTATCCATAAATCTGCCCACAAATCTGCCCCAAAACTGTCCACAAAGCTTTCTCAAAATTATCCACAAATGCCTTCTCAAAGGCTCAATCAATCATGCTCAAGTAGCACTCAAATCTCATCCACAAATCTATCAAGGCAAAGCTCAAATATGAACTCAATAATGAATGGCAATGTACTCTTCAATGGATGACAATAATGATCCACAATGATCTCAACTCAACTCAACTAAATCAACTCATAGAAGCATAAAGAGAATTGTTAGAGACTCAATATGTTCTAGGCTCAATCTCAACTCAACTCAACTCAAAATTTAATATCAACTCAACTCAACCCAAGTCTTATAGAACCATAAAGAGAATTGTTAGAGACTCAATATGTTCTAAACTCAATCTCAACTAATCACCACAAGGGACAATTCTTCCTCACACAACCCTAGTCCAAGTATGTATCAACCAACTCAAATGTTTCCAACAATGCTCAATCACAAATCTCACATAACAATGATACTCATGTTCTTTTCTAACTCATGTTCTTTCACAACCAATGGGCTTCAACAACTATGCTTATAAAACAAGGTTTAAACACAACTCTCAATTCAGAAAACCTTGAAGCATTCAATCAACCACTTTCGAAAAGGAAACCACAAACAATCCTTTTCCCTCCAATGATATTTCAGAAATCAACCACCATAGACAATCAATAGGAGAATGTGCCCATACCTTTTATGAAGATGAAGAAACCCCTTTGGAAAATCTGCCACACTCAACACACTTTGAAAAGAACAAAACAACCTTCACTTGAACCCTTTTACAAAAATAGAAATATCTCTTTATGTACACCTTATTTCTCCTTCTAAACAAAATAATCAAATAGCCCTCAAAATAAGCTTTCCAACGATATATAATATGATATACTTCTTAAAAGGAAAATCACCAGAAATATTTCCTTTTCACAACATGCACCACAAACCTTATCTCTCCTAGGGCAACCTTAGAAAAATAAAATATTTGGAAAAATTAATAACTTACCTTTAACCTCAGCGGGATTCGATCCCCTATCGCTGCCCCTGCACCACTCAAACCATGGTGCCAACAACCACGTGAGCCAACCACTCACATAGAAACCAAGAGCGCAAGACCTCCTTCTTGCTTCCTCCGAACTTGCCCTCAAAAACCACGTGCGCAAAAGGTTCTCCCTTTTTACCTTGCAAAAACCAACACCGATGGGATTCGAACTTCGGATCTGTTGGTGCTTAAACACCTTACACGCCTTCCTCTTGCCGCTAGGCCACAAGCGCCTATGGTGATAGGTAAGGAACCTCCCTTACCTTTGTTCCCTCTTCTCTTCGCTGGTTTTCGAATGAATACGACACTTCTGCTCCCTTAGCGCTTCGAACGGATTATCTTCATCGAGGACTTAGGGAAAATAAAAATTTTAGTGGCATATTTATATATGCCCACCTTTTTCTTTTGACGTCGGCTATGACTTAATATTATTTGCCTCCTCCTTTTTGACGTCGGCAATAATAAAATATTAATTTTAATTTTAATTTTAATATTTTAAATTTTAAATGATTAAAATTTAAACTTAAATATTTAAAATTAATTATCTCCTTCATCGGGGCACCTTTTTTGACGAAACGAAAAGCCAACCTGGGTTTTAAGAAAAACCCATTTCAAATCTGCCATCCATGGTTTTAAATAAAACCTTTTATTTTGCCTGCCTTGGTTTTCACAAAAACCCTGTAAATAGCCATGCTTTCCAAAATATCATAAATGCTTATTTATGAAATATTTTGGCCACCAAAACTCAATGTGATCCATGTGACATCAATGATCCATGTGACATCAATGACAACATAAAATGCCTCAAATTACCTCAAATTTCCAACACTACAAACTAAGAAAACAATAAGAAGATATTAGAAGCATCTTCAAGGACTCCATTCTGTGAGGCCCTTAGAAAGATAAAACAACTAAAACCCTAGATGATGCAGGATACAACTATGAATAGAAAGTACAAAAACATGAAATAAGTGCAAAGAAATTTCTTACCTTATCAACATACTAATTTCTATTTCTACTTCGATCATTGATGGTTGTGAGGACACCCAAACAATGATTGAGGATTATAGGATTGCAGATTTTTTGCGTGAGACTCCTAAAGGAATTTTGTGAAGGTTGCGGATGTACCAAAGATTTCCAAAAATTTCTAGAGGTTCTTAGTTGGCTATGGGGGGTGTTTGGGGGTTGAGAGAAGTGTCACAGAACCAGATCTATTTCTATGCGAGTTTGGTGATGGCTAAACAAATTATGTGATCTGGAACGATGAGTGATGAAAGTGGTGGTGAAGTGGCTAGGGCAAAAGAGGATTAAGGTATTCCAAGGTGCTTAAGGATTTGATTCATAAATATGACTCCTCTTTTTAATCTTCCCTTGAACATGTTAGGGTTTCAACGATACAAAATGAGTGATCGAGATTAAAACATGAGGAAGGGTGGAGATTAAGTTTGGGTAAGTGGCATGGATTGAGATGGATGAATGGTTGGGATTAAAATGTGATGGATGGCTAGGATTAATTCATATATATACACATATATTTACTAAATATATATATAAATATAATATAAAATATTAATATTTATATATATTAAGTAAATATATATATATATATATAAATAATGGACGGTTGTGATTGAAGGACACGGATGGATGACAAGTGGCTAGATTCTGGTGTCTACAATGACATACCATAGAGCACCAAAAGCAAAAATGGAAGAATAACTTCATTCATAATACATTCAATATTACATCTAATACATGTTCTTCTCTCATAGTTCTTTACACATACTCATATAACAAAGTTGAATCTATCAAAATAAATACACACGTGAAGATTCCATGTTTTCCATTCCATATTTAGGGTTTTCCCACCCATGTTTAAGGTTTTCATGTGCATGTTTAGACAACCAACTAATAACATGTCAACATGTGTCTAGCAACTCCCAACCAGGAGGAAATTTCCAAAACCATGTGCATGTAAAAGTATCTTAGTAGCTAAAAAACTATATTTTGGAAAAAGTGGAACCAATTTTTTTTTTGGGTGTACAGGCCTAGGGGTGTAACACAAATTCAGTATTTTTGGCACACATCCAACAATCTCCTACTTCCTAAAAATACTAAGTAAATAAATAGAAAATTTTTGCTTCCTTATTCTTTAGGGTTACTAATCAAAATGAGAGAAATCCCATTAAATATCTATGTCATCCAATGGCTTTGTTAGTGTATTTGTTGCATTGTCATGTATACCAATCTTCTACAACTCAACTTCTATGGATTCCACCATCTCTCTGATATAATGAAATTTTACTTGAATGTGCTTAGTATGAGAGTGAAATTTAGGATTCATGGTTAGGTCAATTGCACTTTTACTGTCACAACACAAAGTAATCAAACTTTATTGAAAACTAATGCCTCTGCACACTACATATAACTAGGTTGCCTCCTTGGATGTTTCTACAGTAGCAATATATTCAACTTTAGTAGTTTATTGAGCCACCACTTGCTACTTTTTACTTTTCCAACTTACAACTCCTCTAAATAGTGTGAACACATATACACTAGTAGATTTAGAAGTATCTACATCTCCACCATAATCAAAATCTACAAAATCTTGTAGTTGATTCTTTTCTTTACCATAATAATAGATTGCAAAATCATGAGTGTCTTTCAAATATCTAAGAATTCTCTTCATTGCAACCCAATGTTTCTTACTAGGATTAGACATAAATCTACTCACAACTCCAACTACATGAGCAAGATCTAGTCTCGTACACACCATTGCATATATTAGTTTACCAACTACACTTGCATAGATAACTTTATCCATGATACTCTTCTCATCAACATACTTTGGACACATATCTTTTGAAAATTCAACTCTAACTTGAAAAGGTGTATATACAGGAGTGCATTGGTCCATTATGAAAAGAGTAAGCAAGTCTGCAATATATCTCTTATGGCTAATCCACATCTTCTTCTCACCATGGTTTCTCTTCACTTCAATACCCAAGAAACAATGTAATGGGCCAAGGTCTTTCATGTCAAATTCTCCTAAAAACTCAAACTTGGTCTTCTTCACAAGATCCTTTGAATTGTTGAAAAGAAGAATGTCATCTACATATAACACCAAAATTAGAAAGTGATTGCCTTCATGCTTGAGATAGATATAATGATTAACATCACTTATCACAAAACCACATCCAATCACAAATGTATCAAACCTTTTATAACACTGCCTTGGGGATTTCTTCAACCCATACAATGACTTTCTTAGCTTGCATGCAACATTTCTTCCACTTAATTCAAACCCAACCGGTTTCTCCATGTCAATGTCTTCATTGATATATCCATGAGGAAAAGTGTTCTTCATATCCATATGCTCAATTTCCTAATCATTTGCAATAGCCAATACAAAGAGCAATCCAATAGATGCAATATTTGTTGCCATGGGAGAAAATGTTTCTTCAAAATTAAACCCTTCAACCTGAGAGTATCATTTTCTACTAACCTAGCTTGATATCTCCCAATTGAACCAACAACCTTGAATTTCCTGTTTAATATCCAATTTCCTTTCTACCCTTAGGCAACACTTGCAAGTACCAAGTCTTATTTTTCTTCAATAAATGTATTCTCTTACATAGATTTCTTCCATTGAATTGCTTCATCACTAGTGAGAGCATCTTTAACACCTAAAATATCATCACTCATGGAAGATATTGCAAAGTTATTGTATTCATCATAAAAAAATTTGATTGGTGCACTCCTCTGTCATTGACTTCTCAAAGTTTTCACTTCTTGAATAATATCAAAATTTTGGAGTTGCTCGTCATGTGCAGGCTACTCTTCAACAACTTGAGGCTAATTGGACTCTTCCAAAACAATCTCATTATCCTTTTAATGCTACCAATTACATGAATATTCATTAGTATTATGTGGAAAATCTAACAAAGGAGTAGAAATAGGATCTACACTTAATGGTGGAACAATTTGTGGTTGATTTTCAACTTGTTGTTTTCTCAAACTAGTAGCTACATCATATTGTTCTTGTTTTTCTAGGGTTGTTTCCATGGACTCTTCTTTTTTTTGGATGTATTCTTTGAATACTACATCATGGTTGAACATATGACAATATTATGAAGGTATCCATAATTTTTAACCTTTGATTTCATCACCATATCTAATGAGTACTTCTTTATTGTCTAGCTTTTTTCTATTTTCCTTGGGCATAAGAACAAATACTTCACACCCAAACACTCTCAGATGAGAAACCAAGGGTTTTACTCCACTCTAAGCTTACTTTGGTGTTCTCCCATTGATAATAGAACTAGGTAACATATTTTTCACATAGTTATCTATATTAATAGCTTATGTCCAAAAACTTTTATTCAAACCTGCATACTTTCTCATGCTTCTTGCCTTCTCCAATAGCATCCTATTGAGTATTTTAGCAACTTTATTCTATTATGGCACATATGGAGTTTTTTTTGCCTTGCAATACCATAAAACTTGTAAAAAGTATTGAATTCCTTAGAGAAATATTCTCCATCATTATCACTCCTTAAAGCCTTCACTTTATTCTCAATTTATCTTTCAACTACAGCAATAAATTATTTGAAGGTAATAAGAGCCTTTAAATTTTGTTTAATTAAACCCATGATTTCCTAGATAAATCATCAATGAAAGTAATAAAATACTTGGATCCACCTAATGAAGCAACTTCAAAAGGCCCATAAAAATCAAAATGTACCAATTCCAATAATTTATTGGTTCTATAGTCACTAGAGGCAAAAGTGACTCTTTTATGTTTGCCTGAAATGCATGCTTCATAGAAACCCATAGAACCAAACTTATGTTTCTCAAATCCATAGAATATCTACTTTGAACACATATCTTTTAGGCTCCTTTCACCAAGATATCCTAACCTCTTATGCCACATCATACTTGAAATCTTTGAATATGAGGGTTTACTTGTTTCCATAGTGGTTGTAAGTGTGCATGCAACATTCAAATACGTTGCATCCAACTTATACAATATCCCAAGTCTTAATCCACTTACCTAAGTAATGACTCCACACATCAAACTACAACCATCCTTATTGAATGTAATCTTCATTCCTGCTTCAGCTAGTTGGCTCATTGATAGTAGACTTCATGTTAATCCTAGAATGTGTGGAATAAACTTAATACTTATATCTCTGAGACTGATTTTAACCTTACCTCTACCAATAATTTTATGGCTAAAACTATCACCCAAGAAAACTCTACCATAGTTTTCTTCTTCATATTTTGCAAACCACTCCTTGTGGGGAGTCATATGGAAGGATGCTCTAGAATATATCAACCACACATCAGATTGTGTGCATATAACAAGACATGTATTAGCAATATGCAAAAGATTCTCATCACTATTAATTGAATTAGATTTTTTTTGGGATAAATATCCTTTACAATTATATTTTTATGACCTTTATGCTTGCACCTCCAACACACCAGCTAAGGCTTTTTTCCTTTACTGGTAAATCTTCTTGATTTAGATCTTCTTGCACCAAAATATTTATCACCATATCTATCTTTGGCACATCCTCTAGTTATCAAAGATTTTGAGTGCTCAAAATTCTCCATGTTTCTTCTCCTTATTTCCTCTTACAATAGCTTGGCAATAATATCATCTTTCTTGAGATTTTCTAGCTTATAACTCCCATTGATTGCAACAATAAGATTATTCCAAGAGTCAGGAAAAATACACAAGTAGATGCACTATTCAATCTCTTTAACCTCATCATCAGTAGAACTTATTTGGTTCATCAGTATATTGAAAATATTCAAGTGGTCAATTACTCTATCTCCATTTTTTATATTCAAAGAATACAACTTCTTCCTCAAGAATATCAAGTTTATCAAAGATTTGGACTCAAATTTTCCAAGTTATCTCACAACTCCTTAGTAGTCTTAGCACCCTATACATTCATAAAAATAAAATCAACCAAGTTCAGCCCAATCAAGGCAATGGATTTCTCATTCTATTTATCCCATTCCACTTGTGTCATTCCTGTAGGCATCATTTTTGTAGTGATAATCATACTTAGATCTCTTTCCATAAGCAAAAAATCTATCTTCAACTTCTAGAGATTGAAGTTTTACCCACTAAATTTATTTATCCCAGATTTACCTTTCATATTTACTACTATAAATATTTATAAATCTCCCACTATACCATGTGCTATGGAAATAGATTTAATTGCAAATCCACAAAAACATAACACAAAAGAAAATATTTACAAGCTTTGTGCACAGTTATGAAAATGAGTTTCCTCAACCTGGCTCAAATATGAGTTGTTTGGCTACACTTTCGCTGCACCAACAAGAACATCAAGTGAAGGTAAGAGTTAAATATCACCATGAGGGATGCTAGACTAAGGTATGCATAAAAGGGTGGTTACCATATTTTAGTCAAACCACCTCCAACTATTCTTTAAAAATATAGGAGGTCAAATTTTTCTCCAAGGGCACCCACCCTCAAACCCTCACATGAAGGGATGCTAGCCCACCATACCCCCTAGCTAGGTCCATATCCCTAGACTCCACTCATTGTGTTGAGGTGTTTAGTATTTTGGGATGTATGGGCTTCCCTCTACAAGGAAGTACAACATTAAAGACATCATCATGAAACCTACATAGGAGTGACAATAGACCTAATCAACATTAATGAAAAATAATCTCTACATCTAATCATTATAGATTCCCATCACGAGAAACACTATTTCATATCAAGCAAATCCAAATATAGAAACCTTAGGATTGTGCATCATCAACGCAAAAGTATCTGGGCAATATTTTTGAAGCGAGAATTTTAAATTTTGAAAAAGAAAAAACCTCCAATTTTTATCCATAAATACTAGTGTTTTTACTCTTGTACGGAGGTTGAATTGTTGTTGTGTCTAGCATCTAACCTTACACAGTTCTTCCTCCCTTTCTCATTTTTTTTTGAGTCTAAACTTGAGCCTTCGGCTAGCTACATGTATAGGCTACCAAGCCTCTTTCAATTATGTATGAATGTAATGTGCTTCAATATGAGCACAAGGAGTTGTGACTACACCAATATTTTTATCCTGGTTTGAATGTTCATATATATTTTTGTGGGAGACTATGATTATTTTAGCATTTCTATCCTAGTTTTCATAGAAAGTCCTTTGATTTGCATTCATGTATTATTAGGACCATGTTCAATTTCATTATCATGTTTGGTTCATGTGTTCACTCATCCCACTAAGACGTAAAAAAGAAATTACAGTTTCTTGGTGCATCACCACCCGTAGCTTAGGCTAGTTAGGCTAGATTATTTTTTTACTAATTTCCATCATTTGCTTTCAACTATTATAATGCATTTTTCTTCTCACCCTTTTTCTTAACAAAGCACCTAGTAGGATAGGCTAGCATAAAAAGAAGAACATAAAATACTACATCTAAGAAAGAAACTAGCCTTGGTAAAAAATCCCAGAGGTTTTCCAAAGGAGCCTCGTCTCATACTCCTTGGACTTCCCATGATTGGCACCCCAAGCAAGGCACATGACACCGAATGCACCTACTAAGAGAGATATCACATTCACGAGGGGTCGCAATACCCAAGGCATAAGGATCATTTTTGACCCCCAATAAGACCCAAGTTTGAATCATGGGGAGGGTGTCTCCATTGTTGCCCTAGTTGTGCTTTTCATCCTACTCCTTATAGAACTCCTTATACATATTATATTTTTTATATACTTTTTTCCTTTTTTTAATAAGTTGTGTATGGCTTATATTGGGGTCACTTCCATTAAAAAAAATTACATTGCTATCAAGTTAATTAAACTATATCTAATTTATATTTCTATTAAAGATATTCTTCATTTGCCTTTCTATCAAAGATATTTGCCATCTTCCTCAAACTGCTAAGTTTCCACAATCAACTTCTTGATATCATTTTTACTAAGCAATAGAGTCTCCCTCATAAAAAATAAAATTTTGTCAAAATGAAATTTAACACTACATATGGCTAAAGTATTTGTTGCATGGTTTCCATATCTATAAATATATTGTCTGTAACAACTTGAAAATTTCCTAATACCTTTTTTAGGGTTCTTATTCATGCCCTTAATATTTCAAAGATATTATTTTTGTTATCATTTAAAAAAAAATTGTGGGTTTAACCCCACTTCTTGTTGACACTTATGATATTTGCTTTTGTTTTCTCATATCAATATCCTTCTACATTTTTTTCTATTTATTTTTACTTCTTGGATCTTTCTCTCCTTTTTTCATTCTCACCAATACTCTCAACTTCATCAATCCCTTCAATCTTTTTAAATTGCTCATAGTAAGACTTATCATCTATAAGTTTATCTTGCCCTAAAATATCTAAAGTATAGGGAATTACCTCAAAAGTACATTCTTCTTTATGTTGTCTTGGAAACCCTAAAGTACAAGGATGCTCTTCCATAGCAATTACCTTCTTATGTTGAACTAAAAACCCTAAATTGTTAAGGATTTTATCCATCCTAATTTCTTTATTATGTTATTCTTGAAACCCTAAAGTGTAAGGGATAACCTCTACACCACTTTCACTTTTATTACTAAGAGAGGATTCTATACTACTTGAGGAAAATGAAGATAATTTACCTGGTACTTGACCTCTTTTGATATCTTTGTTTTAGGATTTTCCATCATATCTTTCTTTGCACCTTTAATTCCTTCTAAACTTGAACTTACACATTGTACTTTCTCATCTCTTATATCCTTCTTTGTTTCTTCTAATGGTTGATCCAAGTGAGTTATGGTGGCCTTTGCCATATGATGTTGTAGATAGACTTTCTTTGCCTCTTATTTTGGAGTGGAATATCCTTGATTTCCTTGCTTTGTCTTGAAGTTTATGTCATGACCAAACTCTTTCTTCATAGTTTTCACTTTACAATATCATGTTATGTGTCTAGTCTCATAACAATTGTGGCATCAAAATACAATATTTTTATAACCCAGTTGTTGATCCCATTCTGTTGATTTAGATTTAATCTTAATGGATTGTGGTAAAGGTTTTGAAATATCCATAACACATATTCATGTATATATAGTATGCTTTTGCTCCTTAATAGTTAGTCTCTCCTTAATGAATTTCCCTAGGGTATTTCCAATATTCTTCAAAAAATCCTTCTTGACAAGTTGATACAATAGTCCAAAAAGCCTAACCCACACTAGAAGCTTCTTAATAGTTTTCTCAATAAAAAATTTTCACTCTAATATTAAATAAATGGGATTTCCCCCTTAAACCATGGACCATCACCCATTATTTTATCCTTGATTTTTAAATTGGATTAGGAAGAAAAGTCATAGAGTAATTTGATTTCAATCCCCACTTCCACTTGATTCAATTTTGGATTCCCAAAAACCCTAACCAATATCCATGGAACTTACATATTAACCCTCTACTTTTAAGAACCATTATATCATGCTCAATCATCTCATTGTTGATAAAAATTTTTGGTGTAACATTTATTACTTGAATTAAACTTGCTATTAATTGATTTTTTTGTTTTTCTCTAACTTGGACATCCATACATCTAGGTAGGGCATCATGATTTCCCATTAAGGCTTTCAAATATAACTTTCCTTCCATACTAGTGAGTAAAGCTCACTTTTAACTTGCATTCCCTCTTAACTCACACTTACTCTTATTTTACACTTCTTGTTCACATTCACTCTTAACTTACACTTAATATTATTTATTTAACTTTATTAATATGTAATTTTTACATACAATAATTAATTTTTTTATTTTCTTCTTAAATATCATGAGAAAAGATTTATAGTTAACTTTCTGAGTTTTTTTTCCATTTTTATTAAACTCTACCCCACACCTAACATCTTATTTTAGATATATATGAAATGAACATTTGTTCGATTTGTTCTATTGCTAAAATGCATAATCACACGATTATTTCTTGTAAAGGTTGGTTCCGTCCAAATTTTAGTTGAGTTTTGTATGGCCGACGACCATGGCTTAATTCGAGGGTCTACTTTTTTTCACTTTTGTTTATTAGGGTTAGTGGGGTTAGTGTTAGTGTTAGTGTTAGTGTTAGAAGGTCAAGTCGTAGTGTTGTTGATTGTAGAGTCAAATTATAGTGCTACAGTATAATTTTTATCTTGTTTCGGTCGGAGAAAGGGAGTCCCCCGATGGTTCGGGGTTAGTGTCATCGTTATCAAGCTGGCGTACACTTAACAGACTCAGGTCAGATTACTATCTTTGTGCAGATTGAGCATGTCCCCGAGGTTTGAACCTAGGTCTCCTCTTGGTAAGTGTCCAACATCTTACCAATCCACCTAGCCCTAGGAGAAAATGTGAGAAACTTATACTATCGATGTTTAACGCTGAGCATCTCTATCCTAACCATGACCTTTGATAAGGGTGAGAGTTGATGAAGGGTGAGTGAGTAGTCGAGTTGGTGTGAGGCTACGAGTTGAGGTCTGCGATCTATACCATGGGTCCATTCAACTTGGGTTCAAATCACACTGGCTACCATAAGCCCTTTTAGTCCCCGAGGGCTAGGTGGATTAGTAAGTGTTTGTCTAGCCAGACACTTACCAAAAAGAGACACCCAACTTCAAGCCTCGTGGGCAACCTTTTTACAAAGGTAGTAGTCTGATTTGAATTTTCTAAGTGCGTGTCAAATCGACAATGATGATACGAACCTCGAGTAAACGGTGGTCCTTTTCACGTTGGGTAACAATAACGAAGCGTAATAGGTTTGGTGGAAGCAACCCTTGTGGTTTGAACCCTGCGCTTGTCAATTACTAAAAATAGTGTGGTTGTGACCAACTTTCTTATGTAACCAAAAAAAAGGTGAAAATCGAGCTTATCAATAGAGGCTAAATCTGAATCCTTTGAGTGCGTGCCAAACCGACGATGACGGTATGAATCTCGAGCGACCGATAGTCCCCTTCATGCCGGGTCAACAATAACAAAACATAATAAGTTTGATGGAAGCAACCCTTGTGGTTTGAAGTCAACGCTTGTCAGTTACTAAAAAATAGAGTGGTTGTGACCAACTCACCTATGTAACCAAAAAAAAAGTTAATAGTGAGTTGAGCTTATCAATAGGGGCCAAACATAATCGTCCACACCATGGTTTAAACCTTGAACCTCGCAAACAATTGTCTTTTATTTTACATGGTGTAATCGGTAGCCGACACGAATTTAGGTGGTTTTTTTATGGCCGCCACAATATTTTGTGTTGTTGTCCTCCGCGGAAGCCACCACACATGTCTCAGCGCAGTCCGCCGCTATAACCACCATGCGACGATCATTTTAAATTTTTACCAGACAAACGTTTAATCCTATAAAGCCTCTCAGATCGTTTTTACTTTAATGTTTTTTATAGGTAGTTAAAACTCGTGACTATGACGTTAAGAAAAAGAATAACGAGTAGAAGGACTAAATGTCAAAAGACGACCTCGAGGGTGTACCCGAAAATTTTATCGCCGAGAAAAACGATGATAAATGTCAACATGGAAGACTTTCCTCTGATGTTGCAATTTCCACGAGGCCTTAATTATCTGATAAAAGAAATATGGTTCTGTTTAATCCAAGTTGCAAACCATGACTTGATCGACTAATTAACATCAATGTCTTAAGTCCCTCCCTGTGCTTGCTATCCCTCGACAGGCCGCTTTCTCCCTTTTTATCTCTTCTTCCATTCAAATCCAGAAATATCTGTGACCCCCCAAAAGATCTGGTTTGTCCATGGCATAGCTCAAACGCATAGTCCCTCTCAGAAGCCTAATCGTACCACCAAATACGTAAGCACAAGCAGCACTGTGATCTCTACTTTTCTGATTTGTGGAAACGAGCGACAGAAACGGTTGTCTTGTAACATGCAGGATTACTTCCGAGGGCTTTATATTTGGTAGATTTATCTGTGGGAACAGTGGAAGCATGAAGAGATGGGGTGTTGGACACTGGAAGATGGTTTTATTATTGTTTTTGGCTGCGACCGTAAGTTGGGTGGGGTGTTCGAGAGGATTGTTAAGAGCAAGAAATGCAACGCAGGTTGGAAATTACCATTTCGCAAGCAACAAGAATGATAGTAATTATTTCAGAGATAAGTTTCCTTCCGGTGCACAGACGGAGGTGGATCCCATTTATGGGACGGATAAGAGGCTCGTCCCCACGGGCCCCGATCCCTTGCACAATCGATGAGGTTAGAAGAAAAGGATGATGAAGATGGTTCCAGAAAAAAAAAAAAACAAAAAAAAAAAATTGTAACAGTTATAGATTTAGTTGTCATTGCAGAGAAAGAAAGCTATTGAGTACTGTATTTGAGTACTGTATGTGTCTGTTGATTTATTGTTTCTGTAAATCCCAGGATTCAAATTACATTGCAAGTTTTGTATTACTTTTTTAAATAATTGTTGTTTGGCAACTTGTCATCTTTGATTTGTAGAGCAATTTCTTTTTGTTTTTATCTTTCGTTTGTGAATTGAGAGGAGCTGAAGACGTTTTTATTTTTCTGCTTAATAAAAGTGAATAATTGTTTGATTCTTCATAAGTTGGGGATCAGATTCTTCTTTGTCTTTTTGTATTTGAAATGCATAGTGACATGAAAACGGGACGGAAGAGAGGGTACACAGTTAACAGTTAGGTAGAGTTGGGACTGCACCGGCTAAATTTTTGGTTGCAGTTGATGAGATGGATAGAATAGATTAAATAATTAGGTGGCTGTCACTAGTGGATTTGGTGAAATAGTACTACACCTGCTTTAATACTCATCCGTTTAAAAAAGTAGACGGAGACTTCTAAGTGATGAGATCATGCTTAACGTAGAGTGATGGAAGCCCGGACAAGAAATGAAACTATGCCCACAGAAAAAAACAATTTATACCTCATCAAGTGTATATTGCTAGTATTCTATTTGATAATTTTAATTCAGGAAAAAGAAATCTCTATTACTACTCATCAACTGTATATTGCTAATATTTTATTTGATAATTTCGTTTTAGAAAAAGAAATCTCTATTACTATTCTATGACTACCAATTATACCATTACACCCTATTAACATTTCACTGTGATAAGTTGAGCTTAATTAGAGTTCTTATGATATGTATATGTACGCAACTTGAGATTATGATGGAGTAGAAGGGAGACTTTGAAAAAAGTGGAAGAAGAAATTTGAGATTATAATGGAGTAGAAGGGAGACTTTGAAAAAAGTGGAAGAAGAAATTGTGACGCATTTATCAGATATAGTGCTAATGGTATGCATATGTATTACGATGGAGTAGAAGGGAGAGTTTGAAAGAATTCTTATGGTATGTATGTGTATTATGATGGAGTGGAAAGGAGAGTTTGAAAAGAGTGGGAGAAAGAAATTGTGAAGCATTTATTTATTTGAAAGAGATTGATTAGTTGGTAGAGAATGATTGTTTGTTGGTGGGTTGTTTTTATTTGATTTTATTGATTTAGTTTTTATTTAATGGACCAGAGTTTATAATGATAATGTACAAATTTGATACAATTTAAAGAGTATTCACACAACTTGAACAATTATGTATATGTGTTATGGAGTAGAAAGGGGAGTTTGAAAAGAGTGGAAGAAGAAATTGTGAAGCATTTATTTATATGAAAGAGATTGATTAGTTAGTAGAGAACGATTATTTGTTGGTGGATTGTTTTTATTCGATTTTATAGACTTTGTTCTTATTCAATAGACCAAAACTAATATTCAAATTCAATATGATTTAAAGAGCATTCAAACAACTTGGAACAATTTGGGACATGGGAACGAATTTTCTCAGAGGTAGGTTTGGTTGAAAGGGCCATCTTATTAATCGTGTTGTCCAACTTTCTTTGAGCTTTAATGATGGATGAGAGTGGTGCAAAATCGAATTAGTTGGGCTTTACTGCAGGCACTTTTCTAGAAGAGTAGTAGTTTTTTCCTTGATGGAGAAGTATTTCTATTGTTGAAAGACGTGTCATTTCGCTATAAGGGACAAGAAAGAAGGCTTGTCAAGGAATAGCGACCCTTCCACTAGGTCAGTGCTTACAAAACTAAACACCGACATGGCATTTGCGTGGTGTTTAGTTTTGTGTAATTCTTGAAATTGGCATAAGTCTTAGGGAAAAGGTGTCTATTTTGATCTTTTAAGAATAATTTAACTTATCTTCCGTTAAGTATGATGAGGCTCTTAAGTTAATATTAGAAAATTGTATTTAATTTTTATTAAAATTATATTTGTTTTTAATTTTTTATGTTGGGTTATTATGGTTGGTTTTAGAAGATTAAAATTGATATGACAATCCCATCTTAATGTAAGAGGAATCATTCCACCCATATGCTAGCACTGATTCCCTTTTAACCTTATCGAGATTGGTCAAAGGGTGGGCCTACTCTCTTGACTATATTACCATAATCCTAACAGTTCAAGAGACTAACCCACTACCAACTATATTCCCAACAAAATAAATTACGCTCCCCATAATTTCTAGGTGTATGGGCCCTAGAAACTCATTTTATTATTGCATTGAGATGGTGTTTGAAGACTCGGATTAAAACATAATAAAGTGTTTTTTTTTCCTACTAATAATATGAATTGTCATAAGAGTAGTTTTTAACAATACGGCTATCATTAACGAGACGGTGGGTGTGTTGAAAGCTTTTACCATTAACGAGACGGTGGGTGTGTTGAAAGCTTTTACTGATAGTTTGAACCTTGCCAGCTACACTAACAGTTACTAAAAATTATGATTGTAACCAATTCATCTATGTAACTATTAAAAAAAAAAGAGTTTTAGTGTTTATAAATTGTCACACAGCCATAAAGTATCTTTCACATGATGATGTTTTGATCAAAGGTCATTAGGCCATTAAGCATATGGGTAATGTTTATATAAATTTATTTAAACTTTCATATTTAAGTTATCGAAGTTTGATGATTTTTTTGTTTTTTTATTTAAAGAAGTCTTTGTCATTATGCTTGCTGAAGTTATATACACCTACTTGATTTCGACAACAAAAAAATACTAGCCCCACAAAAAGTACAAGATGAGAAACAAAATAAGAATATCAAACTACTAATTTGAAAGTCAATTACCTACCACTCTCTTGCATAAAGTTTCTATACTTTTTGGAAATTTTTAATAGATTATTACAAATTTTATAATAAGATTAAGATAATTATTTGAGGTTAAGTACCTATCGTTAATGCATATAAAGTTTATGTTTATCGAGATTTAAACTTAAGCTTTGTTTGTTGAGACTTGAACTTAATCCTTCTACATGGAGGATGACTTGTTTCAACTATTAGAGCTTTATTTGGTAGATAAAATGTTAAGATTCACCTACCTCTCACCCATATAAAGTCCTTACATTTGTCAGATTTGAACTTAAACCTTGTTTTTCAAGACTTGAACTTGTTTGTTTAAACTTGAAAGTATGCCTTCTCTATGGAGAAGGATTATAACAACCAATTTTAATAGTATGGTCATTTACCCATTCAAAAGAACAATAATATGCAAATAATTTAACCATTTAGATAAAATATTAAGGTTCACCCATGAGATTAAAACTTTAGTTAAATATATAAAACTCCTTGCTTTTCATTACTTGCTTGAAACCCAAGAAACTAAACATTAAGGATCATCCATGAAATTAGAATGTTAGGTCACAAAGTGAAACTCCTTCCTTGCTTGTCCAAAGCTACCAAAAATAAAGAGCTTCAGGTAGCTTAAAACACGGCCTTCACGTAATTGTTTAAACTGAAAGCAATATTTTTTTTTTTTAAATGATAACTTTTTATATTTTTTTAAGTATAAACCTATATACATGTTAACTAACCACATGGAATTGAAAGGGGCTTCACATATATTATATCTTTTCCAAACATCATAGTATTGTGGTATTACAACTTGTCATATTGTCGTAGATTGTTGTTTTATCATAAAATTATTTATAAGGGTTATGTTCATATGGTCACAACTTCTCATGAAAGTGTTTATTAAATTTATGTTCATCTTACTACAACCAATTTAATGTATACCTTATCTATTGTGGTTCCATAATACCTTTGAAAAATATAGATTTAATATAGATTTATATTACTTGAAAATATTTTTCTTTTGAATTAGCATAGATACAACTTAATAATCTAATATGCAAAAGGTGTTTATCAATTATTTTTGGATGCGAACAGGTACATATCAATTGGAAAATTAATAAATATATAAATAAAATTATTTTTCAAAATCTATTGGTGTATATGGAGTTTCTTGTACCATGCACTATTGTTTTCTCTTTTAAAGTAGCTTTTGTTTTAGGACACAAGCTCTTTGTTTTGGAGGTTATCTTCTTTCAAATTTGGTTGTAACCAAATATTTTTCTAGCTGAAATCTATGTAAGAAGTTAAGGTTAATATTGAAAATGCTCTCTTGCTATATTCCATAAAACAAAACTAAATATCCATAACTAGATGGACTCCTAAAGTTTATTGTAATATTTTACAAAGAACCAATAATTTAGAGTTTATTATTTTATAAATTATTATTATAGTTTTCATTATTGGCTAATATTTGAGGTGTTTGATATTTTCATTAATTGAAAATATTAGTAGTCCTAACATGGTATCATAACAATCTCTAACAATCAGTTGCATCATTTTCATCATACTGAAACCATAGTTTATAATTTTTCATATTATGGTCCAAATTTTGTTATTACATTCTTCTAATATTGTGGTTTGCTTTCCACTGTTCATGGTACTTTACAAACACGAATACGTAAAAACATTTTAATTTTTTTTAGCATTGTTGATATAGAGGAAGTCCACATGCTTCAATACCTTCCTTTTTAATGTTTTATTAGAAAAACTAATTATATCATTAAGAGGTTGTTTGATATTAATTAAGATATACTTGGACAAGGAAGATAACAAGTAATATTTAGAATACTTAAGTTTTTTAAAGTAATATTTAGAATACTTAAGTTTTTTAAATGATAAGTATTGACTTGATAATATATTTCTTACCAACTATAGTTTAAGTTTACTCCATAGTGTGTTGAGGGCTCTATTCCACAGTTCAATATAGTAACAACTTAAAAATAGAGATGATGGTGTAGCACCCTAAATTTGACACATAATAATTTGCACTAAAGACAAACAACTTGTAAAAATTAAATTTAAGCTGATTGCCTCAATTTTTGTGCCTTCCTAGCGAGATCGGAGTTAATATGGATGTGATCGTACGATACGATCCCTGATCGTACGTATGATCTTGTTCAAAAATAGAAATTTCTTAGTTTAGCTAAGCAATAAATAAGTTTTAACATGTTTTGTCTTTACCTGTGCAACCATATGATAGTTACAGGATTAGATTCGCCAATCAGTCCCAGCTTGGAAGGAGTTGCAACCAAATCTATTTTTAGCCTATTTTCACTTCCTACTACAACCTATTTAATCAGGCATTCCTTGCCTTGAATCCCTCCGACCCATTGACATAATTTTTGCATTCAAATCACTGTAATTTTTGCATTAGACCTAGGCATTTTTCTATTTTGTGCAAGATCGAAGGATACGATCATCGATCGAAGGAATACGATCTAGGATCGAAGGATACAATCTTGCTCTTTCTGTATGATTTTGCTCTTTTTGTACGATCTTGCTTGTAGATCACTTGGGGGCAACCCCGAGTGCTAGTTTACACTTCTTAAGATCTCATTTTGCATATTTATCATCCTGTCTATCATTTTTATTTCATATAGCATCATATTTAATCATTTTGCATTCCTAGAGTTCACCAATTTGCATTTAATTACACATTTCATATAGTTTAAAGCATTCATATGTTGATTTCTTTCATTGTGTCATTCAATAGCCGATATTTAATCTAACTCATGCTTAAAAGGATCAATAGCATTTCCTATTTCTCTTTTCTGCACTATACCCATAAAATTGCAAGTTTCTATCCAAATCAGAATTGTCGATCTCTGATTGGTAGGTACGATCTTGCGATCATAATACGATCTTGTAAATCGTAATACGATATCGACTCTACTGTGTATGATCTTGCCCTGTTGTATACGATCTTGTCTGCAATCAAAAATTAGAATCTTCTTTAGACTTTCGGATATAAGTCAGAGTTTCAAATCACTTTTTAAGCATTGCATTGTTCATTAAAGCTCTATTTTCTGTTGTTTGTTGTTTGCATATGAATCAAAATTACATATAGGTTAGCATAGTTGCATATTGGACAAATACTAGGTGATTGTGAGACTTTCTAAAAGGAACACATCAAAACAAACTCCAAAACCTAGGCATGGAAACTGCCATAAAATGTTTCCTGGTGAACCCTAAACAATTCATCAAAAAATCACCAAAGAAGACATGAACTCAAGTGTCTCTCTTCGAGGTGTAGACCTATCATTCTCCCATTCCCCTTCGAGGCACGGATCCATTAGCCTAAAGGAAAGGAGTGTGAGAATTTTAGACCTACATTCTTTGGTGAACCCCACATGAAAAACATTAGGCATCTTTCTGATTTATAAAATATAAAAAACATAAAAATTACAAAACATAAAAACAAAACAAAAAAAAAAATCAAACAAATTCATTAGTTAAATTTGCACATTTTTAGTGAATTTCATAAATGTTAGATCACAACATTAGAAGAGTTGTACTCATAAACGTTAGAGCATTGTTAGATACACAAGAAATTTCTCAAACACTTGGAAACTCCAATCTACCCTATCCTAGGAATAATGGACTGAACTCTAGAGAATATTAGAAATCATAAAATCTTACGAACCAAGACTTAATCAAATTATAAGGTTTGACCTAGCTAGAATCCTGGATCCTAAAATCACTTCTCGCTACTTTGATATTCAAAGGGCATGTGAGAGGTGGTTGGCAGATAAAAGAGCTAGCATTTCTTCAACTATTTACACCTTTGATGATTACCTTGAGAATGCTATAACAATGCACAAGTTCTTAGCACACATAGAAGATCAAGAAATAGTCTTGGATAATAGGACAAGATTTTACAGAACTCCTAGGGCAGTCCATTATCATGAATATTGTCATGAAATATACTTTTATGGTCAAGATATTGAAGTTGATAATATCACCATAGCCCACTTTGTTAAGTTTTTGAAATCCAACTTCCAGTTTGAGGAAGAACACTATATGACACCGGAGGAAATTGAACCCATTAATGATATCTATAGACTCTTTCAAGAAGATTAAGATATAATATTTAGGATATTATATTTTTGTTTCTTGCTTTGTTTCAAAAACATAAAAAACCAAAAATATAATATAAATTTACATATTTGCATACTTAGTTATTTAGGTATATATATAACATATATACCCCAAAATTTTAAGCATATATATATATATATATATATATATATATATATTTGCAAGATAAAAATCCTAAAATCAAAATGCCTAAAGTTTTAAGGAATGGTAAACAAATAGAGATTGATGAACAAGACCAAGAAAATATTGATGATAGGGTACTCATTGAAGATTATGTACCTTCAAAAGATGAAGGAGATAATGGAGAAGATGAAATAGAAGATCCTACTAAACCTACATTAGATCAGAAAGGAAATATTACATTTGAGTCTCCTTAGCAAATTTCCCAGATTTATAAAAAACAACATAGATGTGATTAATCATGCAATATAGACAGAAGGTCAACTTCATATGGGAGATTATTCAATGGAAGTTGCTTTAGAAGCTGCTATTTGGATACATACAAATCCATTATCATATATGAATTCCAAAAGACCAAGATAATGATCAAGCTGGTACATCTCAAAATATGAATCTTTAAATCAAAATGTTCAAAAACCAATGGCACAATCACCTACCATTGTGCTAGCAAATCAAAATTCTAAACAAAAAAACAAACATTCATCTACTTCTCAAGCTCTTAATCAACAAATATCAAATCAATAAAATGCTAAGAAAATGCAAAATACCAATCATTATCAACAAAAAGTTCAACAAAACACAATCCCACCTAAGCTCCATAATATTGTTCCCACCCACACTTTGCACAACAATATTTCAGTTGGAAATCCTTATACAACAACATCAACTTATCAAAGATACAACAACATGGTGCAACAAAATCAATTTGGTGGACAATCACAGGGCCTTGAAGACCTAGTTAAACAATTAGCTTCAAGACTAGATCAAATAGATCCCTACCATCCCTCATATAGTTATAGAGAGATGTGTAGCCAACCCTTGGATCCTATTGTGGTTGCCCAACCATATCCAAAACATTTCCCTATGCCTGTCCTCCCGATATATAAAGGAACCGAAGATCCTATTGAGCATCTTCGCATGTTTAGGACAACATGTCATGATATTTCTCATGATGACTTGTTGTTGCTAAAAATGTTCCCTAAAAGTCTTGGAGGCATGGCTCTAGAATGGTACTATCAACTACCTACAAACTCTTTAAGGAACTTTGAAGAGACAACAGAGATGTTTGTCCACCAATTTAGTGCCTATATAGAGAGGCATGTGACCATTAAGGATTTATACAATCTGAAACAAGGTAAAGATGAGAGTTTTGCTGAATTCTTGACTAAGTGGAGACAACTCTTAGGCAAACTACATTTTGCATTACCTCATCATGAAATGTTGGACATATTTATTGGTAATTTGCAAGAACAACTATCTTATGAGCTTTCTACTGCTATAGTAACCTCCTTTGATCAAGCCATTGATCTAGCTAGGAGGGTAGAAGATGCCCTCATTAGAAGAGGACAATTTAAGAAGAAATATGAGGATAAAACTCCTAAAAACCAATATAAGAATAAGCAAGTAGTGGGTGATGGAGTTACCGATAGCAGAAACACCTCAAATGTTAACCTTGCTGAAGCCTTAAAGAAATTTGTATTGAAAATCCTTGATAAGCCACCAAGAGAATTTACAAGATTAAATCAACCCTTAACTATGATTTTACCTCAATTATTAGAACAAGGCTTGATACGGCTACCTGAGGTAAGACAACCAGATACCATTACAGTTGGATATAGGGCTGATTTACATTGTAATTTTCACCAAGTAGATGGACATTCTACAAATTCTTGTAAAATGTTAAAGCATATGATACAAGATCTGATTGATAAAGGTAAAATGGAAGTACAACAATTTCCTACAAACAATAATCCTCAAAACAATACCCAAAAACAACCAACCCAAAATGCAAATCAAAACCTAGATATTTTTCAACATCCTTTACCCAACCATGGTAAAGAAAGCGTGAATCAAGTAGAACATCATAATGTCCCTCATCCAACCAGATATGTGGGAACCATTAGTAGTCTCTTGCCATATCAAAATATTCAAATCCCTTATGTGCCTACTTTATCCATAATTACAACTAGGCCAATCATATATACAAAAAGTGACACAAAAAGTGAAACAGAAAATGAAATGGACATCACCTCAAACAATTCAAATAGTTTTGAAGATGAGTCAGATCAAATTCTTCCCATCATAGATTTATTGGTCCTAAAAGAACCATTCCCTAGAAGAATGACCACTCGACCTTCATCTCAACAAACACTTTCAATTGAACAAACAGTAAATGCTAGACCCCACTTTGGTCACTTACAAAACAATAATATTGTGGGTACTATTGGAGCCATCACTAGGCAACAAGATCAAAATCAAAATTCTCAATCACAAACTCAAAAAACTGATCAAGACATAGGGATCTTACAAAATCCCTTACCCAATCATCAACAACAAGAAAATAATCAATTGTCATATCATAATGTGCCTCATCACAACGATATTATTAGTTTAGTAGTAGAGACTACAACAAAGCAAGTTCTTGCCCAACTAAATCATCTTGACAAGCAAGAGATAAATTCTTCATCCAACCAACCTTCAAGACCTCTCTTAGTTTTGAAGAATAATCCAAAAGAAGATACAAGCATAGAAAACCCATCTTTAGTGTTGAAGTCTCAACCTAAAGTCTCCTTCAACATTCAACAACAATGGGACAATCATCCACATAAGATATCTCTTTTGGAACTTTTGCAAACCTCTCCTATTCATAGGGAATCTTTGTTCTTTATTCTCTCTTTCTTTATCATCACTACAACAAGTTCTCTATTCTTTTCCTCTTTATCTTCATTGCCACCTTTTGTCCGTCACCTTTTATCCTTCATTCTCTCTTTCATTATCGTTATCACATCAAGTTCTCTATTATTTTCCTCTTTATTATCATCGTCATATTTTGTCCATCACTTTTCTTCATCTACATCTACTTATCATTCTTCATCACAACAATCTCAACTATCAACCAATCAACTTCAATCACCTACACCACAACCAAATTGTCCTTCAAAACCTCCTTTGATTTTGAAGCCACCTTAGACATGTTATATAAAAATCACTTTGTATAGTGTATATATAGCATTTTTTTGTATATATTATCAATTTTATCAAATCACAAAACAAACCAAAAGAAGAAAAAAATTAAAAAACATGAAAAATTGCCAAAAATATTTTAAATTCTGCATTATTGTTTGTTATCTTCCAAAAATTCAAGTTATATTTTATTTTATTTCAGATAAATTCAAAAGTTATCTTGAACCATGCACTTAATTTACATCTTTCATAATTTTGATTTCATCACTTTGATTATAAATCTCTCTTGTATCGAAAAGCACTATTACTTCATTAAATAAATTTTGAGTTTTGGAAAATGATCTTGCTACTTCTTGAACCAAGAACACATTCTCACATCTTAAATATGATTTGTTGCAAAATTCAAAAAGGATACTACATAGTAGTCTTAGTTCCTTAAGCGAAAATTTTCCCTTGCTATCCTATTATGCGCATGGTCTAGAATACTGAGAATTGGCAAAAGGACAAGCTCCCCCCTACCCGAATAAAATCCCTTGCTCTACGTCTAATCTGGGCAAGTATCCCAAAAAGAAAAAGAAAAAGAAAAGAAAAAAAAAAAAAGAAAAGAAAAAGCAATAAAATCCCCTTGTTCAAAAATGGACAAGAATCCCTATTCCAAAAATTAGAAGAAAAGAAGGGGGTAGTGAGCTTGAATCCCTGGAATTCCTCAGTTATTTGAAAACCATGAGGTAAGCCCCATAACAGGTGGTTTGTGCCCAACCCGCTTGACCTTGGGTAATCCCTTTCGCGTGGCGATATGTCTATCACATTAGCGACCTTCTTTTGTACAGACCAATGTCCACTTGTGGATTAGCTAGCTTTTGGTAACTTGACTTACATAGTAGTTCGGTACAATGGCATGCACAAAATCATGGTTAATGAACATTTCACTTGCACACACATTGGTTCATAAAAGTTTATTTGTATCACTACCTTACTCAAAATCGGTAAATTAATTTCACAAGCACACACATTTGATCCTTGAGAGATTTTGTATCATTGTGTCAAATCAATATGGATAATGAACTCACTTATCACACACTGGTTCTTGATAAATTTGATTTTGTCTTAGAAATAAGTTAAAATATTCCTTTGAATTTTGTTAGACAACATTAGTTCATCATTTATATTTCAAAATTTTTCAAAATCATCAAAAAATATTATTTCAAAAATAACTTGTAGTACAAAATCATTTATCATGCATTGCATTCATGACTTCGCGATGATGGTATAATTCCTAGGAATTATTCTTCTCAAATTTCACACTAGGAATTCTATGCCTAGCGCAAGTCATCTTTCTCAATTTTTAGGTCTAAAACATTCCATATTTATTAATCTTCTTAAATATGTGATACAAATGATTTGCTTCATATCAACTTATATCTTAAAGAATAAAATAATTTCATATTATCATGCATTGCATTTTTGACTTCGCGATGATGGTATAATTCTTAGTAACTATTATCCTCAAAATTTTCACACTAAGAATTCTATGCCTAGCGCAAGTCATCCTTCCCAAATTTTCATGCTTAAATCACATTATTTTTACAAACAATAAACCTTATCAAAATATTTCTTCAAAATCAAAATTTTCTCAAAAACAAAATCAAACATCTTCTTCTATCATCATAAGCCTCAAGACTATACTTGAGCACTACAAAAACATTCCTATTATTAGCAATACAAAAATTCCTCACAACAGGATTCACTTCATGACCTAGCGAGCATCGATCTCCACCAACGGTCATATAACAACACAACATCCTCTGAGGAACATTGCTAATCCATTTATTTCATCATTTTACCAAAACATCCTTTCAAAAATATATTTTCAAAAACACATCTACAAAAAAAATTCAAATCATTTTTATTTTAAGCATGATCAAAACACTTAAATCAAAAGCATGATTATAAGAAATTTAAACATCATAAAAATTCAATCAAATGCAAAGTCACATAGCACAAAGAAGATCAATATATATATCCCAAAAGTCTATATACAAAACAAAGTCATAATGGTATAACAAAATCTCCAATATCAGCATACTCAATCACCAAAAATATAGTACAAAAAGAGTCCCACATATATAAACCCCTATCCCCTAGAAGCCCTAGACTATGGGCATCATCATCTCCACCAAGGGGTTGTGGTTCTTAGAATCCTCCCACTCTTGTGGTAGTGGTTGTCCTAGAAGTCGATCGAGATCTAGGATGACTCGAAGTCTTAGGTATGTCAAGCATCGGAGGATCTGGATGCTTCTGCTCCACGGGCACTGCTACATTATATAAATCCTAATAGAAACCTACTAGTTGAAGCACCCGAGTCAATGCCCTCCCTAATTCACTCCTCCTTGACTGCACTGAATGAGAAGGTGTAGGAGATGGATCCCTAGCTCCATATCACACCTGAGTCTGAGCCTACACCTGTGTGAGCTCTGCCTCTAGAGCTTGAATCCTACTCCTTAGACTCGCATACTATACCTCTAGAGACTCAATCTTGGTCTTCTGGTAGGTATTCTCCTTTGTTAGCCTGGTAACCTCTACTCGTAGATCAGTCATATCATTGCTCTCCCCCTCCTCCATAATCCTCTTGCTCTTATCAAGCATCTCAGGTACATCACCCTGCTAAGGAGATCCTACATGCTCCTCCTCCACCCTGTCATCCGCCATATACTAAGAAGATGCCCTCCTCTCCTCCCTAGACCTCTCTCATATCCTATCCAATATCTCTGATCTATAGGCCCTTTCCCAACTTAGACGATACTGGTGTCCACCCCTAGTGTGAGGATCCAATCACCTAATGGGTGCCTGCATCCCTGATTGTTGACTGGCTGAGTGATGTTGTCTAACTCGGCCAACTGCTTGCTCTATGGCACTCCTTGGTAGGTTCAATGAGAACTATAACTCATTCAATATATTAAAATGAAATATTACAATGCTTATATAGGCTCTAACAAGCTCTAATTTAGACTAGGACTAGAATAGGCTTTGAGAGAAATTCTCTCATTATTAACGAATCAACTAAACATGGACCCCCCCAAATCCTGCATATCACAAATAAGTTAATCAAATATTCCAACATTCTCCCTCTTGATGCTGAAGGAAATCTTACAGGAGTTCTTTAAGCATCACAAAGTTGGAAGAAATACAATCTCTTACGTTTCCTCCAATCTATCACCAAAAAATCACAAAATGCAAAATGATGTCTTGGGCACTCCTTCCATGGTTTGTGTGGGATCTCCTTCATATTTGTTGTTGCTCCTTCTTGCAAGTAACCGAGTGCCTCCTTTTGATGAGCTACTCCCCCTTCATCAAAAATCTCCTTCAAATTATGGCATTCCCATAATGCCACAAGTATTGGTTCTCACTAACCAATCTAGCACATTTCTTTCATCATTCATTCTATGGTCTTCAAACCATATTTCAGCTCCTAATACTCCTCCTGAGTATGTACAATGCATCATCTTATGTAGATGGTTTTGCCATATTACAATTTCACATACCTCTACACAAATCTTCAAACAAAATATAGCTATGCAATAGCTAGTTACAAATGCAACAAAAAATTGTTGCTCCTCACACAATGTTTCACTCTTTACTATGGATTTACATGATTCCTTCCAAGGAATTTTAAACACAAAATACTCATTTATCACAATGAGATACCAACACATATCCATGGTTCTCATCATCATGCTATCCATGTCCTTTGTAAATGAAAGAACTTCATCCAATGATGTCTCTACAAGACAATCATCTCTCAATAATACCTTTGGAAGACATTCTCCTCCATTCTTCAAATACCTGTTCACAAAAAATAAATCATTAATCACAAAAACATTACCTCCAGTGTGATTAGATTTGGTGCTCCCCATAAAGCTATTTTGTGGCATATCTCCTTCACTGTATGTTGCTTCAAAAACAACCATCAACTCTTCACTAAGAGTTATCCTCCTTTGTTCAATCCATGGTGGTGTGTTGAAACACCATTCATTCAAACAATCATACATTGTTGCCTTTTCAAGACAACTCTTTTCCTTCAATGTAGACACTCCAAGTGAGTGATCTTCATTCATGAGTGATGTTTCCTTTGCCATTACAACAAGAAAATCAGCAATCTCATTTTAATTTTTTTTTCTATCTCATTTTCTCTCTCACTTTCATCCTCCCAAATGAGATAATTATTTGTGCTATTTTCTTCACACAAATCATTTTCTTCTTTGATATTCACAAAATCTCTCTTCACAAAAACTTCTTTGTCTGATGAACAAGAAGAAACTCCATTTGTCACTCTTAATGAGTGATATTCACAATTGAGCATGAATCTTATAGTCTTCATCTCCTCTTCATCAAAATTTTCTTGTGGATCAACATCCCACATCACTTCATTTGCTCTTTCAAGAGAGCACACATCCATTCCAAGTGAATGGTCTTCAAGCCAATGATCGTCCATGAACATTGCTTCTCCATCATCTTCTTTATTCTCCTCCATGAGAATTGTAGGTGCATTCTCCATAATACACTTTTCATTTGTGAGACATTCTCCATCATACACCATCTCATCATCTAGGTGGTCTTCAAGCAAGGAACACTTCAATGTGAGTGTTTCTCTTCCTTCATCTTCAAATTCTTCTTCCACTTTTGAGTGGTCTTCACAACAAGGTCTTTGAGCAATTGTCTCTCCATTGAGACATCCATCCTCTTTGCTATCAATGTGAATGCTTTCCAAGCATGCCATTCCTACAAAAAATTCATTAGTACAATTTTTATTTTCATCTTTTTCTCCTCCTAAAAGAAATAATTGACTATTACAATTTTCCATGCCTTTACAAGACATGTCTTCAACTATGTGTGTCTCACAATAATATTTTTCATGACTCTCTCCAATGAGAGTTGTACAAGGCTCCTTCTCCTTCTCATCCTCTTCTCCATGAAGGGATTCCTTATCTTCTTCTCTCTTCTCTTCAAGAAGAAGTTCATCATCACTCTCTTCCTCACAAGGCTCTTCTTCAAACATGTCTTCCTCTTCAAGGAAGAATTCACCATCATAATAATGTATGTCTTCTTCAAAAGATATATCTTCATATGAGTCTTCACAAGACTCTTCAAAAACTCCTTCAAAGAAGCAAGGCTCCTCCTTGCTTTGGAGATTGCTACACATATCTCCTCCATAAGCATCTTGCAATGCTCTCCAAGCCATTTGGGTTGTTCTACATTTTGCAATGAGTGGAAAAGCTTTCTCTTTCATGCCTCTCCTCAAATCCATGAGAGCCAAGCAATTTTGATATTGCTGCTCTTTCTTCACTCTCTTCTTTTCTCCTTCAAGCATGGTCCAAGTGGTGGGTTCTTCATAGCCTTCTTGGATAATTTCCCAAAGTCCTTTTGCCTTCAACAAGTGCTCCATTTTTATGCTCCAATAAGCATAGTTTTCTCCATTGAAACTTGGAACCTCCAAGTCTTCAAATATGGTGGCCATTAAGCAAACTAAAACAAGAAAAACTATGTCAGGCATCTGATGTTTTGTCTCTCGATCATCCTACAATACCTACACACACTTGGCTATAATACTTCTACAAATCAGCCTACAATACCTCCATACACTTGGCTGTAATATGTCTACAAACAATGATAATATTGAGAAATTCATTGATTGCAATCGACTGGATCCATTGGTGCTAGATTCAGAGAACTGCTAGATTCAAATTACTGATTTTGCAATGTGTCTACAACAATCAGTTGTTACAGTAGCTCTATAGTGTTATGTCATCCATGATGGTTCATAACCAACATAGTAACCAACATAGCTTTGCAAGTCTATGGCCAATGGCTTGGTGATGACTTTCCTCCGCATGGGAAATGCATTTACAACATATTAACCTAGAGACAACATATCCAAACTTTTGTGCAAGCTTATTGCTACAAAGTTACTCCCAAATGCATTGTGCACTGGCCTTACTAGCATGTCTACTCAATTTTCTCAACACTAATTTGTGGATTTTCTATCGATATTTTTCGGGGATGTCTGCACAGTCGCTCACAATCTATAGCTGAACGGGATCTAGTTTGACACCAATCGAGCATTGTTTCCTTTCCTTTAGGTGTGAGCAGAGAATCATTATGTTGAAGGTATCTGGTGCAGAATCCAATCGTAATATCCATGATCTACTTTTGGTTTGTAGGGGACGTCAAAACAAATCACCACAAATTTGTCAATCACCTCCTGTTGCTTACATCGATCGGCAATGGTGGGTGTGGTCTATGCAAACCAAAAATATAGAGCTGTAAATAGTTGAATCTACTACAAAATAAACCATGGTTATCGGTGATCTCATTTTCTATTTGAAACATTGCCGAATTTGTTTTACAACATGTCAACAATCTCTAAGAATTGGATGTATGAATGTGCTACCGTTGGATCCTGCTCATGTAGGATTAAATCTTCTAGGTATGATTTTTATGAGGGAAATCAATCATCTACTGTCCTCTGTCATTGGATTGATGTCCTCCATAGTTCATCATTGACAACGATATTTGTATTTCTCCATAGACTAGTGCCTATTCTCCTGGTGCCCTACCAACCTGTCATCATGATCCCTTCAATCAAAGCTTTTACAATTGGATTGTGCTGTGATATAGATTTTGTAGATGACTTTTATCTTTTTACAGATGATCACTATGGCTAGAAACTGTAGCCATAGGTTTCAAAACAAAAAAACCATGAAATCAAATCATCTTAGGATCCAATGAATGTTGCTTTCATCATTGTTACGGTCCAAAAACCTTCGTTCCTCCATGACCATGTCAAGAATCGTCCATGCAAGCTACAATATGCAATGGTAGCATGGTCTTTGATGGTGCTTCATAGAACATCATCTACAAATTTTTCCATAATAATCTCCTCCTCTTCAATCTCCTTGTGCTTGTACCTTTGATCATTGGATGTCTGCAGATCTAAATCTACTAGAAACCTAATCTCACCAGATTATACCTGGTGCTTCTCCCAAAAAGCTAGACACAATAAATTGAGGTTATATGCAACTAATCTTGCTTGTCTCTACATCCATTGAAGATCAAATCACATTGTCTCTTCAAAGTCACCAGTTGTAAGTTTTGAATTCTATCTACAAAGAATTTTGATCTTCGACTGCAAGTATTTCTGTATCTTTTATCCCACATTGGGGACATCGAGGCTCTCAAAAACTTTTTAAAACATAGAGTTGAAAATGTGTTTTTGACAACTACATGGTGGTGGTTTGTCTGTCCATCATCCTTTTGCCCACCACACATGTCACCCTTGCCCATCTACGTTAATTACCCATGTGTCAGATCCGCATAGCTCCCATCCAGGTTCATGTAGGATGCAATCCACTCTCCATGTGTTATATCCACATAGGTAGCACGTCAGGTCCGATCTTAGTGTCCATTAGGTTAGGATCTACCATGATCATTGTACAGTCCATATTATATAGCTAAGGGTGACATCGAGTGTCCACAGTCAGAGTCATCATATCACATATGGTCTTGATACATACATTCTGAGTCTGCCTCCACCCAAATTTGGATCTAGGTCAAGTCACCATCCTTAATATCATGTCCACCCATAGTCTACTAGCTCCAATAGGGATCCACACTCGCTAGTCCACTAGATTATGTTAGCAACAATAATCCATCTAAGTTTCAGATTGAATTACGTTAGTAGCAACAATCCATCTAAGTTGTAGATCTAGCTACTGTAAGATCAATGTCTAGGTCCTCTAATCATATCGAAGTATTAAGTTGGTACATGTGTGTCCAAATACTTAGATCGTCGTAGGATTGTAAGACCTATTCACATCTAGCCATCAGGGATCTTGTAGGCTCTAAGGTTAGTCATCACCATCCAATGAGTCTAGAGATATGCATTGATAAGAGTCACTAGCTGTGTTAGATCAAGTTTAACTAGTAGCCCATCCAAGCCTACCCAGTCAATTGCCACCTCACAAGTGGAGCAGTGATAACGTAGCTCTAATACCAAAATGAGAACTATAACTCATTCAATATATTAAAATGAAATATTACAATGCTTATATAGGCTCTAACAAGCTCTAATTTATACTAGGACTATAACAGGATTTGAGATAAATTCTCTTATTATTAATAAATCAACTAAACATGGACCCCCCAAATCTTACGTATCACAAATAAGTTAATCAAATATTCCAATAGTCAATCTGGTAGGATGGATCATCACATACCACTAATGGTATCTATCGGTCATCCCAACATCATAACCATATACTATCTACACTGGATCATCATCTGGTGTAAGATCCAAAAACTCTGACATATTGGGAGCCCCACTGATGGTAGTGTGATCTTGAGTAACTCTAGAATATGTGGCATTCCTATATCTAGGAATGTCCTACTGTAACCAAAACTGTCGTTGCACCCGATTAAAATGGTGCAAATCTAGCTCCCCCTGGTCCATCCGTATCCATATAGTCCACCTGATGTGGGCCAGATCAAATGCATCCTCCCCACTCACCCTCTAGGACCTCCAGGTGATATCCTCCACTAGTAGCTCATCCATGAGTCACCTTGCTATATCGAGGCTAACTCATCCTCATCGTCCTCTCTGTAGGGTCCAGTAGTAGACCCTCAATCTATCATCCTCTACCCCGGGCTGGCCATCTACTACCCAAACCAAAGGAAGTCCTGTAGGTCATCGGATAGCTATATGCTCTCAACACCACACCTATAGAAATGATGTAAGTATCAATCCCTTTCCCCCTTTGTAGACCACCCTATGCAAAAATTTGTATAGCCTACAGAGAAAGAAGGAACCCCAAGCAAACCATATGCTCTGGTCATGCATATCACATATCACCTCTTCCAATATCCAGGGTAGATAGCGTTCACTAATATGGCTCACTACCAGGCCTCCCATAACACCACTCAACAAAAATATCAAATGGAAGATTCCCTCTATCTCATTGAGCATGTCAATGATAACCCCACCCTTCATCAAAATAAATCTAGGGTCTCTTGTCAACCTCCTCAATGCATGGTCTTGGTTGCCAGATCCAACTATGCCAACACCCCTCAATGGTAACATTAGGATCCTTTAGACATCCTCTAGTGTGGGAGTCATCTCCCTTGTTGGTAATCTAAAGTAAGGTGACTCTGGATACCACCTCTCTACCAAAGACATTAACACCCTCATGTCTACTAGGATCTATGGCATTTCTACCACATGTCTCAACCCTATTGCCTCTAAGCATGTTCTCTCTACAACTGAGAGAGCGGCCAAGTCTTCTTGGAGAGTGGCATGTCTTCACTCTCGATTCTTTAGTTTACCTATCTGTCAATAATAATAAAATAACAAATTATAGTCAGATAATCAGATAAAAAGATAGCAAAATCATATCAAATTGTTAAAATCGTATCAAATTACTTAAAATCATATTAAAAGTATGAGATTATATTGATCGAGCGATATCGTATCGATTTTGTGATATCATACTCTACGATATCGTCGAAATCGGTCTAATATCGACCTCGGTCGGACTGATTTTGCAATATCGTATAATTTGGGTTGATTTCGTAAATATCATATCATACAATATCGTGAAATCGTTACGATTTTGCGAAATCGTTATGATTTCACAATTAAGGTCGTGCAACGACAGTCGTGCCCTAAAAATTGAAAAATAAATCAAATTAAAAATAGAAACATGGAAAATCTAAGTTAAACAAGTGAGAAATGCTTACCCGGAGTGCTCCATCTCCTGCTCGGACCAGATCAACGCGATGGGGAACCTCTACCATAGTTTTCTCTAGAGCTCTAAAATGAAAAATGATAAAAAGCAAATGAATTAAGTTTAACTCTCATTATTTTTATTCACTTTACCCTCAAAACAAAAATTTTGAGTTTTTACCCAAATGCAAAATTTGGCATAAAAAACTCGAAGGGGGTATCATACCTTAAAACAACTTGCATTAAAACTTGAAATCATCAACAAAATTTGTAATAAATTTTTGCTTTCTCATAAAGTGTGCTATTCTTTTCTTTAATGCATTTTTTTCAAAAATACGCTAAATAGGGAGAAAAATGTAGCACCCTAAATTTGACACATAATAATTTGCACTAAATAAAAAAAACTTGTAAAAATTAAATTTAAGTTGATTACCTCGATTTTTGTGCCTTCCTAACGATATCGAAGTTAATCTAAATATGATCGTACGTACGATCCTTGATCGTATGATATGATCACTGATCATATGATACGATCCCTGATCGTATGTACGATCTTGTTCAAAAATAGAAACTACTCAGTTTAGCTAAGTGACAAATTAGTTATAACGTGTTTTATATTTACCTATGCAACTGTGCGACAATTACAGGATCAGATCCATCGATCAGTCCCAACTTGGAAGGAGTTGCAACCAAATTTGTTTTCAGCCTATTTTCACTTCCTACTACAACCTATTTAATTAGGCATTCCTTGCCTTGAATCCCCCCTGGCCCATTGACATAATTTTTGCATTCAAATCACTATAATTTTTTCTTTAGACCTAGGCATTTTTCTATTTTATGTAGGATTGGAGGATACGATCATCGATCGAAGGAATACGATATGGGATCAGAGGATACGATCTTGCGCTTTCTGTATGATTTTGCTATTTTTGTACGATATTGCCTGTAGATCACTTGGGGGTAACCCTGAGTGCTGGTTTGCACTTCTTAAGACCTCATTTTGCATATTTATCATCCTATCTATCATTTTTATTTCATATAGCATCAAATTTAATCATCTGCATTCCTGGAGTTCACCAATTCACATTTAATTGCACATTTCATATAGTTTAAAGCATTCAGATGTTTATTTCTTTCATTGTGTCATTCAATAGCCAACATTTAATCTAATTCATGCTTAAAAGGATCAGTAACATTTCCTATTTTCTATTTTCTGCACTATACCCATGAAATTGTAGGTTTCTATAAAAATTGGATCTATCGATCTCTGATCAACAGGTACGATCTTGCGATCATAATACAATATTGTAAATCGTAATACAATATCAACTCTGCTACATATGATCTTGCCCTGCTGTGTATGATCTTGCCTACAATGAAAAATCAGATTCTTCTTTAGACTTTCAGATACAGGTCAAAGTTTTAAATCACTTTTTAAGAATTGCATTATTCATTAAAGCTCTATTTTTCTATTGTTTGTTGTTTTCATATGAATCAAAATTTCATATAAGTTAGTATAGTTGCATATTGGCCAAATACTAGGTGATTGTGAGACTTTCTAAAAGGAACACATCAAAACAAACTCCAAAACTTAGGCATGAAAACTGCCATAAAATGTTTCCTGGTGAACCCTAAACAATTCGTCGAAAAATCACCAAAGAAGACATGAACTCAAGTGTCTCTCTTCGAGGTGTAGACCTATCATTCTTCCATTCCCCTTTGAGGTACGAATCCATTAGTCTAAAGGAAAGGAGTGTGTAAATTTTAGACCTACATATGGTTATGTAGATATTTAAATATGCAATGCTTTGGATGATACTTATATTGATTCCATAGTGATAAGTTTGGGTCCTTGTAATGAGGATCCAATCCTTTCTATCATAGGTAACAATTAATCATAGTAAGATATTTTCCAATACATCATGCATATTTACATGTTGTACATATATGAAGATGGAAAGCTTGTTTTGGGCCACCCATCATTAATTAAATTACATTTGTAGTTATTCTCAAGTGATAAAATTTACTTGCTTGAGATGAATGGAACTTAAGTTATTGAGGGTTTTATATTGGATCAAAGTTTGATGTATTTCCTTTATTGAAAGATGCTTATTTTTCAAGTTTAACAGTAAAAGTTTCATTCCTCTAGATGACCTAGTTATATAAAACCATAATTTATTTTTGTTCATTATTAGATTTGACATCTATACCTATATATATTATGATATTATGCTCGATATGTCTCTGGAGGACTCTTTGAAGGTCCCATACCCTATGAAAATTTTGTAAAGTCTAATAGATGTTAACATCATCTTAAAATTTTGTTTGGTCAAAGTGTTTGAAAATGAATATGACATTACTAGAAAAGGTCATCATATTCCTACAGGTATCAATTTACATCTGTGTAGGGTTTTTATGCATAAAAATGTATTTATATATTAATGAGCATAATTAATGGCATGTTTTTTTCTAGTCCACCATTTGTATTAATCATATTTACATTTTCTATGGCATCTACTTTCCAAATTGGGAAATGTATTTTGAATTTCATTATAGGTGTTATTGATGTTTTCTTTATCGAGATCTCAATTCAAATATGACCTAACTCTTAGGATGGTGAATCATTTTTTGTTGTTTTCTTTTCAAATATGGTGCATATAATACTAGTTTTTAGCTTATTATAGAAAAATGCACCAACTAAGCAATGACTACAACTTTATTTGTATTCACAATATGTGAGATATGTAATGTTTTACCTTTGTATCTTAGATTGATTTATCCATATCAAGTTCATCATTATAATATTCAACTAACATGTAACAAATTATTTAATCATCTTAAGTGTAGAACATTATCTACACTAAATTTTTTTATAGAAATTCCTTTATTGCAATGAAAGTTTTGTGGTGATATTCAAGATTATTTTAATGCATTAGATAGTACTTAGCATTATGAGGAAGAGCAAGCCATTGGATTTCATAAAGGAAGGTTATGAACATCTAAAGAAACCTTTTTTTATTAATACTTAGTAAAAATTTACTGACTAATTTTAGGTAGTATTAGGTTTGAGTTATTAGACTTAATCTCTTGAAAAACGGTAATTAGGGAAAGGTTTAGTTTTTGATACTTGTATAATAATATATAACATTGAGTTATTGTATATTTTTCAATGGATGTTCACTAGTAGGATCCTTTGTATAAATATTATGGATTAGCCATAAGGATTGGTGCACCCCATTTAATTGTAAATAATTGACCACCAATACAATAAAGTTTTAATAGTTATAATTGTGAATTGAATTCATGTGTCTAGTTTACCTATATTTAAGTTTTTTTTTGCAATGCAATAATTTTTTATTTTTGTTGTAAGCCTAATTTTTTTATTTTTCTAAATAATATATGTGTTATAAAGTAAATTATGCTAAGAAGTAGTTGTTGATATTTATTAACTAAATAGTTTGAATGTTGATTACTAGAAATTATACTTTGATAGTTTGAATGTTAAGGATAGAAAAATTATCTGTAGAATTGTTTGCATATTAGAATTTGACTTTGGATTAACAAAAAGATTAACATGGTTTAATTAACTTAAAATTTTAGAATACCCAAAAATTGATTTTGTTTCCTATTTTCATTAAGAGATACAAGTCAACAATTGAATAATGATTATAATTACTTTATCCAAGAAGTCAATAAGGAAAATTAAAAACTATATATTCAATTATCTTTATATGTATATTGGTCTATGTTATTTGTATCAGTTAACAATACATTAAGTTTGTATTTATGATTGTCTCACAAAGAAAATAAGATAATAATAATGAAATATGGGGATTGAAAAGCCCTTTATGTGTACTCTTAGTATAAATCTATAAGCTTATATTGATCTTTCCCACATGCACTTCATGAAAAAATATTTACATAGAAAAAGAATGAATAAATGATCTATAATTTCCACAAATAAAACCTTAAATTGATCCTTATGAAAAAATGAAGTGCTCCTTGGTTGTGTTACACTTGTAATATGACAAATGATCTATTTTGCAATCAAATATGCTCTTATATTCCCAAATTTATACTTATATGTGAAGAATCAAGTATGGAAAGTCCATAAAGATATTGATGTAATGCCAAAGAATATTAGATCTATTGTGAATGTAAGGATATGATATTGTGTTAAATTAGTGCTCATATCTAACTATATATTTCTAGTAATAAAACCTTAAATTCATCCATATAAAAAAAATGTTCTTCTTGGTTTTGTTACACTTGTAATATGATATATTCTCTATTTTGCAATCAAATGTGATCTTCTATTCCTAAATATATACTTAGCTATGAAGAATCAAGTACTACAAGTCCATAAATAGATCGATGTAATGCCAAGGAAGATTAGATCTATTGTGGATGTAAGGTTATGCTATTGTGTCAAATTAGTCCTCACTTCTACTCCACACTCGTTAGTTAAACCACATGAAATTATGTAAATCCCATAGAATTAATAGAAAAAATTAAACTTATAACATACTCAAAAATATAAAATGATAATAACACAGTGATTCAAAGTGGGGAAAACCCTCTAAGGAAAGAAAACCCACAAACAAAATAGTTAAGCTTTATATTCCTTGAAAAATAAAGGAATTAAAAGAAATATTTGCCATCACCTTGGCATTTGCTAAGATGCACAACAACAATGCACTTATCTGCATCCTCACATAATTTCAGTCAATGGTTTATTGCTTTATTTTAATGGAGGTTGCTTACCCCTATTCGTAACTCTTAAAAACTTCTCTTTCCTTATCATATCCCAAATAAGCTTCATCTTGTCTCTTTATATTCTAAATATTAGAGTACAACCAAAGTATTTTTTTTTTTAATTGAGGTTCTTCTAGGTGTGGGTATTCATGGTGATATTGTGTCAAATTTAGCCCTTTAGATATTCCCCTTGTCATTGCATATTTTTCCTTTTGGCCACATCATATATAGATACCAACTTAACCCATTCCCAAAAAGCTTATTTCTTGGATAATTTTTGGACCTTTAAAGCTTAGATGGATGGTTTGTGAGCAAAAAATATACATGTGCATGGAAAAAATGTAAATAAATATTAGTATAATTTTATTTCTTACTTAAAAGCTAAAAAAAGAGAAAATAGGATTGTAGAGTAGACTTAGTTTAAATATTTTGAAACTTAATCAGATGTGTTTAAATACTAAATATATATCATAGGTATTTATTTTATTTCTCTTCCAATTAGAAAAAGAATCACTCAATTTATATATCATTTGGTCTAATTATACCCAAAACACCACTCAATGGTCTTGATGGTGGAATATGTGGTGTTAAGATTCACATAAGGTCATGATTGAATTTTGTAGTATATTTATTGTATGACCTTTTGATCCTTTGTACAACTATATTATTAATAAACTTTGAGATTGGGTCTTCAATATTTAAATAAAGGTAATATGTAATTGAGTATTTATATCCCTTTAGAACAACCATTTTGTCATCACTTGAAGAGTTTTTTCAATGGTTTATATGGAATTTAAATAGGCCCCACCCATAGCACATCATGATCACATAGTGACATTACAATAGCTTAGCAATTATACATGTGTCATTTGGCATGATTCGAAACTTAGTATCCTTGAAAGTCGAGGAATATAACTAGTTTAACTAATGTCATTGGATATAAATTGAAGAGCTATTCTTTGCTTTAGTGAGAATATTTTGGTTTCTATGAATACCCTTCATATTGCATTATGTTTCTTTTGTGAGTTATTCCATTTTTTGATAATGTATTAATTCTATTGTTTATGGAAAGTATTATGAAATCCAACATATCATTATAGTAGGTGTGAATATCCAATACTCAAACTCAATATTTTTGTGATTTCTCTTCTATGGCATTTCTACCAATAGTGTATTTTTGGAAGAAATTTGTGGAATATTTGCATGTTACCAATATTTCTTTATAATTTTTACACCAAGACCCTAGGTGGAATTGGATCATGATGATTGTATGTCAGTAAATTTATTGCATTAAAAAAAAATTTAATTGATGTGTTTCTCTTTCCTTTATTGACACTTAATCAACTTTCTTGATTTTATTTTAACTAGATGGATGTCGTAATAACTAGATTGAATCTTTGAGGGTGCTTGAAACTCTCGCTTGTGTTTTGTGAATATTTCCAAAAAACTATTTTCTTTTTTTCTTTAGATTTCATGGTATCAATGTAGCACAGATGAGAGGACCATCTACATCATTATCAAAGAAGATAATAAGAGGTTGACATTATTTTGGTAGCCCCCATATGCTATAGAAGTCATGGGTACACTTATTTGCATGGTAAAGATCTTTGAGCCACTTGATAAAGTTGTTAGAATGGTTTGACAACTTTATTGTTGCATTGTGAGAAAGGATGGATTGATTGGTTATGTTTCAACAATAGGTTGTGTAGGAAAAATTACGGTAGATATGGATAAACTATCATCCTTTTTTAATTCATTATGAAAATTGAGGGGGTCCCAAGTTGGTATTATTTTCTTGTTACCTCCAAACATTTTATTTTTCTTGCCAAAAAATTCTCATCTTCACTTCAAACAATAAAAAATATGAATTTTATAAGAGGAATATTCATTAAACTATTCCTCAATCAGGAGGAAAATTCAAGGAGGGAATTTTTACTATGGTGGATTTAGATTTGAATGATGGTATTTTTCCTAGTGTACTCCAATAGAGAATGAATGACAAGATATAATATAGTGGCTAACATCTACGTAGTCATGTCTTCGGATATAGAAGGTTGTGTATTAGAAGCCTTGCATGGAGTCTTTTGGAGTTTGAAGTGGGTTGGGAAAGTGCATGCATTCACTTTTTATACTAGCATAAAAATCCTCTACATTCTCCTCCTTGCTTTGGTTATTGATGCATAGTGTGACATGATGCCTAAGTGATATGTTGATTAGTCTTGGGCTCCACTTGATCATGGGTTTGAACTCCATTGCCCAAATTTTGGTATAGATGATGTATGATTCTATGTGGAAAATGGGATAATTAGTGAATCTATATATTTGGTGCTAAGCACCTTAGTGGCATCTTGTCTAGCCAAGAAAACATTAAGGCTTGGGGTCAAAGAGATATATAATTCAAATCACTTTCCCTTATTTTTAATATGGATGTCAATGCTAAAGAATTCAACATGGAACTAATGGCTAATGTGGCATCAAACACCCATTTTTTACTATAACAACAAGGTCAACCAATTATATAATGATAACTTGATCATTGAATTGTACTTGCCTTCACCCAATCAATAATAGATGTGGTGTGGATGTGTTTTCTATATATTTCAAAGGTGGAACATTGTAGTATATGGTTCATTGAATACCTATCTAGTGGATTATGTAATAATGATGTAAATCTAGCTGCAAGAGGTCAGAACAAATGCCTCTCATCACATTAAAACTACATAGAAAATAAATCGATAAAACCCCCATTCTCATAAAAACTGCAATACATGAAAATAAACTAATAAATGCTTTATTTTATCATTCTTGGATTCACCTCTCCATTACAATGCAATACCAAGGGAATATATATCCCCAAAGAAACCCTAAATATTAAAGCCCTAAAGATAAAAAAAAAATACTATTTTTAGCAAATTATTATTTTTTGTCAAAATTGCCATTTTTAGTAATTACTATTTTCGATAAATTATTTTTTCATAAAAAAATACCATTTTTAGCAATTATTTGAAGAACACAAGCTTATACTGAGAGGGGGGGGTGAACAGTATAAGACTACTTTTAACTTTTTCTTTCAAAGCAGCTTTCAAATCAATAATATGCAGAATAAAGACAGCAGTAATAACAACAGTAAAAACAATACACAAAATAATCCACAAAGAGACACAACGATTTACGTGGTTCACCCAAGGTGGGCTACTCCACGGATAAAAACTTTTCTTCTAAAAGTTATATCAAAGTCCTCTGGGAATCCTTCCCGATTACAATGTTTATGAGCCTCAGCTCAAAGGAGACACCTTCCCCTAATTCTGCTTTGGCTGGTGATCCTCTAGAAGACCTCTATCTCTTCTGCCTTTAGCAAGTGGAACTCTATCCACAGAAGACACCTGTCTTCCCTGCTCTGGCTGGAGATCTCTGTCCTCAACTCTGTCACCGCAAAGCTAGTCCTCGAGTATGCACTAAACACAGTCCTTCGGCCTAGCACATATGTCCTCTATATTTTCCTCTGGTCTGCACCAAACACAGTCCTTCGGTCTGGTACAAGTCTGTCCTCAAATTGCATCAATCTCTGTCCTCAATCTGATCCTCAAAACTGGTTCAAAAATGGTTCACAAACTTTCAACACAGCTTGCTTAATACTGTCCAACTGTTCTCTCTGCTTTGTCACAACTGCACTTGGTCATGAACGACTTTTGCACAGACTGTACAAACATAGCAACACTTGATCACTATTCGTCCTTCACAACTATTCACAATTACAGTAGCATCTACTTCGTGCACTTTGCTTTCTTTACATAGACTGCGTGAACACAGTCGCAATCACAGCTGCTCTTGATCAAATTCCAACCCTTACACAGTCTTCGCAAACACTGCAGCATTCGATCGCACAACAACTTATGCGCCTATGTGCAACCACAACAACACCCTCTTCGCACAGTCTGCTTCTCCTCGATCGAACTTCTTCCCACACTCTGCTTCTATGAAAGTCGCACTTCGAACGCACACTTCGATCGATTCGATACGACTGCTTCTTTGCACATAGCAGACTTCACTTGCGCAAACTCAACACACACATTCGATACTTGAAACTCAAAAATAGTCCTCCTTTTATAGCAATAATTCATTATTAAATTCTTGATCTTAGTCAGCTGTATATCCTTAAAACAATCGTCGGCTGCACAACCTTACACTTCATCGACAAAGGTTAACTCTGTCGGCTTCAACCGCCTCTACTGTCCTATAGCTTTTCTTCATGAAACTACAACATGTCATGATATCGCTATGCCTTTGTCTGCCGTACACCTTGTATTACTTGTTATCATGAAATCGTGACACTACTGCCTGTTGTGCGCCTTCTTTGGTCTGTTGTCACGAAATCATGACACTACCTGACTTTGCTGACGTCATCATGTCTTCTGTCATGAAATCATGACACTGTAGTCTTCATGACCTTCCTCTCTGCTCTTGTCATGAAATCGTGACACATCTGCTTTTGCTGACGTCATCAGCAACTCTGTCATGAAATCATGACGCTTTAGACTCCAAAGCCTTCTTCTCAGCTTTATCATGAAATCATGACACCTTTGCCTCTTGTTGACGTCATCTACAACTTTGTCATGAAATCGTGACACTTCTTGCTTCTTCAACCTTTTCTCGGTTTGCACTAGCAAAAATGGAACATGTCACGAAATCGTGACGCTTTCTCCTTAAGCTCTTTACCTCGTGAAACGGAACATGTCAGAAATCAGACGCTTTGCTTAAGCTCTTTTTACTACTGGAACATGTCACGAAATCGTGACGCTTTCACCAATTGCAAGCTGCCAACTCAACCTATTGCAAAATCGTGACACTTTCTGCATCCGTACAACTTCTTTGAAACCTGTCATGAAATCGTGACACTTCCTGCAACTCAACACTGCCAACTCAACTTGTCACGAAATCGTGACACTTTCTGCATCCGTACAACTTCATTGAAACTTGTCACGAAATCGTGACACTTCCTGCAACTCAACACTGCTAACTCAACTTGTCACGAAATCATGACAGTTTTGCCTAAACTTTCTCTCTCCTCAAACATGTCATGAAATCGTGACAGTTTTGCCAGCTTTGCCTCTGCCTTCCAGCATGTCACGAAATCATGACAGTTTTGCCAGCGCTTTCTCTCTCCTCAAACATGTCATGAAATCATGACAGTTTTGCCAGCCACCTGCATACTTCTTCTTACTTGTCTTTTTCTTGATCTTTTTGCAACTGGGCTACATAGAAACTTACTGATCATACTGAAACCTTCATCAAAACACATGCTTTGGACAACTAATCAAATTGCTTCAAGAACTCCTTGACATCAAAGACAACAACTACCAAGAGCTCCTTTGACATCAATGACAACAACTATACTTGAGCAAAGGCAATGTACTCAAGGTACCCAAAATTGCCAACAATCTCCCCCTTTGTCATTGATGGCAACCTTTAACTTAAAACATATCTCAAGAGCCAAAACTGAACCAACTGATCCATCAACTGAGAATTCTGCAATTGAAGTTTTTGCTCCCCCTGACTTGAAGCTTTCCTCTTCACTTGAAGCTCTCCCCCTTACTCATATCTCTCCCCCTTACTCAAATCTCTCCCCCTTTGTCATCAATGGCAAAGGGTCACCTTTGGGGTTTGGGACTAAGAATGAGTCTCTTAGCTTAGTCCCTCCCCCACCTTCTATTAAGGTGATTTAAAATAGGGTTGGGAGTGAAACTCCCATTAGACACTCATCATCATTAATGTCTACAATTTCTTTGTCGGGCCTTCTCTTGAATCCTTTTTCCACATTGTTGTTCTTGTTACTGTTTTGATCCTCGGACCTGTTCATACTGTTGTTCCTGTTCCTTTCATCATTCCTATTTTTCTCCATACCTTGATCCTTGAACTTGTTCATATCACTTTTCCTGTTTCTGTTGTCATTCCTGTTCTTATCCATGCTTTGATCCTTGGATTTGTTCATACTACTATTTCTGTTCCTGTACCTCAGAAGATCAACTTTACATAGTCTAGCTGTGTGACCTGCATTGTTGCACTTATAACAGATAACATTGTTATTTCTGTTCGGCATACTCATTTTTTGAATCCGCCTGTTATGACTAACCCAGTTCCTGTTATTTGCTTTGCAAAAAATTGCCTTGTGCCCGAACTGTTGACAAGAGTAGCAATACCCTTGAAAGAAATTACGGCCCCTGAACCTGTCATTTACTTTCTTCACTTGAGTCATGCAATGAACAACCATGTGACCAAACCTGTGACATGCAAAACATCTGCCGTGAAATTTTCTTTTATTCGACTTCATGGGTCCCAAAAACTTCTTCTTCTCAATCTGAATATCATTTTCTATTTCTGCGTATCTATCACTTACGGATTTATGAACTGAAGTACTTTCTACATCAGAACTCTCTTCCTGTTGAAATTTCTTGCTAGATTCCCCAACCTGTTTCTTGTGCGGCTCAACAAAATCGAGACCTGTTTTATCTGTTGGTTTTCTTTGTCCTTTGATGAGAAATTTAACCTTCTTGGAGCTATCCTAAAATCTGTAGAGCTTATCCTTGTACTCTTTATTTTCTTCTTTCAAAGAAGCCATTTCCTGTTCTAACTCACTATACTCCAGAATTTTAGAATCCAACTCATTCTTGAGTTCTTGTGACTTAGCCATAGAGACTTCAAGATTTTCTATAAGTTCATCTCTCTCCATACAACATTCATCTAATTTAATCTTGAGTCTATCATTCTTCTTTCTTTCCTTTTTCAAAACACTAAGAGCATTATTGAGTTCACATTCAAGATCCTCTATTTGATGGCACTTTGAATTATCATGGCCTTTTTCAGATTTCTTATCACTAGAGGTGCTACCTTTTTCAAAAACCATACATGCATCTTCATTGTAGTTTTCTGAAGCATCCTCATACATACTAGCAGCCAAATCATTATTTTTGCAATCATCCTCAAGGTGCCCAAAATTTCCACATCTAAAACATTTCATGATAATGAATTTATGTTTCGGTTCTTCCTCTTTTTCTGAAATGAACAACATCTCATTTTCATCATCACTAGAAGAACTTTCACTATCACTGCTAGAACACTTACTTGCTTTGTCTAAGTAGAAGCTCTTCTTATTCTTGTGAGAATGCCTCTTTCCATGATTGTTGTACTCATCTTTGCTTTTCTTGTGATTGTTGTACTCATCTTTGCTCTTTTTGTAATACCTGTACTTTTCAGAATCCTTGCTCTTAACATCTTGTATATCTTCATCACTTTCATTTTTGGAAACAGTACAGTCAGTAGCATAATGACCAAATTTCCCACAATTGAAACATCTTATATTTTTCTTGCTTTTGTGCTTTCTGGAAAACTTGCCTTTCTTGCTGTAATATGCCTCTTCCTCACTAGAAGACTCATCACTTTCTTGAATCTGTTTGCCTTTTGATTTCTTGGTAGCTTTGAAAGCTGCCTCTTTCTTTACATCAACTTTCACTTGAGTTCTCAACTCAAATGCTGCAAGAATACTATGGAGCTCATCCTTTTTCAATTTATCTAAATCTTTAGCTTCCTCAATAGCAGAAATATTTTCACTAAATCTATTAGGAAGGGATCTTAAAATCTTATCACACACATCATTTTCAGCAAGTTCAAGACCTAAGTCTTTCATAGAATTAACAACTTCATCCATCCGGAGCATGTAGTCACTAATATTTTCATCATCATTCATCTTGAGTTGTTCAAACATACCTTTAAAATGTCTCAACTTGGCCTTTCGAACATTTGCATCACCCGTATGAACAACCTGCAATTGTTTCCACATTTCACTAGTTGTCTTGCAGTGAATAACTTTGGTGAGATCTGCCTTTTGTAAACCCTTCAAGATTGCATTCATGGCTTTTGAGTTGTTGTGATGTAGAAGCCTGTCTTCTTTAGTGTAAGGACCATTTGCAGGAATGGTGTACCCATCTTCAATAACTTCCCATACCTCATTACCAAGTGCCATTAGATAGACTTTCATTCTTGCACTCCACAGGCCAAAATCTGATCCGTCAAGAATAGGTGCTGCATTGCCACTTGAGTAGTCCATTGTGTTCTTTGCAAACTTTTCCTTCAAGTTGTTAAACTTTTCGAAGGCACTGGCTCTGATACCAATTGAAGAACACAAGCTTATACTGAGAGGGGGGTGAACAGTATAAGACTACTTTTAACTTTTTCTTTCAAAGCAGCTTTCAAATCAATAATATGCAGAATAAAGACAACAGTAATAACAATAGTAAAAACAATACACAAAATAATCCACAAAGAGACACAACGATTTACGTGGTTCACCCAAGGTGGGCTACTCCACGGATAAAAACTTTTCTTCTAAAAGTTATATCAAAGTCCTCTGGGAATCCTTCCCGATTACAATGTTTATGAGCCTCAGCTCAAAGGAGACACCTTCCCCTAATTCTGCTTTGGTCGGTGATCCTCTAGAAGACCTCTATCTCTTCTGCCTTTAGCAAGTGGAACTCTATCCACAGAAGACACCTGTCTTCCCTGCTCTGGCTGGAGATCTCTGTCCTCAACTCTATCACCGCAAAGCTAGTCCTCGAGTATGCACTAAACACAGTCCTTCGGCCTAGCACATATGTCCTCTATCTTTTCCTCTGGTCTGCACCAAACACAGTCCTTCGGTCTGGTACAAGTCTGTCCTCAAATTGCATCAATCTCTGTCCTCAATCTGATCCTCAAAATTGGTTCAAAAATGGTTCACAAACTTTCAACACAGCTTGCTTAATACTGTCCAACTGTTCTCTCTGCTTTGTCACAACTGCACTTGGTCGTGAACGACTTTTGCATAGACTGTACAAACACAGCAGCACTTGATCACTGTTCGTCCTTCACAACTATTCGCAATTACAGCAGCATCTACTTCATGCACTTTGCTTTCTTTACACAGACTGCGTGAACACAGTCGCAATCACAGCTGCTCTTGATCAAATTCCAACCCTTACACAGTCTTCGCAAACACTACAGCATTCGATCGCACAACAACTTATGCGCCTATGTGCAACCACAACAGCACCCTCTTCGCACAGTCTGCTTCTCCTCGATCGAACTTCTTCCCACACTCTACTTCTACGAAAGTCGCACTTCGAACGCACACTTCGATCGATTCGATACGACTGCTCTTTGCGCACAGCAGACTTCACTTGCGCAAACTCAACACACACATTCGATACTTGAAACTCAAAAATAGTCCTCCTTTTATAGCAATAATTCATTATTAAATTCTTGATCTTAGTCGGCTGTATATCCCTAAAACAATCGTCGGCTGCACAACCTTACACTTCGTCGACAAAGGTTAACTCTGTCGGCTTCAACCGCCTCTGCTGTCCTGTAGCTTTTCTTTGTGAAACTACAACATGTCACGATATCGCTACGCCTTTGTCTGTCGTACACCTTGTATTACTTGCTATCGCGAAATCGTGACACTACTGCCTGTTGTGCGCCTTCTTTGGTCTGTTGTCGCGAAATCGTGACACTACCTGACTTTGCTGACGTCATCATGTCTTCTGTCATGAAATCGTGACACTGTAGTCTTCATGACCTTCCTCTCTGCTCTTGTCATGAAATCATGACACATCTACTTTTGCTGACATCATCAGCAACTCTATCATGAAATCATGATGCTTTAGACTCCAAAGCCTTCTTCTCAGCTTCTATCATGAAATCGTGACACCTTTGCCTCTTGCTGACGTCATCTGCAACTTTGTCGCGAAATCGTGACACTTCTTGCTTCTTCAACCTTTTCTCGGTTTGCACTAGCAAAAATGGAACATGTCACGAAATCGCGACGCTTTCGCTGCCTTAAGCTCTTTTCTAACTGCTTTCGAAACTGGAACATGTCATGAAATCGTGACGCTTTCACCACTAAGCTCACACTCAACTTTCATGAAATCGTGACACTTTTCATCGTAAACTTCTTTGAAACCTGTCAAATCGTGACACTTCACCTCAACACGCCAACTCAACTTGTCAGGAAATCGTGACACTTTCTACATCCTAACTAAACTTGTCAGCGAAATCGTGACACTTCCTCAACTCAACTGCTAACTCAACTTGTCACGAAAATCATGATAGTTTGCCTAAACTTTCTCTCTCCTCAAACATGTCACGAAATCATGACAGTTTTGCCAACTTTGCCTCTGCCTTCCAGCATGTCGCGAAATCGTGACAGTTTTGCCAGTGCTTTCTCTCTCCTAAAACATGTCGCGAAATCGCGACAGTTTTGCCAGCCACCTGCATACTTCTTCTTACTTGTCTTTTTCTTGATCTTTTTGCAACTGGGCTACATAGAAACTTACTGATCATACTGAAACCTTCATCAAAACACATGCTTTGGACAACTAATCAAATTGCTTCAAGAACTCCTTGACATCAAAGACAACAACTACCAAGAGCTCCTTTGACATCAATGACAACAACTATACTTGAGCAAAGGCAATGTACTCAAGGTACCCAAAATTGCCAACATTATCATTTTCGACAAATTGTCTTCTCGTCAAAAATTACCATTTTTAGTAATTCACAAAAAAACTCATATTGACATGCAAATTAACACACAACTTTGTAACACCCATATTAGGCATCCTAGAAAATCTCAACACCTAATCATGCATAAAAAATTATTTAAAAACTTCTAAAAAAAACACCCTTTGAAAGATAGGCTCTTGCATCATTCTCCTCTGGTTGAAAAGAACTCTGCTCTTGCGAGTTCCTCTGATCAAACTCCTGCAACTTTTTGCTATCAATATTTTTCCCAATCGTTCAAATCCTAGATCATATCAATATGATGTTGAATATCCTTTTTTGGGGTAGTCCATCTGGTAACTCCTCTGGTATGACATCTGCATACTCTTTTAGCAACTCTATTGTTACGAGTGGTATAGCAACATCCATAGTATCCACATTTTGTGTTGTCAACACAACAAAAACTAACTTCATTCATATTTGTGACAAATTCCTTAGTTGTCAATAGGTTTTTTCTCTACCCTTCTTCCTTATGCATTAACAAGACCACTTTTACTCCATCCTTCTAGAATATGCAAGTATTCCTTCCCTCATCATGGGTAGCCTTCCTGTCATATTTCTAAGGCCTCCCCAACAATAAGTGATATGCATCCATCGGAATTACATCACACCATACTTCATCCTTGTAGGTATTTCCAATTGAAAACTTAACCAGACACCTCTTATCTATAGTTACCTCATTTTCTTTCTTGAACCATGATATGCGATAGGGATACAAATTCTTCTCACAATTTAAGTTAAGTTTCTCAACCATTTCATTTGAAACCATATTTTCACAAATACCACTGTCAATAATCATCTTACATACCTTTCCTCTAGATGTGCACCTAGTTCAAAAGATATTCGTACATAGCCAGGAATCACCACCATCATTATCTTGTGCTTTCTCCTTCCTTAGAACGATCATCATCCTCTTTATCATGAGATTTTCCTCCATGTTTGTAGTAACTTCTATCTCAGTTTGCTCTTCTACCTCAACCAGATTGACTCTAGCTTGTTCTCCTTGTTTTATTTCTTATGTAGGATAGTGCAAATACTCAAAAGCTTTGTGCCCTTCCTCACCACATCTATAACAGGTATATTGCCTTTGTGGGCCTTCCCAATTTTATCCTCCACCATAGCCTCTTCCTCTTTGAAATCCTCCACCTCTCTCATGGTTACTATGACCTTACCCAGACTCTTCTTGTTTTCCTATATTAGAATATTCTCCCTTTGAGGGATTAAATCCACCATGCCCATTGGTTGGAGGTGACGATGGTCCGTTCCTCACTCCTCTTCTAAAATTACTCCTCTTATGTTTCTCTTTCACTTTTAATGCAAACTGATATGCATCTTCTACACTATGGATCTGAAGCATACTCAACTCATCTTGTATGACATAACTTAATCCATTCACATACCTTGCAACCTTCATTTCTTCACATACCTTTCAACCTTCAATTATTCTAACTCTTTAAGCTCCACTCAAATTGATAACTTGTAGAATTTTTTGGTGTAGTCCTCGATGCTTTGATCCTTTTGCCTATGGTTTTGTAATCTACGAAATAATGTTTGGGCATAATATTTAGGTAAGAATTTATCCTTCAATTTTTTTCTATTTTTTGCCAAACCCTAATATTTTCCTTTCCTTTCCTTTGCCTCTCCTTTTGTAGATGATCCCACCAAATCAACGCATACCCTTTCAACTTTGTGCATGCAAGCTTTACTTTCCTTTCCTCTGAAAGGTCTCTCCACTCAAAGAACTTCTCCATGCTATTCAACCAATCTATCAACTCTTTTGGTTTCAACCCTCCTACACAGGACATCAACCTTGATCTCATATCTATTTCCTTCCAAGGCCCTAATCAACCTATCCTCAAAATGATGCTCCTCTAGCTTCCCCTCTGGTTCTTCCTCTACATGAACCTCTGATCTGTTGTCTTCTCCCATAGTCTCATTATCAAAATCTAGATTTGTAAAATCTATTGGATATCTTTCCCTCATACGGGCCATCATTCTAGTCAACTAAGCAACTTGTGCCTACAGCTCCTACACATCCCTGTTAAGTTGGGTATAACCTCCTCTTCCTCTCCTCATGCTAATCTGATCTATGTTATTCCAAATAGAAAATAAGAATAGCAAAATAACTGTAATCAAAAAAATTACCTTCTATTCCCCAATAAGATCCAACTTGCTTTGATACCAAATTATGTAAATCCAACTACAAGAGGTTAGAACAAATGCCTCTCATCACATAAAAACTATGATAAATAGAAAATAAACCGGTAAAACCCCCATTCTCATAAAAACTACAATACATGGAAATAAACTGATAAATGCTTTATTTTCTCATTCTTGGATTCACCTCCCCATTACAATGCAATACCAAGGGAATATATATCCCCAAAGAAACCCTAAAACAAAACCCTAAAGCTTAAAGCCCTAAAGATAAAAAAATTACTATTTTCAGAAAATTGTTTTTTGTCAAAAATTGTCATTTTTAGTAATTACTATTTTTAGTAACTCTCGTCAAAGTTGCTATTTTTAGTAATTCACAAAAAAACTCGGATTGACATGCAAATTAACACACAACTTCATAACACCCATATTAGGCATCCTCAAAAATCTCGACACCTAATCATACATAAAAAAATATTTAAAAAATTCTAAAAAAATACCCTTTGAAAGATAGGCACCTGCATAAAATAAACATCCCAAGGGAAACCTCTTGTAGATATCAACAACACATGGTAATAGGTGGTTCACTAAAGCACTATCATTTTGGCAGACTAGTTAACATACAATTGGCACACCCTTAGTTATCGATTCAAGGACATAGACCATATTTTTCTTCATTGAATATGCATTTAATTTTTGAAATTTTTGAAAGGTGTTGGTGGATTTTTGTGTGACTTTTGGGCTAATTTTTTAGGGGCCATAATATTTGGATGAAAAATAAATTTGAGCTCATTTTTCAAGTTGCATGGATTTTCAATTCTTCACATTGAATTATTATTTTTGGTCACAACTATATATAGGAGACTAGTTTTTTTTAGGGACACTATGGATCAACATGTTCCCTTAATCAACCTAACTATGCAATGTAGAACATCAAGATTAAAGCTTTGATTTAGAGTAAGGAGCTCCTCAAATATATGAATAAGGACCCTCTAACCACTAATTCTAATAAGATAAAGTAGGTGTACAAGGACAAGGAGTAGTCTCATGGTGTGATTTATTTTCTTGATGATAGGATCTATGATAACCACATTAGCAATACTTTGGATCCAAAGAAGCTATTGAAAAATTTCTAGGACATGTGAACTTGCCACTAATGCTCTAATAGATTGAAGATAAAACTTTATACTCTAAATATATTAGTATATTAGAGGTAGAAATTGCTACTTTGGATATGGATAATTTTTGAGAATGTTAAAAATTACACAGTAGATTCAAGTAATTGGAAGAAGACATCCACATTGCCAAAGGAGGTACCAGTGGAAAGGATACTATTGATCTTCTCAATATTGTATTCAATATTTTTTTCTATAACTTATGAGATGATTTCCACTATATTTGAGATGATTTAAATATAATTCTTAAAGTGTTCTACTCTTCATCTTATTGATGTGTTCAAAACTCTTTTTCACCATCAGACTTAACAATAAAGGCATAAAATGCATTCTCTCACTATTCAAGCTCATGCCTAGGAAGTGGTTAAATAAAAATTTGGTAAGAAATGGAATCAAGGTGAGAAGAAATACAAGAATATAATTTACACTTTGTAGAAGTAAGGACACAAGGAAAAGTTGTGTTGCTTGCAAATTAAGAAACATGAAGAGGTAGCCAAAATATGGGGTGTTAATGTTATTGTATTATATGCTTAGGGTGAGAATGATCATGATGATAAGACCAAATAGGCACATGTAGTTGTTCATTTAAAATATTAGACATCCACTTTCTCTAAAGAATGTATTGTAGATTTAGGGGCAACCTGACACATGAGTAAGCATTTCCATATCTTGCATGACTATACTAGATAGAATTCTAGAGAGAATATGGTTATTATGAATGATTCATATTTATAGGTGGTTGGATGTGATGAGATAACAATTTATTCATTCTCATTTATGAAGTCCCTTATATTCCCAACATTGACCATAAGATTATTTCCATCTACATGGTACATAAACAAATAAGAAGGTTGAGTCTTGGCCAGATCAATGGATGGTTAAGGATATTGATGGGGAATTCAAGAAACTTGTATTAGAATATTATGATGAGTCTGATTAGGTGTATAAGTGTATGTGGTTCAATGTAATTTCCCACATACATAAGTCCTTACAAGCCATGCCAAACTATTATTTTTTCTCAAATTTTGCAAAGGCAAGAGTCTAGACACATAACCATGCTTATCATTTTTAAGAGTAAGTTTCCAAAGTTCCACATACATCATCCCAAGTCCAAATTTCAAAGTTGCTGGGTTTTCTTATAAATACCAAGATTATAAAAGTAGCCAAAAATCTAGGAGCATCTTGTCGAGCTTGAAAATTAGCTCAGGCGGGGAAGTTTGGCCATTTTTCTCAATTGATTGAGGTTTCCAAAAGGGTTGGAGGTTCCAGTAACTTAAAAGCCTAAAACAAGAAAGTACCAAGATTTTCAAGTGTTGACATTAGTTAAAGCATTAAAAAATCTTGGTCTGATAAATCAAAGCCTAAAACAAAGGAAGATCGAAGGGTCTAGTAAATTGAAGCCTAGAACAAAAGAAGGCCAAAGGTTTCAATAAAAATAAGCATGAAAATGAAAATGTTAGACTTTTCAAGAGATGATGTCAGCCAAAATATCAAAAATGTTTGGTAAATCAAAAGGCCAAAAAAAAAGAATGCCAAGATTTTTAAGCATCGATGTCACCCAAAATTTCAAAAAGTCTGATAAGCCCAAAGCCTAGACAAGAAAAATGTTGGGGTTTTGCACAAGTGATTTAAGCAAAAGATAATCAAAATCCTGATACGATAAAATTCCAATAAAGCAAATAGTTGGAGACTTTGGTAAGGTAAAATTTGATCCTAGTAAAACAAGAGCTCTACATCTTGAAACAATGATGTTAGTCAAAGTCTTCAAAAATTCTATGTTATTAAAGCAAAAGCCCAAAAGTAAAAGTGGATGGGGTTTTCAAGTAATGACATAAAAAAATCTCCCTAAAAGTTTGGACCTAGCATTTGAAGCTCCCATAGTAGCTAGAAAGTATTAGCAAGGCCTATGAGCCTCAATAATGAGTAGAAAGATCTCGGACATGTCATTTTTGATAGAGATCATGTGTGTAAGAAGCCTAAACCTCTTGACCACTCCTCAACCACCTAGGATAAAATAGTTAAGTTGAGTTGGCAACTTTGACAAGCTAGCACAATAACAAGGCATAGTGGTGAAAATTTGAGGCTGATAAATATGCTTAGGCATATTGAAGACACATGGATTCCAAGGTTGTGTAAGATATCCAAATCAACCATGTCATTAAAGTAAAATAAAATAAGTTAGGATGACTTTGTTAAGATAGAGTAATAAAGTGATATCCTTTACCTCCAAGCGTGTTGATCAAGCTATACCTATCAGTTCTACAATAGATTGGCAATGTAATGATTAAGCTAATATATTAACTCTAAACTTATAAATAGCTTAGACTTACTCAGTATGAGGGTTGACTCTTTAGCACTTTGCCTATTGTATGTTGTATAATTATTATTTGAAATAAATATAATCAAATTTTGTTTATCCTCTATCAAAGAAAGTATTGTAGATTCCGATAGGAATGTGAGTTGTGTTGTTTGATGCATTTTTTTTATGCTTTATGGGTAGTAAATTTTGTTAGAATTTTTTTTTGATCTTGGATTTCTTCTTGGATTAATTTCTATAAAGTTCTTGGAATGTTAAATATGCATGACACATGAGATTAATGTGTCCATACTTTATGATGACCTATTTTATAGTTGATCTATTAGGATTTGTTTTAGTTTAAATGTGGGGTATTTTTCCAACATATCTCATTATTATTAGCTAAATCCCAACCACCTTTTAATAAATTTCTAACCCCTATCTCTCTTATAACCCTTACATTTCTATCTTTAGTTTCAATCCTTTTTTTAATTTTCAGCAAAATAAGGAACTGGCCTTTTTTTAAGGTTGACTCAAAAGAAATCCAAAGTCATCCAATATTGGCTATAGTCTAGGGAAAATATTTCACATTAGGTAGATTGATGACCAAGATTTTTTGGCATGTTTTATGGGACACAAATTTCAAATTTTAGTCCCATTTATTAGAAGTCAAATTCAAATCCTCATTGATTAGAACCCTAATGAATTTCTATTCTCTAAGATTAACAACTCTCATCACTTGAAGACTTTGTTAAGAACTGGTTAGTAAGGAACCAACTACCATCCTCCTTAAAATATTATGATCATAAGTTCAAAGACTAAAAATCTTGAAGAAACTTTGTATTTTTTTGATCTACCAACCTCTAGATCTAGCCAATATTTGTCTTCTATCTCATTTCCCCCTGTTGAGAGTCCTATTTATTTGCAAACTCATTCTTAAGCATTTTTTGATAATCCCTACTCAAAAATCATGGATGGGTGAATCTATTCTAAATAGAATAACATTGGACCACTTGATTTAGAAGATCTCCATGAGATTCCCAAGAAACTCTAAATTTTTTTCTAACCTATGATGGCACTAGTAAGACCACATATGAACACTATCAAGATGTTGCTTTAGCCACCATTCACAAAATTCACTCCAAAAATATCATGGTAAGACTGCTAGCACTATCATTTAGAGGAAAATATTAAACTAGTATAGGGCCCTCGAAGAGATAAGTATTAATTCATGGGCACAATTAGTTGAACCATTTATTTTAGAATTCAATAAGCTAGTAGACCCCTTTTCATTGCTCATACAATTTACTGCTATCCAAAGGCATCCATTGGAAACCATCACATTTTCAATATCTTGTTTAGCAAAACTTGGAGGTAAATTCCCCTGGATATAAGGCCATCCCATCCTCAAGCTTACATCTATTACCTCTATGATTTTACTCTAGATTTAAGTCTATAAATCTAGTTGTCTAATGAAATGATATTTTTGCATGTGTACTAGGTTGCAATAGCTATTGAAAATACCTTGATATCTATGGGAAAATTGTCTCTCAAAGTTGTAATGCCATATTTCCAAGATATTGTCCAACCTCTCCAATAAGCAATAGTCTTGACAATATTAACACTTGCACTAGCCTCTATTCCTATGCCTAAGGCCCTATCTTAGCCTTTGGTACCCACTCTACCTTCATTGCCTAATCCTAAAACTAAAGAATCCCCAAAAATTCAAGATCTAAGAAGAATGGTGAAGAACTTAAGCAATGAAGTCACTATCATGAAAAGACAAAATGTTGATAGGATATTTAAATAATATCAACCTAGGATATTTCCCTATGTCACAAGATATCAAGGGGCCTCTACAAATAATTTTATAAAAAAACTAATGTTGTCTATAATAATCAAGAGGATGGGTCATCTACTTCCTTATTTGAGGAAAATTTCTAGTGCTTAGCTTGTAACAATCCTCATAATGTAGATACCTACATGATTTATCAACACTAGGCCCAACTAGTAGTGACAAATAAGGTTGAAAAGGCATAGAAAGGGATAGTAAATATGCTATGGGATCTAGAGCAAATTATACTAATAAAAGAACCCTTAATAGATGAGTGCATATCAGTGTTGACAAGATTGGAAAATAATCCTTTACAAGTGGATCCATAGAAGTTGAAGCCTCTTAAAGTTCCTACTTAGCCATAATAGGAGCACAAAAAAGAGAAATCAAGGTTAGATCAAGCAAATACAAAGAAAGAATATCCCAAAGAATAAGCATTGAATAAGCTTTAGTATCCTTCTATGAAAAAATGATAGAGATAGGAAGAAACTTAGAAATACCAAAAGAAGTTTGATGAGCCTAACAACATGAAAAAGTAGCTATAAACATCTATATTCAATATTGTTGAAGAACTAAAGAAAAATCCTTCAAAATCAAGCATGTATGATGCTTTGCTAATCCTCGAACAAATTGATCTACTCATATTTTCATTGAAAAGTATCTCTTTAAAACGATTATCGAGCTTGAATATGAATATAGCTTAAATTCAACCTCTTAATAATGGACAATAATAAGTTATCACCTTTCTATATGTCTACGTATGGAAGGATGAGTTGTGCACAATTTCATCGTTGATTCCAAAGCAACAATCACTATCATGCCAAAGGTAGCATATGAATCAATAGAGATGGAGTACACCCAATAAAGTCTTGGAGTATTTTAGTTAGATGTAAAGATAGTTGTGGTGATCAAAGGTGTATCAATTGTGCTGCATAATATGCAAGAGGTGACAATTATTTAGGAAGTGGTGGTAGTCAATATCCAACCATCCTTTGGCCTCTGCCTTTCAAGGAAATTTACGACCAAATTGGGTGGCTATTTTTCCTTGGATTATTCACACATGGGTTTTCCTCACAAAGGAAGTAAAAATTTATGTGGAGAATCCATGTACATTCTACCTTGAAAATATGGAGGAAGACAATGTTAATTTTATAAACTATGATCCAAACTACATGGAGATAGTCACTAAAGAACTAAATATGGATGATGAGTTATCCTTCAGGGATTTCAATATAGTAATTAAGATCAGGCTAGGTACATATTTCATAATAGAGCCAAAACAACCAAAAATACTGGCCTTATCAACTTAGGAACTCCAAAAAATAAAAATCTAGAAGCTATACTTCAATGGAGCTAGATGCAAGAATGGAGTTATAGCTAGGATGGTTTTAATTTTTCCTTCTAATGGGATTAAAAACTTATCATACAAACTAACTTGGAGTTCTACTAATAATACTGTAGAATATGAAGCTCTGTGTCTAGGCCTGATGGAGGGGGGGGGGGTGATTGTAGGATGAGCATTGATCAATATGAATTTAAGGAGGTCTATATGGAGCCTGGCAAGAACTTGAAGGTTGGAGTATATTGTACAAAGCAAGAGATAAATAAACTCATATCATTGTGTAGAGAATATGGAGATATAATAGCATGGAGCTATGATGATCTCAAGGTCTACAATAGGGATGTCATACAACATACCATAGAGTTGTTAATGTCAAGTCATTTAGGTAAAAATAGAGGCTTGATAAACCCAAAATATTGAGTCCCTGATGAAGCAAGAGCTCTTAAAGTTGCTCAATGCAAAAATCATTTATCCCATTAAGCACTCCACATGGGTGGATAATTTGGTCCTAGTCAAGAAGAAATAATGGAGATATCTGACTCTATGTAGATTTCTAGAACTTGAAAAAAGCATCCTTGAAGGACCATTACCCATTGTCCCAAATATATCAAATCCTATAGACTATTGTTAGAGCTAAGAGGTTCTCTCTACTAGATGGATTCTTTGGCTTCAATAAAATATGGGTAAGGGATGAGGACCAATATAAGACTGCATTCACCACCAAATGGGGGACATTTGCATATCAAATAATACCTTTTGGTTTATCCAATGTAGGGAAACCTTTCAAAGAGCCATGGACCTTGCCTTTGGGAAACTAGTGAACAAAGTAATCTTGATTTATATTGATGATATGATAGTGTTTTGCATCACAAGGAGTAACATTTGGATCATCTCAGAATGATATTCCAAAAATGCTAAGAATTTAAGGTCTCGCTCAATCCTAAGAAATCATTTTTTGCTATGCACGAAGGCAAGTTGTTGGGACATGTTGTTTCCAAGTGGGGACTAGCCATTGATCTAGGTAGGGTCAAAGTAATCTCAGCACTATCAATTCCTCAAAATAAGAAATCTTTAAAATTCTTCTTTGAATAAATCAACTTTATCTAAAAATTTATTTCTAACTTTGCTCAAATAGTCAAACTCATGACTAAGCTTTTGAAAAAGGATGTACCATTTCTATGGATACCAGAGAGAAGGATAGAGTTTGAAAAATCAAGTAGGCAATAGCTCAAGCACCCATCTTGGTAAATTTAGACTATAGGAAGGATTTCATTTTATATGTCTATGGGGCAGAGGATAATTTTATTGTTGTTTTGACTCAAAAGAGTGACAATCAAGAAGAGCATCCAATAGCCTTTATAAGCCAGATGATGCATGCATACCAGAAAAATTATAAATTCATAGAGAGGTAGGTATTTGCTCTCATGAAATCCCTCAAGAATCTAAGGCATTATATATCATAGAGCAAAACTTTGGTCTATGTGGTACACTCAAATGCTAGAAAATTTATCCTATAAGGAGAATTAGGTGAGAAAAGAGCTGGATGGATTACAAAAATACAAGAGTATGACATCAAGATACAACCAACCAAGTTGGTATAATAGAGATCTCTCTATGAGAAATTAGCATGTGCAACATAAATATAATGCAATTTTTCATTGAAGACTACCCTAAGAATGAGTTTGGTAAGGATGAGTGGACATAAAAAAAGGATTGAGTGATAAACTTGATTACATATTTATAAATAGGCAGGTGTCTAGATATCTTGAATGCTTCTCAGAGGAGGAGATATAGGTTATAGGCCTTGAATTATGTTTTACTACTAGAAGTATTATTTAGAATGAACTTTGACAAAGTCCATTGTATCCATCCAAAGTATGGAAAAAATGTATTAAATTAATTTCATTTAGGCTTCTCTAAAGGACATTATTTTGGGTAGACCTCTACAATGAAAATTATGAGTTTAAGATACTATTGGACTATTGTATTTGTAGATGTTTTCAAAGTGGTCAAAATTTGTGAAAAATATCAAATATTTATGGGTAGACAAAGAAGTGCAACACTCCCATTGAAACTAGTGGTGGCAAAAGAGCTATTTTAGCAATGGGTACTAGAATATATTGGGGAAATTAACCCAAACTCATCAAGCAAACATAACTTCATTTTAATGGTAATGGACTATTTTACAATTTTCTTTGAGGTAGTGGCTACTAAGAAGTAAAATAAAGAGGGAGACTTGGACACCATGATTATTTCTTAGAGAGGCTAATAACTAGATTTGACATTCTAGTAACCATAGTGTTAGATAATGGCCCTGCCTTCATGGGTGCTAAGATCATATACTTTGAAATAAAATATGACATCTATGTAAAACTTCATCCAACTACTATCTTCAAGGAAATGGGGTGGAAAAATATACAAACAAGAATCTATTGAGGATTATTAAAAGAGTGGTTAGAAAAATTAGAGAAGCTAACACCTTATCCTAGATTAGCCCTTGTTGGGTAACTAGATTACAATTAAAAAGCATTAAATACCTTGTATTACTCTTTGATTTATGTTAAAGAAGTTGTATTGCCTTTGCATTTGGACTTATTGGCAATGAAGTTGATAAACAAAGGAAAATTTCTGTATGTAAAGCCAATGGAGGAAAGAATGGTAGAATTGCTCTTCCTAGAAGAGTAGAGAGAAAAGGCTTACAATAGCTTATGGACAACACCAAGCTACTATGAAGTACTAGTTTGATAAAAATGCTTCTCCATAGAAGTTTCAAATTGGTGACTTGGTGTTGAAGTGGGATGAGGATAGGGCCAAGCTGGGAAAATATCAAAAGTTTAATTCATTATGGTATAGCCCTTACCAAATTTGTCAAAAAGCATGCAATTCTAATGCATTTGAGTTGGTTGACACTAATGGCCAAATTTTTTTTGATAAATGACCAACATTTAAAGCACTTTGTATAAAAGGAAGTGTCCCAAATTGTATCATTAGAAAATTACAACCAAATAAGCCATCATAATTTTGAATTGCAAGAAGATGGTTGGCTAAAAAAAAATGTGGTAAGTGACAAATTTTGAAATGGATAAGAAACTCATTGGCCAAAAAGGAAGTGACATCAAATCTGGTAAATATACCAAGGCACTCACACATACCAATGGATTTCAAGATTGATCTTGGATGATAAAGCAAAGCATGCACATCATTAAACAATAATTATGCCAAAAATCAACTTTCCATTATAAAAATAGAGCATTGTGGATTCATTTTGGATGGTAAGTAAATTTTTCTTTGAGCATTTAAAGAGTTAAAGCATTCAAGAGATAAAAATAACACATAGTAATTTATGTAAAGGAGACATGGTCTATGAAGTCTATAATTAGATTTGCACTTAAATCCATAATTTAAATCTTAGCAACCATGGAAGGAATGAAGAGGAATAAGAAGGGTCTAGGACCGCATAGATAATATTAATGATCTAGTGCTCACCATCAAAACCAAACTAAAATGTTTTAGGGATGCAATGCTCTAAAACTCTCAAAAAACCACCCAAGTGTGACTACGTGGCACTCATTTTTATCATTATATATATCAAAGCCTATGCAACCCTACCTAGAGTTGGTAAAAGTGGTGGTAAAAGACTACAATCCCAAAACCAGGATGGTACACGATATAACAGGCTAGGTAATTTTTGCTCTTACACCTCGATGCTTTTATAGATGCATTTGTAGTAGGTGCTCACCATGATGAAACCCCTAAAGTTTTTAGTGCTAAAATCCAAAAGGCCTATTATAATGGTAATAGAATAAAAGGTTGGCTTAGTAGATAATTTGTCTAGCCTTTCTCTAACCTGCCAAAGTGCATGCTTTTGCTTGCTAACTTTAAACACTTGCAATATGTTTATTCCATGATAGCTATAATATTTGGCCTAGATATTGATAAGCATGTCCATGATTATCAAATAACCATGGCATATGCCATCACAAACCCTCACAACTATGACATGACCAACCCTCACATCCCTATTTACTTTGAATGGGCCCAATTTCTATGTTCAATAATACATGGGAAGCTAGTAGAGTTTCAAAAAAATGAGTATAGGGTGTTCAGATACCCCTCACATTTGTAATGGCTATTTTTTATAGTAGAAATAATGTCGATATTACAAATAAGTAAACATAACCCAAAAGGAACTATTCTCTCGGTAGTGGATTGGATGCTAGTGCTTAGGGTTTCTAATCCTTATATAGAATTTAATAGATAGTTCTTGGGTCCAGCTTTGGCTTGCATATATGGAAAAACTCCTAGGTTATCTTAAGCTATAGTAAATCAACTCTGTACTCCTCAATAAGAGACGAAATATTGGTATTTCCTAAAGGAGGGCACCATGATAAGGGTGTATGGTTTCAATGGGAGACCCCTTTTTACTCCCTTATTATGTAATTGAATGGATTTTTGGGATGGATTTCTTAGTAGGTTGATTGGATGAATAAAGATTTTAGTACAACTATAAATAAGGTTGGCACATATGAGACACCATTCAATTTTGGGCCAATTACACTAACTAGTTAAGGATAGGGTAAATTTCTAGAATCCAAGCTCAATTGCTTCAAATTAAAAGTGGTGCCACATAAATGGAAGTATGACCCAGAGGACAAGTTTAAGGCCAAGCTAAATATATTAAATAATAAGCCTTCGACATTCAACCATGTATCGTAGCCCAAAATTGAAGCATTTTGAAATAATTTAGAGGAGTAAGAGGTAAACTTAGACATAAGCAAATATAAAAGATGTATCCTTGGAGAAATTGCTATAATTTAGTGAAGCCATATGATCTAGACAGTGATAAATATTAAGTCTTCAATGAAGAGCTAATAGTAGCAATGGAAAAAATCTAGGGTGGTCAGAAGCAAAAATCCTAGGGTGGTGGATCTTCAGATGTGAATATGGCTAGTAAGAAAAAATGTATAGGCTAAGCATGGATAAGGATATTTTAGATCTTTATGATGAATGTTTCAATACTTGGGTGGATGAATATGAATACAATTTTGTTCTAGTTCAAGAGGATGAAGAAGATGATAAAGACTACTATGTTGAAGAGGATGACGAGAGTAGCAAAAAAACCATGGAACAAACAAAATCAGAGGAGGAATTGTCTATAGAAGATGTGTGACTAAAGAGATGAAAGTGGGATAAAATTTTAAAAGAAGTTTAGAAGTATAGTAGTCATTGAAGGGAAGCCTAGCCTAACAAGCAAGAGAGCCCTCCACTATCACCAAAATAAATATAGTAGGAACATTTAGTGGAGGCTAAAATCATGTAGAGGATGGGTTACGTTACAAGAGACATCAATGGAATAGGAATCCAAAAGTAGCCCAAACAAGGGTAATGGCAATCAACACCTAGAGCTAGTACTAGCCAACTAGATAAGGAGCAAGAAAAAAGAAAAGGCTCCCCACTGAACCAACAAGAGAAGGGGACAAAAAGAACTAGGAGTCAACATACAACCCCAATAACTCAATACAATGATAACTACTTAGGAGAAATCTCAGGTACGAAACATAGGTAAGTCACCTCTCATCCCTATTTTAATCTCTTCTAGTCCCTCTCTTCCACTCTACTCTCCTAAAAAACAAACTCCCCAAGAAGTAACTCCAAATGTATCTTCCACCAAAAGCATAACTTCCACCACTCTCCTTGAGAATCGGTAGGCTCCTAGAAGCTCACAATATCAAAATACGATGGGTAACACTATCTTAGTCTAAAAATTCTCCTATATTCATATTCCATTATCCAAACCATCTTCACAAAAACCCCCTTTTCTAGCCACCCAACCCTAGATATATTAAGCTAATTCTAGCAAGTTGAAGCTAATGCTTAAAAATGGTTGGAAGAATATCCACCTAGTATGGAAAATAAGAAGGAACCATCAAGAGTGATGAACATGATGGATCTATTTACAAATAAGAAAATAACAATGAAATTTACCCCAACTATGGATAATTCTACCTTTTGGCTAATAGATGCAGACTATGAAATGGTGGTGTAGGAGGCGAATATCACCAAGGTTATACTGGAGGACATTGCTCAAAATTCCCAAACCCAAGTTTACATGCTATTGTAGACACCCAAAAGTCACACATTGTCCCTCTCCTCATCTTCATGGTCAATCAATTTGCAAAACCCTCGAAAATTGCATAAATTGACTAAAAACACTATTCATTTATCAAAATACACTATTCATCATCCTTAGCCCCTTTGGGCTAGCTAAGCCCCTTCCTACGCTTAACCCTAGGTCCTCATGTGACCTCATTCACAACTCAACCAAGGTTGAATTCTCCACCATGGTCAAAAAGCACTTTATGGTCAAAAAGTCAACATTTTGGTCAAAATATGCTTTATGGCTAATCACATGCTTAATTAAATCTAATCTTGATTTGATTTAAGCCTTCCACCTCACCTAGTCTACTTTGACTAGCCTAGCCTTCCACCTCACCTATTATAGCCTATTCTAGCCTATCCTAGCCTTGCCACCTCTCACCCAGATATTTCTCCACCTCACACTCCCCTGGGTCATAAATGAAAGATGGAGACTTTTGCACACAAAAGGCAATTTTTAATTTAGAGATATTTCCAAAAAGGTCTTCATAAATGCCAAATGGATATTTTTAGCAAAGTCATCATTATTTGTGGATGGGTGAGGGATTCTCTCACCCAACCTCATTTATGAACCAGGACACCTCAAGGGACACCTCTTAGGTGGACACCTCACCATTGACACCTCATAGGGGACACCTCATCCCCTCCCTCTCACCTTGGCCAAGTCTATAAATAGAAGGCCATTTCCACCATTTTATAACAACCAACTTTTACTTATCGAAACTCTATCAAAATCACTATAGCCATTACATCCATCTTACATCCATCACACATCCATCATATATATATTGCAATAGTAGTTAGTTGCTTTCTTGATATTCCTTGTGATTGAGATAGGTCAATAACACCAAAAAGTACATTTTTTGAAGGTGACCCATGAAAAAATCAAAGAAGCGGTTGCTCTAGGATAACCAGAAAATTGATCTTGCAGATTCTGTCATAAAAATATAGGTTCGCATGACCCCATGTGAACCTCCTGGTTCACAATAGATTCGCATGACCCCATGCGAACCTCTACTATAGATACCAGAATCATCGATCAAGTAAGTATGGGCTAGTTTAGTGTTTTTATGCTATTTTTATCAGTTTTTATCATGTTTTAAGCTTGTTTAAGAGTCTTTTTGTCTTTATAACCATGGGGTTTGACTGAGGTAAGCCCCTAAATGCTCTAACAAGATTTTGTAGGTTCAATAGGTACATAGAACACATCCAACCAATGGTGGCACACGAGCAAGAAGCCCATCTACACTGAGGAACACAAAGAAGATAGATCCTGCTACCTTTGTACACATCTGAAAGGGCTTCCTTAGGGAAGACCCCATTGTAGCCTTCAGGGCAAAATTTGTAAAAGGATATCAATTTGTAACCTCTTTTTATCATTTTAATAGCAAAAGTAGTGGATTCTATAATTTTGAATGAGAATTATAGTGTCATTTTTGTTGGTTTCATTCTAGCACACCCGATGGGACCCCCACCAAGCACTAGCTTAATCACCTTCTAACAAAAATTGTGGCCTATTTCTGTATGGCAGGTAATTATCATCTTTGAAGAAACCCCAAACCAAAATGCCCTAAAATCCATCTCAGGCCAAATCACAAAAGGTTCGTTGGTGCACCGATGAGCCTCCAAAGAGGTTAGAGAGTACACACTTGGGCATGTGAATTCCCCAATCTACCTCAAAATTGATCCTTGAAGCATAGGTATTGGTTTCAGACACCCAACAACTAGCAAGGTAAGTCAGGGGAGGTTAAGAGCCTCATGTTCTCAAGGATTGCATGCCCCCATACCTAGACCACCAATCATCTCTCACCATGGTGTATGCAAGGTTAAAGCATCCTTGTATTTTTGTGTGACAATAGTTAGCTTATTTTCCTATAATTTGCTTTCTTCAAGTATATGCAAAATATCTTAGGGTTTATGCTGTCTTGTCATATTAAAAATTGACTTTTGGACCTTTTCTATGTAGGTACCTATCTTAGAACCCTCCAGGAGCTTCAAAATCATCATCAAGACCCCAAAACTAGTCATCCTAGTCTTTGAAATAGATTTGCATGACCCCATGTGAACCACTTACCAGAGGATAGGTTCACACCTCGGGTGTGAATCTCTAGAATCAACATAGCTTTAGAGCAAAAGGTGAATCAGAAGGTTTTACATACACCTGGATGTAGGTATTGTGTGAAATTTATGTTTTTCCTTCATTTTGAGGCTAACCTTTCCTATTGGGCTTGCATTCCATAAAATCACATTTACTTGTTTGTTTTAGATAGATTTACACTTGCTTTCTAGCTTAGTTTCCAATTCCAGTCATTTCCCTTTGTGTCATTTCCCTTCCAAAGCATTTAATTAGATTTATTAAAAGCATCTAGTTAATTTTCCCTTCCAAAACACTTGTTTATTTAAAAGATTTAACTTAGATTTATTCTATGTATTTCTTTCAAAAGCACTTAATTAGATTTTCATTCTAAAACCATTAGACTAAATTTATTTTTGTGAGGATGCAATTAATTAGATTTATTTTGAAAAGGCATCTTAGCATAGATTTCCTTTGAAAAGGCATTTAGGATAGATTTGCTTCTAAAATAGTCTCACACAACAAACACCACACACTCACGTCCCATTTTAAATGGTGTAAAGATTGGCTTTCATCTCCAGTCTGAATTGGATTTCATCACCAATTCAACACTAGAGTTTGGTGAGGTCTGGGTTGTACTCTCCATTGGCTCACCCTCCATTTTAGTCACCATAGTATCCCCTTAGGTGGATCATTCTAGCATTAATACTCGATCGGTCCTTCCCATTTTGAGTGTTGGTTATCCAGATTTAATCATTGGAAGGTACCTTTGAAGTGGGTTAGTTTTAGAAAGCCCCTTTACCATAGGGCTTTTCAAAATAATTAGTGGGTGCAACTGATCGTTATTATGGATGCCTTAAATGTGAGGGTTAAGCGAAAGCATGGGTATGCTGGTAGCACCACATTGACAGTGTGACCTCTCTTCGTGAGAGTATATTGACTCATTAGAGCATTTTGAGTCTCCCCCTTTTGGATACCATTTTATTGTACCAAATTCCATCTAGGTTGCCATTCACCCATTGGAAATATAGTTCTATTCTATGTGCACTTTGGGTGTTGTAGGAGGTTCTATGCTATGACATACCTGATTCAAAGTAGAATTCACCCATTCCCATGATTTTTTCTTAGGGCGGTTATAGTACTCTCATCAAAACACATGAAAATCAAAAGAAAAATATTTTCTTATTGTTGAGTCTCATAAAAGTGGTTACAATAGCATATTAAACTTGCTATAACTCACTCACTAGTTGTTCCACAGTTTCACTTCCATGCAAAGCACTACATAGTCTATTTTTAGGTGGTTTGCACCTCCCTAGTGCAATTTTCTACACTCAGATACATTCACACGACCCCATGTGAACCTAGCTTCCAGGCTACAAAACTTCACAAAATAGGTCCACACAGCACACAAAGGATCTCCATAATAGAAATCCATCCTCTATCACTATTTCTTGAGGTTTGCATGACCTTGTGAATCTCTGGTTGTAGGAGTGGTTCACACCCCCCTATGTGAACCTATTTTTTAGGTCACATATTTCTCACACAACACATAGACACCTTCTAGAGCACTTATCCATCATCTATTTTTAATTTTGTGGTTCACATGACCTCATGCGAATATTCGATTTTAGGAGAGGTTCACACCCCATGCGAACCTATGTTTTTTGAGAATAAAAAGTGTCCCACTCAACCATAAATATTCCTAGATTCTAGATTTCACATATTTTGGTTGTTATTGCACTACTACACACATCACCATGCTAATTACATGTAGTCAGATGCATGAAGCCCTTCATCATGCCATCAAGGCTGCTCAATGGACTATCATGACCATAGGTGCCTCTTCTTCTCAGACCACTGATCCACCTTTTAAGTTTGAGAAGGTTACTTCCATCATTCCACCTGATCTATTGATAGGGACCTCGACCCCTAGCACTAGTCCTATGTCCCATGTCACATCTTCCACTCCATCTCACCTCTTAGATGAGACCTTCGAGGAGACCCCTCCTTTGGATGATCTCTCCTCTCCTAATCCCCCATCCACTTATTGCCAGCATGTCATCTATACCCCTCCTGGTCACCCCATACCCATTATGGTGGTGGATGAGTTCACTCCACCTCCTTCACCATCTACCACCCATCCCTTCCTAGAGCACTCATCTCATCCACTTTTGGGAGATGACTCTGATGTTGTCATTTCCCAAATCATGCCTGATGTCATTACTACTATCCAGATGGTAGGTATGATCTCTACACCTCCTTCTTCTACCACCTCCTTCCACATCCTCCTCCCAAATCCTACTATCATAGTAGGCCTCATCTAGCTCCCAACCTTCACCAACCACCATCATCACTCCCACCATAGTACTTTTCACATCTATCTCAGTACTACTAGCTCTCATCACCGCATTTATCCCATCCTTCATTGCAATTTCATCAGCAATAGGTATCCTTCATCCTCATAACCACCTCCATTTATACCCTAGTTTTCTACCCATACACCTACTAGCTATCCACCATTTTCTTCATATGGACCCCCATCGGCACCTTCCTCATCATTTTACTTACCACCCCCACCTTCATTTTGACCTCCATCATCGAATCCCACTTATCAAGCTAATCCACCTCGCTATTTGGTTCAACCTAAATCCTTGCTCGCCATTCCATCCACACCACCCCAGTTCTCATCAGTTACCCCCATATTCAAACCAATTCTCTTTCACCACATCTTCATCTATTCCACCCCCATCTTCTACACCACCACCTTCTTTACCTCACCACCCACATGGTCCTCTACCACCACTGCTCAGGTGCAACCGACTTTCCAATATGCATAGTAGTAGGTGCCCATGCCTAGCCAATAGATTCTTAGGTATTATGATCAGCAACAACCACCACCTATAGCACAATATTCATACATCTCACCTCATCCATCTCAGGTTCCTATCCCACAATATCAAGCTATGTCAGCACCTGATCCACAATAGGCTACTTACTATCATCAATGGGAGGAACAACAGTTGCAATATCCACCACATTTGGATTATTCGTAGGCATCATCATAGCCACTACCTACATCTACACCTTCACCCCCATTTTCCACTCCACCAAATACCACCACGGTGCTCTCTAGTGAATTTCAAGCCATGCAAGAGTAGATTCGTACATTGGATTTATGCACGACTAGTTATGGGCCTCAAAAACCCACATATGATGAATTATGCAATGAACCAATTCACCCATCTGTTCCCATCCATCCTTATCCTTACCGATTTGAGATCCCTAAATTCAAAAAATTCAAAAGTAAGGAAGATCCTAGAGAGCATCTTAACAATTACCATTTTTCTTGTTACCAACTTCATGGTAGTGATCCCCTTATGCTCCACACATTCACACTTTCTCTTGGGGGACAAGCATTATATTGGTACAATCATTTACCTCACCACAACTTATTCACATTCGAACAATTGGCCAATATTTTTCTTGAGCATTTCTCGATCAATATCAAAACCAAGACTACCTTGTCAGATGTCTATGCTCTACACCAGTTTGATGATGAGCCTATTACTAATTTTGTCTCTCATTGGAGAGTGGTCATTCATGATCTTGCCTTTACTCTCCCACCTTCAGAGCTCATCAAACTATTTTCCAAGAGTTATCACAAGCAAATCTCTCAAACATTGCAGATCCATCAGAGTCAAACATTTGAAGAAGCCATTGCCCAAGCCAAGGTTATCGAGGACATCAAGGTCCACACGGGTAAAATCAAGCTCCATCCAAAGTAGTCCTACCCATCCAATTACCACTACAATCACAATCCATATGTACCACCCACTTCCAAACCACCTCAGACCAATCAGGTGCTCCTTGCTTCTTCATCCCCACCACCTCAACTCACACCATCTCAACCTCCACAATCCACACCACCATGACCTCCCCAAAATGCATACCAAGTCAACCCTCCAACACCTCCCAATCCATACCAAGGTCATAATCCTCGCCCTCCTCATCCACCATGCAATTGGACACCTTTGTCTGAGCCCATGCCCACCTTATTCCATCGATTATATGATGGAGGCCTCATCACTTTGCCTAATGTCCAACCTCTTGATCCAAACCATCCACTCCCATGGGACCACAATCCATAGGCATTTTGTGATTTCCATCACCAAAATGGCCACACTCTTGATTCATGCCACATTTTTTGCCATACTGTGCAAGATCTTATCGATCGAGGCACCATTCAAGTTTCTAATCCCCTCGCACCACAAAATCAAAACTTGGGGATATATCAAAATCCATTACCCGAGCATGGGGGTAATCCACCTCAATCTGATCCATGCCAGGTCAATCATGTCAATCGAGGTCCTTCTCAGTAGGGATTTATGGGTATGATCAACATCACAACCCGTAATCAATGCTATCCACCCCTTGTTGAAGCCCAACATCCTTCAACCTCTCAGCCACCACCTACTTCAAATCCATCAACCCCTCCACCCATTCCTCCACCTATACCATGGAATATCATCACCATCTATGGTAGTATTTCCCATCAACTCTGCACCACCCCTACAAGGTTATCCATCTATGACCTTCTGCAACAATCCCAACCTCATCATGAAGCCCTCGATTCTATCCTTCGCTCTCTCGATCTTGAGACTCATGATACAGATGCATTTGCTAACTTTTTTGGCAATGTTTAGAGATGCCTACAACCTTCTATCAGCTTCCATGACCATGAAATTATGAAAGTTTTAGGTGAGGGAGTGGATCCCCCATTGCATATTCAAGCCTCCATCAATACCATCACCTATAAGCGTGTTCTCATCGACATGGGTTCCTCCATCAACATCATTTCTACCACCACCCTTGGCCACCTTCACCTTCCTCCTTCTCATATCGCTACTCCTTCCATGGACCTTCAAGCTTTTGATGGCTCTATGCACCCTACCATTGGTACCATCATCCTTCCCATCAAGGTTGGTGCCAAAACCATCTCCACTCTCTTCCATGTTATTGAAGGTGAGATGCAGTATAACATCCTTTTGGGATACCCCTAGATTTAGGATATGCAATGTATCCCCTCCATGCTACATCATTGTATCAAATATGTTCATAATGGCTTGGTCCACTACATCCCCATCGATGGTGATCCATTTGAGTTTTGCAACATTATCACCCTTCCACCAGGTCCACCATTATCATCTACATAGTTCACTCCCACCCCATATCATTCTTTAGATACCACCTATCCATCATCTTCACAATCACATCCCACACCTGATCTGAGCAACATTGCATCAACCTCATCAAATCCACCTTAGCCTCCTAGTACCCTAACTATTCCCACATTTTCACATCATCCCTCTTCATCCTTCACACCACTTCCTCCATTCACCTTTTTTACTACACCCTCCTTAGCATCCTCATCCAACAACCCTCCTATTCTTCCTACACCACCTCCATATTCTCATCACTTTGTGCCCCAATCTATATGGGCATGGGTAGTCTCTAGTTCACCAACCACATCTTCTATCCCCACTTCTCAATTCACCCATGCCAATCATCCCATCACTGGAACACCTATTGAGTGCTATGAGTGGACACAATGTGCCACTCGACTTGATGACCAATTAGCTCAATCAGATCCTCCTAATTCATCCCCTTCACCCCCCAATCCACCTACACCCATTCCACCATCCTCTTCACCACCTAAGGGGTCCTCCCCTCAACCTGAGCATATGACCCCTCCTCATGTTTCTATACTCATGACTACACCAGGTCCTGGTGAGTATAACATAAGCAATGCTCGGGTTATTCCCTCCACCATCTAGTCCACCCATGACTTTGGTCGACCTCATGATGTGCCCTTGACTATTGGGGTAGTGGTTCCTCTTGGTCCACCTAATAATTGCACAAATTTTATATATGGGGGACTTGACTCATCCATAGAACCTCCAGTACCTCCACCATCACAAACCAGATTTTGTGGTAACCTTAACCACATGTCCAATCCTAATTTTTCTTAGAATTATCTTCGTATGTATAACTAGTATGGTTATGGTCTAGGGAGATATGAATAAGGGTGTCACACCCACATCAATCCTCCCTTATGTAAACCTACCGATCGATCTAGAATTGGTTACCATCCCCCAATAATCAATACCCTCGAGAATGATTTGCATAATCTTGATCTTGATCCCCTCGAGGTCCTTTTTGATGATGAATTTGAGCTTAATATTCTGATAGATAGTTCATCCCCTCATTCCACAATTGATATTCCATTCGCGTTCTTTCCTCCATCTCCACCCCATGAACCCCTCTCTTCTTAAGTTGAAGCCCTTGCTCATCAATTCATTGACCTATCACTTGATCCACCCATATCGATCCACCTTCTTCACCTCCACCAACTATTCCATTTTTCCCATTCATGAGATAGCATCACCTGATAGCACATGTTCTCATTCTCCTTCCCCACCTATTGTGTTAAACCTAGGTCATCACCAACCCTTTCTAGATTCATTGCTATCCTCCTCTGATTCATCACCACCTTCCTCACCTACCTCCACCATATCTAGCACCTCTATCAACATGATTTTTATTGACTTATATGCTCCACTCTGATATCCAAACCATCCCAATTACATTCCACCTCCTATCATCGACTTTATTGATTTTGATGATATCTCCTCCACACCTTCACCCATCGAATTCCTTCCAACACCTCAATTGCTATGATCTACTAATGCACCTTTGCCTTCCATCCCACCTCATCTCCCATGGATTAATCATATGGATGTTTATCTAGATGATGAATTCTAGCTCCTCGAGGCCATCGATGACCTTCATCTCATCCCCACACCTACCCAACTTCATGATGGTTCTCACATGCTTGTCGAGGACACTATTGAAGTTGATATTGGTAATGATCCTGATCACCCTCACATCGTCTATCTCATCACTAGCCTTTCTAATGAAGAATATGTCCTTTTTACCAATTTTCTTAGGCACTACATCAAGGTGTTTGCCTGGTCCTACATGGATATGCCAGGCCTTGACTCATCGTTAGTTGTGCACAACCTTATCCTTGATGACAATGCCAAACCTGTCAGACAAAATTTGCATCGCATGCACCCCACCATTGCTCTTATGGTTAAAGAGGAGTTACAGAAACTCCTCGATGTGGATTTCATACAACCTATCGATTACCCTGAGTGGGTTTCAAACATGGTTCCTATCAAAAAACCCAAGGGGGTATCCATATTTGCACTGATTTTAGGGATCTTAACAAAGCTTATCCCAAGGACAATTTTCCACTCCCTAATATTGATACATTGGTCGATGCTACAAGCTGAACATGAAATACTATCACTCATGGATGGTTTTTTAGGTTATAATCAAATTCGTGTCAATCCAGATGACCAACATAAGACCTCTTTCACGACCCCCTAGGGGACATTTTGTTACAAGGTCATGCCCTTCGGCCTCAAGAATGCTGGGGCAACTTACCAACGTGCCATGACCTACATTTTTCATGATCTTATGCACAAAACTATCGAGGACTACATCGATGATCTTATCACCAAATCCAAAACCCATGGTCAACATCTTGAGGACCTACATCAAATATTTGATCACCTCTTGGAACATAATGTCCGGTTAAATCCAAAAAATGTGTCTTTGGTGTTACCACTGGAAAAATATTGGGTTTTATCATTTCACAAAGAGGTATCGAAGTCGATCCCCAAAAGGTCCAAGCTATCATTGACATGCCTCCCCCTACAAATCTTAAATAGTTACGTAACTTGCAAGGAAGAATTCAATCCATCTAATGATTTATCACCCAAATTTTTGATAAGTGTCAGCCATTCAATCATCTTCTCCAAAAGGGGGTCCCTTTCATATGGGATGATAAATGTCAAGCCACCTTTGATGCCATCAAATCATACCTAACATCTCCACCCATTCTATCACCACCCCATCTAGATCGACCTTTCTATCTATACATTTTCACTACTGATGTCGCATTGGGCATGCTCCTTGCTCAAAAGAATGAAATGAACCAAGAACAAGTTGTATACTATATCAGTCACACATTGATTGATTATGAGACATGGTATGCCTACATGGAGAAAATTTACCTTGCCATTGTCTTTGCCACCCAAAAACTATGATATTACATGATTAACCATACTACCTATGTAGTTGCCCATGATAACCCACTTCGCTACATGATGGGTAAGAGCTACCATAATAGTCGAATGACCAAATGGATCATGCTCCTCATGGAATTCGATCTTAAATTCATTAGTCAAAAATCCATCAAAGGCCAAGTCATTATTGATCAGTTGGTTGATGCCCCTTTACCAAGTGATGCCCCATTACTCATCCAGCTTCTCGATGATTCTATATTTCATACTACCAAAGCTGAAGAATTTGTGGAACCTGAATCAATCACTGACTTAACCCTCTTTTTTGATGGCTCTCATTGTGAGCATGGAGGGGGTGCAGGTATAGTCTTTTTCACTCCATAGGGGGAGCCACTCCCCTTTTCCTTCAAATTAGGCTTTCCTTGCACCAATAACAATGTCGAGTATGAAGCTCTTATCCTTGGCTTAAAGCAAGCAATATCAATGCATATTCGGTGCCTGGACATATATGGTGACTCCCTCCTCATTGTAAATCAAGTTAAGGGAGAATGACAATGTCGTTGCCTAGTCCTTCAACAATACAAATAGGTCATCGAACACTTGTTGGCCTAATTTGAGTGGTATGACATCACTGCTACTCCTCGCTCCATGAACCATTTTGTAGATACTATGGCTTCTCTAGGTTCACTCATTCCACAAAATCCACTTTTTGACACAACTCACGTGTCCATTCACACCCTCTTCCATTTTACTATTTCTACCAACCCACCTTCTCATGATGATGGCATCAATATCATCGAAGCTGAACCGCATGACCCATGGTTTTCCCAAGTCAAAGATTACATTAAGCTCGGTATTCTCCCACCTGATCTAAATCATACTCACAAATGAGCTTTCAAACTGCATGCAATCCGCTATACATTGCTAGGTGATATCCTTTACAAGCGAAGTTATGATGACATCTTATTGCACTATCTGGAACCTTTTGAAGCCCAACGCATCACCCAAGAGGCTCATGATGGTACTTGTGGTGGCCATTTCAGTGGTATGGCCATTACCAAATGCATCTTATGAATGGGCTATTATTGGCCCACAATGGAGCATGACTATTGTGACTATGTCAAAAAGTGTATCAAATGCCAACATCATGCCAATCTTACACATTTGCCTTCTCAGGCTCTTCAACCTATTCAATCAATGTGGCCCTTTTCACAATGGGGTTTGGATCTTATCGGTAAAATCACTCCCACCTCATCTGGCAATCACAAGTTCATCATTACCACAATCGAATACTTCATAAAATGGGTTGAGGCCATCCCTTTAGTTCAAATGACCGGTCCTAAAATTATTGATTTCATCACACAACACATCATTTGTCATTTTGGCATCCCATCTAAGATCATCTCTGATAATGGTACACCATTCAAAAACAAGAATGTTCATGCATTATGTGAGAAATTCAACATCCAACATAGCTTTTCTACTCCATACTACCCATAAGGTAATGGCCAAGCAGAAGCTACAAACAAAACCATTTGCACCATTCTTCACAAAACCATTGTAGAGTCACATCATGATTGGCATAATCAAATGCCATTGGCATTATGGGCCTATCACACAAGCATTCATACTCCAACTGGGGCAACTCCATTTTCCCTTGTATATGGTATTAAAGCCATCATGCCCTTGGAGCTCAAAATCCCATCCTTACGAGTCTCTATGCAAGAATTCATTGATGATGATACCACTCATCAAGCTAGATTAGACCAATTGACCCTATTGGATGAACATCATATTCATGCTATTGAACATACATATGTTTACCAAGATCATCTCCGATGTGCCTACAACTCTAAGGTACACCAATGAGAATTTCAAGTTGGAGATTTAGTCCTTAAAGAGAACCAACAAATTACTAGCCAACCACATCATCTCCATGATAAATTTACACCCAATTGGCTAGGCCCTTACATGGTTACTCAAAAGTTTGGATCCGGGGCATATCACCTTGCTACGTTGGAAGGCATTGCTGAACTTGAGCCCATTAAAATTATTCATCTTCGAGCATTTTATGCCTAAGAGTAGGCATTGCAGCTCATTACCACTTGTACATATACTTATAATAAAAAAAAAAACACAAAAACAACTACAATACCATTTTTGGCATTCTATGACATTAGATCAAATTGCATTTAAATCCAAATCTACTTCTCCCACATTTTCTTTCTTCCTTCCTTCTTCTCCCCTTCTTCTATAATGAATGTTGTATGGTCACACTTCGAGCGGCTACATACCTTTCATCCCCCTTCTTCTCTTCATTTCCTTCTTTCTTCTTCTTTTCTTCTCTTATTGTTACTTATCAATGTTGTATGGTCACGCTTCGAGCGGCTACATACCTTTGATTGGTTTCTTTTCTTCTTCTTCTTCTTCTTCTTTCTTTTCTTCCCCTTCTCTTCTATCATTCTTTCTTTTTGTTTCCTTCCTCATCATCTCCCATATCACTTCATCACCCCATTTCATTGTATATAATATTGGGGCAACCTTGTACATAAATTCCTACTTTCATTCATCTATAACATCACATCATTTATTTCATACTTTGCTTCACCTCCATACATTATAGCATTCTTAGAAATTGCATTCATACATGCATCTGTACATAATCATTGTAAATATCATACTTGGAGAATTAAACATGCACATGCTAGCATAACAGTTTTGATGCCCAAACCTATTTTTATGAGATAGGATTATTGAAATGTTTTGAGTGCTTCACCCATGTATAGTTCTATAATCAACCACCATCCAAATTTGGCATACTTCAAAAGCATTTCTAGACTTCCCTTGGTTACCTTGCTCTCATTCCTGGATTAAATTGCACGTCCTACACACTAAGAAAATTTTGAAAATAGGATTGGCTACACTGTATGCATACTGATGCCTAGAAAAAATCACCATGCTCATCATATCATTTACATGATTTATCTCAAACCTGAGGATTGAAAAAAGGACAAGCTACAAAGAAAAAGAAAAAGGGTAGAAAACAAAAGCCAATGCCCACAAAAAAAAGAAAAACAAAGAGAAAAGAGAATCATAATATAGGGTAAAAAATAAAAGGAAAAGCCTTGAGAGTACTATCAAAAAGCTTGAATCCCTACATTCCTCAGGTCCTTATTGATGAGCTAGCTTACAGGCTAAGTTACCATGCAATTACAAACCACCCTTTTTCAAAATGGTGAAATGAACATCACTTTACACACACTAATCCATGATTGAGGTCTTGTTTACCAAGATAGCCTAGAATCTGTTCACGAAGTTTTGCTCAGTTATTCAATGGGTTTGATTACTTAAAAATTGTAATGTTCGAATCCCTTCACAACAATATTCATATCCAACTTCCTCAAAAAAATGGAATGGATTACATCATCTGATTACTGCAAAGATGCAAATGCTTTCTCCAAGCAATACTCCTTCACCCCTGCATTTCCATTACATGCATATTCATTTTATGTTATTTCATATGTAATGCCTTATTTATGCATTGAACTATTCCATGTATATATGCAATTATCCACTATCACATCTACATCATTCATACTCATGCATCATCATAAGCAGAAGCAAACAAACACATAAATGCAATTAGACACAAATGCCATAGAATATCATGTATATATTTATATATATAAAAAGAGTGCCATCAGGCTACAATAAAGTGTGTGTGCCCTTGTGGGTGCATCACCACATGACCATATCATGTCTATACATCCATCTATCAAAAATGCCATACGACTACAATGAGTTGTGTATCCATGCTGATACACAACTACCAAAAATAGCTCATCATGTACATCTATCAAAATACAAAATCGTGGGCCGATCCTCCATCACTACCCTCATAGCTCCCTCATCCCTGCTACCCTACAAGAGTCTCTCCACTCCCCTCATCCATTGGAACCCTCTCTACTACCACTTGCGCTAACTACACATCTCCCATCTCGACTACCACTAGTACCTCCACCCATCGGTGGTGCCATCCCCATTGCTTGTGATGCTATTGTATCGCTCCAAATTTTTCGCATCCCTACCTTCAGGCTATAGGATCCGCGCCCGGAAGGAGGATGGGAAAAGGATGATGCGGTACCTCGGACGAGAGGACTTTGCGAAGGTCCCGCCTCTCAAGGGAGGTGTATTTTGGTGATTTTTCGACGGATGGTGGGTTCACCAGGAAACATTTAATGGCAGTTTCCACGCCTAGGTTTTTGGAATGTGTTTAATGAGTTCGTTTTAACCTTAAACATTCATCCTAGGTTTGGCCGAATGAAACTAAATTAAACTATATGAAAATGCAAGTTCCATGAATACAACAGACAGATTTGAAAGCAGAAAACAGAGAATTTACAGGAGGAAAATGGGGAATACCTGATCCGGATGTCTGAAGAAGATTCTGATTTTGAAGCAGTCCCAATCGTCTGAGATTCGACAGAATCATCTGCAATCAGACGAGATCGTCTAAGATCTAACGAATTCGTCAGACGAATTCGTCAAAGACCTACAAAACCGAAAACAGATGCAAAATACAAAAAAATCCTACTGTGCAAACGAGAGGCAAATTACACCAAATAGCAATATGAATACTTGAACAATATTTAAGAACAGAAATTAATGCAAATTACTTGTACTTTAATGGCAAATCATGAACTTAACATGCATTCTAAGCTAAATGGGTGAACACCAAATGCAAAATAGCATAAACACTAAATAAATAGTCTAATTTGCCAGAATAAAAAGACGGAGAAAGAGTTAAGAAGAGCAAACTTCAGGCACTGATTGCCTCGATGTAGACTGCAGTCGAGATCGTCTCGCATCAGTACGAAATCGCCTCGAATTCGACAGGATCGCCTCCGATTTGAACAGGTTCGTCGACGACGATGGGTGCTGGCTCCGGCTGAAAACCAGTGATGTACCTGCAACAAAATGGCTATGGGACTAGTGCAAAAGCAAGATTAGGATGTGTTGACGCAGAGGGAATCAGTTTGCAGATAAATTCAGCCAGGGGTTGGGGAGGGAAAATCCTAGAAGTTAAATAGGCTTAGGGGAGTTGTTGGGAGGTTGGAGATCATCCCAATTTGGGAGATCTCCAACGGGGAAGGGTCCCAATGGCGCAGACACGCTTCTGCCCGGATTGGAGGCCCGTTGGAACAGATTCCAACTATGCAAATTCAGTTTTGCGACAAGATCGTATGGACGTCCTAGTCCAGACGAAATCGTCAAATGCAGGGCGATATCGTCTGATCGGCGACGATATCGTCAAACGGTCAAAACAACCTCTAAAAATGGCACGAAAAAGGGGGAAACGGATTTCCCGACGGTTAACGGGCGGTTTGGGAGGTTAAATTTGATTTTTAAATTATTTACTAAGGTGAATGTAATTATTATAATTTTGACTGCGCCAATTTTAGGGTGCTACATTTTGCCCCCTCTTTAGCGAATTTTTCGAAGAAAATGCGTTAAAGATGAGTTCTTCTCGATCTACGAGAAAGCAAAAAATTATACCCATTTTTAGGCGACGATTCTTGGTCGAATCGTACGACAACTTACTATGGTGCCCCCTCCGTGTTTTTACCCAAATCGAACGTTTGAGGTAAAAACGCGAAAAAGCAAAAAATTATTGTTGAATAAAATTAAGAAAAATAGGGTAAAACCCTAATTCATTATTCTTGTTCATTTTTACTGTTTTGAGAGCTACGAAGCGAGAAAATGGTGGAGACGACGCACGGATCGGCCAGAGGTCCGGCGCGGTCTACGGGTAAGGGTCTAGACTAATCTAGAACTGATTTAATTTGAATTTACATGCTTTTTAAGTGATTTTTAGATGAATTTTGAGCATCGCGGCCGTTTTTGGGCCGTCGACGTCGTCGGGACGAAATCGTCCCGATTTCGACGAAATCGTCTCAATTTCGTCAATTTCGCCTAAGGGCGAAATCGTCGAAAGGGGACGATTTCGTCAAATTAGAGACGATTTCGAACTACGAAATCGGAGACGATTATGCTCAAATTTGGGACGATATCGTCCAATAGTGGGCGATATCATCAATTGCAAAAAATTGAATTTTTAACTTGCATTATTGATTATTTGAATTATTGATTAATGATTATTTGTTGTTTATTGTTTATGTTGCAGAGAGGATTGCTAAAGAGCAGGGAGTGGAAATATGGAGGATTGAGAGATGACTTGGCCGCGCTCACACAGGCAGAGCGGGATCTGCTGGCACAGGTCGGCTTGCAGCATGTGGCGGAGATGCCACAAATATCCATAGATATGGGGCTACTAACAGCCCTAGCAGAGAGATGGTATCCGGGGTCTTCCTATTTCTGGCTACCGACAGGGGAGATGACTCCCACATTGGAGGATGTATGGAGGATTCTGAGAATCCCCATACAAGGACGGATGATCACTCCTACGGCCAACCAGGGCCACGCTATGGGACGGCTGTGTGGTGACCCGAGCTTCGCCCTGGAGAAGGGCGGAGTGAACATCGAGGCACTACGCCAGATGCCTAGGGCATCCAGACTCACACGAGTTCTAGCAGGAGTGGTTGGTGGACTTCTGCTGTGCCACCAGAGCGGGTGCGGGGTACCATGGATGCTCGTAGATGTGATCTACGATATGCGGGACCATGGGTACGAGGTTTTCTTGGGGCAGCTTTGTTCTATGCCGGTTGTACGGGATCCTGTATGGGGTCGTGTACAAGGGCGGCCGATGTCCGGTGATGACATCGCTACTACAGGTTTGGTGTTGGGAGCACATTGCGGTGCGGAGGCCGGTAGGGCTTCCACTGATAGGGGTAGACGGGGAGAGGCCCCGAGTCTTCTACTGGTGGCTCCGGAGAGGGGCACAGCGACGGATCGACCTGCCTATGTCCCGGAGACTGCTAGATGAGTTGATCCCGGATCAGATCACCTGGAGGCCATGGAGAGGGCACCCAGGGTGGGCCGAGGATGGACAGGAGCTGGCTCGCATCAGGCGAGTCTGCTGGCTGAGGATGGAGAGGGGAGAGGTGGAGCTCCATCGCTACGACCGAGTTTTGAGGCAGTTCGGTCTACAGCAGGGGATCCCATCTCTCAGGGATTATGAGTTTTCCTGGACTGTCCGGGATAACACCACAGTTAGCGGGGCTCCAAACATGCAGCGATTCTGGAGTCAGGATGCGGATGATGCCCCCATCCAGCCAGTGGATGGAGACGACGCAGGGGTAGCTGACGGCTACGATGCCTGGTACGCAGGCATCCGCCCTCCTCGGATGACGAGGGCTCGGGGTCCGATCCACGCGGTTGTGCATCGGATAGGGAGGCGGTGCCGAGCAGCGATAGAGGCGGCCCGGGGTCACGGCGGGAGAGAGCAGAGGAGACCACAGGCACAGGAGAGGCCGCGGCAGCGGGAGAGGAGGGAGGAGAGACCCCCATCTCCACAGAGGCCACCATCGCCCGATAAGGGCAAGGGTGTGGACACAGGAGAGAGTAGCGAGATGGCTACTCTCCGGGCGGAGAGAGATCATCTGCAGGCTCAGGTGCAGACGCTACGGGATGCGGCTACACGACACCATGCTTGAGGTGTCACGGCTACGGGATGAGATTGCACGCCTCGGGGCACGGGGCGGAGGGCGAGCTCCGGAGAGTTGACACGGGCTATCGCCCGGTTGACATTCTATCAGACACTATACTTCCAGCTGGTGCCAGAGGTAGATAGACTACCCCTGCCAGCTAACATCGTAGATCCGATCAGGATCGGGTCATCGAGGACCACGTCCCGGTCGAGGACTAGGACTACATAGACTGCGATGGGGCCACCTCGTCCACCTCAGGGCGGGGGAGGAGATGAGGGAGAGAGCTCGAGGGGCTCTCGAGGCTAGAGGGCTGGACATTGATGTTGTATTATATATATTTTTTGTTTGATAGAGGATTGAGTATGCCAAGGTGCAGATTGTGGCATACCAATCCAGTTTTGATGATGTACATATATTTGTGACATATATAGATGAGCTATTTTTGATCATATGACTTGTCTTATGTGATGCTTATGATGTTTTTATGTTTGATTGATTGATTTCATGTGATTATGTCGGTGGATATATTATAATTGGAATGTCATGCTTGTAATATTTGAAATGAAATAATCTGATGTAACAATTTGGTTGTTTGTAATGAAAATGTGATAAAAAAATAAAAAGAGACTTCTAACAATAATTTCAAAGGACATTGTCGCTATTATAGACCATTTCATGGAGTCGCTGCTCACTCGGTCGTCAAGCTAATCCCAGTATAGAAATATTGCAAAAAGTAAAAGAGTGCTTAAGAGACTGTCTTAAGACTTTGGTGCAATGATGAAAAATGATGGTGATGATAATGATTTGTTTTCAGATTTCCATGAAAAATATTATGCATGAAATATTTTTAAAATGATTTTTGCTAGGCATAAATTCCTAAGTGTGAGAAAATTTGTGAATAATTCCTTAGGAATTATACCATCATTGCAAAGTTGAAGGTTGACATAATGACATAAAATAGTGATAAAGTTCGTTCTTTTGAAAGCATAATTGTGTAACATAATGATTTAAGTCATATGGTTTTCATGATTTTTAAGAAATGGGGAATAAAAATTGTTACAATGGTTTGCGCTAGGCATAGAATATGTAGGTATAGACTTATACCGTCATCGCGAAAATCCAAAAAAGGTTATTTTTATTGCATGATTGATGTTTGATGAACAGGAAATATGAAAATGAGGACTTGCGCTAGGCATAAAATTCCAATTTTGGTTTTGGAACTATACCATCGTCGCGAAAGTCAACCAGATATATATGATTTGATTTGTGTATTTTGAAAGAAATTTTTGATTTTTCTATTTATATAGTTGTCTTTGTAGTAAACAACTGTACTTGATTTATTTCAACAAATTGCAAAAATAATATTTCAAAGTACTTTGAAGACAAAAGTTAGATTTATAAGGAATCCCTATGTGCATATGTGAATTCATTTCCGATCTTGATTTATCATAATGATAGACAAAATCTCTCAAATACAAATGTGTGTGCAATTGCATTGTTCATTTACCAGATTTGAGCAAGATACTATGATACAAGTGATTTGAAGAAACCAAATAAGTGTTCATTAACCATGATGTAGATGCATATAACCATATTAGACCACTATGTAGATCGGATTATCAAGAGCTAGCTAATCCATAAGCGAGACATAGGTCCGTACAAAAGAAGGTCGCTAATGTGACGGACATATCGCCACGCTAGGAGTTACCCAAGGCCAAGCGGGTTGGGCACAAACCACCTGTTATGGGGCTTACCTCACAGTTTTCGAATAATTGAGAATTCCAGGGATTCAAGCTCATCAACCCTTCTTTTCTTTTCAAAGGGTAGGGAAAGGGATTTTATTGCTTTCTTGCTTTCTGCTTTCTTTTGAACTTTGCTTATTTTTCTTTTTGTATTTCTTTTGCTTGATAATGCTTGGAACATTGCTGAAATAACATTTTTCTTTTCTCTTTTTTCTTGAATTTTTCTTCTCTTTTTCTTTGCTAGGGATACTTGCTCAGATTAGCTGTAGAGCAAGGGATTTTTATTCTGGGTAGGGGTGAGCTTGTCCTTTTGCCAATTCTCAAAGATTCTAGACCATGTGCATGATAGGATAGCAGGGGAAACTTTTCGCTCAAGAAATCACTTCTACTATGTAGCAAAACATGGAAATTACAAATATAATCATTTTATTGTGAAAAGATGTGCTTGGTTTAAGTAAATAACAAGATCAATTCTCTATGCTCAAACTTTATTTAATTGAATTTTGTGAACTTTGATATAAGAGAGATTAGTAATCATGCCGGATAAAATCAAGATATTTATTGTTGTGAGTGTGCAAGTGAGGGATTCAAAATAAATGCTAATTTATCCAAAATAATGTGAAACATATAAGCTGCAATAATTGTAAGAAAATATATATAAATGATTTTTTGAGAAGTTTTGAGAATGTTGACTCTCTCTTTCTTCTGTATATTGTTTTGGTTTCGAAAGAGTCAAGCATATAGCTGTTATTAGATTTTTATCATTATTTTGATTTTTGTTTTTGAGCAAAAAGAACTTAACAAGTGCTTTAAATAAATGCAATAGATAGTTTTGAAGATTTTTGGAGATTTATGAATGTTTTTGATGTTTTTGGATTTTTATAAATTTGAAAGAAATATAAGATTTTTTGAAAACAAATATATACAAGGAAAAAATGACCAAATTTATGCATAGTAACGTTTAAGATGCAAAATATTCATGGGTTCTTTAAGTTCTTTACCATCTAAGGTAGATAATTTGTATGCTCTTGATTCAAATTTAGCAGTAATAATGTATGGTCCAAGCCAGTTGGGCTCAAATTTACCTTTAAGTTCCTTAGTTGCATTTGTATTTTTTTTGAAGATTTTGAGGATTTTGATTTTTTTTGTATTTTGATTTTAATTTATGAATTGAAATTGGTGGTATATACAAGATGATCTATATACACTATACAAGGTTATTTGAGTATAGCATGTCTAAGGTTGCTTCAAAATCAAAGGAGGTTTTGAAGGATAATCTAGTTGAGGTGAAGGTAAGAATATAAGGTGATGAATAAAAGGTAGTGATAACAAAAGCTTTGTTATAATGTAGAATAATGTAGAAAAAGATTTGACTTTTATATGTGGAAAATTGATCATGTTACAAAATAAAATGTAAGAAGGATAAGAAAGTTCTTCATTCTTATCACTATATTCCAAGTCTTGATAAGATGGAGAAAGTATATGTGAAAGATATGCATGAGTGTTATTTGGTAAACAAGGATGATCATATATGGATGAAGAAAAGTGATGGATAGAAGATAATTGTGATAATAGAGAATGTATAGAACTTGATGTTTCAATCGTTAAATATTCTTCAAATGGTGTTGGGTCACCATGTATGGTAACAATTTTATTTGCAAGTTCAAACTTCAAACATTGGTGAAGAGTGGAAGGGACAACCCTCATCGTATGAATCCAAGGACTTCTGAGAAGTAGGTTGTAAGGTGAAGGACAATATCCTACATAGAATAAAGTATCCAGGATCTTGGATCCAATATTAAGGGGAAGAATTATAGTACCTTGAGCTTCTTGAATTTCATTGTTAAAAGATTTTATAATAACATTTGATTCATTAAGATCTTCTTCCTTTGATTTGAGTTTTTGGAATAATTGATAAGTGCATAAATTAAGAGAGGAGTCATTATCTACCATGATAGTTTTAACAGGTGTTTCTTTACTAGATCTTGACAATGTAAAGATAGGAGTCTTCTTGTGGAGTAGAGGAAGGAATATCCTCATCATAGAATGAAATATGGTTAACCTCAAGAGGGTTTACACCATTAATTATGTTCTTAGAGAAAATATGATGAGGAACAAATTGTTGGCTAGGTATTTTGAACAAAATTTCCTTGTGAGAAATTTGTAATACTTCTAAAAGGGATATCTTTGCTTGAGGATTAATCACTTGTTGTTGGTTATCAAAGTGGATTTCAGATTGAGATTTTGATTCTAAAGATGAGCTTTCTATGCTTACATTCCATTTTGGATCATTCTCTAGAGCCAAAGATAGTTTTGAAGGTTGGTCAAATGAGGAATCCATATCTTGAATATCGGATTGAGTTGATTGAACTTGAGGTTGCTCATTTGTAGTTTTTGTTACAATATTAATAATATCATCATGATGGGACACATTAACATGCAATATTTGATTGGTTTCTTGTTGTTGATAATTGAATAGGGGTTCTTGGGAGATCCCCATGTCTTGATTGATTATTGGTATTTGTTGTGTAGGAGTTTGATTGTTTATTGGAGATTTATAATCAGTTGTAGATTGTAATTCCTTTATATTAAAAAGATCCTTCATCAATCAAATCTTGAATTGCACATCTTAAATCTTTACAATTTTGTGTCATATGTCCATCTACTCTATGATATTCACAATGTAGCTCGGGTTTAAACCAATCTGATGTGGTATCGAGGTTGTCTTATGGAAGGGAAGTTCAATCTTATTTGTGTCAAGTAAATACTTGAGAATTATATCCATTGGTTGATTGAGCTTAGTAAATTTACGTGATGAAGGTTTTTGAGAGGTTTTTGATAAATGCCTTAGGAATTTCGTCATAAAAGGACCTAATGGTTTCTCACCTCTACTTTCTTTATTATGGGTAGAATGATGATAGGAAGATTGCGATGTAGGAGGTGAGTGCATGGTAGAATTGGAAGAATAAGTATTTTCTTGTTGAAATGGATGTGTTGTATTGAAAGAAGAGTATTGAAAAGGTGGAGGAGGATTATATGTGGATTGATAGACATAATATGGATATATGGGAGAATAGATAATATCATTATGAAGAGGATTGGCAAAGGGATTGTTTTGTTGGGTTATGGATGAAAAATGAGAGAAGTGTGATGGAGGTGATGTTGAATAGGGATAAGGTTGGTCATAATCAACAAATGTATTTAGCTGAATTCTTCCAACATTACTAATGGGCTCATATTGATTTGAGTAAAAACTCATGGTTTCTTTAGTACTTCTAAAAGTAATATTTAACATCTACTATTTAGAATTGAATCTAAAACATACAAACTTGAAATGATGATTTTGTTTTTGTTTTTCTTGTATACATATATATTTTTTTTTTTTGTTTTTGTTTTCAAAAGGTTTACGATGCATTCACGTCGGGTTCACCAAAATGTATCGCTCCAAATTTTTCGCATCCCTACCTTCAGGCTATAGGATCCGCGCCCGGAAGGAGGATGGGAAAAGGATGATGCGGTACCTCGGACGAGAGGACTTTGCGAAGGTCCCGCCTCTCAAGGGAGGTGTATTTTGGTGATTTTTCGACGGATGGTGGGTTCACCAGGAAACATTTAATGGCAGTTTCCATGCCTAGGTTTTTGGAATGTGTTTAATGAGTTCGTTTTAACCTTAAACATTCATCCTAGGTTTGGCCGAATGAAACTAAATTAAACTATATGAAAATGCAAGTTCCATGAATACAGCAGACAGATTTGAAAGCAAAAAACAGAGAATTTACAGGAGGAAAATGGGGAATACCTGATCCGGATGTCTGAAGAAGATTCTGATTTTGAAGCAGTCCCGATCGTCTGAGATTCGATAGAATCGTCTGCAATCAGACGAGATCGTCTGAGATCTAACGAATTCGTCAGACGAATTCGTCAGAGACCTGCAAAACCGAAAACAGATGCAAAATACAAAAAAATCCTACTGTGCAAACAGAGGCAAATTACACCAAATAGCAATATGAATACTGAACAATATTTAAGAACAGAAATTAATGCAAATTACTGTACTTTAATGGCAAATCATGAACTTAACATGCATTCTAAGCTAAATGGGTGAACACCAAATGCAAAATAGCATAAACACTAAATAAATAGTCTAATTTGCGAGAATAAAAAGACGGAGAAAGAGTTAAGAAGAGCAAACTTCGAGCACCGATTGCCTCGATGTAGACTGCGATCGAGATCGTCTCGCATCGATACGAAATCGCCTCGAATTCGACAGGATCGCCTCCGATTTGAACAGGTTCGTCGACGACGATGGGTGCTGGCTCCGGCTGAAAACCAGTGATGTACCTACAACAAAATGGCTATGGGACTAGTGCAAAAGCAAGATTAGGATGTGTTGACGCAGAGGGAATCGGTTTGCAGATAAATTCAGCCGAGGGGTTGGGGAGGGAAAATCCTAGAAGTTAAATAGTCTTAGGGGAGTTGTTGGGAGGTTGGAGATCATCCCAATTTGGGAGATCTCCAACGGGGAGGGGTCCCAACGGCGCAGACACGCTTCTGCCCAGATTGGAGGCCCGTTGGAACAGATTCCAACTATGCAAATTCAGTTTTGCGACAAGATCGTCTGGACGTCCTAGTCCAGACGAAATCGTCAAATCTAGGGCGATATCGTCTGATCGGCGACGATATCGTCAAACGGTCAAAACAACCTCTAAAAATGGCGCGAAAAAGGGGAAACGGATTTCTCGATGGTTAACGGGCGGTTTGGGAGGTTAAATTTGATTTTTAAATTATTTACTAAGGTGAATGTAATTATTATAATTTTGACTGCGCCAATTTTAGGGTGCTACAGCTATAGGTACCAACATCTGTTGGATCCTCCCCACCATTGATGGTAAAATTTGTTTACTTTGGTGTGACTACACCTACGACAAAAAAATAGAACCAAAATATGAAGGAATAGGTATCCCGTGCATCAGCAACTCCCCCTCGTACCTCAAACTCTTCGTAGCCTATCTCATGTTGGCTGCTAACAATCCTATGTTCACCTACTACAAATGCCCCACATTTGTCTTTACCTGATCCAACTGTGGCACAGTCACCGCCAATCCCTCAATCTCCTTTTTCATCTGCTCCTTCACAACCAACATATCATGCATACATTGCTCTAACTTTTTGATCCTAACCAGGTGATTGGCCTTCACAACCTCTATCTCTACCCTAGCCACATCCAAAAATCCCTACAACTTATCTACTAAATCATCTCATCTCACTCAAACCTAGCTGAATCCCACTCACATTTGAGCACATCTTGCTCCATCCTCAATGTATCTCTCTCCCCTGTCACCTACTACAAAATCACCCTAGCCTCATCTCTCTCATCTAAGGTAACCCTCAGGTCTGTCTCCACCTCCCACCTCTCCTCCTCCAGTGCCAAGTGATCTATTACCTAATCCATATCGATATCCAAAAGCTTATCCATAAGCCTCTTCACCTCCCCTCATAGCTACCACACCTCATCCTCATTCACCGTAGCATCCTGTAGATCTACAACAAAGTTAAAATCATCTACCTTTGTTGTATCCCCACCAATACCTCCCTCCTCCATCATTGGTGACTCATATGACAAATCATTGGTGATGTCCATCACAAGGACATCCTCCATCATAGTTGTGCCCTCTATTGTACCTACTCCCTACTTCATCGTTGGCCCTACACCGCTATCACTCACCAAGTGATCCCGCTCATCGTGATGAGGCCTAAATAGCCTAATTAATTGGTCTAGCTCTGCCTCCTCCTCCTCACTAGTCTTAGGTGATCCTTCTTACCTATGATCACTTGCATGTCCTGGTGATGCTACCTTCGCCCCACCTGGTAATCCCCCTATGGGAAATGCTCTTGTTGACTTAGCATATCCATCCACCACTTGGTAGTTCTTACATTATCAATATTTGGGACAACCAATGGCTCATCAGGTATCAAGTCAAGTGGTGGTACCACTGGCACTGGCCTTGCATCCCCTGCTACTCTAAATATCACTACAAACAGATCAGGTCGACCCTACCATAACCTAAACTATCACAGTACCCATGATAATGGAAAGTATTCTATCTATGATAAGTACTTCCCTACCACCCATAACCCTCTCCTAATGCACACTAACTGCTCTACATCCTTAGTCTAATCAGGTTCTCCTTACCACAGTCTCCACCTCACCTGATCCATACTCAAGCCACCCAAATCCTCTCAGTGATACATCATATCACTCTCTTGTGCCCACTTCCCCCTCTTCTCCATATCTTCCCTCCACATCATCACATAGGATACATCACACCCTTGTATAGTATGTGTCTCATGCAGTGAATATGTTGGCTACAAAATTAGGATATGCTCCCAAACCCACACCTACAACAGTGGGTTAACACTGAATCCTGTACACTCCATCCTCACTACCCCATGGAGCTCTTTGTACATCTATGCCAGTAATATTGGTGCCCATGCATACACTATGCTTCACTCCACCATATCACACACTATATCCATCATATTCCATGGGAATCTCACCCCTAAAGTATCCGATAAAGCATGGCTAGATATCATCAACATCACCATTGCATGGCAATTGGATAGAAACTTCTTCTACCAATACTTTGCATAGTCCACCCCACCCTTTGCATCCACCCTCTACCACCACTGCCCAAATACTCTCTCCAAGATGCCATCTCACAAATCCTTATCTATAGTCATCATCGTAATCCCTTCTATCGACAACCGATAGATGTGGTATATGTCCTCCAGGGTCACTATCATCTCCCTTGTCGGTAAGTGAAAGGTGTTCCTATCCGGATCCCACCTCTCACATAGCATAGAAATATATGCATGGTTCACATGAACCTCACACATCTCCCACACCCCATACAAACCCACCACCCGCAATCACTCCCCATCCTCCACCTGCCATACATATTGTAGTGTCTTTCTGAATTTCCACAACCTATGATGTGCAAATATTTTCTTCACCTACCACAAAACACACGTCGCATGTCAAAAATAATTTAACAACATCATTGTACATAAAATCAATCCATCTATCCTACTTTTGCATATACATATGCATAAAAATATCACAACATAGGTTTGCATGACCCCATGCAAACTGGTCCATTCGCACGTACCCATGTGAACCACCAGGTTTGCACGACCCCATGCAAACCTCCCAATTTTAAGCAGGTGCACATTCACCTTTTTGTACACATTACGAAAAACCACAACACACATGTAAAAAAATTCAAACACAAGATAAATTGCATCACTCCATTCACACATACACGCAAAAAAAATTGGTCAAAATGAAGTCAAACAAGTGAAACACATGCAAATTTGGATACCCATTTGGCTTATTAGGACCCCCCACTTGTTAATTTTTACATGCATGCACTCTCACACTCCATCCCACACATCACATCCCATGCACACTTTCCCACAAGCAGCAATCATCACATGCAAAAACAAAAACCACCCTAGGATACCCATTTGGTCCTTTTCACACAAAGTGCATGTATTTCACCCCTCCCACACATACATGTCTAATCTATGTCATTTCAAGAAAATATAACTTTCTTTTTACCCTAACCAATTCACACATTAATCAATAAAGTATAATCCACTTACCTCTGTCGTCATCACCCCCACACCCGTACTTGCTGAAGCACTCACCATCCCATATCACCTGATACACAACTTGAAAGCACTTCACTTTCATATCTCTCCTCCACATCCAATCTCCTTCCTTATTTGCATGCAAATGAGAATAAATACGTCATTTTCAATCTTAAATTACTTTTTGTACAGATTCGCACGTCACACATGTGAACTGACAAGTTTGCACAACCCTATGCGAATTACCCCCATTCAGATGATCCCATGTGAACCTATCTTTCTCACTCAAATTTTTTGCATCTAGCTCAAAGTCCCCTCAGATTTTCCCTAGTTCTACTCTTTTGTTGATTTTCATGCAATTTTTTTTACCTTTTTCTTCTATATCATTGTCAGTCATTTCATCATTGATATTCATCTCCTCCATCGCTAATTCATCGTTTGAAGGGATAGTCATCCAATAACTCAAAATCTACCTTGCACATGATCAAACACCCAAAAATATAATCATGGATACAACAAATGCCTAAGAAACTTTTTTCTGAAGATTATCTCAAGTCCTCATGCTAGGACAGATACAAAAAGTGAAATTTCTCTTCTCAATCAGAACTCCAATCCAAAACAAATCAATGTTTGATAAAATCTCAAAATTCCTTTGACTGTAGACACCTCACATATTCTAATCTTCATAGTGGTAGTTGTAAGACCACTTGTGAATGAAGCTCCTAAAAGTTCTATCCCATGGCTCCAATAGTTTGTCAAATATTATAAAAAAAGCTCATCAATCAATCAAAAGCAAAAACTGGTAAAGATATATGTTTCATCCACAATTGAAATATATCAAGTTGATCACAATGCAAGGTAATATTATGCCTTCCCCCAAAATCAATTAATTGCAAACCACTTTTTTTTATCAATGTGTCTCTCTTGCAATCATCCACAAGCCATCAATTGTAAATTATTTACCTTACAAATCATTTTGTCAATTTACATCATCAATTTTTGTACTAAACCATGTTTCACACAATCCAGTACAAAAAGGGGTAAAATGTAAACACCCAAAAGTTACACATTGTCCCTCTCCTCATCTTCGCGGTCAATCAATTTGCAAAACCCTTGAAAATTGCATAAATTGACTAAAAACACTATTCATTTATCAAATACACTATTCATCATCCTTAGCCCCTTTGGGCTAGCTAAGCCCTTTTCTATGCTTAACCCTAGGTCCTCATGTGATCTCATTCACAACTCAACCAAGGTTGAATTCTCCACCATGGTCAAAAAGCACTTTATGGTCAAAAAGTCAATATTTTGGTCAAAATATGCTTTAAAACTAATCACATACTTAATTATATCTAATCCTAATTTGATTCAAGCCTTCCACCTCACCTAGTCTAGCCTATCCTAGAATTACCACATCTCATCCGGATATTTCTCCACTTCACACTCCCCTGGGTTATAAATAAAAGATGGAGACTTTTGCACACAAAAAGCAATTTTTAATTTAGAGATATTTTCAAAAAGGTCTTCATAAATGCTAAATGGATAGTTTTGGTAAAATCATCATTATTTGTGGTTGGGTGAGGGATTCTCTCACCCAACCTCATTTATGAACCAGGACACCTCTTAGGTGGACACCTCACCATACAAACCTCACAAGGGACACCTCATCCCCTCCCCATCACCTTGGCCAAGTCTATAAATAGAAGGCCATTTCCACCATTTTAGAGAGACCAAATTTTTCTTACCGAAACTCTACCAAAATTACTATAACCATAACATCCATCACACATCCAGCACACATCCATCATATACACATCATAATAGTAGTTAGTTGCTTTTGTAACATTCCTTGTTGTTGAGAAAGGTCAACAACATCAAAAATACAATTTTTGAAGGTGATCCATGGAAAAATCAAAGAAATAGTTGCATAAGAACAACTCAAAAATCCATCTTGTAGATTCGGTCACAAAAGGACAATTTTGCATGCCCCCGTACAAACCTATCGGTTCATACTAGGTTCGCACAACCCATGTGAATCTCTGCAATAGCTACCAGAATCACAGGGTCAAGTAAGTATGGGCTAATTTAGTGTTTTTATGTTATTTTTATTAGTTTTTATCATTTTTAAAGATTTTTTAAAGAGTATTTTGTCTATATAAACATGGGGTTTGACTGAGGAAAATTCCCAAATACTATAACCACATTTTTGAGGTCAATAGGTACACAAAACACATCAATCCAATGGTGGCACACGAGCAAGAAGCCCATCTATACTGAGGAACATTGAGAAGATAGATCTTGCTACCTTTGTACCCATCTAAAAGGGATTCCTTAGGGAAGATCCCATTGTAGCCTTTAGGGCAAGAATTATAAAAGGATATCGATCTGTAACCTCCTTTATCATTTCAATAACAAAAGTAGTGGATTCTATAATTTTGAATGAGAATTGTAGTGGCTTTTTGTTGGTTTCAGCTATATTATCAAGTAGCCAGGTTTGAAGGGACGTATAATAAGGTGAAGGAGAAGGTATATTACCTATCTAAAATCCTATATCAAGAGAAAAAGAGGAAAAATTCCTTATAGATACAGGTTAGGTGGTTGCAACAAAGCCTTAAAGAGTCTCCAACACTAGAGCATCTATAGTAGAGAGATGAAAAAATTTAGGCTCTAGAATAATAGTTGAAGAATATCTAGTTGGACCTAGATGAAGAAAAGAATAAGGCACAAGCTCCTCACTTCTCACATGAAGTATTGGTATAGATCAAAAGAGATAGTTGGAGCAAAATATTCAAAGAAACCATACAAGTGCACCCAATCTTAGAATATATGAATTTTAGTATACACACTATTAAAGAAGCATAGACTAATTTCAATATTGTATAGGGTAATATGGATGAAACGGTATCACATGCATATGCCATCCTCAAAATATTGAATAAAATATTCAGCCCACAACTAGCAATATTCATAAGCAAAGATCTAGATGAGGCAATATACTTGGATCAGGAGCTAAAAGAAGACTACCAGATGATGGAACAAGGATGGGGGTTAATTTTTACAATGAGAAAAAAATGGAAGAAAATAATGGCCCTAATATAAGAAATTAGACAACTTGGATTCCTAGGTTTTTGTGATCAATAGGGACTCCCATGTACTATAGAGTAACTTATAACCCAACTTGAAATGATTGGAAGTGATAAAAAGGAATTTGATCTATGCTTGGAACCTATTGGTGAAGATAGAGTTTTTGTATTTCTAAATGGGTTACCCACAATATAAGCTAAGCTTTAGAAGCTAGCTAGAAGATATAAATATTCCTCATATAAAAAATCCTATCAACTAAAAGGGATTCATAATAGATTCAAAAGAGTCAAGACCCCATCAAACGACACCTAGGATACAACTTGCTAGATGTTGTGGCTAAAAGGGATCTCCTTAGCTAACTAAAGGATCATTAGGGATGAACAAGAAAAGGGATCAATTTTAATAGAGCAAAGACAAGAGGAATAGGATGAAACTGTTGGAAACTTAGGAATAAAACTTTGCCAGACAAGTGGCACATAATTATAGAAGAGGACAATACATCATATGTAAATTATTTAGAATTATGCCTTGGTATCTTGATGGTGAAAATAATCATGAGGTATATATGTGGAAAATGCTATGCTAGTAGAAGACTATTGACTATGAGAAAAGGAAGGCATGTGAGCATATCTTTAGCATAGAATTCAAATTTCTGGGAAGGTTTTTTAACTTTGACAAGAGGCCCAAGATTATTAAAAATCCCAACTATCATAACCATCAATAAATTCTATAAAAGGAGACATGAACTTATGGTAAAGCAGAGAAATATTTTTGAATTGAGTAAGTTTATTGAGCAGTGAATATCTATGCATATCTCAAGGGCACCAAAACTCTTTGGAACAATCTATAATTTTGAGAAAGAGTACTTGCACAATTTCACAAAGAAGAAGACATCATGGAGTAATGAAGAGTACTACTTTCTAAGTGTTTGGAATATTTAACTAAGGTATCTTGACCTAGTCTAAAGAAACCCTTAATTGTTGTAGATTATACTCAGAAGGCATCTAGTTTTGTTGGAGGTATCACTAGATAAATATCTCTATTTCCCTCCTTTCCTTCTCACATTTTCCTCCTATTTCTTCCTCTAATTCCCATTTCCTTTCACTCATCTTGTTCTCATTCATATTTTTATCCTTCATTGTGAACTAACTCACCACATTCTCCACCCATGCTAATCACCCCATTTTTTTACACTAACTTTCATGGTCATTTCTTATTGTTTTCCATCACCTCTAGCACTTTTCTTCCTTCAGATTCTATAGAAAATTATATATTTTATAGATAAATGGTATGTGATATAACTAGTTGTACCTTCCAATGCATGTTTTAAAGCCCTTATTATAAGTATAGAATCCACATCCATTTAGGATCCCAAGTCCTCACCTTTTGTTGGATTTTAAGCCAAACTATCTCAAGTCCCAATATAATTAAGTCATAATATCTCAGGTCCAAATATAATTAATCAAGAGTATAATTAAATATAAGAGCAATCAAAATATATATTGGCCAATATAAATTATAATAAAATTCACAATAACATTAAATATGAATATAAATGGCCAAAATAATTCATGTAATAACATGAAAAAATACTAACAATATAATTGCTCAAAATCTATATACAAGCTTCGATATTATAAATTCTTGTTATGGTGATAGTTTATAGACCATTTTCCCAATACAATGTATGGATCTTTGTCTCCATAATAGAGACATAGAAAGGTTACTCTTCAATAATTGACTATTGCAATCCTCACATATCCAAGAATTGTAACCTTTCCTATTTTTTTACATAACACAAGACTCTCATGTTCTTTGGCTTCTTACTCGTATACAAGAATTTTCACTCTCTACTTACATGAATGCTTAAATCTATGAATCCTAATACATGACACTTGTGTACATCGTCATATTACATATTTTCACACTTACATACATGAAACTTGTGTAATTTCTCTCATTACTGTCATGACCCTCCCAGATGGACCTTTGAATGTGGAGAAACAATGTATTAACGTATGATGCTTTAATACTCGATTTTGTGCAATTAAGTAGTTATGCAATATTATTAGATACTGGAGAATATGATACTACTAACAAATTGCCAATGTGTAGGATCAGGTGCACTCGTAAGTGGAAGAAGTTGAGTCATCCACCGAGGATGAGGGTACTTGAGGTTGGGGGAAATGATGATATGACAACTCGAAGGTAACAAGGATAGATACCTTCATATAGGTATGCATTCGGTTAGGGATAATCATCAATAGATAGTCACCTTGAGCCCCAAACTGATGGCCTAGTAGCTATCATAAGTTCTCGAGGCAGAGACAGGTGACTAAATTGATGGAAATATCTCCCTCTTTGTCTATTGCACATGCTTGATTGTCTTTCACTTCAGCACTTCACCTCAATAATGTGGAAAATATAAATGAATGAACTATCTTCATAACTCCTTGCATATTCTTGAATAAAAGGGTGATTTATGATAAATAGATATTCATTTTAGATAAATGGTGAATTTATTTTAAAATGTTAAATAAATCATGTTCTTGAATAAAAGGGTGATTTATGATAAATAGATATTCATTTTAGATAAATGGTGAATTTATGTTAAAATGTTAAATAAATCTTATTCTTGAATAAAAGAGTGATTTATGATAAATAGATATTCATTTTAGATAAATGGTGAATTTATGTTAAAATGTTAAATAAATCTTATTCTTGAATAAAAGGGTGATTTATGATAAATAGATATTCATTTTAGATAAATGGGGAATTTATTTTAAAAGTGATAAATAAATCTTATTCTTGAGTAAATGGTTGATTTACCCCAAATAATAAATGGGTTTCATTAAAATAATGAATCGACGATCGAATGGTCTATCACGTATAGAGCCTACCCTTGGATTTGGGTCGGGCCAACCAAGCAGAGTCCGATTGACATGAAGGGATGGCCCATTAATGTGAGGGATGGCTCCACCAATGTGAGGGGATGGTTTCATCTACGTGAAGAGGAGGGACTTCAATGTTGGCTGCATCTTGGGAAGGTGAGAGGAAGAGACGTCCCCTCTACCACCTGATGAAAGGTGTGGGAGTAATGGTAAGTAGGTGGTAGATGAAAGCTGAGGTAAAAAAAGGATAGATGCCAAGGAAGGGAGGGAAAAAAATGAAGAAAATAAGAAATGAGAGCTTTATGGGGAAAAAGAAGAAATGAAGCACTACGCGCAAACAATGAAGGAGGAGGTGCCCAAACTTAGCCAAATTGACCAAAGAAAACTGATTGCAAAGGTGACCAAGTTGGTTACAGTGCACTTATGGTTGTCTTTATTATTTTTAGTAGCTTCCTTTGAGCGCAATATTGCTATGTTTAGTGTCTTTCTTTGAATTCGTAGCTCGTTGTGTAGCGTAGCTCCTTTGTTGTTGAAGCTCGCTATGTAGCATAGTTTCTTTGAAGTCATAGCTTATTGTGTAGCATAGCTCCCTTTGAGCAAAGCTCACTATGTTTAGTAGCTTTCTTTGAAGCTGTAGCTTATTATGTAGCATAGTTTCCTTTGAGTGAAAGCTCACTGTGTAGCATAGCTCCCTTGTTGTTGAAGCTCATTGTGTAGTGTAGCTCCCTTTGAGTGAAAGCTTGTTGTGTAGCATAGCTCCCTTTGAGTGAAAGCTCATTGTGTAGCATAGCTTTAATATTGTAGGTAGTCTTTTGAAGCTCATATGTAGGTAGCTTTTTTGAAGATAGCTTGTTGTGTAGCATAGCTCCTTGTTAAAGCTATTGTGTAGCTATTGAGGTGTAGCTACTTTAGCTCCTTGTGGAGTGTAGCTACTGTTAGAAGCTTCATGGACCATAGACCAGTGGCTTGGGCCACTCCCTGCTCCCTTGCCTAGATGTAGGCTTTGTGTTTGATTACCTAAGTGGATGGAAGGATATTAATAAAGAGTAGTTGTCATGGGAGGTGTGATGAGAACCACCTCATACCCACCCTATGCTCAACTTGTGTTCTGCTCGTGTAGTGTTAGATTTAGCTTAGAGCGCTGCCTTGGAAGGCCATATAATGTTTAGGTAGGAAACCCTATTTTGCTCAATAGTCGAGTAGGGAAGTTTGATCTAGGGAAAAGGATTTCCTTAGTTGTAGTTTCATTAATTAAATAATGATTTTAGATTAATGAAATGAAGAAAAAGGTTTATTTGAAAATTAGAGTAGATGGCTTTAATTGGATAATAAATGTGATTATGGTTTGTTTTGTAAAATAAGGGTATGGGACCTTACTTTATGAAATGAAGAAAAAGGTTTATTTGAAAATTAGAGTAGATGGCTTTAATTGGATAATAAAGTGATTATGGTTTTTGTAAAATAAGGGTATGGGACCTTACTTTATGAAATGAAGAAATTTATAAATTAGAGTAGTGCTTTAATTGTTTGTTGGGTTTATTTAAAAAATTAGTGATGTTTAATTGTTTATGTTTTTTTAATAAGGGTATGGGACCTTACTTTATGAAATAGGAAAAGGTTTATTGAAAATTAGAGTAGATGGCTTTAATTGGATAATAAATGTGATTATGGTTTGTTTTGTAAAATAAGGGTATGGGACCTTACTTTATGAAATGAAGAAAAATGTTTATTTGAAAATTAGAGTAGATGGCTTTAATTGATAATAACTATGATTATGGTTTATTTTGTAAAATAAGGGTATGGGACCTTACTTTATGAAATGAAGAAAAAGGTTTATTTGAAAATTAGAGTAGATGGCTTTAATTGGATAATAAATGTGATTATGGTTTGTTTTGTAAAATAAGGGTATGGGACCTTACTTTATGAAATGAAGAAAAAGGTTTATTTGAAAATTAGAGTAGATGGCTTTAATTGGATAATAAATGTGATTATGGTTTGTTTTGTAATTATTTTTAAATAATTTTTTTGTAAAATAAGGGTATGGGACCTTACTTTATGAAATGAAGAGAAATGTTTATTGGTAGGATTAAAGTGGTTTGCTTTAATTGAATAAGATGTGTGAACCCAGTTCATTTAACAATTAAGGGTATGGGACTTTAATTGTTAAGTAAGGGTTGGATCATTTATTGCAAATAAAGCATATGGTGGGATGCATGGTGGAATGACTCTCATGAGTAGATGAGAGGGGTCATAGAAAGGGTAGTTCTATGATATTAGCTATGCATTAGAAAGTTGAATTGCTTGGGTTATTTGTATAGTTGCAATTTGGCAATAAAATAAGTAAATGCATTTAGAAGCATGTCTATCTGGATCCATGAGTGTCCTGATCCCCTACTATCCTCACTTGATCGATGGAAGAGCGGGAGGACCAAAGTCATGAGATGGACCACTTCGCAAGTTTGCTCTCTACCTTACTTCTTGCTTGATTATGCAATAGATTAGATTTGTGGGGAGATTTCCCCAATGGAATAGATGTAAAGTAATTGTTAAAGGTATGGGGTTTGCCATACATGCTTATGTATTAAATGAACATTGTTGATTATTGTATTTTGGATAACCTTCTTGATTGCAATGATATTTAACCTTTTATCGTATGTTTTCCCTTTAATGGATGCTTTATGTTTTGGTTAACCTCGCCTATTTATTACTGCATGTTTTGTTAGATTTAGTATCTAGATTTATCCTTTGTATTCTTATGAGCTTTAAAAAAAAGAGTGTAAGTTCTAGGTGAACTTAGAGGATGACCTAAGGGCTTGAGACCCCCTTAGGGAGATTTGGTAACTAGGTTTAGAAGATCGTACCAAGAGTTAAGATAGCTTGTCAGAGGATGATATTGATAGCTTAACTCGTAGTACACATAGCATACCCACACATAATGGTTTGTGTGAAGTATGGAGATGCGTGTATACCTTCCAATGATCGAGGGTGGTAAGTCTAGCTCATCAAGAATGATGAGATGGATGGACTTATGTGCATGACATGAGATATGCCTACACAGAAGGGACTTGCATGAGGGGAATCTCGTGTGGTATAGTTCTTGAGAAACTTAGGGGATGTCAAACATTAAGTTGGTCTAAGGTTGGTTAGGGATTTATGAATCCTTCTCCTTAGTCAAAAAAAAATTTTCTTTCTGTTTTTGTGTGTTTTCTTGTTTCTTGATTTTTGGGTCGTTACATTTGGTATCAGAGCTCTAGGTTCGAGGGTATAGAGCTTCTTATGTGCGAAAAGGGATTCGGGTGTGTCCAATGAAAGCCTGCTTAGGGTTAAGCTAAAAGGTTGGGATAACCTAGAGTCTCTACTTAATTAGAATCTAAATGGAGTCGGCCCCAAGGAAAGATGAATGTTATGATACCTTAGTATGGGCTTCGGTGTCGATAATACATCATAACCTTGGAACCCTATTCTAATTAGATTTCTAAATGAGTAGCAAGAAGAACTCTGTAATGTGGTTTGAATTAGTAACTCAACAAGATAAACTGGGATCTAATTCTTTTCTTGGTTGGAACCAGATCAAGATGCCACCTAAGGCTAGGATAAAAGGGCCTCCACCTAGACAGACTCGACAAAGTAATGTCGAAGAAGAGATCCAGAATGAGGGTCCAAGAAATCCCAATATGGGAATAGAAGAACTTACTACCATAGTTGTTGAATTACAAGATCAGTTAAGACAAGTGCTGGAAACTATGGCGAATCAGAATTCGCAAGCTAGAGATTCAGAAGTCAACCAAGTTGAGGGGCTGACAATGGAACAAAAGCAAGCAAGAACCCTCTTAGAAAAAGAGATGGTAAGAGACCTAAAGAATATATGTATCTCCAAATTCAATGGAGAAGGAGAGGGAGATGCAATTGAGGCTTGGTTAAGGGAACTAGAAGTTTTCTTTATGGTAAAGGGATATTCATCAGGAACCCAAATGGTTTGGGCTACTATTTACCTTGAAGGAGCTACCCTAGATTGGTGGGAAACTTATTATGAGGAAACCAAAATTGAACTGGTAGACATTCCATGGAAGCAATTTGTAGACATCTTCAAGAAGAGGTTCCTCACGGAGCATTTCTATGCTCTAAAATTTGAGGAGTTTGCCAGTCTAAGGCAAGGGACCAACTCAGTGGAGATATATTATAGAAAGCTAGTAAAGTTGTTGAAGTATGTACCTACCTATAATGAGAAAATATGGATTCACAAGTTTACTCATGGATTGCAATCAAGGATAAAGCACGATGTAGAGATGCAGGAGCCTAAGTCATTGCAAAAGGTATATGACCTAGCAAAGAAAGTGGAGTCACATTTCCATTATAAATATGAAACCTTGACTTATCAGGAACATCAAGAACTAAAGAAGAGGAATAGCAATGGGTTTATAAAATGGGAAGTCGAACAAGAACGAAAGGCTAAGAACCCCTAGAATCTAGAAAATAAATTCAATGGAAGCCAAAAGAAGTTCAAAAATAACTTTTATAAGAAAGGCAATAAACCTAATAATGCTAAACCTCCTCCACAGAAACCACAAGGCCCTATTCCAACGATTAAGGATGAAGAGCAAAAGATGAAAAAATATAAGGGCCCAAGGATGGATGCTACCATTGTAGAGGGCCACACTTTGCTAACCAGTGCCCATACCGACTAGGGCCAAGCACACCCAACACTAAGGGAAAGGAACCGATGCATAAGATCTATGCTGCAATTGGGAGTCAAAAACTTGAAGGGCAAACCACCTCGTTGATCATAAAAGGTAATATTTTTGATAAATAAGTAAATATCTTAATAGATAGTGGAGCCACTGATAGTTTCATTTCTTGTAAGTTAGCCAAAGATATGCCAAAAAGGCTAGGGTATTTGGCTCATGGATGGAAGGTTGAGTATGGATCTGGATAGACCTACTCTATAAACCAATGTTTCCCAATGATGGAAATTACCTTAGCTGGTGGGACCATGAAAGGATGCTTATATGTAGCCCCACTTCATGCCTTCGATGTGATTCTAGGAATGGATTGGCTACAGGCCCATAAAGTCGTAATCAATTTCCAAGATAGATGGATCAAGTATTCTGAGGAAGGTAAGGCAAGGTTATGAATTCATAGTGAACATGGGGTATTTAAACCCTAGATGTTGTCAGCTATGCAATTAAAGAAAGCCCTCAAGAAAGGAGGGATTGTCTATGTAGTAAAGTTGAATGAAGTTGAAAAGGACCGAAAGGAAGAGGTGTTTGGGGCACACCCAATTTTATAAGAATTCTAGGATGTATTCCTTGAGGATCTACCTAGGCTCCCTCTTGTACGAGAATTTGATTTCACTATTGATCTTATACTAGGAGTGAAACCCATTCACCGATCTCCGTATAGGATGTCACCTATTGAGATGCAGGAGTTAAAGGTACAATTGCAAGGATTATTAGAGAAGGGGTTGATAAAACCAAGTGTGTCACCTTGGGGTGCACCCATTTTATTTGTAAAAAATAAGGATGGATCTTTAAGATTGTGTATCGACTACAAAATGTTGAATAAGGCTACAATCAAGAATTGGTACCCCTACCCAGGATCAAATATTTATTTGACCAATTAAGAGATGCCATGGTATTTACCAAGATAGATTTAAGATCAAGGTATCACCAATTGAGGATACGTGAGGAGGACACTCACAAGATGACATTCAAGATAAGGTATGGATATTATGAGTTCATCATCCTACCTTTTGGGCTGACTAATGCTCCCATTGCCTTCATGAATTTAATGAACAGTGTGTTCAGAAGGCATCTAGACCAGTTTGTCCTTGTATTTCTAGATGACATCCTAATATACTCTTGAAACAAGGAAGAGCATGATAAGCATCTCAAGATCATGTTGGAACTACTGAGGGAAAATCAGCTCTATGGGAATCTAGCCAAAAGTGAGTTCTATGTTTTGAAGGTGCACTATTTAGGGCATATCATATCAGTTGAAGGGATCACTATGGATCTAGAGAAAATTGAAGCCATGTTAAACTGGCCACCTCCTACCAATGTTACTGAAGTAAGAAGCTTCATGGGGTTAACGAGCTATTACAGATGCCATATAAAGGATTTCTCAAAGATTACCTCGATAATAACTAACCTCTAGAAGAAAGGGAAGGAATTCAAATGGATGGCAAGGTGTGAAGCTACTTTCACTTTGTTGAAGCAAAAACTCACTACCACACCAATATTGAAGATTCTAGATCCTCAAGGAGATTTTACAGTATGCACTGATGCATCGTTGGAAGGATTAGGGGGAGTACTCATGCAAGGAGAATCCATAGTGGCTTATACTTCAAGAAATCTTAAGAAGCATGAAGTCAATTATGCTACTCATGATTTAGAATTAGCCACTGTAGTACACGCCCTGAAGGTCTAGTACCACTATCTGGTAGGAAGACCCTTTGAGTTAAAATCATATCATCAAAGTCTAAGGTACATATTCACCCAACCAATACTCAATGTGAGGTAGAGAAGGTGGGTTGAGTTTCTCATTGAGTATGACTTTGAAATTGAGTACATAAAAGGGAAAGAGAATAAGGTTGCAGATGCTTTGAGTAGAAGAAGACACATAGCAGCCATAACTAGGAGTCATGTAAAGCTCATGGACCAAGTAAGGTAGGAGCAAAATTAGGATGAGTATTGCCAAGAAATTCGAGCTAGAATGAGCAAGGATCCTGAGGCCAATAAGGAGTTTGGGATGATAGATAACCTTCTGTGCTTCAAAGGAAGAATCATCATACCAAAGTTAGGGGATTCAAAGAGGCTATTAATGCAAGAAGCCCATAGGTCTCCTTATACAACTCACCTCGAAGGGGTAAAAATGAGGGAAAATCTAAAGAGGACCTTCTTCTGGGTAGGAATGAAGAAGGATATTATAGATTTTGTAGCTTGATGCCTTGAATGTCAGAAGGTCAAAGTAGAATGCAAGCATCCTATAGGATATTTGTACCCTCATAGTATACCTACTCAGAAATGGTAGGTCATATCAATGGACTTCATAGTGGGTTTACCAAAAACTAGGTACCAACATGATGCAATCTTTGTAGTAGTTGACAAACTGACCAAGGTTGCACACTTCATACCTAGAAGCACCAATGATGATGCTCAAATAGTGGCTAATAGATTTTTCAAGGAAGTGTTCCGATTACATGGATTTCTAGAAGTAATCATATCATATAGGGATTCCAAGTTCACTTTCAAATTTTGGAGAGCCCTTCACTAGGCAATAGGCATAAAATTGCACATGAGTTCAGTATACCACCCTAAAATAGATGGTCATATAGAGTGGGTAAACCAAGTACTAGAAGATATGCTCCACATGTATTGTATGGACCACAAGTCTCGATGGGAAGACTATCTACCATTGGTAGAATTTACCTACAATAATGGGTATCACTCTTCTCTAGGGATGGCACCTTTTGATGCCTTGTATGGATGAAAGTGTAGAACACCACTGTCATGGGATAACCCTGAAGATAGAACTATGATTGGACCAAAAATGGTTAGGGAAATGGAAGAGCAAATTAGGGTAATCAGGCAAAGACTCAAGGAAGCTACTGATAGGTAGAAGAGTTATGTCGATCTAAAGAGGACTCCTAGAGAGTACTCGGTGGGAGATAAAGTGTTCCTAAGGGTCAAACCAATGAAAAGTGTGATCAAATCCATAAAATTGGATCCACGATTTGTAGGACCCTTTGAGATCATTGAGAAGATTAGTCTGGTTGCATACCGACTCGCCTTACCTCCTAATTTGTCAAAAATCCATGACACTTTCCACATATCTTTGCTTAGAAAATATGTTGTTGACCCTGACCATGTGTGGGATGTTTCTAATTTGTAGATGGCAAACCCAGAGGTAATTGAAGTAATGCTAGTGAGGATTCTTGAATTCTGCTCTAAGGCTATATGGAATCAGACCCTTGAGCAATGTAAGGTCCAGTGGGACCATTTCTCTGAAAGGAATGCCACTTGGGAAAAAGTGGCGGATATGCAAAAATATTTTCCTTTTTTGTTTGATGAACTCTAAAGAAATTTTTTGTGATAATTTGTATATTGGCTACATTTACCTATGTTAAAAAAACAACATCGGGGATGGTGTTAGTCCTAGTGGGGGAGGATGTCATGACCCTCCCAGATGGACCTTTGAATGTGGAGAAACAATGTATTAATGTATGATGCTTTAATACTCGATTTTGTGCAATTAAGTAGTTATGCAATATTATTAGATACTGGAGAATATGATACTGCTAACAAATTGCCAATGTGTAGGATCAGGTGCACTCGTAAGTGGAAGAAGTTGAGTCATCCACCGAGGATGAGGGTACTTGAGGTTGGGGGAAATGATGATATGACAACTCGAAGGTAACAAGGATAGATACCTTCATATAGGTATGCATTCGGTTAGGGATAATCATCAATAGATAGTCACCTTGAGCCCCATACTGATGGCCTAGTAGCTATCATAAGTTCTCGAGGTAGAGATAGGTGACTAAATTGATGGAAAGATCTCCCTCTTTGTCTGTTGCACATGCTTGATTGTCTTTCACTTCAACACTTTACCTCAATAATGTGGAAAATATAAATGAATGAACTGCCTTCATAACTCCTTGGATATTCTTGAATAAAAGAGTGATTTATGATAAATAGATATTCATTTTAGATAAATGGTGAATTTATGTTAAAATGTTAAATAAATCTTATTCTTGAATAAAAGGGTGATTTATGATAAATAGATATTCATTTTAGATAAATGGTGAATTTATTTTAAATTTTTAAATAAATCTTATTCTTGAATAAAAGGGTGATTTATGATAAATAGATTTAGTGATTTATTGATAAATAGATATTCATTTTAGATAAATGGGGAATTTATTTTAAAAGTGATAAATAAATCTTATTCTTGAGTAAATGGTTGATTTACCCTAAATAATAAATGGGTTTCATTAAAATAATGAATCGACGATTGAATGGTCTATCACGTATAGAGCCTACCCTTGGATTTGGGTTGGGCCAACTAGGTAGAGTTTGGCTGACATGAAGGGATGGCCCATTAATGTGAGGGATGGCTCCACCAGCGTGAGGGGATGGTTTCATCTATGTGAAGAGGAGGGACTTCAATGCTGGTTGCATCTTGGGAAGGTGAGAGGAAGAGATGTCCCCTCTACCACCTGATGAAAGGTGTGGGAGTAATGGTAAGTAGGTGGTGGATGGAAGTTAAGGTAAAAAAAAAGGATAGATGCCAAGGAAGGGGGGAGAAAAGAAAGGAGAGCTCTATGAGGGAAAAAGAAAAAAATGAAGCACTACGCAAACGTGAAGGAGGAGGTGCCCAAGCTCAGCTAGAATGACCAAAGGAAACTGACTGCAAAGGTGACTAGGTTGGTTACAGTGCACTTATGGTTCTCTTTGTTGTGTTTAGTAGCTTTCTTTGAGTGTAATTAGCTGTAGTGTAGCTCCTTTTTTGTGTAGTATTTTGGAGTTGTGTAGTGTAGCTCCTTTGAGAAAGCTCATTGTGTAGTAATCTTAGCGTGTAGTTTGATTGTGTAGCATAGCTCCTTTGAGCAAAAGCTCATTGTGTAGTGTAGCTTCCTTGTGTAAAGCTCATTGTGTAGCGTAGCTCCCTTGTTTGAAGCTCACTATGTAGCGTAGATTTATTTGAAGTCATAGCTTGCTGTGTAGCGTAGCTCCCTTTGAGCCAAAAACTCACTATGTTTAGTAGATTTCTTTGAAGTTGAGTCTTTGTAGCTCCTTGTGGAGTGTAGCTATTGTTAGAAGCTTTGCTGACCATAGACCAGTGGCTTGGGCCACTCCCTACTCCCTTGCCTAGATGTAGGCTTTGTGTTTGATTGCCCTGAGTGGATGGAAGGGCAGTAATAAAGTATAGTTGCTATGGGAGGTGCAATGAGAACCACCTCAAACTTACCTTGCACTCGACTTGTGTCCTACTCGTGCAGTGTTAGATTTAGTAGAGGGCGCTGCCATGGAAGGTCGTAGGGTGTTTAGGTAGGAAATCCCTATTTTGCTCAATAATCGAGTAGGGAAGTTTGATCTAGGGTAAAGGATTCCCTTAGTTGTAGTTTCATTAATTAAATAATGATTTTAGATTAATGAAATGAAGAAAAAGGTTTATTTAAAATTATAGTTTATTTTGTGAAAATAGGGTATGGGACCTTGCTTTATGAAATGAAGAAAGGTTTATTTTAAAATTAGAGTAGAGATTTAATTGAAAATGTGATTATGGTTTGTTTTGTAAAATAAGGGTATGGGACCTTACTTTATGAAATGAAGAAAATGGTTTATTTGAAAATTAGAGTAGATGGCTTTAATTGGATAATAAATGTGATTATGGTTTGTTTTGTAAAATAAGGGTATGGGACCTTACTTTATGAAATGAAGAAAAAGGTTTATTTGAAAATTAGAGTAGATGGCTTTAATTGGATAATAAATGTGATTATGGTTTGTTTTGTAAAATAAGGGTATGGGACCTTAATTTATGAAATGAAGAAAAGATTTATTTGAAAATTAGAGTAGATGGCTTTAATTGGATAATAAATGTGATTATGGTTTGTTTTGTAAAATAAGGGTATGGGACCTTACTTTATGAAATGAAGAAAAAGTTTATTTGAAAATTAGAGTAGATGGCTTTAATTGGATAATAAATGTGATTATGGTTTGTTTTGTAAAATAAGGGTATGGGACCTTACTTTATGAAATGAAGAGAAATGTTTATTGGTAGGATTAAAGTGGTTTGCTTTAATTGAATAAGATGTGTGAACCCAGTTCATTTAACAATTAAGGGTATGGGACTTTAATTGTTAAGTAAGGGTTGGATCATTTATTGCAAATAAAGCATATGGTGGGATGCATGGTGGAATGACTCTCATGAGTAGATGAGAGGGGTCATAGAAAGGGTAGTTCTATGATATTAGCTATGCATTAGAAAGTTGAATTGCTTGGGTTATTTGTATAGTTGCAATTTGGCAATAAAACAAGTAAGTGCATTTAGAAGCATGTCTATCTGGATCCATGAGTGTCCTGATCCCCTACTATCCTCACTTGATCGATGGAAGAGTGGGAGGACCAAAGTCATGAGATGGACCACTTCACAAGTTTGCTCTCTACCTTACTTCTTGCTTGATTATGCAATAGATTAGATTTGTGGGGAGATTTCCCCAATGGAATAGATGTAAAGTAATTGTTAAAGGTATGGGGTTTGCCATACATGCTTATGTATTAAATGAACATTGTTGATTATTGTATTTTGGATAACCTTCTTGATTGCAATGATATTTAACCTTTTATCGTATGTTTTCCCTTTAATGGATGCTTTATGTTTTGGTTAACCTCGCCTATTTATTACTGCATGTTTTGTTAGATTTAGTATCTAGATTTATCCTTTGTATTCTTATGAGCTTTTAAAAAAAAATGTAAGTTCTAGGTGAACTTAGAGGATGACCTAAGGGCTTGAGACCCCCTTAGGGAGATTTGGTAACTAGGTTTAGAAGATCGTACCAAGAGTTAAGATAGCTTGTCAGAGGATGAGATTGATAGCTTAACTCATAGTACACGTAGCATACCCACACATAATGGTTTGTGTGAAGTATGGAGATGCGTGTATACCTTCCAATGATTGAGGGTGGTAAGTCTAGCTCATCAAGAATGATGAGATGGATGGACTTATGTGCATGACATGAGATATGCCTACGTAGAAGGGACTTGCATGAGGGGAATCTCGTGTGGTATAGTTCTTGAGAAACTTAGGGGATGTCAAACATTAAGTTGGTCTAAGGTTGGTTAGGGATTTATGAATCCTTCTCCTTAGTAAAAAAAAAATAATTTTCTTTCTATTTTTGTGTGTTTTCTTGTTTCTTGATTTTTGGGTCGTTACAATTACACACTTGCATACTAACATGCATGACACTTGTGCATATCCTGCATATAAAAACTTACATAAAGAGGAAATATAAATCACTCTCCTAAACTATAGACTCAAACCCTAATATATTACATATTTATATTTTTACTATAAAGGTACCATGCGGATACATTTGCATGTACCAAATAATGTAATTTTATCCCAAAAACCCCTGTATTACATTAAATAGTTATTGAAGACTTTAGTCTTCAATCTATTTCCTTCATAATTTTATTTCAATCTTCAGATTGAAATCCTTATTTGATATTTGCATCATGTCTTCTATTCTCCTTCCTTCTATGCTTTCCTTTATTCTTATTTGATTTTATTTTCTTCATCTTTAGCTGTGATATAATTGATGGTGTAATTTCTAAACAATAAGTTAGTAAATCATCACAATAATATATTCTGGATTTCATTGACTTCCTATTGAAGCTAAAACAAACTTCATTCAAATTATATGTCATAATTAATATTATTTTTCTCTTGTATTTTTCCTTGAAAGATCTCAAAGGTGAGTAAAGACATATACACCATTAAACATTCTTCTGAAGAAAATATAATGGTGTTTTGTTAATTCCACCATGTTCTAAATTTTTTTTCATGAAGATAGCTTATAAGAGTTGTGAATTTTTCATCCTTTGCATTTTTGAGAAATAAATATAGTTTCCCTTTTAAATCATTTGACATTTCTTTCTTTCCATCAAAAACATCTATCAAATTTTGCGAATAGAATTTTAGCTTATTCACCATTTCTTCACTATCTTCATTGAATGCATTTTTAATAATTTATTCCATGTTCAAATTCTTCTTTTTAAGAAAACTTTGGATTTGAATATCTTATTACTCTAAAAATTAATCACTCAAAAAAAATAAAAAATTCCTTTGAAGTAAAAATCCTTTTATCTCCCTATTTTGTTAAATTTGCAAATTCTAAAATCTTCAAACCTTCAATTTTTATAAAATTCATATTTCAAATCTTCAAAAAATGTTCAAATCTTCAAACCTTCAAATTTTCTAAAATTCAAATTTCAAATCTTCTAAATTCAAATCTACTAACTCTTCAAATTTTAAAAACCAAATTTCAAATTCAAAATTTTCTAAATCCTATTTGAAGTAGAAAACCTTATCACTCCAAAATTTAATAAATATTAAAAATCTCAAAAATAAAAAAATGTGTAGACACCAAATTGTAGCCATTAATCCTCCATCCTAACCATTCCACCACCCACTTGTCCACCATACACCTTTCCCGCCAATTATTTGGCCTAATTCCACCCTTCCCACCATTTCCTAACCCAATTGAGATTATTTTAATATTATTTTTAATATAATATTTTATATTATATTATAATATATTTATTATAAAATATATATTTATAAAATCAATTAACCATAGTCATCCGATCTAATCTAATCCCCATCGTCCATATTTATTAATCCATGCCACACTTAAAGTACAATATCAGCCTTAGGATATGATTTAATCTTAGCCACACGATCTAAAGTGTTGAGCTAAAACCCTAAGAAACCCTAAGGTTGGATTATAAGTAGGGGCATTTGCAAATGCCCAAACCCTAGAACTGGAATCCATTGGAACCTTGAGAATTAGACATTTGCACCCTGGAGGAATTATTGGTGAAGCCCTAGCATAGAATCCTAAAAATTTGAAGCCCTAGATCGCCAACAAGACTTATGCTATTCCAGTCATCCCCCATTCATCCTCCATCTCCGTCACAACTCCCATCCATCCGCTGCATTTGTCGTCATCACCTAGATCTGCTTTTGCATATTCTGCCCTAACCTACAGGTGCCATCCAGAGCTTGCGAGGCTCATTGTAGAGCCTATGAAGCACTCACCAGAGCCTGTTGTATACTACAGGTGCTCTCCAGAGCCTACTATATCCCGCAAGTGCACACTAGAGCCTGCAAATCTCGCATCAAAGCTTGCCAAGTGCGAGTCTGAGCTTGTTGTAACTATAGAAATGTGAATATGAGCCTACTACACCATGCCATCAGTAATAACTGAACCAAATAAAGGTATATCTTATTTTAATGTATTTTATCTCATAATTTGTTGATCTGGCATACTTTTTGACTTCATTGTTAACTAGGGTTTTATTGATGTTTGAGGGTCTCACACTTTGGAGCCCTCATAGGTATTACTAACCCCATTTTTTTTATGTATGCATATTTGCAAGTTCTACACATTGTTGAATGGTTGTTGAAGCTGGAGTGGCCCAACCTTAGATATCTAAAGCCCATTCAACCTGTTGGAATCAAGGACACACCCAAATATGAAGACACTTTTGTTGTTGTTAACTAGGATTTCGAAGAATCCTAGCACCATTGTAATCTATTGTATCAAATATTCGCATGGAACATTGATTGTAACAAAGGATTTTATCGGCTCCCCCCTATTTTATTGAATATATTATTTTGTGCAATCTTTGTGCCTCACTACATTATTTGGTTTTCTATTATTCTATTTTAAGTGTCGTGTTCTTACATTCACAAAATTAAATACCAATTTCAATATATAGTAGAAGTCCTTATAACTCCCACCTAAATTTTCTTCTTCTAAAAAGTTGTATTCCTTTTATCTCCCACTTAATTATCAAATTAAAGTTCCTAAGATTCAATACTTTAAATAATACCTCAATTAACCAATCAATAAAAGTAATGCTAGTTACCTTAATATCCACTTGGATGAATATTTCCAATGCATAAATAACTCTTCCAAATTGATGAACACTATAGGAGATGGCCGTTATGACTATAGGGTAAAACTCATGAATACTTTACTACAACTTTTGAGTATGGCAAATGTGCAAGGAAGATTCTTACTTTTCTCTCAGAGCTTTCCCATGCTCGTCTAGAACATATTGAATCTCATGAGGTACTAATTTATCTTTGGGAAGCACACTATCAAACCATTCTTATTCAGGATCCTTTATCAAGTCCAAATAGATGTGTTATTTCAGACCAAACTGCTCTTTGTTGGTTGTGATTATTGCTCTAGTTTGATGTTGGTTTCTTTGGTTATATGTTGGCTTTGTTGACTTTTAAGGCTTACTATCTCAAAATATCATAGGTCCAAATATAAATAAGCCACAATATAAAAGGTCAAAATATTAATAATCAAGAGTATAATTATATATATGAGAAATTAAATATATATCTGTAGGACATAATAATAATGAAATAACATTCACTCATAATATTAAATATGAATGTTAATATATCTCCAGCCAAATCAGGCTCTTGCCACCATTCATCCAGAAGGGGAGCTTCAAGAACCAAGGTCCAAAAAATGGAAACAAACCTATATGACACTACCCCTAATATTACTCTGACCAAAGCTAAAAAAATTAAATTCAAAGGGATTTCCAAATGGATACATTCCGTAGATGTTGGGAAAAATCTGAAGAGCAAACCTTGGGCCTGCATGGTCGAGCTTCTAAAATCTACATATTCTATGCTTATCCAGGCTGAGAAGACGATTGCCACAATGAATAACGATAATACCCAGGGTGCAAATATTGACATTATCATCGAAGATTTTGAGCAGGAGAACCTTGAAGATTGATATGGATGCCCATGACTGTTATTTCTAGTTTTTGGCTGGTTCTAGCTAGTTTATTTTGTTTTTGGATGGTTTCTTTGGGCTCTATTTCATTTTTGCAATTGTCTTCATATTTCAGCTTCTAGCTTATTCTGTTTGGGATGTTCTCCCAATTTTGTAAGTTGGTTTGTTGAAGACATCCCTGGCACATTTGTGTTCAAAGATGACTTCATTCTGTTGCTGTCAAGTGGTCTTCTGAATTCATCCTTGAATATGTTTGCAAGGATGTTTTCCATTTGTTCCTGGTGGGGTTTCTCCTTTTTTGGGTTCTAATTTGTAAAAGGTTTAGGGTCCTTTCAAAACCCTCTTACCTATTGTTGAGTGGTATTTTCACTCGATTGTGAAAACACACTCTCCGATAGGATTTGGGTTCTAAATCCTCTCTTGCAAAGAAATTTAATAAACAATTTCTCCAAGGTTCCGCTATGTTAGCATTTTACATCTGTGCATTAATAATCTCAAATAAAGATATTTAATAAAAATGCTTGGAACACCTTAGTGGTTGCAAGTAACTGAAAACAAGGGGCAATGTGGTTTATTTCACCATGAAATTTAGTGATTGTTCATTGTTTTTTAGATTTTGATATTTTTTAGATGTTTATTTTAATTCCTTGAAAGTTAAAGCCTCTGGAAAAATATAAAAAATAGAAAGTAAAAAATGAAATGCAGAAACTGAAATTAAAATGCATTCAGAGTGCTACGATCCTATTTGACAAAACCGAAGATATGAGGTTTTCTGCACACAACCTAACCTATTGAACCTGCAACACGCACAATCCAGATAAGCTAGGTGCTGGTTTCTGGGGTTTTCACTGTAATTTTCAGATTTAGACATTCGCATGAAGCAACCAAGAGTACTTGCATTAAACTTCACCTATAAGCCTAGAAATTTGAAAGGGGAAAATAAAACAATTAAATCTTGCATGCAAAAAATGACTCCTTCTTTCTTGTCAATGAGATGCTAACTCTCTGTATTTTCTGTATTAAAGATTGATCATTTTACAATAACAGAATCTCTAGTTTTCTCAAAACCAAAAAAAGGGGAAGAAAAACACTTCAAAGTAGGCCCAGAATGGCTTCTCACCTTTGGCACTGCAACTCTGCTTGCAACGGTTTTTGACCTACTTGGTTGCTTTCTGTCGCGAAATCGTGACGCCTTTCATTTGGAGCTATCTTGCGGCTTTCTGTCGTGAAATCGCGACGCTTCTCCGTTCCGTACCACTTTGCTAGCTTTCCATCGCAAAATTGTGACACTTTTCTATTTTGGGCTGCTCTTGCTGTATTTGGCCATGAAAATGTGACATGTCACGAAATCACGACATATTTTCCTTCCGTACCACTTCGCTGCTTGGAGCCACGAAAACGTGACCTGTCGCGATATCACGATGTTTTTTTGCTTCGTACCCCTTTGCTGCTTCCTATCGTGAAATCATGACGCTTTTCATCTTTGGCATGTCTTGCTGCTTCAGGTCGTGAAAACATGATGTGTCGCGATATCGCGACAACTTTAGTGCCTTGCCCTATTTGATTGGTTTGACCGCGATTTTGTGACATGTCGCGATTTTGCTATAATTTTCCATTCTGTCTTTCTCTCTCCTCTCTGGACCACGATTTCACAACACATCACGAAATCGTGACAATTTTTTATCAACACCTCTTCCTGCTTGCCTAGGCCGCAAAAGCTTGACATGTCGCGATATAGCGACGTTTTTATTTTTCTCAACGACGGAGCAACATGTCGCGAAATCGCGACAACTTTCATTTTTGGCAGCGACGGAGCGACATGTCGCGATATCGCGACAACTTTTCATTTTCGGCCACGATGGAGCAACATGTCGTGATATCGCGACAACTTTTCAATTTTGGCCGCGATGGAGCGACATGTCGCGATATCGCGACAACTTTTCCCTTTTGTGAAATTTTGCTTTTTTCTTTGATTTTGAGCATCTGGGCCACTGCAGTTTTCTTGGAAAGCATGCAAAAAAGGTGGGTCCCCAATTTTGGGGTGTGTTGTGGATCAGCCACAACAAATGGCGACTCTATTGTCAAATGCTCCTGAGCATTTTGGTGAGAACCCAACCTAAAATATACAAGCTTAGATACAGGCGTCAGCACATAAAAGATAAACAAATACCGATAGATCAGAAATACATGAAACATCAGAATCATTAAGTATCAACTCGGTGTGTGCAATGTGTTTCATTCCCTATCGCTTGAACTTGATCAACATTCCATTGTCAGTTTCACTTATGATTTGTATGCAAGGCTATGAAAAATTTGTGCAGGATTTAATGCATGATGAAGATGCTAAAGATATAACAACCTGCATTGAAAAGGCTCAAACCTTCTAATATCATGATCAAACATATCAAAACTGCCAAACCCTCTTAAGGCCAAATAAATATATGTATACTGAATTAATTCATTAGATCCCAAAGTTGGTCATGTGTCACTACCATCTTGAACCCATGTGCAAGTGTGAGTGAAATCAAAACTTTGGGGAATAGGATTCCCAACCTAAACGAGATGGGAATTTAACCCTATCCTTACTATTCTGATTTGGAGTTCATTACCTCATCTTGAACAAAATGATTTAACCTGTTATGAATGAAATGGTCAAGCTAGTCTATCCATATGAGCAATCAGTGGTCTTGCTTTTAGACAAGACATGTTGCCACGCATGAGCATACTCAACCCATAATCCATGACTTGGCTTTCATTCATTCTTTTTTCTTTTATTTCTTGGACCTTTGGGATGACTACCCATCCTTTCTAGGGACATGTAGTACGATCCCTCCAATCCAATATTGAGATGAAATGGGAAATATTAATTTTACTTTTATTTCTTGGACCTTTGGGATGACTACCCATCCTTTGTAGAGGACATGTAGTACGATCCTTCCAATCCAAGCTTTATGATGAAATGGGAAAAATGGAAGCTTTGGGGAATCGGATTCTCAACCTAAGCGAGATGAGAATTATGTCCTATCCTTACTACTCCATGTAGGTCAAATCAGAGCTTTGGGGAGTTGGATCCTCAACCTAAGTTCGATGAGGATTTAATCCTATCCTTACTACTCTGGTTTTAGACTTTAAGCTTGATGGAAGTGGTAAAAACCACTGTTTTAAGGATTATGTTGCATGATAGGACAAACATGAAATATTCTTTTCACCTCACCTTTTCATCCAAGTATGGTTTTGACCATTTTGCTCAAGATTCTTTTTAATGTGCATGGAATGTGCTTGGTTCAAGATAGCTCGGGCAACAGTTCCCAACCTTAGGATTTTTTATGTTTTATGTTATAGAATAACCCTAAGAGGATTCGACACCTTCTCAATGATTGCACATGAAATGAAAATGTAACTGAGATGACATGTATATGCAATGTGGAATGTGAACTGAGATGTGAATGCGCTGCTTCTTTTGGAATAAATCATCTACTTTACCATAATGTGCAAAACTGACAACTTCATGCATCACAAGATTCAAATGATATTACTTAAAATGTTTGTGTTACTTGTGGAGCTTCTACAACACAATTCCAATGTTTCATATTCTCCTGATCTTAGGCATAAGTTGACATCTCAAATTTTTCCTCTTTTTTTTTTTATATATATAAAAACCAAGCATGTCCATAGGACCAACACATAACTTTAAATTAAAACTTATTCAATCCAAAACCAAACTGCAATCCAAAAATGAAAATTTGAAAACACAAACCAAAACCCAAAAACCAAAATCTATATACAAATGTACAATATAATACAAGATGATGCAAAGCTTGGATTATCACTTTCCTGGATCCCAAACATGATTAGAACAATTCAAAAAACATATGACACAATACACATGCCAAATTTTGTAGGAATCCAACAATAATAAGATCAAACCAAGCAATGCAACAAATTTCAACTTGCCATGCTCACCATACCAATTTGATTTAGTTCTATTACCAACATCATAGGTGAGATTCAAATCACATTGATTAGACAATGGTTGGTATTCAATTTTATCTTGTCTATTCTTTAGAGTGCAAGTTTCATCATTCCATTGATGATTTAGAAGTAGGCTTTCCTTTTCAAATGTGAGATGTTGCAAACAAGAGCCTATTTCTAAAAGTCTTGAATTCAAATCATTTTCCAGGATTTTAAAGCAATCAAAATCATTCAAAACTTGACAAGCATCAACAAAATTTGGCATTTCCTCATTAATGATGTTAGCATCCAAAGGGACATCATGTAACCTATCACTTGAAATCTTTGTAGCTACTACCAAAGGTAGAGATTTCACTTTGTCATCCCTACTCAACCCATCATGATTAGAATTTACCACAACTTGATGAGTGTTAGTAGCTTTTTCTTTTCCTTCATTGTCTTCTTCATCATCCAACACCTGTTCAAAAACACCAAAGTTAGGCACCCAATCAAACATGCGTCCATCTTTTTCAAAACAAGAGCCTAATTTTTCAAGATATGTGTCACGTGACACCTTTCCATGATCAATGGCTTGAGTTGCCTCAAAATCCATATTTTCATTAGGATCATCAATAGCATCCAACCCACACCACTTAGGTTTTGTAATTTCATCATTTTGAGATGGCATAGACATTGTAGAAACAATAGGTGGATCAAGATTTTTGATTTCTTGCCCCTCAAGGGGAACAAAAACAATTGATTCTCCTTCTTCATCCATGGTAGTAGAATCATTATCCTTCTCCAACCTTTGATGAGATTCCAACCCTTCTTCCAAAGCATTCTCGGATTGTACAGGACTTGTAATATCCTCATATGAAAGGGCAATTGTATTATCCTGCATATCAATAGGCACACAAATTTCATCAGAAGGTTTGGAGTGAGCATACTCTTCCAAAGAATCATAATGATCATCTTTCAAAATCAAATTGTGATGCTCAACTATTTCTACATCATCTTTTAATTCATCAACATATTTCTCATCAAATTTATCCTCTCCTTCCTTAGATGGTTCAATTACTTCCAAAATTGGGTTATTGCTTGTATTCAAATTGATAAGGTTATCATAATCCACATGTGTAACCCATGATTCATGTTTAACATAATTTGGAAGGTGTGAATTTTTTGGGCCATTACTTTCAACAATGTCATCCAATGTGTCATCCGAATCAGATTCATCCTCATAGAATTCATCTTTTGGTGAGTCAAGGGTTTCCAATCTGTCACATGTTTCCATACTAGTTGGATCTAGTACTCCTCCCTTGCCTAAAATCATATTCTTATGAAAATCATTGAAATTGATTTTAGAAACATCTTTTGAATCAAGATGAGTATTTTGAAGTTGATTCATACTTAAGAAAGATGGTTGATCTTGCATAGTAGGTTGAGGATTTTGAAATTGATTGAAGCTTGGGAATGATTGTTGATTCTGAAATTGATTCACACTTGAACTTGGTTGAGGTGGATAAATCATTGGGTGGGTAAGGGAGGTATTAAATGATTGAAGATTATATGATCCAAAACCCACACCATAATTTTGACAACTCAATTGTTGCTCAATTGTCATTGCTTGAGTATAGGCTTGTGACAAAGATGTGATTTGAGGCATCCCTCGCAAATATGTGGACATGGGTGGGTCAAGAGCATTGATGTATATTTGGAGAGCCACTTCTTCTTGAAGAACATAAAATGTCACTAATTGAGTATATAATCCAAAGAACCTTTTAGAAAATGACTTCACATTTTCACTTGGTCCTTTTCTAATATAGACCAACTGATTGTACATGAGGATTGGGTCAACTCGCTTTTTGTTGAATTGATTGAGAAATGTTGCCTCTAGCTGAGCCCAAGAAGTAATAGACCCTAAAGGCAGACTTGTAAACCAATCATATGCCACTTTGTCCAAGGTGTAAAGGAACATTTTACAAGCAACATCATCATACCAACTTGTTAAGTGATTCACAACAAATTTGAATGCTTGAATATGTTCTTCTGCAGTATTTGTCCCATTAGACAAAAATTGAGGAAGACATCCCTCAAAACCAACGGGCAAATAATGTTGAACTCCTGGTATGTTCAATGGGCTACCTGTCATCCACGGTGTAAACATGGCCATTAGTGAATCTTAAAGAATATAACTTTAATACCCAAAAATTCTTTTTATTTTTTATTTTATTTATTTTTTTAAAATCAAATCAAAGCACATTTATTCCTGTATGAACAATCAAAGCGTTAGAACAATGTATATGAATTTCTTAACAAAATCGAATGAAATAAACCATTTCATGCCCTCCTTCTAGCGCCAATCTGTTGAGTGGTATTTTCACCCGATTGTGAAAACACACTCTCCGATAGGATTTGGGTTCTAAATCCTCTCTTGCAAAGAAATTTAATAAACAATTTCTCCAAGGTTCCGCTATGTTAGCATTTTACATTAATCTCAAATAAAGATATTCAATTAAAATGCTTGGAACACCTTAGTGGTTGCAAGTAACTAAAAACAAGGGGCAATGTGGTTTATTTCACCATGAAACTTTAGTGATTGTTCATTGTTTTTTAGATTTTGATATTTTTTAGATGTTTATTTTAATGCCTTGAAAGTTAAAGCTTCTGGAAAAATATAAAAAGTAGAAAATAAAAAATGAAATGCAGAAACTGAAATTAAAATGCATTCAGAGTGCTACAATCCTATTTGACAAAACCGAAGATATGAGGTTTTCTGCATACAACCTAACCTATTGAACCTGCAAACATGCACAATCCAAATAAGCTAGGTGCTGGTTTCTAGGGTTTTTACTGTGATTTTAGATTTAGACATTCGCATGAAGCAACCAAGAGCACTTGCATTAAACTTCACCTATAAGCCTAGAAATCTGAAAGGGGAAAATAAAACATTAAATCTTGCATGCAGAAAATGACTCCTTTCTTGTCAATGAGATGCAAACTCTCTGTATTTTTTGTATTAAAAATTGATCATTTTACAATAACAAAATCTCTAGTTTTCTCAAAACCAAAAAAAGGGGAAGAAAAACACTCCAAAGCAGGCCTAGAATGGCTTCTCGCCTTCAGCACTGCAACTCTACTCGCAGCGGTTTCCGACCTACTTGGTTGCTTTCTGTCGCGAAATCGCGATGCCTTTCATTTGGAGCTGTCTTGTGGCTTTTTGTCATGAAATCGCGATGCTTCTCCGTTCCATACCACTTTGCCAGCTTTTCGTCGTGAAATCATGACACTTTTCTATTTCGGGCTACTCTTGCTGTATTTGGCCATGAAAATGCGACATGTCGTGAAATCGTGACATATTTTCCTTTCGTACCACTTCGCTTCTTGGAGCCGCGAAAACGTGACCTATCGCGATATCGCGACGTTTTTCTGCTTCATACCCCTTTGCTGCTTCCTGTCGTGAAATCGCGACGCTTTTCATCTTTGGCATGTCTTGCTGCTTCAGGTCGCAAAAATGTGACATGTCGTGATATCGTGACAACTTTAGTGCCTTGCCCTATTTGACTGGTTTGACCGCGATTTTGTGACATGTCGCGATTTCGCTACAATTTTCCATTTTTTCTTTCTCTCTCCTCTCTGGACCGCGATTTCACAACACGTCGTGAAATAGTGACAATTTTCGATCAACACCTCTTCCTGCTTGCCTGGGCCATGAAAGCTTGACATGTCGCGATATCGCGATGTTTTTATTTTTCTCAACAGCGATAGAGCAACATGTCGCGAAATCGCGACAACTTTCATTTCTGGGCAGCGATGGAGCGACATGTCGCGATATCACGACAACTTTTATTTTTGGCCGCGATGGAGCAACATGTCGTGATATCGCGACAACTTTTCAATTTCGGCCGCAATAGAGCGATATGTCGAGATATCACGACAACTTTTCCCTTTTGTGAATTTTTTTTTTTTCTTCGATTTTGAGCATCTGGGCCACTACAATTTTCTTGGAAAGCATGCAAAAAAGGTGGGTCCCCAATTTTGGGGTGTGTTGTGGATCAGCCACAACACCTATCAAAAAAATATTAAATATGAATGTAAAATTGCCAAAATCATTCATGTACATGCATGTTTACAATAATAAATTGCTCAAAATTTATATACAATCTTTATTATCAATTTTTGCTATGTGGTGATCATTACATACCATTTTCCCTTACATTGTATGGAGCTATGTATCCATAATATAGACATAGAAGATGAATCTTCATATAATTAACTATTTCTCTCCATATGATAACTCCCATGACCTTTGGTTTACCATCTTGTCATTTGTATACTAGACTCTTCAATCTCTTCTTGTACACAAGGGTAAGTACTTTTACTATATGAGGGAATAATTATGAAGAGGAATTGATAGGCCAAGGTATACCAGTTTTCATGTTCTATAAGTCTGATAGATATGTCTTGAATTAGTTAGACGTTTGAGGTAGACGGTCCAGACATATGGGATAGATAGCTAGATGTCAAAGTTAGATTTTAGAAATGGACTATCAAACGTTTGGGTAAGCCATCAAGATGGGATGACTAGATGTCTGGATGAGATGACTAGATGTCAAGACTGGTTGGCTAAACATCTGTACTGGACGTCTAGACTAGGCGACCGACTGGATGGCTAGATGTATGGACTAGATGGATAGATATATAGACTTGACATCTGACTAGATCGCTAGATGTTTATACTGGATGTCTAACTAGATAGTTAGCTAGATTTTTGGGCTAGTTGGCTAGACATTTGGGTTGGACGTCTAGACAGTTATCGATGGAATCATATGGCTAGTTTGGTACACACTCAAACTATTCCTCTGGGGTATAGACATCTCCAGTTATGCATTTTGTATCTAGTCCCTTAGCATGTCATGCAACATGAAAACAACACATAACAATACATGCTTTCATACCAAGCAATGATCAATACTTGCAAATCAACACTACAACACAAATGCAATATTGTACAACACACATTCCAGAATAACAATTTTCGGAAAATATCTTTGTATTATAGACATGTATGGATATCTTACAAAATGAAATAGGGGGTATTTATAGGTAAGATCAGGTAGTTAATGCAACCAACCTGTTTCAACCATCTCAACCGCCTATTTACCTTAACAATTGCGTTTAGTGTCTAACTGATAATTCCAGATGCCTAACATAGATAAAAATCTAATTAGTTAGGCTAAATGTCTGACTAATCTAGACGTATAACTAATCCAGATTTATTAACATAAAGATGATTGCATTTATCATTTTGTGCATATTTATTAATTGAGCCATATTCATTTGATTGGCTGATTTTATATTATGATTTATCATTTACATTACAAAAATGACTATACATAATCAAAATTATAGATCTTCAAAGAACATTCATGTCAGACAATATCATACTTTTATTTTTTCTTAGAACTGATATCTACATCTATCCTCCCTTTATAAGAAGTTGATGTCCTCAGTGAATTTCTCCGCTCATTCTGAGGAGTCTCAACATATTTGTGAGTCTTAGCTGGTAAGGTTTCATCCAATTGCATCTGTAGAGCCTCGTTACCAGCCTTAAGTTGCTTGACATAATTGAAGTATTTATCCCATTCCACTCCTAGGGCATTGGCACGATTTTTTGTCTCCTCAAGCCTATTCAACAATTTAGTCTCCTACTGTACAAATAGTTTTTTCAGCCATGGAACTAAAATTATAGATGAAGATGAGGCCTTTGATGTCATTTCTTATTTAAAATATACCTCATGTTGTTGTGCTTACTACAATTATTCTTGTACCACTGCCAAATATTTCTACCAAGTCTCTTCACGCTGGCTCATCTCGTGTTGCCAAGCTAGCTCACTCTAATTTTTCTAAGCTACTAATGTTTTTCATTTTCTTAACCAACAATTATTTAGCTTATTTTTGAGGTGACACCTCCTTTTCCAGAGTGGTAATCTGTTGTGTTTTCTCTTCTAACTGAGTATGAAGGCTCTTCATGTCTCATGTTAATTTTTGGATCTCTTCAATGATAGCATCCATACATGCCTCTCCTTATTTAAGTATTTTATATTTGCATTGCACATCTTCTTGTACCTCTTGAAATTCACTCTCCATAATTTGATTGGCTAAATGTAAGTACTGTTGGTCATCAAATCCGCACAGGAAAGGACTTTTAGTGGGTTTGTGCGCCCTGGACCTACGACCAACATTGAAAGGCCGAAGGGAAGAGATGCCCCTCATGCCGATCTCTGGAGAAAGGTCGGCTCCTATACTAATCTACTTTTGGGGTTTGAGACAAGAGTGCAGGAAAGAAATAAACAAGGTAAGGGTTAGGAAAAGAAATAAAAAGGGTAAGGGTTAGAGAATGATGATTTGAGGTGGGAGAGAACAGGAAGCACGATTACTCGCTAACAACTCGAATAGCAGCAAGAAATACCAAGAACAACATGAAAGAAATGAAATGCCGAACTTCCTATGTATCCTCTGGACGGGTTCGCAGGGTTCTCCTTTCTCTCTCGCTGGAATTCAGGGTTCAGAGTAACAACGATTGAGATAAGGGAATAACAAAAACCTCGATCCACCAGGCAGCATAAAGGAAAGCGACAAGACGTTTTTCCTCTCCTATGTATCCTTCAGGGCGAATTTCAGGGGTTCGGTCCCCGATCGCGCATCGGATTCAGGATTCAGAGTCTCAATACGCGAACGAGAAAAGACAAAAGAATTAAGCACAGAAGGTAGCATAAAAGAGAGAAATAGAGCACAAAAGTCTTTAGTATTAAACGTAGGACATCAAGTTACAATAGCTTTCTAGCAGAAAGTTCCCCCCCTTTTACATTGCAAAGCCTGGGTTTTTATAGAGGACCCGACCCTCTGAATCATTATTACAAAAACGATGGAGTACACCCTCGAGCCCTGAGAAATCGGCTCCTCGTTGATGTTGCGGATGATCCCTCAAATCGGCTACCAAAACTGGTAAGGGTGACCAAGTCAGCTGAGGAAAGATGCATTAAATGAGCCACCTGGGTGTCCTTGGATTGCAGGTGCGGTGCTCGAGTGGCGGCCATGCTTGCCGGGCTCTTCTTCTCGGGCTGATACTTCACATCCAATTGCCAAAAATGAGCAACGGCCTTATCGGGCAAGAAAATATGCATTTATGAGGCTCTCTGACTGCCTCGAGAAAATGCCCAACTTGGGAAGCATTCCTGGGAAGCACCTCGCTAATTTTTGCTTCGCAAAACTACTTCGGGGGTGTGGAGTGCCGAAGCCGATCTCTCTCTATCCTTCGCTGCTTCGCTGGTGAAACTACTTCGCTGATAGGTCGGGAAAACGCTTCGGGCCGATCTTCTTTTGAAATGGTGGTTCGAGGGAGTTTTGGCCGAAACACTTTTCGACCTCTACTGCTTCGGGTGAAAACTGGTCGAAGTGGGTTTTAGAAATACTTCGGGCCCGAAGTAATTTCTTTGCCTTAGCTGATTTGGGCTATCTTTTCTTCTTTGGCGAAGTTGTTTGGATGCCGCTTCGCAAAACTCTCCACCCGAAGTAGCCTTTGGGAATGCTTCGGGTGCGAAGCATTTTCTTCGTTCTTTCTCGGCAAAGTTCTCACTCGAAGTGATGATTTGAAGCGCTTCGGGCCCGAAGCTCTCTTCTTTTCATTTTGTCCACCAAGGGGCGATAGGGAAAACCAAAATTGCTATAACTTATAAGCAAAAGAAAACTTTCAACAAAACAAATACTGTACAAAGTTTCAATTTTTCTACCCCTTGGTGGAATGTGACAATATTGTCAACATTCTTGGCGGCTCGTGGGGCAACGAGCTCGTCTCGGTGGTAGAACCCTCAGTTTTTATCCATTGGGCCACAGTTACCTCCAGACCCTTCTCCTTGTTCCTTTTTTGGGGGCGCTTCCACAGCTTGTCCTTCTTCCTCCTCTTCTCCCTCCTCTGCTTCTTCTCCTCCCATCGCCATTGCTTCTGCTACATCTTCGACCATTGGCAATGGGGCCAGGCGAGCGCGGATGTCTCTTAAGGTTCGATGAATCTGAGACCAGACGCTTTTCGTGAACAACTCCTGATCCTCCAGGGATTTGACCAATGCGCGAAACTTATCGATCTGCCCGATTTTTGCATGCTGGGACCTGGTGTATAGATCATTTAGGGAGGCAACGATTCTATAGTATTTCAATATGTAATCGGCAACCTGCTTCTCTGTTATTGGTTCAGCCCACTCGTCTATCTCCGAGACGTCACCTTCAAACTACTGCCACTTCGGCATGATTTCTTCCTTGGCTAAGGGCTTCCCATAATTATCCGTGAAGCTCGGGAAGCCTAAGGATGAAAGGTCCTCGAAGTAGCCCATCGACGTGCGCCTCTCGCTCTCGAATGCGCCCAGTAGGATTTTTGCCTTTTGCGCTTTCTTGGCTATGGAGAAAAAGGCACGAACTATGGCCTGGGCGGTTGACCAATCCCTTGTTGTCCGACTCATCACTGTGAGCTTCAAATCTTGATACCTTGCATTTTGGACCTTGAGGGCCAGCTTGAGTCGGGCTCTGACATTCTGAATGACCACTTCGACGATTGGTCCTCCTTCGACGGCGGCAACCTGGGCTTCTATGGTGTAAGCTAAAATTGAAAGGGCACTGGCAGCCCGAGACCTAAAATTCTTGAGCAGATGTGAGCGAATCTCCTTGATTTTGCTCCTATCAAGTAGCCCTAGGCCTTCCTTCTCGTGCAGCTGGATCTGAGCTTGCAGGATCTTACTTTCAAGCTCCTTGGCCCTCAAATCATTTTTGGCCTGCCTTTGTGCTTGATTCTCAGCTGTGCACTCCAGCTATGCTATCCGTAGTTTTAGGGCGTGTGCTTCTTTCTGCATCAGCTTGCACTGCTCTTCGGCCTCTGCCAATTTGGAGCGAGCCCTTGCTAACTCCTCCTCTAGCTTGATATTAGCATTCTCGGCTTCGAACCTGCGCTTGTTGGCAATGTTGGCATGCGCCTTGAAGGTCTCGATTCCCATGTGCATAGAGGTAGACTCCTTGTCCACGTTCAGATGTTCCAAGTCCTTTTCTTTATCCTGATATTCATAGTCCACTGGAGTCATTTCATCCAAGGGCTTTTGGACTTTGGGTATCTTCTTTACTTTATGCAACTTTCCCGCCTCGAAATCGAAGATGGCACATTTCTCAACTTGAGCGAGCGAGCGCCCTTTCCTTTTTCTTGCCTCTTTTAACATTCTCTCTGTGTTCTGTCGGGCTTGGAGGAGTTTTTTGGCCAAGGGGGATTCCCGTATTGGGGACAGATTAGAGTCGAATGCGGCTGGGTCTACAGTCGAGGGATTGAACAAATATAAGGAGTTGAAGGGGATAGCCTCACCCGAAGGTTTGGCAACAGGGGTGACGGGGGATTCGACGAGTGGGAGCACATTATGTACAATAGAGGAATGAGCCTCGGGGTTCGGCACTGGATTATTAGCTTCACCCTGGTTGATGACCGGAGGATTGGCGGTATGGCTAGGCGAAGTAACTTCAATAGGTTTGTCCTGGCTGGAAGGCTCGGGGGGAGTAGTTAGGGACATGGCGTAAGGAGGTGACTGGCCTTGTGGAGGCAGGGTGGATAGGTGAGAGCTTTCGGCCAGGATCGGGGTAGACTTACGAGCAACCAGAGCATAAGGTGAAGAGAACGTACCTACGTGCCCTCTTGGCAGAGCGGCCATGGTGATCTCTTGGGTGATTGGCCCTTGTTCCTTCTGGGCCTCGGTACTCTCGGCTTCCATGACTTCCACGAGTTCCTCCACGTTGATGACATCTATGTTTGGGATCGTTTCGGTGCTTGGTGGAGTTCCTCCGTCATTTGCTTCGATCGAGCCCGATACTGATCTTTCGACAGGGGCGCTCGGAGTGCCTGTACGCGATCGCTTTGGGAAGCTCGGGGGTGCCTGTGTAGGTTCTCGCTCTTTTCTTTTCTTCCTCTGGAGGGGTTGCTCTGATTCTTCTATTGTTGTCTCGAGATCCTCGGATGGACTCTGTAGTAAAGCTTTTGGCATGGCTTTGGCTGCTTTTCCTTTGGGGACATTATCAGTCCTTTCGGGGCTTTCGCCCGAACTTGGGGTGGCTGGTGGAACAAAGTCGATGAAGGACAAGGGTTCCCAAGACCCAATATTGGTCTGATACACAATCACGAATTCCCTGTCCATTGTTAGAAGCCCATAAGAATTCATCTTTCGGTGATGGACTCTCATAATCCACCATTCTCTTAACTATTCCTCGTCCCAGTCTTTCAACTCCTCTTTTAAATCGTCCTTCGCTTTTCTCCAGAAAGTGGAGTCGGGAGTTGGGAATGGGTACTGGTCTGGGTCGAATTCGACCTCCATAGGATAGAAGTCATGCCAAGGAGGCAACGTCCTCATCTCCTCTAAGTGCCACTCCAGGTTCGTGCCTTTGGGGTTATTCCTCTGCTCCAAAATTTTTGGGCGAGGACAGACGTGGAAGTTTTTGCTTTTCAAATGATCTCTCATCACCCCCAACGGGTCGTAGAGCCACCTCTGTGGTATTTGAAGCAGACCAAAATCGGCGAGCTTCTCCTCCAGGTATATGTTCTGCTTCAATGCAAAAACTTCGATCACTCCCATCTTGAAGGGGAAATCGCAGGTGTGTGCCCACTTTCACCCGTGGCCATAGGCTTCGTCGGTCGCGTCACTTTGTCGAGCAACTTCCAGGGCAAATTGGTACTTCGAAGGGAAAAAGGGCAGCAAGAAGGGCTTCCCTGTGAAGCCGAATAGGCGGATCACAAGCCCTTGTGTCAATTGAAAAACATCCCCTCTTCTCTCCAATACCACTTTATCTCTAAGGCAGAGAGGCACCCGAGGGCTAGACTCTGTCAGAATGTGCATCGCAGGTCCCAAAAACTGCTGATTGAAAGGGTAATAGGACTTCGACCTCAGCAAGAGACGGGTCCACTGATATACAGGCAAAGGGATCCCATCCTTGTCGACTGGTGAAACATCACAATGGTGAAGGGCTTTATGTACATGAAAGAAGAAGAGCCAAACCAAAAAGGAACAAGGCTGGAAGTGCGGCTCCTTGCTAGCATCCTTCATGGATGACAACCGCATATGCAGATTTTGGGCCACCCATTCTACCCAATCGAAGAAAACTGGGTTGGTGTTTGGCCGCGAAGCGTCGGGAGCGTAGAACTCTCCTCTGGAAATGCATTCGGCTAGCGACACCTGCCATGGGAATACCGAAGTATCGCTTGACAAGCCTCCCACCCATGCGATGATGGAGAATATATCTGTGTTCTTGAAGGCCTCCAAGGGCAGGGGCATCTGGGGTTGCTTGCCGAAAGGAAGTCCGCTCTTGAGGTTTTCATGCAAAAAACTCAGAATGAAGGGATTAGAGGTGAACTTATCCGCTTGTTCGCTCAGGCTGACATTGCGAATGGTATAGCCTTTTGGTGGCCTTTGTTGTGGTGCGAATGCTGCCTGCACATCCTCCTTCAGAATGGAAAACAATTTTTTACCCGAGGCATCCAACACTTGTCTGGTTTGTGGTTGGTAGTTCTGAGCGATGGCGTATATGAGCTCGGGGCAGTGATGTGTAGGAGGGACTAGATACCAGTATATGTGGGAATAATATGCCACGGCCCTCTTGTTCTCCACCGAGAGTCTGCTTTGCATGAAGTCGATGGTATGCCGAAGCTCGGCCACGGTTTTTGAGAGCTCTGGGTCTCTGATTTTTGCCCACTTATCGACAGGTGGTTCTATGCTGGGCTCGTCATCAGACTCTTCCCTTCCTTCCATTACTTGTTTTCCTAGGCGTGGGGGAGGATTGACCCTTCTAGGTCTCTGTTTCTTTTCTTCTGTGGCTCTCGCCTTCTCTGGAACCGTCGTCTCTGGCACTTTTCCTTTCTGAGTGGGGTTCTTCTTTCCCATTGCGAATGATCGCAGCAGAATAACTTGTGAGGTAGAAGGTTTAGTACCTCAAAACAAGGGATGGGATAATCACGATGAACAATGGAGCCTTTGATGCAGAAGCTCTTTGGGGTGATAGAATGCAGACTCGACTCTCACACTTGCAAATGGTTTGTTCTTTAACGGGCATCTGCATTTTATAGCTTCGGAGGGCAACTTTCGGCATTTATGGCAACCACCGTAATTACTTCATGGGCCTGGCCCGAAAGTATCGTTGTGGCATCTGATTGGCCATATGGCGGCGTCGTACGCGGGGCCATGCAATTCGGGGATTTGATTTTGTATCGAGAACACAAATCGCTGCCACCTGGTACCCTTGCGCGGCTTTTCGGTTAATGAACTGCCTTGGGATGGGTGCCTTTTCTTTCGTATTGAGTCCATCTATTTCGGCCCCCTTTTGAGGCTGTTGTCGACATGTTTCCCAAGGCATATCCTAAATGTGCCCGCCTCGAAATCGAGGTTTGGCGATATGGATTTGGCGAAGAAAATACTTCACCGCAAAGTTCCTCTTCGGGCTGATTTTCTTCGTTTCGGGCCCGAAGTTCCTCTTTGCCATGCTGTCGCTTGGGTTCACGAATACCGTCGACCGAAACCCATCTAATTGAGGAGGGCCTCGCCAAGAATTACTTCGGACAACGTCTTCGGCACATTTCTTTAGCGAAGCATTTTCCACGTCCTTGATCTGCATGTGGTTCTACGAGGATGAACTGCTTCACGGCGAACTTCCCGTCGTTGGCTACTTCGGACCGAAAACCCCCCAAAGGCGATTTCGATCGTGCTTTGTGAAGCCGAAGCCAGGAATCTAGCTTTTGCGGTTGAAGGCGCTTGCTCTCCGTGATCTTTTGAACAGAGAACTGAAACCCTATATACAGAAATACATGCAAATTTTTTTTTTTTTTTTTTTTTTTTAGAGAGAGAGATATAAATACCTCAGCGATTGAAGGTCTTCAGGTGTAGACCATTGACGGAGATTGGTAAAACTTGGCCATTCGCATCTTTGAGGATGAAGGAATTGGCCGAGTTCACTTTTACTATTTCAAACGGTCCGTCCTAGAACGCATCCATTTTGTCATGATTTCCTGGCTTGGCCTTCCATGAATCCCACCTCCATACCGGGTCTCCTGCTTTGAATGTGCGATCGGATGATTTCCTTTTGAACCATTCTCGGGTGACCTCAGCATGTCGTGCGAAGTTCTGGTAGGCCTTTTCACGTTCCTCTTCTAGTCGTAGTAGCTGGACCAGGCATTCCTCCATCGGGTTAGCTTCATCTCCTTCTAGCAACTGTAACGCAGGGATCTCAATGTGAGTGGGCAGGATGGCCTCCTTGCCGTAGACCAGAGCATAGGGCGAAGTCTTGATCGACCTTTTGACAAAAACCCGATCGGCCCACAAAGCCCGATCCAGAAGGAGGTGCCAAGTTCTTTTGTTTTGATCAATCAGCTTTCTCAGTATCCTCAACAGGGTTTTGTTAGTGGATTCTGCCAATCCATTGCCCTGGGGGTAATAGTTGGAAGACACCTTGTGATATATCCCATACTTATATAGGAACTCGTTGATCTTTGTGCCTATGAAACCAGGACCGTTATCTATAATAATTGCTTTGGGGATGCCGAAGCGGGTAATCAATCCTTCCAGGAAGGTGACCACAGTATCTTGATCGACATGTTTTGTGGGGACTGCCTCGGCCCACCTGGTGAAGTAATCAGTCGCAGTCAGAATGAATTTGTGCCCAGCGGAGGAGTTTGGCGATATGGCCCCTACGAAATCCAGTCCCCATTGCTGAAAGGGGGCTTCCACTTGTATCGGTCGGAGGGGCATCGAAGCATTTCTGCTTCGGCCAGCGAATCTCTGGCATTGCTCGCACCTTCGGCAAACGGAGAAGGCATCGGCAAAGAGTGTGGGCCAATAGTAACCCGCCTTGATTATCTTCAGCACCGTCGCTCTTCTAGAAAAGTGTCCTCCAGATAGTCCTGAATGAAATTCGCCCAGGATTCTCCTCTTATCATCGTCTTTTATGCATCTGAGGAGGACGTCGTCGATGTTCTTGAAAAATAGGCCTTTTGGGCGCATAGTGTATCGGGCGGACCGCATCCTGAAATGTCTTCGCTGCGAAGCATTCAGATGTGAGGGGCTTCTATCGGTGTTGAAATATTCCACTATTTCATCGACCCAATCTTTCTCGGCCTCTTCTTGATTAGCGAGGCATTCTCCTGTTGGCAAGTCATCCGACTGACAGTCTGTTATTTCGGCCGTTGCGCTCTTCGCCAGCTCTTGACATAATGCGCGATCGCGAACTAGTTTGGTAGGCTTGATCTCAATATCAAACTCTTGGATTTTGCTTACCCAACCAGCTCTCTTGCTTCCCAGTTCCCCTTGAATAATGAAACTACGCACATCGGGGTGAATGACGAAGACTGTGGTTCGACTCCGAGAAATGAACTATTTGAATTTCCTGAGAGACTTCATTACTGCATGCACTTGGCGCTCGATGAAATTGTACTTTTCCTCATGGGGATTGATTATCTGGTCGAGGAACGCAATGGGACGTTCCTCTCCATCTTCCCCCTTTTGCGTCAAGACCGCGGCGTAGCTTTCAGGTTCTCCTATTGCATACAGGATAAAATCTCGACTATAGTCGGGGTTGATCAAGACCGGTGCCTGAACAATTCGGGCCTTGATTTCTTTGAATGCTTTTCTCCTTTCTTCTGTCCAGACGAATTCTACGCCCTTCTTTAAAAGCTCAGACATCGGCTTAATGACCTGGGCGAAGTCTGGGACAAACTTCCTTACGAAGTTAATCTGTCCGAAGAAATATTGAAGGCCCTTTTTATCTGTTGGTATTGGGAGCTTCATCAGAGCTTCGGCTCTGTCGGGATCCATGGCGAGACCCTTTTCCAAAATTGCGTGTCCCAGCAGCTTTCCTTCGCTGACTACGAAGATAGACTTTTTTGGATTGATTGAGATGCCAAATTCTCGACATTTTTCAAAAATTTGTTGAAGATGTTCTGGGTGGTTCTCTCTCCTTCGGGAGAAGACGGTCATGTCATCCAAATAGATAACAATAACCTTGTTCAAAGCTCGCCAAAAGCTAGGTCCATCACCCTCTGGAAAGTAGCTCCCGCGTTCGAGAGGCCAAAAGGCATTCGTTGGTAGGCGAATGTGCCCCACTTGGTTGTGAACGCGGTCTTATGCTGGTCTTCGTCCCTGACCCAGATTTGATTATATCTAGAGAAACCATCAAGCAGGGAGAATCGTTGAGCTCCAGCTATCGAATGCAAGATCTGATCGATCTGTGGGAGAGGATAGTGGTCCTTGAGGGAAGCATGATTCAGGTTGTGAAAGTCCACACATAACCGGATGTCTCCATTCTTTTTCCTGATAGGGACCAAGTTCGCTACCCAGGAAGAATGCTTGATGGGATAAATGATCTTTGCTTCGAGCATTTTTAGTAGTTCGGCCTTCATCAGGACCTCGATCTTTGGATTAACCGGCCTTTGCTTCTGTCGAAAAGGCTTGGCCCCTTCTTGTAATTCGATTGTATGTTGGATCAGTTGCCGATCATATCCCTTGAGGTCGTGATAAGACCAAGCCACGATATCTGGGTACTTCCTACACAAACATCGGATTCGCTCTATTTCTTTCGAAGTACAATCGGTCCCAACCTTTATTACTTTCCCAGGTTCCAGTTCTAAGTCTTGATATTGTTGTGCGTTGATCTGGATCCTGCGGGAGAGCGATCGATCATTTTGATCGAAAAGGCTCTCAAGCATGATCAATCCCTTGGGAACGTGGTTGTTCTTCAATTGGACCAATCCTTCGTATTCTTCCTCATCAGGGCTTCGGTCTTCGACTGTAGCGGCTTCTTGGATCATGAAATTGACAATCTGCTCGTCATTGTCAAAAACTTGCCAGTGTAAATCTCTGTCCGGGACAGAGGGCCTATAGATCATCCTTACAGCCTTTGGCTTATGCACCATATCATCCATTGGAGAATATCGGGCTGCGATGGATGCTAAGACATCTGCATGTCGATTCTTTTCACGTGGAATAGACTGTAGATTGAGAGATTCAAACTGGTCGAACAGGTCCCATACCCTATTGCGGTATGATTTAAGATAGTGCTTCTTTGAAGAGCATCTGTTGGTGACCTAGTTGCAAACTAGTTCGAAATCTCCGAAGATTTGAAGATGCCTTATGCCTAACTTGTCAGCTTTCTTGAGTCCCAAGCACAAGGCTTCATATTCTGCTACATTGTTGGTGCAGCTCCATGTCAATCGATAGCAATATTCCTTTTGCTCATCGGATGAGGAAATCAGAAGGATTCCTGCCCCGACGTCGTTCTTGCATCGGGCACCGTCGAAGAACAATTTCCATAGTCCTTCTTGAGCAGAAACCTTTCCCTCCATTTTGGCTGGTTTCTCGGACTTGGCGATGGTGTAGCACCCCACCTCGGTCTCTATCATGGCATTGAAATTTGCCAATGAAAATTCATCTTCACAACATAACTGTGCGAGGGATTCCTGGACTAGATCCACTTGCTCTAGCTCCTCCGCGATCGTATGCACAGGGCCACTGCTCTCTTCCTCGGACATCTTCTGAACCAGGAACGTAGAAGGCTTTTCATTATAGATCTTCACCTTCTTCCCTTTGAAGGGGATCTCCAGATGAGTGTAGTCCATGGACAGATATCCGCCCAGCTTTGCTATGAATTCCCTTGACAGGCACATGTTGAAGTAGGGCTCTAGGTCCACGACTACCACCTCTTGTATGACTATGATTTGAGGTGTCTTATGTAGCCGAATAGGAATGTCTTTGATGACACCTATAGTCTTCACTAGGGTACCGTCCAGCTGGAGGACTCCATGACTACTTCGTGTGTATTCCATGCCTATTTCCTCGCATACCGCCTTCGGCATTACTATCGTCGCAGCTCCAAAATCTATCATGCAGTTATGCACGATATATCCTTCCATTTGTAAGGATAAGTAGAATGGTGGTGGTCTATTTTTTCCCATGATGGACGCGGACAGGGTCTGCACCAGGGCGAGCGGCTCTGCCTTCTTTGTATTGATCCTCTTCAATGATTCTTGCAGCAGGTCCACTTGTCCAGGAAGTTGCAGAGCATCATACAAACTGATTTTGGCTGGAATTCTCTTCAATTCTTCTACAATGTTGTAGGCTAGGGAGCTATGCACCTCAGGTTCCTTTCTCGGTTCGTACTTGGTGCGATATTGCTCTGTCGCTTCGACCCTTTGTCGCTTGGTGAGCGAGGGAAACTTGAGCTTCTCCTTAGCTTATTCTTTGGTCTCCACCTGAGGTGGTTCGACAGTGGCCTTTTGGGCCTTTTCTTTGATTGGAGCTGGTGGAGGAACTTCGCTCGGGGTCGAAGAGGACGGTTGTCCCTTCTCAAATCGAGCGTGTACCTTCAAGGGAGCCATCTGAGTAGCATCCACCTCTATCATCCTTTTACCTCCCCTGGTAAGGACTGCGACTGGCTCTTCCTCATCGATGGACAAGTTCTGATCCAATTGTCTGATGACGTTGACTTGACCGCCCTGACCGCTGCTAGCTAGTGTCTGCACGTAGTGTTGATGCAACATACATGTATTCTCCTCGTGAGGATCATTACATGTAGAGCACCAGTATACATGATCGAAAGTGCTTGGGACTTCATCTATCGCAACATTTCTTGTCGAAGCTTTTCCTTGATGGACCGCTTGATCTTTGGTAAGTGCAGGCGTGGGATAAGACCTTCTTGGTAGAAACTCTTGTTGCGCTTGCTTCTTCTTGACAACGGTCATGTCGTTGGACAAGGTCTGCACTGTGGCATTTAACGATTGCATTTCTTGCAGTATCTTGGCTTGCATATCATCGGCCTTGGGAACTGATGGTAAAGAAGCCATAGTTGGTATCGGAGGTAGGGCAGGATGTTGGAGGGGTGCTGGCAACATTGGAAATGTTGGAGTGATAGTGGGAGGCATAGTTGAAAGTGTGGGGAAATGTATCTGTGGAGCGGTGATCTACGAGACAACGGGATTCGGGTTCCAGGATGAGATCGGGTATGCAGGGATTGCAAAAATCTACGGAGCGACTACGCTCGCATACTGGGCTTGAAGGAACTCGGGGAGTATGGGCATTGGCATTCTTTGAGGGAGTTTACCCATGGCTATGAGGTCCGTTTCTGCTTTCTTGGCTAACCCATACAACTCTGGAAAAGTATTGACATTCGAGTATCTTATCATAAGGTCGATATCAGGGTTGAAGGCCCGAAGAAAGTAGTATGCTACGACTTCGTCGGTTGGGCAAAGCCCAACTGGGACTCTTTGCCAGGTTCGAGCGAACCTAACATTGAAGTCTGCAATCTCTTCTTGCGGATGTCTTTGGATCAAAGTGAATTGCTGCAGAAGAGAAGTTGGATCGACGGACTCGTTGAAGCCTTGCATCAACTGTCCGGCTAACTGGTCCCATCCCGTAATAGTGTCGGATGGCAGATATCTATACCAATAGAGGAGTTTTCCTCTAAGGGAGAGAACCAGGAGCTTCACCATCACTCGCTCTTCTGTGATATCATGGATTGCCACCAGGGAAATGATGTCCTGGATATGCTCTAGAGCAGTCTTTCCAGTTTCGTCGAACGTCGAAAGCTTTTTTATTGTAGCAGGTGGAACTTGCCCTTGGCCCACGAGATTCAACGGTGACAAAGAATTCCATGCTGGGAATAATCTGGGCGGTGGTTGCTGCTATTGTTGTTGTTGTTGTTGTTGGGCCATATTTGTGCCTGGGTTCTATGGAACAGAAGTCCCCGAAGTCCCTCTTGGGTTGCTCGTCGAAAGGGCAATGGGAACGGAGGCACTAGGATGCTTCGATGAGTTGGGAGGATTAGGAGGAAAACTAGCCGTTGTGCTATCGAAAGTTGGGCCTTGCTCGTCAACAGCAGCCTCTTGCGAGGATGTCCCACGTAAGAGATATTCAGGGGTAACTAACCTAGAGCGTTCCCCAAAGGCATCAATATCAAGCTCAAAGAACTCGGTTTCCTCTCCTCTATTCCTAACTCTCCATCTCGTTTGCATGAAGGCACAGGCTTTTAGTACTGGTCTTTACGACTTGAAGATTCTCAGGTAAAATAGAGTCGCCAGATGCTAAGAGTCTCTTAGTAATGAGAGCATCGATTCTCACTACTACTCAAGGGGTGAGACTGATCGGATCTCACCGGGAACTTGTTAGAACTACTGGCTCCGGTGAAGACGGGCTAGAAATATTCTCAAATATGGGACCTTGGGTCCCATCGGGCGTGCCAGAAACTGTTGGTCATCAAATCCGCATAGGAAAGGACTTTCGATGGGTTTGCGTGCCCTGGACCTACGACCAACATTGAAAGGCCGAAGGGAAGAGATGCCCCTCGTGCCGATCTCCGGAGAAAGGCCGGCTCCTATACTAATCTACTTTTGGGGTTTGAGACAAGAGTGCAGGAAAGAAATAAACAGGGTAAGGGTTAGGAAAAGAAATAAAAAGGGTAAGGGTTAGAGAATGATGATTTGAGGTGGGAGAGAACAAGAAGCACGATTACTCGCTAACAACTCGAATAGCAACAAGAAATACCAAGAACAACGTGAAAGAAATGAAATGCCGAACTTCCTATGTATCCTCTGGACGGGTTCGCAGGGTTCTCCTTTCTCTCTCGCTGGAATTCAGGGTTCAGAGTAACAACGATTGAGATAAGGGAATAACAGAAACCTCGATCCACCAGGCAGCATAAAGGAAAGCGACAAGACGTTTTTCCTCTCCTATGTATCCTTCAGGGCAAATTTTAGGGGTTCGGTCCCCGATCGTGCATCGAATTCAGGATTCAGAGTCTCAATACGTGAACGAGAAAAGACAAAAGAATTAAGCACAGAAGGCAGCATAAAAGAGAGAAATAGAGCACAAAAGTCTTTAGTATTAAACGCAGGACATCAAGTTACAACAACTTTCTAGCAAAAAGTTCCCCCCCTTTTACATTGCAAAGCCTGGGTTTTTATAGAGGACCCGACCCTCTGAATCATTATTACAAAAATAGTGGAGTACACCCTCGAGCCCTGAGAAATCGGCTCCTCGTTGATGTTGCGGATGATCCCTCAAATCGGCTACCAAAACTGGTAAGGGTGACCGAGTCAGCCGAGGAAAGACGCATTAAATGAGCCACCTGGGTGTCCTTGGATTGTAGGTGCGGTGCTCGAGTGGCGGCCATGCTTGTCGGGCTCTTCTTCTCGGGTTGATACTTCGCATCCAATTGCCAAAAATGAGCAGCGGCCTTATCGGGCAAGAAAATATGCATTTATGAGGCTCTCTGACTGCCTCGGGAAAATGCCCAACTTGGGAAGCGTTCTTGGGAAGCGCCTCGCTGATTTTCGCTTCGCAAAACTACTTCGGGGGTGTGGAGTGCCGAAGCCGATCTCTCTCTATCCTTCGCTGCTTCGCTGGTGAAACTGCTTCGCTAATAGGTCGGGAAAACGCTTCGGGCCGATCTTCTTTTGAAATGGTGGTTCGGGGGAGTTTCGGCCGAAACACTTTTCGACCTCTACTGCTTCGGGTGAAAACTGGCCGAAGTGGGTTTTAGAAATACTTCGGGCCCGAAGTAATTTCTTTGCCTTAGCTGATTTGGGCTATCTTTTCTTCTTCGACGAAGTTGTTTGGATGCCGCTTCGCAAAACTCTCCACCCGAAGTAGCCTCTGGGAATGCTTCGGGTGCGAAGCATTTTCTTCGTTCTTTCTCGGCAAAGTTCTCGCCCGAAGTGATGATTTGAAGCGCTTCGGGCCCGAAGCTCTCTTCTTTTCATTTTGTCCACCAGGGGGCGATAGGGAAAACCAAAATTGCTATAACTTATAAGCAAAAGAAAACTTTCAACAAAACAAATACTGTACAAAGTTTCAATTTTTCTGCCCCTTGGTGGAATGTGACAATATTGTCAACAAGTACTTAATACCTTCTGCTAATCAACACAATAAGTGGGCTAATAAATTGTACTGTTGATACATAGGTAGTAATTCAGGTGCTAACTTCACTTGTGATCCTTAATTTGCAGACTGTTGAGAAGAAGGATTAGTGTTGTGGCCACAAACGTACACCTATCCAGATTCCAAGTAGAGGGTTGGAATCTTCTCGATCAATTGTTCAATTCCATCCATTATTGCCAAATGTGCGGTAGGTATTGTCCATGGCTGATTCTAATAAATGCTAGAAATTTTTTTTCACCAAGGACCTTGTGTGGCCCATTTCACCAATATGTTCAGTTCTTCTTCCACCATCGACTACCACTTCTTACATTGATCAATTTAGGATATATTAAATTGCAACTACAAATTTTCCATATCATCCAAAGGATCCATGAGATTCAGTAGTTACACTATAAAACATTCAAACCATGCATCTTTGGTTTGCTCCTCCTGTTCCTCTTCTTGGACTATCTCCTTCCCCTTTTCAGAGATATCAATGGTCTTTTTGGTTACCTTACCTTCTATTACTACAACCTGACTGCTATCACCTTCTGTTCCAACCCCCTACTTAGACACATTTGTCTGTAGCTACTCTCCCTCTTCTATATTAGTCTCTTATTCCAATGATACTATCTCATCTATTATGATGGGATGTTGCTTTGTCCTAGGTGTTGGATTATCTATTTTTTGAGAAGGTAAAGCTTCTTCTATTCTACTGATTACCAGTTCCATCAGAATCTCTATGGAAATTATTGCTCTAGATTCTTCTACTATGAAAAGATCTACAAAAGATAAATCTCGTAGAGAAGCTACAAAGAAAGTTGTTATAATTGTAGGTGGAACATATAGATCTGGTACTATTCTCTAAGATCAAACATGAGCTTATGTCAAATAGTCCCTAGGTCCTATATTCCTAGTGCTTGTTCTTGCTGTAGTATTTTGTAAAGTCTAAGGAATATCAAAACTGACATTTTCCCAAGGTACTATCATCTATTGTACCAATACTTGAGATACCTTTTTACTGCGAGCAATCTATTCTACGGTAATCCCTTGCACCAAATCTGGATTAGATGAAGGTAGTGGGGATTCAAATCACCTTCTCTTCCTTTTTGGCTTGGGTTATTTTGGTGAAGGTGCAACCATTTCCTTTTCAAGTTCTCTCTCCTTAGTTGAGGGTGGTGTTGTATCCTCCCCTTCTGAATCAGTCACCATATTCTCTTGATGTGAGGGCTTGTGGGAGACCTACTTCACCTGTTGCTTCTTTACTAGTGTTGCCTTATTTACCAGTGGTTTGACATCCTTCCATTGCAAGATAGTAGGTGCTAAATCTAGAATCTGTTGAGGTGAGTCAAAATTTGGAATCTGCACTCCTAATCTTGACATAGCATCCAAAAGTAACCCAATGGTGTGGCCATCTAAATTTTTTTTATTGTTTGCATCAAAAAGTTCTGAATACAAACTACCAAATGAGTTGTCCAGTCATACAGTACTTCCTGTTCTATCCCAAGAAAATATGGGATCAACCATATGGGAAGATTAGAACTGTGGTGGTCCCTTGACAATCTGGCCATTAGAACATTCATAATGCACTACAACTCATTATTCTTCAGCTAAGATTTTTTTACTTCCCTCCCACCATGAGTAGCTAGCATTTTATCCACTTCTTCCTTGAAAGTAGTAACTTGTAATATCAACTGTCAAGTTTTATTAGGATATCCCCATTCATTGAGTATAGTTTTTCCCTTCCTAAGGAGTCTAAAGGTTTTCCTAAATGTATTAGAAGAGAAGTCTATTTCGATGGTTTGATCAACAACCTAAACTATGCTAGTGTTCCAAGCTGGTTTATATGTCTGCAGTATCTGGACCAGATACCTCTTGAAATATTTTTTATCAAAGCTAAGTATCTATAGAATAAAACTCACTACAATTGATAGTATATTCTTCTTTATCAGAATCTTTGGTGCTACTGCCACCCACCATTATCAGTAAAAATATCCTATAGGGCAAGTCCAAGTAATTTCTTCAATCGAGATCTACTCCTTACTACTTAATTGGAATTTTGCTTATACTGCTACTTATCGTTTCCCTTGTGCTTGACCCTTATCTGGGATTGGCACTTGGCCACACATCATCTCTTATTGATGTCGAAGTTGTTTTGCCACAACTGACTTGGGTCCTACTTTAGGTTGCATTGGAACTTGGCCATACTTTTGATGGCTCATCTTCTCCTTTCAAGATGTCTTATATGTTTTAGATGGCTCACTCCTACTAGATGTTTGAATCTAATGCTAGACTGGCTATTTACATTGACATCTAAGATGAATGGTTGGTCGTTTGGGTTAGAAAACTAGACATCTGAGGTGATCAATTGGTCATTTGGGTTGGATGGATAGAAATCTACTGAATGGATGCCTCTTTTTTGGATGGCTTCTTTGATTAGATGACTTTTTTCTCTAGACGGTTGCTTTAACCAGATGGTTACAATATAAGACTGATGGTTGGGTCTTCTTCTAGATGTGTGCTTCTTCCCTTGGACATTTTCTAGTTTGGCTGCATTGATTGTATTTTGTCAAACGAATGTCCTATAAATTCATGATGGAGCTGTATTTCTTCCTGAAGTAGAGTTTTTGCACTTGCAATGAAAATAAAATTCTTCACAAAGCTAGTAACTACTAGTGCAATGAAGTTTATGCTTCATCTTGTAAATTAAATCTTGGTGTGCTTCACCTTCACTTCTCCTGTGCTCAAGCTACCTACAAAAAATTGAAAGTGATTGTACAAATGGTGCCCAATGCTTCCAATTTATAGGATTGTTGTCACCCTAGTAATTGCCTCTTCAACTGCCACTTGACTCCCGGTCATATGCATGCTCATCATGTCATCAATTCTGCATGGACAACACATCTAACGTCTCTTAGCTTATTTCATCTTTTTACAGTTTTGTCTTCTTCTATTTTTGTATTTTTTTAATTTTTCTATCTTTTTCAAAACTGTATCTAATAGTATTAACATTATCGTGTGAATCACACGATAATTCCTATGCATACTTCAAAGGTATATGATGCACCATATTCCTATTGATGAGTACATATTTTGAAACTGCTAAACCCATCACCATTTTTTTCTTCTTCCATCTACTGATGACTATGGTGATTATTCTAACTTCAAGGGATTTTTTCTAGGGCTGTTCATTGCACCTTCTTATTCTTCATGGAATAACTCACTAGTATGGATGTTCTACCTCTATCGATTGATGATGTGATTCCAACCTAGACATATGTTATGGTTCTACTAGACGTCTGCTTCTCTTGACATCATCCTAGCTCACCCTATCTGCCAGACGACTACCTTCCTTCCATACATCTTCTAGATGACTATTTTTCTACCAGACATCTACAGGATAACTATTTTCCTACCAAATATTTGTTGGATAGCTCTCCTCATCTAGACGTGTGGATGCATCATCCAGACGGCTACTTCCAGGGTCAAGATGATTTTTTTCTTCTTCCATATGGATTCGTTATGTTCTTCCATCACCCTATTGAATTATCACACAACCATCCAAGTAAAAGGATGATTCTCCCTCTATCCAACATATTATTGAGTCTTCCCCTTCCATGCCCTCATCCTCAAATTCTATCAATCTATCGATGAACATATGTCCATCCTTGGTCTACCTGGTCCTTGTAGGTATTTCTATTATGGGGTCCCAATATTCCACATTAATACATGTTTTCCTATTATGGGATCCCAATTTCCTTCTAATTTGAATTTCATCAAAACAAATATTAACACCACGAGTGGTTAAATTACCTACTATGTGATTGGAATTTCATTCCACATTAATACGTGTCTTCCTATAGATATGCTCACATTTCTAAGATATTACATTCAATAATAGATGGTTAACATTAGAAATAATATTATTTTTCAATCCCCACATCCATTTTTGTTTAGAGCATAAGTGATAATTTATGAATCTCTCAATTAAAATATATTTCCATACTTTTCAATTGAACTTTTAATCCTTGTAAGAATTGCTCAAGCCTTTCCATAGTTGTTAGTTGAAGTTCCATATGATTTGGAGTAAGTGAGTAGAATTTTATCTTTATTATTTTGAAAAACACTACCTCATTGACTTTTCCCAAATTTCCTTTGAAGGCATCATCAAAATTTATTTTGATAAATCTAATTTCTAGACATTTTTGTTTTAGCATCGATTGAAGCAAATCCTTTGTTTTAATGCCATTGTTGCAAATGACTATTCCAAGTATATTCAAATATATAAGTTGTTTTTTCCACACTTAGACTTCCCATGATAAGCATTATGTTTGTAAATATTCTGCAAGAAAGATAATAATACGATTCCAAAATTAAACATAAATTTGAGATTTATTTTTAAAAATTCTAATATTCCTATAGATTCCAACAAATAATTGAAATACCAATCTCCACAATACATAATGCTTTAGCTTTGAAATAATTAATCCAACATTTCATCAACTCTTTCAATGTTGATGGAACTACCCAATATACACTCATACTTTTTTAAAAGTAAACCTAAATGGAGTGAACAAAGGGAAATGAAGAAGTAATGGTCGAATGTTTCTAAATCCCTATCACACAAGACACAACTCATAGGTCCATAATATCCTCTTCTTTGTATTCTCTCTTGTAAGGATATTACTTTAAAATCCTAAAAAAAAAATGTTGAGACCTTAGGGAGAGCCCCTTGTGACCAAGCATTCTTCTAAAAAAAAAATGGGTCTAAAAATTTTGATTACTTTAAATCTTCATATATGAATTTGCCCAAGTATCCACCATCTTTTGATAGATTCCAAACCAACTCATCATTTTGTGTAAAAATATACAAATAAAACTCTTAAAGCATATTTTGAAACTCATTTATAATTTATTTGAGTCCCTTTCCTTCAACCACGATACTAATAGAAATTCATTATCTAAATTTTTCGTTCATATTAATATAATCTATAATATTTGACCTCGGATCAAGCCAATAGTTATCATTTTAAATCAAGATAAAAATGACAAGGCTTCAAAGTAGTATCAAACTAAAGATTTGCTTAGTTCTCCTATCTAATATGTTTTTTTTATGATCAATATAATATAAAATATTTTTAAAATTAATAAAAATATTCTTTAAAAATAATGTTAATATAAAATTAATGTGAAACATGCTTTTAGATAATGCAATAATTATTATTTTTTAAGAAAGTGATTTACATAGACATATACTTTTAATTGAATCGTATTTATTATCATAACACCTTAACAATTATACATATATCACAAGTTACAAATATTAATTGGTTAAGGTTATAAAATTTGATTATAATATTAAGGTTAACTTTAAGATTCCTTTCAAAAGGAGGCTTGCACGAAAAAGCATGGTATTTATTAGTAATACTTGAGATTAATAATTGAATATTTATTTAAAAGTTTTAAAATGTGTGTAGATTACAAGTGTTTAAGGATTATTTTTTAATTTATTTTTGGAATATGTTGGGAAAGGTCGAGGTGCTAATCCAAACTTTGGGAAGACTCCTCCCTTCTTTAATTTTAATTTATCCTCTTAAAAAGCCTATAATTCAGCTCAACTTTTCTAATAATTTCATATAATAATTTCTAACACTCCGCATGTCATGGGATTGGGAGCATCCTTGAGTAAACAAGTTACAAGGCGTTTCACGAGAAATCCATCGTTACAAGATATCCTTAGTAATAATCAAACTCCCCTTTTTTTAATTAATAATATTCCCAAAGGAATTTCCAAAGATCTTTTAGATTATGACACGTCGAAATTTTTTCCCTGGCCTAAGACAAAGATTTAATTATTTATAGTTTATGGAGGACATCGGAGCCCCCAATAATTTATGAGGTCCTGGAATTTTTCAAAGGTTACGTCATAGAAATCCAGAACTCTGCGTGCTCTCTGTGATCTTGCCTCATACTAGGAAATAGTTGCAGAGACAGACAGAAAGTTCAGGTGGATTTCCATGGGGAAAGTACGTCACCTAACGGCGGGGGCGCCGCTATTGTTGCTGTTGGTGGTGGTGGCAGTCATGGTGCCTTCGGTGGGAGCTGCCAGACCTTTGGCTGAAGAAACTAGTGACCGAGTTAGAGGAGGCCACGCCAACTTGGCGGAGGTTTTGGAGCATTCACATGTTAAGTGTGCCACCGCTGTGAACGAGAAAGATGGTCATGAGATAGATCCCAAGTATGGGGTGGAAAAAAGATTAATCCCTGGCGGCCCTAATCCCCTCCACAATTAATTATAGCTTTGTTTGTTTGTGGGGTTTAAGTTTTAAACATCTGAGACAGCGGAAAAGAATGGAGGCAGGGAATTCAGACGTTTGTTGTTGTTCTTCTTCTTGGGTGTTATTCTGAGATGGGGAGCATAGAAAACACCAGTGATATGATTATGATTACTGTTGTATTATTATTATTTTATTTATAAGTTATGAGCATGGATTCTTGGACCGTAACTTGGTCCAGCTTCCAGTGATAACAGTTATGCTTTGATCTCTCTGTATTTTATTTTTTCTTTCATGATGAGAGATCATGTTTTGTAAAATTTCATCCAGTTAACATATTTAAAATGGGTTACATTTAGTGTTTCTTTTTGGCCTATGGATCTGATTTCAAAGGAACGATGATTTTAATGGTGATTTTAAAGGATTTATTAATAATCTGTTTACTTGTAGGAAAAAATATGAACGTTGTCTTTTAGGGAAGATTCAAATCAGGCAATTCTAGACTGGGGTGATTATTTTAAGATTCATTATAGTATTCTGCCAATGCATTTTCTGAGTTCAACCAGGGATGAGGGTAATGAGAATTTGCCGGTGATAGGCATTTCTTGTTCGTCTGGGATGGTGGGAAAGAGCTTTCTCTGGATTTTGACGAGATGAAGAATATAAAGGCTGGTCATGGAGTGTGGATTTGAGCTTTGGGTTATCTGTAATTACATTTGTTTCTTGTATGAAGATAGCAGCCAACGGACAATCTTGAAATGCTATCTCAAGATAGCCTTGATAAGCAGCGAACGTCTGTTTTAGATCCTCTTGGTATTCAATTAATTGAATAAAAATGAGTTTGAGATTGAAATGGGTGTAACCTTTAGACTACAACAGTTTTAGATCTTCTTGGTATTCAATTAATTGAATAAAAATGAGTTTGGGATTGAAATGGGTGTGTTTTTTATTATATTATAGATTATAGTAGTTTGACAATTATGTATGTATTAGTCTTATTACATATTATAGACTGTAGCAGTTTTGTATGTATTAGTGTTATTACGTTAAAATTATAATGGATAAGCAATCTTAAAATTATATATCAGTGTTATTTTTCTATTGTCAATCTTTTAGTATAAGTAATTTCTTATAAGTATATATCTCACTACCGTTATTAAAATATTTGTTACCTGGTTTTTATATCTATAAATATGTTGTCTATAGTAACTTGTCAATTCTTTCCTACCCTTTGGATACAAGTTGCTACATATTCCAAGATATCATTTTTATCATTTTTTTTTTATATCTTATTACCGCTATTAAAATATTTGTTACCTTGTTTTTATATCTATAAATATGTTGTCTATAGTAACTTGTCAATTCTTTCCTACCCTTTGGATACAAGTTGCTACATAGTCCAAGATATCATTTTCATCAAATTTTTTTTTTATATAGAGGAGAGTCGGTTACAACCATTTTTTTTAGCTCCACTTTTTGATAATCCTTAAGATATTTGCTTTTGTTTTCCCATATCAGTATCCCTTTGAGTTTTTTTTTTCTTCTTACTATCTTCCTTTTTTTTTTTTTTCCACCTACACTTTCATCTTCATCAATCTTTTCAATTTTGCTCAAAGTGAAACTTATCATCTATAGGTTTGTCTTACTCTAAAGGACTCAGAATATAGAGAATAACCTCAAATTCAATTTCTTTTTTATGTTGTCTTAAAAACCCAAAAGTGCAAGGATGTTTCTCCATAATAATTACCTTCTTATACTAACCTAAAAATCATAAATTGTTATGTATTGCCTCCCTCCTCATTTTTTTTATTATGTTTCTCTTGAAACCCTAAAGTGCAAGAAATAACCTTTACACTAGTTTCATTTTTATTACCAAGAGAGGATTTTATGCTACTTGAGGAAAATGAAGATGACTTACTTGAAATATACTTGACCTAATTTGTCATCTTTGTCTTAAAATGTATGTCCATATCTTCATTTGCACCTTTAATTCCATTTTAATTTGAAAGTGGACATTGTGATTTCTCATCCTTTGTATTATTCTCTATTTGTTCCAATGATTGATTTTAGTGAACTGTAGTGGCCTTTACTATATGATGTTTTATATAGGCTTTCTTTACCTCTTCTTTCGAAGTGGAATATCCTTGATCTAATCTAATTATTGAAGTATTATTTCCTTATTTCATCTTGAAGTTTATCTCATGATCAAAACTTTCTTTTTCTTTCTTCATAGTTTTCACTTTGTAATATCTTACCATGTGTCTAGTATCATAACAATTGTGGCATCAAAATGCAATGTTTTCATAGTTTGCTTAATATTAATGGATTGTGGTAAATATTTTAAAATATCTATAACAACACATCTCGCATTCTTTTCCTCCTTAGTAGTTAGTCACTCCTTGATCAATGTCCCTAGGATATTTCTAGTACTCTTCAAAACGTTCTTATTAATAATTTGATATGAAAGTTAAAAAAACCTAACCCAAATGAATTTTTTAATAGCTTTTGTCTAAAAAAATCTCATTTTATGGTCTTAAATAAAGGGAATATCTCCCCCTAAATTGTGGGCCACCACCCATTATTTTATCCCTAATTTTTAAACTATAAAATATGATGAGGAAAATCCTTTAGGAAGAAAAGTCATAGAGTAATTTGAATTCAATCCCCACTTCCATTTAATCCAATTTTTAATCTTTAAAAACCTTGGCCAATATCCATGAAAATTTCATATTAATTCTCTAATTTTAAGAATTATTACATCATGCTGGATCATCTCATCCTTACTTTTAATGTAACATCTGCTCCCTAGATAGAAATTTCCATATATTTACTTTTTCTTTTATATCTAACTTGGGCATATTTTCTTCCATCAAGGGCATCCTCACTTCCCATTAAGGCTTTCAAATATGAATTTCCATCCATGCTACCTAGTGGAGCTTGTCACTCCTAATATTATTTATATATAATTAGCTAATCTATATTAAAAATAATTATATTGAAAAGTATATATATTTGTGAGAGACATAATTAATAGAGGATATGTTTTACACATAGATTAACCTAGGGGTTGCTAGGGTTATACTCTAAAATATAAATTTTATAAAATCAATTTTATAATAATAATAGTGTGAGCATTTTTTAGTATCAAATATGTTTGGGTAATTTTAATAACATACAATCTAGGTACTCTTATCCCCATAATTATTTTTCTATTGGTAGTCTTTTAGTGCAAGTAATTTATTATAAGTTTATATCTCACTACCATTATTAAAATATTTATTACCTGATTTTCATATCTATAAATATGTTGTCTATAACAACTTTTCAATTCTATCATACCTTTTTTTAGGGGTCTTATTTGTGCCCTTAATATTCCAAGATATCATTTTTATCATCACTTTTTGTTTTCATGGGTTTAGCCCCACTTCTTTTTTTATATACATAGGGAAGTTGGTTACAACCACTATTTTAAGCCCCACTTCTTGATATCCCTTAATATTTTTGCTTTTGTTTTCCCATATCAATATCCCTTTGAGTTTCTTTTTCTTTTTTCTTCTTCTATCTTCATTTTTTTCCACCTACACTTTCATCTTCATCAATATTTTCAATATTGCTAGTGAAACTTATCATCTATAGGTTTATCTTGCTTTAAAGGATTTAAAATATAGAAAATAACCTTAAATTCACTTTTTTCTTTATGTTTCCCTAAAAATCCAAAAGTGTAAGGATGCTTCTCCATAATAATTACCTTCTTATAATCCCAAAAGAATCATAAATTCTTATGTATTTCCTCCATTCTCATTTTTTATTATGCTTATCTTGAAACCCTAAAGTGCAAGAAATAACCTTTACACTAGTTTCATTTCTATTGCCAAGAGAAGATTTTATGCTACTTGAGGAAAATGAAGATGATTACTGGGAATATACTTGACCTATTTTATCGTCTTTCTCTTAAATTTTTTTTCCATATCTTCCTTTGCACCTTTAATTTCTTTTGAATTTAAAATTGGACATTGTACTTTCTCATTCCTTGTATCCTTCTTTGTTTATTCCAATGGTCAATCTAAGTGAATTGTGGTGGTCTTTGTCGTATGATGTTGTAGATAGGATTTATTTACCTCTTCTTTTGGAGTGAAATATCCTTGATATAGTCCAATTTCCATTAAAGTATTATTTTATTATTTCATCTTGAAGTTTATCTCATGACCAAAAAATTTCTTTCTCTTTCTTCATAGTTTTCACATTGTAATACCTTACCATGTGTCCGGTCTCATAAAAATTGTGGCATCAAAATGTAATATTTTCATAGTCCTCTTTTGGATCTCATTCTATTGCTTAATATTAATGGATTGTGGTAAATATTTTGAAATATCTATCACAACACATATCTCGCATGATTTTGCTCCTTAGTAGTTAGTCCCTCCTTGATGAATGTCCCTAGGATATTTCTAATACTCTTCAAAACATTCTTATTAATAAGTTGATATGAAAGTTCAAAAAACCTAACCCAAATGAATTGTTTTTATAGTTTTTATCTGGACAAAAAAATCTCACTCTATGGTCTTAAATAAAGGAAATATCCCCCCCTAAATTGTGTGTCACCATCCATTATTTTATCCCTAAATTTTAAATAGAAAAGATGATGAGAAAAATCCTTTAGGAAGAAAAGTAATGGAGTAATTTGAATTCAATCCCCACTTCTTGATATAATTTTGAATTTTTAAAAACCTTGGCCAATATCCTTGAAAATTATATGTTAACCCTCTAATTTTAAGAATCATTATATATACTCGATCATCTCATCCTTAATAATCACTTTTGATGTAACATTTGCTCCCTAGATAGAATTTGTCATATATTTTGCTTTTCCTTTATATCTAATTTGGGAATACTTACTTCCATTGAGGGTATCCTCACTTCCCACTAAGGCTTTCAAATTTAAATTTCCATCCATGCTACCTAGTGTAACTTGTTCCTCACTCACTGTCACTCCTTAGATTATTTATATATAATCAATTAATCTATATTTAAAAATTTATATTGAAAAGTATATGTGTGTGTGTCATATTTAATAGATGACATGTTTTGCACATAGACTGACATGGGGGTTGCTAGGATTATACTTTAAAATATAAATTTAAAAAAAATAATTTTATAATTATAATAGTGTGAACAATTTTTAGTATCAAGTATGTTTGGGCAGTTTTACTATCTAAGATGTTAACATACAATCTAGGGACTCTTGTCCCCATAATTATTTTTCTATTGTCAATATTTTAGTACAAGTAGTTTCTTATAAGTTGATATCTCACTATCATTATTAAAATGGACAACCCATTAGTTTATATTGTATACAAATGAGGATATTTTTAGCCAAAATTAATCACTTTTTATTTTTGTTTTTAGATCTCATTTGAACTCTGTGTAATAATTATAATTTATGAGCATACAAAATATGTACATCAATATTGATTTTAGAGTGAGAATAAATTTTAATTATTTTTTATTAAAAGCATCCAATTAAAAAATAAAATAAATTACAATAATAAAAATTGACAATGTTATGAGAAACTAGGTGCTTTTTGGCACCTTGTAAAAATAAAATATGTTAATTATTATTTTTAATTAAGTTGTATGTGGCCTCTATTGGGGCTACTCCTTCAAAATACCAAAATATTATATATGTTGTCAAGTAAAAAGATTTTTTCATTTTATTTTTTATAAAAGATATTCTTCATCTTTCTTAAACTATTATGTTTCCATAATTAGATCTTTGACATTATTTTCATGAAGAGAAAAAGATATCACTTCACCAATTGCCTTCTAAAATTTGGATTGCATAAAGACAAACATCAATACTATGATTAACTATGTTGAGGATACTTAGGCTTATCCACTTAAGCCTAAGTTAATATTTTATTATTTATTATTATTTTATTAATTTTCTATTTCATGCACTTTTTATTCACCTGAGGCATAGTATGCCCATGTTAGAAATAGGATGTTAAGTTGTTTGGGTGTGTAGTTAGCTGTTAGAGATCCCCTTTGTCTTCTAGCAGTTAGTTGTCACCTATGTTTAGCAGATAGTTATTTGTTAGTTAAGTGGTTGGCCATGTTTAGAAAATTGTTGCAACCACTTAACCTACATGAGATTCCATTGTAGCATTATATATTTGCACCATTTCATGAATAAGATCAGCTTCATGTTGAGTTCCTACATCACTGGTATCAGATTGCCAAGGATAAGTTTTGGCAGAAAGGAGGGCAAGTTGATCCACTTTTTGCTAGGTGTCTAGTTGGAGTTCACAACTAGCTCATCAAGATCCTAGGTAGGTGTTGTTGGGAATTGGCTTGAAGCCACCCACAACATCAAGTGAAGTTGAGGTAGTAGAGGGCAAAAATTACCCCTGGCAGAAACTAGAGGGTAAACCTATTGCCTTGTGAGGGTAAGAAAAAATTTTCTTGGTTGAAAAAAAATTATTTGTCTGTTTTGAAGATCAGATATTAGAAAGAAAGGTAGATTTTTGAGAGGCTATTCCAAAAATTTCGAGGCCAATTTGTAGCCAAGAGAAGGACATTTGCACTCTTTACCGACGAGGAACAAATCTGATAAAAAAAATTCCAAAGGAGTTTTGGAACTCCAGTCTAATATCTTCATGCAAGAAGAAAAATTTCTTTTTGCATGATAATTTGAGCAATTTTGAGAGACCTCTTGAATTTTTTTTTTAAAGGTTGAAGCATAAAATTGATATTAATATTAATTTTAACTTTAAAAGTTAAAATAGGATTTTAGCTTATTAAGGGCCCCTGTTGACTTCTTGTTGCAGACCGAGCTTCAACATCAACGACCAACCACCATTAGGCAACCCTTGCCAACATCGGTCATCTCCGACCGACTTCTTGCTGTCAACTGAGTTTTCAACATCGGTGACCAGCCACTATTAGGTAACCCTTGCCAACGCCGTCAATCAGCAATCGACTTCTTACTGCTGGTCAAGTTTTTAACATCAACGACCTCCCGACAACACATCTAGTCAAGCCCCAAGATCAGGAGGATATGATGTCATCGATTGTAGAGTGCACAGGTCAAAGAAAATAGTTGCTCGATGCTGGAGATCATTGGGCTCAAACAAATAATTGAGCTTCAATGGATAGCGCATAGTGCTACATAGGTTGAGATATTCTTTTGGCTCACAAAATGGGCTACTGTATATTGTGGATGGTAACCTGACACAAGTGACAGAAGGCAATCGATGGATCGTGGTTTGCAGGCGGTAGAATACGATGAGGAGAATATTAAAATTTCTTAAGATTATAATAAAAACCAATCAAAACATGTGGAGAAACCCTAATTACCGATCGACATGTGGCAAGCGTTCATTGGTGCACTCCCAATTTTCTCTAACGCTTTCCAACGATCATAGATTTCTGGTAGGGTTGGACATTTTTGGTGAGGCATCATGTTTATGATGAGTTGAGCAGTTACCGGTGTGAGGTGATAGTTTTTGATGAGTTTTCTAGTGATCCAGTGCGATTCTGAGTCCTCCAACGCTTATTGATGAATGATTTCCAATACTCGACAACATCATAGTTTCCAACATATAGCAGATGTTTAGACGAGGAACAATCCAATCCTGATGAAATTTTTATGTTTTCGATAGGCACATCACTTCCTGGTGAGGGTTCCATATTTTTTGATAGGAAATAATTTCACCATCCTAAGGTTTCATTTTAATCTCTCCGACGAGATTCAAGTTTTCTGACAACGTTGATGTTCGCCAGCGAAGGTTGTGAATATCGGTGAGCGGCAAGGGTTTTTTTTAGGACTTAATTGTCCCACATTACCCACGCAGTGGGAAATATATTTCTTAAAAGCACTAAAGCACAGATGGTGCTTGTGACCACCATACAGTGGTCATATTAGGTTGCCTATAGGTGATCGTATCGGTTGCTTGGGCGTGCATGGACAAGTTGGCATCCACTTATTGTTGACGCTTGGTGGATGTTATATTGGGACTTTGACATGTTCAAATTTCTAGTTGACCACCTTCTGATCATTAACCGCACAAGGCAGTTGACCAGCGCTGCGCAACGCTGTTGATCGCACTCAAAAATTCAAATATTGTTTTGGTGGGAGGCCAAATGTTTTGGCGGAAATTCAAAATTGGAGGAGAAATTCAAAATTTTAAATTTTTAAATTCAAAAATTGGTGCCAAAACCAGCAAACCTACCCTAGGTGATATGTTTTTGCCATATTTGGTCAATTTTCAACCAAATTTTTTGCAATTTTTTGCAAATTTATGTAAATTTAATCCATTATTTTTCCTCCTAACCATTTTTTGCATTGTAAAAGGTCTAATTTTTCAATTTTTTTAGTGCTACTTTTGTAATTACAAAATTGAATTTTCATTTTGTAAAGAGCATTAAATTAGCCATTTTTGTAAAACTTTGGAAGGCAAAAGTGTTGTAAATCTAGGCAAATTTTTTGCATTAGGAAACTGAAAAATTATTCCTAATAGCCTAGATTAGTTCTTGCAAAGATCATTTTGTAATCCTCCTAGTCTGGCATATACATGAAACCAAATGGCTCAAGACCTCAAAACAAACATGGAGAACCTTACTATAGTAGTAGATATTTTGGCAAATAAGGTAAAATATATTGTGGTGCAATTAACTCTTGGAGATATAAAAATTCATCATAATCATGCAAATAAAGCTAAATGTGAGGTCAAATTGTATGATGGATATAGGGATCTTGATTTCTTGTCTACATGGATTTTGGATATGAAAACTTGGTTCACTTATGCTGAAATTCCTAAAGATGAACAAGTTGCATTTGCTACAGTCAAAATCATAGACTTAGCAAAAGTTTTAATTGTATAAATACAAAGCCATAATGCCACAATGACTTGGAAATAATTGTTCCAAATTCTGAAAAATATATTCTTTCCACAAAACTACCGAAGTGACCTCACTACCAAGTGGTATAGATTGAGGCAAGCCTATAGTATGTATGTTTCTGATTACATTTTCCAATTTAATAGGTTAAGGGTGCTTCTTGGTTTGAGAGATTCAAAAGAGGATTTAATTAACAAATTCACTCATGGCTTGCAAGATCAAATTTTTAGGGAAATCAAATTCAATTTTTACCTCACCTTGGACGTGGCATTCAACCATGCCATTCTTTTAGAGCAGAAATTTGGTGCATAAAAATCTCATTCATCACAAGAGAGCTCTTCTAGAGGTGGGAATCAACATCAAAAAAATTTGAAGAACACTTCTCATTCTTCCCCTCATTCTTCTTCTCCTCCCATTTCTCCTAAAGTACATTCTTCTTCTTCTCATTCTAAAGATCCTTCTTCTTCAATGTATTGTGAATTTTGTAAAAATCATGGTCATGTAAAATCCAAATGCTTTACTTTTGAAAAATTCAAGAAGAATAGTATCCTACTTTAAAGGATAAACTGAATAAAGTTACCCTTATGTCAAATGTATTTGCGCAAGGGGGTCGTGACCATTTGTTTGTCACTAGAACCCACCTTACGCATGATTTCTATGTTGATTTTATTATAGATAATGGATCACAAAAGAACCTCATTGTGAAGTCCATTGTGGAGAAGTTGAAGCTTCCCATAAAGCCATATCACCAACCATATTTACTTGGGTGGAAATATGTAGACTCCACATCTAACATCACCCACACTTGCACCTTGAATTTTGTTTTTGGTGACAAGTTTATGGATAAAGTAATATGTGATGTCACAAATATGGATTGTTGTGGACTATTGCTAGGTAAACCTATAAATTTTATAGGAATTCTATTTATCATGCTAAAAATAATACCTACACATTGGAGTTGCATGATAAAACCTACCTGATACAAAGCACTACACTCACATCAAATTTGATGTTAATTTATGGGTAAGTTCATAAGCCACTAATTCAAGCACTCATTTTGGTTCCTACTTGTATAATTTCCACACAAATTGAAGAACAAGTACCATCTATGGCACATGAGAATGAAGAAATTTCACTCCCACCAAATGAACAATCACAAGAGCAAGTGGTTAAGGAACCCATCACTCTCACTCATGAGAAATATGTCGTTCATTCTATTGGTATCATTTCATGTACACCTCTAGCTACACAACCACTTGTTCCACAAAATTTACCTTTGGCTTTGTCCACTTCCACCACTACACATATGGAGGAGCAAGCTAAGGTCACTTCATTCATTGAGCATCAGTAGTAGATAGTTATCTGTTAGTTAAGTGGTTGGTCATGTTTGGAAAATTATTGCAACCACTTAACCTACATGAGATTCCATTGTAGAATTATATATTTGCACTATTTTATGAATAATATCAGCTTCACATTGAGTTCCTACATAAAACTAAATTATCTGCTACTCAATTTCCTTCTCTATAGATATGCTCACATTTCCATGAGAATACCTCTAGCAATAGTTGATGAACATCAACAATAATGTTATTTTTTCACTTGTTATATCCACTTTTGTTTATAGCATTAATACTAATTTGTAAACCACCTTCTACCATGACCCTCCTTGATAGAACATATCTTTGATATTGATTTTGTATTGATTCAATGCTTAATCTTATTTGATATTCACATGATAAGTGCTTCATTTCATATTATGTTTCAATTAATCTAGAATATGGTACTATTGATGATGTGTATGGTTTGTAATGACCCAAAACTAAGCTACAATAAAACACATAGAAAAGAGAAGATTTTTTTTTTACTAAGGAGAGAGATTTATAAACCCCTAACCAACTTCTAATTGACCTATTGTTTAAATCCCCTAATTTTCTCGAAGAGTTATACCTCATAAATACCCTCACATAAATCCATGTGTGTAAGTGTATTATGTGTTACCGCAAATAAGTTTATCCCTCCCATCATTCTTGATGAGCTAAACTTATCACCTTCAATTCATCGAAGGTATACGCCCATCTGCATACCATACACAAATTAGTCTGTGTAGGTATGCTACATGTATTACGAGTTAAGCTATCCATCTCATCTACACAATGAGATATCCTAACTCAGATGTAGTATTTCCATAATTTAGCTTCCAATCTCCCTAAGGGGTCCTTAATACCTTAGATCACCTATGTTCACCCTAAGGGGGTCTTAATTCCCTTAGGTCACCTCTAAGCTCACCCTAGAACTCAATAATTAATTTCTATTGTTTTAGCAAGAATAACAAGAATAAATACCAAATCTAACAAAAATATAATATACAAGGCATAAAAAGATACTAGATAGAAAGCAACATTAAAAGAGGGTAAACATTAATCAAAAGGAATTTAAATGCGAGACATGGATAATTCAAGCAGTAATTTAAAGGTACATCTTCCATCAATTAATATTTATTACATCAAACAAGTATGATAAATCCTCCATACTCTTAAAGAATAATATATTACATCAATTTCATCAGAAAAATCTCCCCACATGGTTAATCTATTTAAGCATAAGTAAATCATTTTAAGTAGAATCAAACCGATACATTGGTTCCAACTACCTCCTTGGTACTTCCCAGCTTTTCCTTGATCATTTTATGGTAGTAGGGATCAGGGCACTCATGGTTTCATGATAGACATAATTCTAAATGCATTTACTTATTTATTTTCCAAATTGCAACTATACAAATTAAATCAAAGTACTATCTATCTACTATATAGTTGATATCAATAAAAATCTCTATTTTCATTTTTCCCTCTCATTACCTAATGAGAGTCTTTCAACAATTACAATCAGATCATAGTTTCTACTTTAATCAATTCTTTCAACCCTTGTTCAATAATTAAAGTCTCATACCTTTAATTACCAAACAAACTAGGTTCCTTCAATCAAGAAATAACCATTTTCCTTTGTTCTATAAATTAAAGTCCCATACCCTTAATTTACAAAACAAACCATTTCTATTTATTTAATAAATCAAAGTCATCTACTTTAATCTATAAATAATTTTTTTCCTTAATTTCATAAATCAAGGTCCCATATCCTTAATTTACAAAACAAACTAATTACATTTATTTTTTAAATCAAAGTCACCTACTTTAATCCATAAATAAATCCTTTTTCCTTCATTTTATAAATTAAAGTCCCATACCCTTAATTTATAAAACAAACTAATTACATTTATTTATTAAATCAAAGTCACCTACTTTAATCATTAAATAAACCTTTTTCCTTCATTTTATAAATTAAAGTCTCATACCCTTAATTTACAAAACAAACTAATTACATTTATTTATTAAATCAAAGTCACCTACTTTAATCCTTAAATAAACCCTTTTCCTTCATTTTATAAATTAAAGTTCCATACCCTTAATTTAAAAAATAAACTAATTATATTTATTTATTAAATCAAAGTCACCTACTTTAATCAATAAATAAACCCATTTTCCTTCATTTTATAAATTAAAGTCCAATACCCTTAATTTACAAAACAAACTAATTACATTTATTTATTAAATAAAATTCACCTACTTTAATCCATAATTAAACTAATTTTCTTTCATTTCATTGCCCAAACTCCCATTACTTTTAAATATAGAGAAGAGCTAAGCTTTCTTTATTCATGAATTATAAAATTCCTTTTATTCTAAAAGGATTGCTAACTGATTTACAAGCAAATGGTTATCATTTTATTACTCCAAAGAATACTTTTAAAACCCAAAGGTGAATGTTAAACTTCCATTCATTTACACAAACATTACAATCCAAAGCTCCTCGACTCTAACTTAGGCCTTCACGATTGACCTAAGTTCACTCTTTACTGTACAAAACAATGACATGACCAATGAAAAATCTAAGCATACATTCATACCAAAAAATGGAGGGTTTCAATTCTCAAACTAGGTAGATTAAAAATACAGGTCAACCAACCCACAACCAACTAGGTAGAGACACATGACGAACACAACACTAACAATGTGATAAACACTATAGAACTTCCCAACAGTCATCCTATAGCGAAAGATAAAACAAGGTTCTCTAACAAACGAGTGCTTAGACCATGGGTAGTTAGGATATAATATAAACTACCTCATAAATATCCCTAAAGGAATATACATCACATGAGGAATGGGTATTATCCATGCAAAAACACCCTAGCTAGTCAGCAACAATAGTGGGTCTAGAGGGATTCTAACCAAAAACAAGGTTCTATTTAATAGGGAAGAGTTTACATAGCACTGCCACTAATGTAGCTACAATGATAGGTTTTAATAAAAATATCTCTAGGGATGATAATCCTTCATTTTTCAAAAAGAACCTGCACATCCTTAAAGCAACAAAAAGGAAAATACAAACTAGGTTCGAGGTTTAGAGAAAACTAAGGAGATTGATAGACATGGATTCAAGCAACAACAAGCTAGCAAGGCTCTCCAAATAGCCAAGTAGAAACAACACCAAACCAAAACTTGTTTTTGGAGAATAAATGATATAGCTTAAAGACCAACCTAAAAATTCCCTCATAGATCGTTGGTGCCTTCCCTTGCTCCTCGATTACCCTCACAACATTCTCCTCCTTCCTCTTGCTTTACATTCTTCTTTCTTTTTCTTGATGAAATGAGTTTTCTTCCCCTTCTTGTCCCTCCCATCAATACTTACCTACTCGAATTGATTCCCTTCCCATCCAACCAGCGGACCAGCCAGATCTTTCAATTGAAATCTCCCTTTTTTCATAAATGAGAAGCTTCACCAATGATGGTAGGAAGTTAACTCTTGCAGGCTCAATCTTATCTCATAGAAAGGGTGATCATTTGAAAATATCTTGCAAGTTTTTTTAAATAATAATTCATATTCATATATTATTTTAATGAAAGCTCAATGCTTAATTTTAATAAAGCTTCTATTATCTTAATGTGAAACTTCGTTATCACCAAGAAGAAATATTTATAGAAACATTATTAATTAATTTTTTTAATTTCTTTATCAAAATAAACCAACTCTTATTTAATGATATTTTATTATCATCAAAATAAAACAATTATTACTTAAAATTAAATTATATTATCATTTAAAATAAGCAACTATTATTTTAAATGAAATTCTATTATCATTAAAATAAAACAAATATTATTTTAAATGAAATTCTATTATCATTCAAAATAAAACAACTATTATTTTAAATGAAATTCTATTATCATTCAAAATAAAATAGATATAAATTTATATAGTCATATTCTTGAAACATAGAAAGGGTTCTTTTCATCGAATACCATAATCATGCTATTCCTTTACAAGATTTGTGCACATAAGGAGTTTGAAAGACAACCAATTATGCATGCTTTCCAAACCATAGATGCAGATAGTGGTGAAGTAAAAGACAATCAAACATATGCAATAGATAAAGAGGGAATATTTCCATCAACCTTGTCACCTATCTCAGCCTTGAGAATTTACTGAAGAACACAAGCTTATACTGAGAGGGGGGTGAACAGTATAATACCACTTTTTACTTTTCTTTCCTAATAAATATTATGCAATGTATAGATAGCAATATCAACAAGCAGTAATCAAAGCAATGCACAAATCACCACACACAATAGAGACACCAAATTTACGTGGTTCACCCAATGTGGGCTACTCCACGGAGAAAATATTTCACTAAAATTTTCTCAATCAATCTCTTGGGAATCCTTTCCCTATTACAATGTTTATGGATCTCTATCCAAAGGAGACACCAATCCCCTAATCAAGTTTATGGATCTCTATCCATAGGAGAACTCCTTTCTCCTAAGCTCTGACTGGTGATCTTCTAGAAGAACTACTACCCCCACTACTCTGGCTAATGGATCTCTATCCACTGAAGACTCCTATCCTCACTACCTTGGCTAATGGATCTCTATCCACTGGAGACTGTCATCCTCTATACTCTATCACCTTCAAAGCTCTATCTCAAATATGCACTAAACTCAATCCTTCGATCTAGCACAAATCTTCTCAATCTCTGTCTCTGGTCTGGTATAAACCTGTCCTCAAATCTGCACCAAACTCTATCCTCTGATCTGTACTAAACATAGTCCTTTGATCTAGCACAAATCTATCCTCAATATCTATCCTCTGATCTGCACTAAACATAATCCTTCGATCTAGCATAAATCTATCCTCAATCTCTGTCCTCAAGCCTTAACACAAATCTTGACTCAATCTCAAATCAACTCTGCTAGATCTGCCCCAAACCTTAACTCAAGGTTTGAACAAATCAATCAATCAACTCTGCTCTCAAGCCTTCTCAAAGACTTATCTCAAATCTGCCTTGTAAGCTTCCACAAAATCTCACACTAATCTATCCTCAAGTCCTCTCTAGAACTTGTCCAAATCTTCTCAATAAGTCCTCACTAGAACTTATCCAAATCTGCTCTCAATCTGTATTGTAAGCTTCCACAAAAGCTTACCCAAATCTGTCCACAAGTCTTCTCAAAGACTTACCTCAAATCTGCTCAACAAGTCCACACTAGAACTTGTCCAATCTCATAGAAACATAAAGAGAATTGTTAGAGACTCAATATGCTCTACACTCATCACAATGCTCAATCACTTTCAATCACTCTCTTAGAAACATATAGAGAATTGTTAGAGACTCAATATGCTTCACATTCACCTCAATACTCAATCACTTTCAATCACTCTCTTATCATAGAAACATATAGAGAATTGTTAGAGACTCAATATGTTTCACACTCATCAATACTCAACCTCTTTCTCAAATCAATTCATAATATAGAATAATTTGTTTCACAGAACTTGAACAATCACTTCACACATTCACTTGACTAGGCTTAACCAACTCTACTCAACCAATCACTCAATGAAATGATTCTTGCTCACAAACCCTAGTCCAAGCATATGAATACTCACTCAAATATTTCCAACAATGCTTTATCAACCAATCTCACATAACAATGATACTCATGTTCTTTCCAAACCCTAGTTCAAGTTCTTCACTCAACAACTCACTTCAACAACAATGCTTATAAGACAATCTTCACATAACAATGATACTCATGTTCTTTGCAAACCCTAGTTCAAGTTCTTCACTCAACTCAAACACTTCAACAACAATGCTTATAAAACAAGGTTTTATCAACAACTCTTAATTCCAGAAAACCTTGAAGCATTAATTCAAAACACTCTCAACAATGCAAACCAAACAATCCTTTTCACTCCAATTTTTCATTCACAATTTTCAACAATCACTCACTAGGAAGAATATGCCCATACCTTTTGTTGGATGTAGAAGTACCTTTAGAAAACCTGTCTTAATCACAATTTTCTTCTTTCCAATTCCAATGGTTAGACACAACAATATTACTTCAACACTTTCCAAAAATATTCCTTGGACATAAAACAATCACAACTCAATTTATGCCTTATTGCTCCCTTTTAAAACAACACTCATCATACCATACATAAAGATAATTTCCTTGATACACCTTATAAACTCCAACTTAAAATAATATCCAACACCATAAAAATATCAACCAAAACACCTTACAATCTTTTCAAAACATTTGAGCACACAACATTAAAAATTTAATTTTGCAAAAACCCTTATAACTCCTTTAGCAACCTTAGAACCAATTTAAATATGCAAAAATTAATTTTTAAATGCCCAACTATATTTCCAAAATTTTTGGCGACCAATTTACAAGCATACCTTATACTTCCCACAAAAGGGGATTCGACGAGATTCGATCCGCCGTCTCCTCTAGCCTAAGCGCCTTAGCGCTTGGGAGCCCACCGCATGGGCTACTAATGCCCATGTGAAGGAAGGTATAGCACCTTCCTCTTATGCCTTCACTCGCCGTCTATTCCTTTCAAAATGTGCACACTCCTCCTTAGCTTTGGACGCAACACAATTCGTATAGCTCTCAATTCTTAGGCTCACATTAATTTTCGAAGGCATGGTAAGTATGGTAGGGTGGGAGTTCCCCCCTTTTATACATGCTTTTAATTTCTCCTCACATCGGTGGAACTTTATTCAAAATTGAATTTCAAATTTCAAATTTGATAACCCACCTTAGGGTTATTTAACCTTAGCTTAAATTAATTTATAATTAATAATTAAATTAATTAGTAATTAATTTAAATAATTAAATAACTTTATAAGTTAAGTAAATTAACTAATAAATTAATTTAAAATTAATTTATAATTAATTTTAAATATTATAAAATAATATTATAATATTATTTATTTGGGCTTTTTCTTGCACTTTGGACCTCATCTGACTTCCGTGAACTGGGTCTTGAAACTAAAATCGAGACGGATGCTGCCAACTGAAACTGCCACTGACTAGTGCTAAAAGTTTGACATCAATGACCACTCACTCTTGACATCAATGACAACTTATCACTCAAAATGTCCAAAAATATCCCCCTTTGTCATTGATGGCAACCCAAATTCTTTTTACCAAATCTTTGACCTTTTTCCTATTCTGCTCTCCCTGGGAAACTGCTCCCCCGACTCAATGCTTTCTCCTTAAACCAAATCTCCCCCCCTTACTCAAATCTCCCCCCCTTTGACATCAATGGCAAAGGGTCACCTTTGGGGCTCGGGGCTAAGAATGAATCTCTTAGCTTAGCCCCTCCCCCACCTCCTCTTGAGGTGGTTAATTCTGGGGTGGGAGTATTTCTACTCCTAGCAAGCACTAGTCTTTACCTTTATCCTCTTTTCTTCTTATCTGATCCTTTTGACTATTCATGTTCCTATTCCTATCCATGTCCATATTCCTGTTCCTATTCCTGTCCATGTCCACATTCTTGTTCCTATTTATTTCCATGCTCATATTCCTGTTCTTATTCTTGTTCTTGTTCATGTCCACATTCATGTTCCTGTTTTTGTCCATGCTCATATTCATGTTCCTATTCCTGTTCTTGTTCTTGTTCATGCTTGATTCTAGAATGTTTGCTCTACACCATTTTGTTGTATGTCCATCATTATTGCACTTATAACACTTAATGTTATTATTCCTTGGAGGTGCAAATGTCTTAGGATTTCTCCTAGTGAAACCATATCCTTTTTTGTCATGAACCCTGCAATCCATTGCCTTGTGACCAAACTGATTACATGAGTAGCAATACCCATGGAAAAGTTACCTGTTTTTGAAATTCCCATTTTCCTGTCTTTCATGTGTCCTGCATTGTGAAGCCATGTGTCCAAACCTGTGACATGAGAAACACCTTCCATTGAAATTTCCTTGTCTTGACCTCATTGGTCTCTTAGTCTCTCTTAACCTATTCTGATTGTTGTTCCATATGTTTCTTCTTTGTGCATTGTTCCTTTCCTTGTTGAACTTTTTGTTGTCCAACTCATCCTCAGATGTCTCACTTTCTCTTACACTGTCTTCTTCTGAAGTTTCTTCTTCTTCAGAACTTGAGGTTGACTTTTCTTCTTGTTTCTTTTGAGCTTGTTCAAAACCAAGACCTATTTTGTTTGTTGACCTTCTTTGTACTTTGATCATCTTATCCACAACCTTTGAGCTCTTTCCAAACTTGTGTAGCTTATCCTTAGATTTTTCTAAATCTTCCCTTAGTAGAGCTACTTCTTGTTCTAACCTTTCACATTCTAAGACCTTTGCTTCTAACTTATCCTTGAACCTCTTTGTCTTAGCCATTGACTTGTTTAGATCCTCTATAAGCTTTCTTCTCTCTTCATCGCATTCTTGAAACTAAAACTCAAGTTTAGAGTTTTGCTTTCTTACCTTCTTTACTGTGTCAAGAGCATAAATAAGTTCTGCCTTAAGATCAAATCCTTCTTTATCTGATTCTTCCTCTATTTGTTTACCTTTGTCTACATCTTCATTTTCTTTTGTCTTGTCTACTATAGGATCACCTTCTTCTTCTTCTAGTGCCATTAGAATATTTTCTTCTGGTCCTTCAAGTGCATCCTCATATTCATCATCACTAAAACTATAACCATTCCTTGTACAACTATCTTCAAGATGTCCAAAGTTACCACATCTAAAACACTTGAGAATTATTGGTGACCTTTTCTTGACTTCTTCTTTTTCTTCAATCATAAATAGGACTTCATCTCTATCATTATCTAAAAAACTAGCATCACTATCACTTGAGTACTTACTTGCCTTGTCTGCATAGTAGCTCCTCTTTTGTCTTTGAAAGAACTTCTTCCCTTGTCTGCTTTGTCCATCCTTACCTTTCTTTTGGTACCTGTATTTTTCTGATTCCCTGTTCCTGTGATCCTGTTTTTCTTCATCATTGTTATTTTTAGCTTCTTGACAATCAGTTGCATAGTGACCATACTTTCCACAATTGAAACATCTAACAAATTTTACATCTTTGAATTTTCTTGAATCCTTGTTCCTTCTACCATAATTTGCTTCTTCATCACTGGATGACTCATTGCTTGATTCTGACTTCTTACCCTTTGTCTTCTTAATTGCTTTGAAGGCTGCTTCCTTCTAGGGATTAGGTTCTTTTGTTCTTAACTCAAAAGCTATAAGAATACCAAGCAACATATCTCTTGTCAAAGAATCACCATCCTTTGCTTCTTCTATAGCTGAAATATTTTCACTAAACCTTGTTGGAAGAGACCTTAAGATCTTATCACAAACATCTGATTCATCCACATTAAGTCCAAGTCCTTGCATAGCATTAACAACCTCATCTACCCGAAGTAAATAAGAACTAATTTCTTCCTCATTCTTCATTCTTAATTCTTCAAATTATCCTTTGAGATTTTGTATCTTTGCCTTTTTGACACTCTTATCTCCTTCATATATGCTTTGCAACTTATCCCAAATTCCTTTTGCATATTTACAATGCATAACTTTTATTGATTCTGTTCTATGCAAACCTCTCAGAAGTGCATTCATTGCTTTTGAATTGTAATGTTGTAGAATCTTACCTTCCTTATCTGTAGGTGGATCAACTAGTGGTATGTATCCATTTTCAACTGCTTCCCAAATTTCATTGCCAAGTGCCATCAGGTGAACCTTCATTCTCATACTCCAATATATGTAGTCACTTCCATCAAAGATTGGTGTTGAATTATCTGAGGACACATTATTAGAGTCCATTGTGTTCTTTGAAATCTTTTCCTTCAAGTTGTTAAACTCTTCCGAAGGAACCCGCTTTGATACCAATTGAAGAACACAAGCTTATACTGAGAGGGGGGTGAACAGTATAAGACCACTTTTTACTTTTCTTTCCCAATCAATATTATGCAATGTATAGATAGCAATATCAACAGCAATAATAAAAGCAATGCACAAATCACCACACACAATAGAGACACCAATTTTACATGGTTCACCCAATGTGGGCTACTCCACGGAGAAAATATTTCACTAAAATTTTCTCAATCAATCTCTTGGGAATCCTTTCCCTATTACAATGTTTATGGACCTCTATCCAAAGGAGACACCAATACCCTAATCAAGTTCATGGATCTCTATCCACAGGAGAACTCCTTTCTCCTAAGCTCTGACTGGTGATCTTCTAGAAGAACTATTGCCCCCACTGCTCTAGCTAATGGATCTCTATCCACTGAAGACTCCTATCCTCACTGCCCTCGCTAATGGATCTCTATCCACTAGAGACTTTCATCCTCTATACTCTGTCACCTTCAAAGCTCTATCTCAAATCTGCACTAAACTCAGTCCTTCGGTCTAGCACAAATATACTCAATATCTGTCTCTAGTCTGGTATAAACCTATCCTCAAATCTGCACCAAACTCTATCCTCTAATATGTACTAAACACAGTCCTTCAGTCTAGCACAAATCTATCCTCAATATCTGTCCTCTGATCTGCACTAAAAATAGTCCTTCGGTCTAGCATAAATCTATCCTCAATCCTCAAGCCTTAACACAAAGCTTGACTCAATATCAAATCAACTCTGCTAGATCTACCCCAAACCTTAACTCAAGGTTAGAACAAATCAATCAATCAACTCTGCTCTCAAGCCTTCTCAAAGACTTGTCTCAAATATGCTTTGTAAGCTTCCACAAAATCTCACACTAATCTGTCCACAAGTCCTCTCTAGAACTTGTCCAAACTCAATAAGTCCCCACAAGAACTTATCCAAATCTACTCTCAATCTGTATTGTAAGCTTCCACAAAAGCTTACCCAAATCTATCCACAAGTCTTCTCAAAGACTTACCTCAAATCTGCTCAACAAGTCCACACTAGAACTTGTCCAATCTCATAGAAATATAAAGAGAATTGTTAGAGACTCAATATGCTCTACACTCATCACAATGCTCAATCACTTTCAATCACTCTCTTAGAAACATATAGAGAATTGTTAGAGACTCAATATGCTTCACATTCACCTCAATACTCAATCACTTTCAATCACTCTCTTATCACAAAAACATATAGAGAATTGTTAGAGACTCAATATGTTTCACACTCATCAATACTCAACCTCTTTCTCAAATCAATTCAGAATATAGAATAATTTGTTTCACAGAACTTGAACAATCACTTCACACATTCACTTGACTAGGCTTAACCAACTCTACTCAACCAATCACTCAATGAAATGATTCTTTCTCACAAACCCTAGTCCAAGCATATGAATACTCACTCAAATATTTCCAACAATGCTTTATCAACCAATCTCACATAACAATGATACTCATGTTCTTTCCAAACCCTAGTTCAAGTTCTTCACTCAAAAACTCACTTCAACAACAATGCTTATAAGACAATATTCACATAACAATGATACTCATGTTCTTTGCAAACCCTAGTTCAAGTTCTTCACTCAACTCAAACACTTCAACAACAATACTTATAAAACAAGGTTTTATCAACAACTCTTAGAATGAGTTATGCATAGTGGTGAATATTCACCAAATGGATGAATATTAGGATTTTCAAAATTGTAAATTAGCGAATATGAGGACCCTCGAGGTCGGCCCATTCGCCTAAAATTTTCAGGATCAATGTTTTCTTAGGGTCAATTCGCCACAATATATATCCACTCAATTTGATTTTCTTTGATTTTTTTCTTTTTTTTTTTTCTTGCTTTTTTTTTTTTTTTCCTTTTCCATAACCCTCTTAGTTATATAAAACCTTGAAGCATTAATTCAAAACACTCTCAACAATGCAAACCAAACAATCCTTTTCACTCCAATTTTTCATTCACAATTTTCAACACTCACTCACTAGGAAGAATATGCCCATACCTTTTGTTGGATGTAGAAGTGCCTTTAGAAAACTTGTCTTAATCACAATTTTCCAATGGTTAGACACAACAATATTACTTCATCACTTTCCAAAAATATTCCTTGGACATAAAACAATCACAACTCAATTTATGCCTTATTGCTCCCTTTTAAAACAACACTCATCATACCATACATAAAGATAATTTCCTTGATACACCTTATAAAATCCAACTTAAAATAATATCCAACACCATAAAAATATCAACCAAAACACCTTACAATATTTTCAAAACATTTGAGCACACAACATTAAAAATTTAATTTTGCAAAAACCCTTATAACTCCTTTAGTAACCTTAGAACCAATTTAAATATGCAAAAATTAATTTTTAAATGCCCAACTATATTTTCAAAATTTTTGGTGACCAATTTACAAGCATACCTTATACTTCCCACAAAATGGGATTCGACGAGATTCAATCCGCCATCTCCTCTAGCCTAAGATCCTTAGCGCTTGGGAGCCCACCGCGTGGGCTACTAATGCCCACGTGAAGGAAGGTATAGCACCTTCCTCTTATGCCTTCACTCATTGTCTATTCCTTTTGAAATGTGCACACTCCTCCTTCGCTTTGGATGCAATGCAATTCGTATAACTCTCAATTCTTAGGCTCACATTAATTTTTGAAGGCATGGTAAGTATGGTAGGGTGGGATTTCCCTCCTTTTATACATGCTTTTAATTTCTCCTCACATCGGTGGCACTTTATTCAAAATTGAATTTTGAATTTCAAATTTGATAACCCACCTTAGGGTTATTTATCCTTAGCTTAAATTAATTTATAATTAATAATTAAATTAATTAATAATTAATTTAAATAAATTTATAAGTTAAGTAAATTAACTAATAAATTAATTTAAAAATAATTTATAATTAATTTTAAACTTCCTTGGCATAATATTATAAAATAATATTATAATATTTTTTATTTTGGTTTTTTCTTTCACTTTGGACCTCATTTGACTTCTGTGAACTAGGTCTTGAAACTGAAATCGAGATGGATGCTACCATCAATAGTGTGTTTGGGGGGTTAACATGGTAGCATCTATTTTTTTGAGTGGCAGATGAGTGCCCATTTTTCCCCTCTATAGCTTTGATGATTATCAACCCACTCATATAGAAATATGTTCATTGCTCTACTACAATGGATACCACAGAAGGAGAGTCACCCATTTCACTATGTGGTCCTTACATGGCCATGTTCCAAGCCATCCATGCTCAATTGGATTTCTATGAAAATTTTACTCTTTGACATTCTTCCCCGAAAATAAGTTTTATTGCAGAATTCCAAGGGGCCAAACCTGAATATGAAGGACACAGGTTCAATCCCATGCATAGAAACAAGGAATTAAATTCCACTATGCTCACTCCCATCCTTCTTGTTTTTGGATTGAAATCGACCACCTGCACTATTATTTTTGGTTTGAGATTGACCACCTGCGTTGTGTCTGAAGAAAACATAAATGAGTGGAATCTACTGGGATGAGATAGTGATGTCATCAAATGGAATAAATATCGGTTTGGCCTTTGGTGGTTGTAAAAATTTTTTTTCAAAATATTATTATTGTACATCTACTTTGATTTTTTCTTTCACCAAGGACTTGGACCATTGCGCGCCTATTTCACGTTGTGGTCCTTGCGTGGCCATGTACCCATTTCCCCCATAGATATTATGGTGTGTGCCTTGATATTGTGAAACAACAAAATGCAAGGGAATACTTTCATCCATTGTGAGGGTTTCTATTCTGCTCACTAGCTGGCCACCAGTTCTAGCCACTCACCTTGTTTTCATCGGTGTCTCTATTATACACAGATTCATATTGGGCTAGTTGTCCTAAAACTAGAAGATCCACATCAGGTTACTATTTTTAGTTGGGTTAGGGCTCTATTTCATGGAGCACCAAGAAGTAGAACATAATTTCATTATCTTCAATAGAAATTGAATATAGAGCAGTGGTTGAGGCAACTAAGAAAGCAAATTGGTTGAGGCACTTACTTTAGGACATTGGGCTACTCATAGATGGTCCAAATTATATATTGTGACAATAAAAGTACCATTTAGATGACCAAGAATCCAGTATTCCATGCCAGAACAAACCACATTGAGATCCATCATCACTTCATCAAATAAATGGTCCAAGAAGACATTATACACATGGAGTATGTACCAGCTCAATATCAAGTGGATGACATCTTCACCAAGTCACTTGGGCTAGACAAGTTTTCTTAGTTTAGCAAATTGCTCTATGTATGTAATAGAAGTCAAAATTAAGGGGGAATGTTATCTAATGTTGACTTATTTTTTTATTTAGAATAGTTCACATTAAGGGGGAATGTTAGAATATTATAATGTGCACTATGCCTTATTTTTTTGACACTCGTCTTATGCCACTTGTCTTATGATTTTTAGTTTTAGTTCTCCAACTAGAGTTGTGTCTTTTGCATGAAACTTGGAGTGTATATTATGACACTTGTCAAATATCACTCATAGGTTGTATGCCTATATATTGTAACATACTTCATCAATACATTTGAAATTTTTATTAGTCCCAATAGCTAGGGTGTTAGTTAGTCCAAAGGGTAGAACAGTAAACTCATAATGCTCATACCTAGTCTTAAATGCTATTTTGTGAGTATCCTCCTCACATATTCTTAATTGGTGATACCTTGATCTCAAGTCGATCTTAGTGAACATCGTGGCATGTCTTAGTTGATTGAACAAATATTTTATCCTTAGTAGGGGATATAGGTTCTTGATCATGGCCTTATTTAGCATCCTATAGTCAATACACAATCTTAGTGAACCATATTTATTTTTCACAAATAAAACCGGTACACCCCAAGGTGACACACTTGGTTTCATCAAACATTTTTTTAATAGATTTTGTAGTTGAACCTTTAGTTCCTGCATCTTGATAGGATTCATCTTATATGTAGATATATGAATATATCCTTCTTCTAATAAAATCAAATTCTTCCATAGGATGGAGTCTATGTAAATATTTTGGAAATACATCCTTAAAATCTTATAAATTTGGGTATTTTCCTAGCAACTCTCTCTTCTGATCATATCCTACTTCATTAAATTTATAACATACACTATCCCTCCTTTCTTGAGGGCTTTCTTTAACTACATAGTTGATAGCATCTAGGGTTTGAATGCCCCCTTCTTGCTATGAATTCTTAGTATTCCCTTATATTTCTCCAAATATTTGATCCAGCTATATTGGAAATTGATCAAGGCTTTATGGACCTGTAACCAATCCATCCCTAGGATCACATCAAAGGTATGAAGTGGATCTACATACAAATAACCTTCGATGGTACCACTAGCTAAAGTGATTTCTACCATTAGATAACACTGATGTACTGAGTAGGTTTTCCCTGAATCATACTCTACCTTCCATCCATGGGCCAAATATCCTATAATTTTTGGCATATTTCTTGCTAGACTAGAAGAAATAAAGCTATTTGTGGCTCCACTATCAATTAAAATTTTTACTTGCTTATTAAAAATCTTACCTTTCACAAGCAATGGGGTAGCTTGCCCATCTAGCTTTTGTTTCCTGGTTGCAATGTAGATATGATGCTCAGGTTCCTTTCCTTTAGCATTGGATGAACTTGGCCCTGGTTGATATGAACACTGCTTAGCATAGTGTGGGCCCCTACAATGGTAACACCCATCCTTGGGTCCTTGCTTCTTTTCTGATTTTTGCTCCTCTACCTTAATTACTAGAGCTAAAGTTTATGGGTTCTAAAGGTGAGGTTTTGCGTTGTTGGGATTATTGTTGGTTTTCTTTTGGAATTTTTTCTTGAATTTTCCCTTTTTCCCATTATTCTTCTTCTTGAAATATTAAGGGCTATTGGTTCTTTATTCTCTTCCTCTTCCCATTTCAAGAATCCATGGCTATTCCTCTTCCTTATTGTTTACCAATTTTCTTAGATAGGGTAGCATAGTTGAATTGCAGGTTAGACTCTATTTTCTTTTCCAAATAATACACCTTTTGCAATGATTTAGGGTCATGCATGTTTACATCATGTTTTACTCTAGATTCTAACCCATGAATAAACTTGTGAACCCTCATCTTCTCATCATAGGCAGACACATACTTAAGTAACCAAACCAACTTCTTATAGTTTATCTCCACTACTTTAGTCCCTTGCCAAAGACTAGAAAATTTATAAAACTTTAGGGCATAAAAGTGTTCCGTAAGAAATCTCTTTTTGAAGATTTCAATAAAATATTTCTATTTAATATCAATAGGTTCTACCTTATTCTTTTTATAGTAGATTTCCCACTAATCTAAAGCAGCCCCTTCTAAGTTAATTGTGGACCAAACTATTTGGGTTCCCGAGGAATAGCCTTTCACTGTGAAGTAAACTTCTAATTCTCTCAACCAAGCCTCAGTTGCATCCCCTTCACCTTCTGCACTAAACTTGGAGATACAAATATTTTTCAGATCCCTAGTAATTTTCTTCTCTATAAGGGCTCTAGCTTGTAAATATTATTTAGTTAGCCCATCAACTTGGCCAACCTTCAAGCCTCCAACTTGCGAGTTCTGATTCTTAATTGTTTCCAACATTTGTCTCATCTTATCCTGCATGGCAGTAACCATAGCAATGAGGTATTATACCTTTCTATTAGAATTTTTTGGATCCCTCTCTCGGATCTCTTCTTTGACATTATAATTTTGAGTTTTCCTAGGTGTAGGTATCTCTTTTATGGCCTTAGATGGCATGTTTAACCTAGTTACAACCAAGAAAAATATTAGGCTACAAATTTACCTTAAACTATATTACTAATTCAAGCCATAGTCATAGAGTTCTCTTGCTAAAAGCATTAGTAATCTAACTAGGGTGATATTTCCAAGATCATGATGTAACATTAATACCATAGCCCATACTAAGGTATCATAACATTCATTTACCCTTGGAATTAATTCCCACTAGATTCTAGAAAATAGGGCATTCTAGGTCATCCCAAATTTAACTTATATTTTAAGCAAGCCTTCATTGGAGACATCCAAATCTCTTTAGCACAGAATAAGCTTTATACCCTCATACCTAGAGCTTTGATACCAAATGTAATAACCCAAAGTTAAGCTACAAGAAAACATAGAAAAGAGGAATTATTTTTTTTAAAACTAAGGAGAGGGATTCATAAACCCCTAACTGACTTCTAATTGACCAAATATTTAAATTCCTTAAGTTTCTTTTAGAGCTACACCTCAGCAAATACCCTCACACAAATCTATCTATGTAGGTGTATTATGTGTTATCACAAATAATTTTATCCCTCCCATCATTCTTTATGAGCTAAACTTATCACCTTCAGTCCATCGAAGGTATATGCCCATGTCCATAACATACACAAATCAATCTATATAGGTATGCTACGCGTATTGTGAGTTAATCTATCCATCTTGTCTACACGACGAGCTATCTTAACTCAGATGTAGTATTTCAACAACTTAGTTTTCAATCCCCCTAAGGGGTCCTTAATCCCTTAGGTCACCTATTTTCACACTAAGGGGGTCTTAATTCCCTTATATCACCTCTAATTTCACCCTAGAACACAATAATTAAGTTTTTATTGTTTTAGCAATAAAAACTAGAATACATACTAAATATAACAAAAACATAATCAGCAAAGCATAAAATAATAATAGAAAGAAAGCAACATTACAAGAGAGTAAACAATAATCAAAAGGAATTTAAATGCAAGACTAAAAAATCAAGCAGTAATTTAAAGGTACATCTTCCATCAATTAATATTTATTAAATATAAACAAGTATGGTAAAATCCTCCATACTCTTAAAGAATAATATACTACATTAGTTTCATCAAGGAAATCTCCCCACATGGTTAATTTATTTTTGCATAAGTAAAACGTTTTAAGTAGAATCAAACTGATATATTGGTTCCAACTACCTCCTTGGTCCTTCCCAAAATTCCTTCAATCATTTTAGAATAGTAGGGGATCAGGGCACTCATGGTTCCATGATAGGCATGCTTCTAAATGCATTTACTTATTTATTTTCCAAATTACAACTATACAAATTAAATCAACGACTATCTTTATACTACATAGTTGATATCAATAAAAATCTATATTTTCAATTTTCCCTCTCATTACCTAATGAGAGTCTTTCAACAATTAAAGATAAATCATAGTTTCTACTTTAATCATTTCCTTCAACCCTTGTTCAACATTTAAAGTCCTGTTGTGGCTGATCCACAACACACCCCAAAATTGGGGACCCACCTTTTTTGCATGCTTTCAAAGAAGACCGCAGTGGCCTAGATGCTAAAAAATCAAAGGAAGAGCAAAATATAGCAAGAAAAAGAAAGTGTCGCGATATCGCGACATGTTGCTCCGTCGCGACCAGAAATGAAAAGTTGTCGCGATATCGCGACATGTTGCTCCATCGCGGCCGAAAATGAAAAGTTGTCACGATTTCGCGACATGTTGCTCCGTCGCGGCCGAAAATGAAAAGTTGTCGCGATTTCGCGACATGTTGCTCCGTCGCGGCTAGAAATGAAAAGTTGTCACGATTTCGCGACATGTTGCTCCGTCGCGGCTAGAAATGGAAAGTTGTCACGATTTTGTGACATGTCGCGTTTTCACGGCTAAGAGCAATAGAATGCATCATGAAGAGAAAATGTCACGATATCGCGACGTGTTGTGAAATCGCAGTGCAAGACAAAGAACCAAATTAAAGACTCAAAATGTCACGATATCGCGACATGTCATGAAATCACGGTTCATAGAGGAGAGAGAAAGACAAAATGAAAATGTCACGATATCACGACTTGTCATGAAATCGCGATCAAAGGCAGCAAGAGAAGAGTCAATGCAAAAGTTGTCGCGATATCGCGACATGTCACGTTTTCGTGGCTCCAAGCAGCGAGATGGTATGGAAGGAAAATATGTCACGATTTCGTGACATGTCACATTTTCGCGGCCAAGTACAGCGAGAGCAGTCCGAAAGAGAAAAGCATCGTGATTTCATGACAGAAAGCAGCGAGACAGTCCAAAAGAGAAAAGTGTTGTGATTTCACAAAGCAACGAGACAGCCCAAAGAGAAAAGCGTCACGATTTCACGACAGAAAGCAACGAGACAGCCCGAAAGAGAAAAGCATCATGATTTCATGACAGAAAGCAGCAAGATGGTACGGAATGAAAAAGTGTCACGATTTCACGACATGTCGCGTTTTCATGATTGAGTGCAACAAAACACAACGAAGGAGAAAAACATCACGATTTCACGACAAGTTGCATCCATGCGGTCCGAAGCAGAAAAATGTCGCGATATCATGACATGTATCATTTTCGCGATGCATGATGACAAACAAGGCTGCTGACAAAAAAATGTCGCGATATCGCGACATGTCTTGTTTTCGCGATACAGGTAGAGGGGCAAAGCTGCATACATAAAAATGTCGCGATATCGCGACATGCTATTTTTGGTCATGATTTACGAGGGGGCCATTACGGAACATGCAAAAAAGCATGGAACACGTGGCATAAAGGTGTAAGGGCTACATAAGCATTACAGGTCACAGAGAAGATCAAGCGTCTCGATGTCGAACATAAAGTCAAAAACAACGAAAAGGCGGGGAAGGTGAAACGAAGCGATCTGGGAGATGAAGCGAAGCATCACAGGGCGAAACAGAGAGCATTGCCAAAAAGTATAAAAGCAGAAAGCACGGATTGGTACAAGGGTCGAAACCGCTCGTGAGCAGAGTTGCAGATCGTTGAAGGTGAGAAGCCATTCCGGGCCTGCTTTGGAGTGTTTTTCTTCCCCTTTTTTTGGTTTTGAGAAAACTAGAGATTCTGTTATTGTAAAATGATCAATTTTTAATACAAAAAATTCAGAGAGTTGCACCTCATTGGCAAGAAAGAAGGAGTTATTTTCTGCATGCAGGATTAAATGTTTATCTTTCCCCTTTTCAGATTTCTAGGCTTATAGGTGAAGTTTAATGCAAGTTCTCTTGGTTGCTTCATGCGAATGTCTAAATCTGAAATCACGGTTAAAACCCCAGAGACCAGCACTTAACTTATCTGGATTGTGCGTGTTTTGCAGGTTCAATAGGTTAGGTTGCATGCATGGAAACCTCATTAGCTTCGGTTTTGTCAGAATAGGATTGCATCACCCTGAATGCATTTCATTTTTCTTTTGCATTTTATTTTCATTTTTTCTGCACTTTATTTTCATTTACAGGCATTAAAATAAAAAAATAAAAAACTAAAAATTCCAAAGTCAGAAAATAGAAAATTTCCATTTCAAGGCCAGAATTTCATTTTTCAGTTTTGTTTTTCATTCATGAGCAGATGATGATATTCCCTTCATAAAATTCCAATTTCATTGAAGGGGTTATGTTTTATGACATTTCATAAATTTCCATTTTTTTTTGCAGCGTGGTCATACGAAGATCAAATCACATTTGCTTTATTCGGGTTCAACGAACAATCATTACAGTTTCACAGTAAAATAAACCACAGTGCCCCTTGTTAACAGTTACTTGCAATCACTAAGGTGTTCCAAGCATTTTAATTGAATATCTTTATTTGAGATTATTGATACACATATACCAAATGCTAACATAGCGGAACCTTGGAGAAATTGTTTATTAAATTTCTTTGCAAGAGAGGATTTAGAACCCAAATCCTATCGGAGAGTGTGTTTTCACAATCGGGTGAAAATACCACTCAACAGATTGGCGCTAGAAGGAGGGCATGAAAAGGTTTATTTCATTATGATTTTAAATGCTACAGGTTTATAATTGTTTGAGAGCTTTACATTGCTAAATATTTCAAGTCCATTTGATTAGCATCTTCGGCCTCCTCTAACACCACTCAACAGATTGGCGCTAGAAGGAGGGCCGGAACGGGTTTATTTTAGTGAGATTTAAAATTTTTTGTATATTTCATGCTATATTGATTGTTATCTTTAGTCCTCTAACACTCGGCAGATTGTTAAAAGGATGGCTCTGAATTGGTTTACTTTATTCTATTTTAAGCAATTCAGGTATGTTGTATATATTTTTCCGATTGTTCATACGAAATAAAGTGATTTGATTTAATTTTGAAAATTTTGGTCTTGACTAGCAAAGTGTTGTTTCCATGCAATTACTTTTCATTTGATTTTAATGAATACATCTCTTAGTTGATGCTAACTTGATTTTTATACATTGCAGGTTGAATATTCAATAGATTTGGTTCTAAAGTTACATTTTAAGTTTCACCAATGGCAACATTTGAGGAGCAAATTGTATCCCTAAGAGCTGAAATAGCATCTCTAAGAGAAAGAATGGTATCTACAATGGAGGATCATTATAAGGGTTTGTCTATACATGTGATACCCTATCATATTCCTAAAATGTTATTGGATTTTTTACGGTGTTTTAATCAAGAGGTGCCACTAGAATACTTGCAAAGACTGCATGTCTACAAGAATACATTGTGTCAATTCCAGATTTTCTATGAGGAGGTGGCTTGTAAGTTATTTGCATACATTTTGGATGATAAACCATTCTTTTGGTATAGCCAACTACCCATGGAGGTTAGGACTTCTTGGATACAACTAGAAGCAGCCTATCTTTATCATTTTGGTAATCAGGTTGACTTAGAAATCCTGAAAAATCAGTTTATCTCCATATGTAAGGAGCCTAATGAATCCTTGAGTCAATTCAATGGGAGATTTCATGAGTTGCACTCCCAAATGTGGGAAAATTTTAACACATTAGAAGAGGAAGCCATGGAAGTATACCTGGGAGCCATACACCCCACACTTGCTTCACTCATTGAGGAAAAACTGAGTGGTTTGTCTCTAGAGAAAATCCATGAGATCTTAGAAGAGATAGAACGACAAGGTCTTGAAGAAGAAAAGGCACAACATGTTCACATAAGAGATTGTCCTTCTAAAAATATTGATGCCAACCTACACCAACCATTAAAAATAGCACCCTCCACTCCAATGATATCTAAGGTAAATGATCAAGGGGATGAATTTGAATATCCAAATCTTACAACCACCTTAGATGTAGTCCACGAGGAGGTGCAAATTGCTAAGCCAACATCCGCTAGTGAGGATTATGCAGAAATGATCTCATTCATAGAGATACACGATTATCCGGATGAAGGGGTTCTAAATTCAACAATGTTTGATATATGTGATAGGACGGAACCCACCATAGAATTGAATGAAGTGGTTGAAAGTGAAATGGAAAGAAAATCAATAAATAAATTTGAAGATATGATAGAATTTCACCACTTGTTCTTGGAAGATACTATTGATGAGATGTGTAAAATTAATAATCAAGAAATTCTTCACCCTCCAAATTATGATAAAATTGAATCATGGGTTACTAATTTGGACGATGATAGCCTTACAAATTTGAATTCAAGAAACGACCCACTATTGGAAATAATTGAACCATCTAAGGAAGGTGAAGATGAATTTGATGAGAAACACATTGATGAATTGGAAGATGTTGAAGAAGTAGTTGAACGTCACCACTTGATTTTGAAAGATGATTATTATGATGCTTGGAAGAAGTGGGAAGACTACACTCACTCCAAAACTGCTAACGAAACTTGTGTGCCAATTGATATACAGGACAACATAATCGCCTACTCAAAGGAAGATATTACAACTCCTATACAATTTGAGGATGTTTTGGAAGAGGGTTTCAAATCTCATCAAATTTTGGAAGATTATAATGATCCTATTGCCAAGGACAAAGAAGAAAAGGAATTTATGAATGAATCAAAAGATCATGCCACAAACATCATGGAATTTCATGCCATGGACTTGGATGACAACTTTCACAATGGTTGGGGGAGGTATGATAATGTATTCTTTTCTCACATCCCTATAGATGAAACTCATATTTCACTTGATATGCAGGATGTTGAAACTTCTACCTCACATGAAGAGATACCATGGATAGTGAACAAAGAATTGGAACCAAATGACAAAGAGATTGATCAATTGGAAGCAACTCAAATAAGTGATCATCAAAACAGATTACTTGACATACACTTTGACCAAAAACATTTGAGGGTTGAAAAGGATGGGCATGTTTTCAGCTTGGTACATGACCATATTTTGAATTTGAATTATGCTTATGATGAAATGTCGTTAAAGGTGAATGAAAAGCAAGGCATAATTTCTAATCACACCTTTAATAACATTGTTTTAATGAATGGAAAAGAAGTTGATGCACTTGAATTGTTAAATCAAATTCATCAACAATTACTAATTGAATCTAGGGTAAAAACTGTTAATGATCCTAATTTAGTAAATATCCTAGATGCTTGCAAACTGTTACACAAATTTGATTGGCCTACAAATTTGGAAAATGATTTGGCTTTAAAATTTTTAGAAATAGGCTCTTGCTTACAAAGTCTCATTTTGGATAAAGAGAGCCTAATTCTAAATCATGAATGGAATTATGAGGTTTATACCTTAAATAATAGACAAGAAAGAATTGAAAATCAATCATTGTCTAATCAATTTGAAAATTTGAATCTCACCTATGAGAATACTAATGGAACTAAATTTAATTGGTGGGGTGAGAGAGGAAAGTTGAAGTGGGTTGCATTGTTTGGTCTAATATTATTTTTGTTGGATTCCTACAACACTTGGCATGCATATCACATTATATTTTTGTTGAAGTGTTCTAATCATGTTTGGGATCCAGGAAAGTGATAGTCCAAGCTTTGCATCATCTTGTATTATATTGTACATTTGTATATAGATTTTGGTTTTTGGTTTTGGTTTGTGTTTTCAAGTTTGTTTTTGAAGTTGCTTTTTGGGTTTGGTTTTAAGTTTTGTGCGTTAATCCTCTGGACATGTTTGGTTTGTCTAAAAAAAAAAAAAAACGAATAAAATTTGAGATGTTAACTCATGTCTTAGATTTGGAGTATATGAAACATTGGAATTGTGTTGTAGAAAGCTCCACAAGTAACACAAACATCTTAAGTAATATCGTTTGAATCTTGTGATGCATGAAGTTGTCAGTTTTACACATTATGGTAAAGTAGATGATATATTCCATCCACATTTCAAAAGAAGCAGTGCATTCATATCTCATGTCACATTCCTCATTGCATATACATGTCATCTCAGGTACATTTTCATTTCATGTGCAATCATTGAGAAGGTGTCGAATCCTCTTAGGGTTATTCTATAACATAAAACATAAAAAATCCTAAGGTTGGGAACTGATGCCCAAGCTATCTTGAACCAAGCACGTTCTATGCACATTAAAGAAGATCTTGGGCAAAATGATCAAAACCATGCTTGGAAGAAAAGGTGAGGTGAAAAGAATATTTCATGTCTGTCCTATCATGCAACATTATCCTTAAAATAGTGGTTTTTACCACTCCCATAATGCTTAAAGCCTAAAATCATAGTAGTAAGGATAGGGTTAAATCCTCATCTCACTTAGGTTGAGGATCCAATTCCCCAAAGCTCTGATTTGACCTACATGGAGTAGTAAGGATAGGACATAATTCTCATCTCGCTTAGGTTGAGAATCTGATTCCCCAAAGCTTCCATTTTTCCCATTTCATCATAAAGCTTGGATTGGAAGGATCGTACTACATGTCCTCTGCAAAGGATGGGTAGTCATCCCAAAGGTCCAAGCAATAAAAAGTAAAACTAATTTTTCCCATTTCATCTCAATCTTGGATTGGAAGGATCGTACTACATGTCCTCTGCAAAGGATGGGTAGTCATCCCCAAGATCCAAGAAATAAAAGATAATATTTTCCATTTCATCTTAATATTGGATTGGAGGGATCGTACTACATGTCCATGGCAAGGATGGGTAGTCATCCCAAAGGTCCAAGAAATTAAAAAAAAAGAGAAAAGAATGAATGAAGCCAAATCATGGATTATGGGGTTAAGTATGCTCATGCGTGGCAACATGTCTTGTCTAAAAGCAAGACCACTGATTGCTCAAACGGACAGGCTAGCCTGACAATTTCATCCATAATAGGTTAAATCATTTTGTTCAAGATGAGGTAATGAACTCCAGATCAGAGTAGTAAGGATAGGATTAAATTCCCATCTCGCTTAGGTTGGGAATCCAATTCCCCAAAGCTCTGATCTCACTTACACTGCACATGGGTTCAAGATGGTAGTGACACATAACCAACTTTGGGATCTAGTAAATTAATTCAAGTATACATATATTTGGTCCTAAGAGGGTTTGATAGTTTTAATTGTTTGTACATGATATTAGAAGGTTTGAGCCTTTGCAAAGTAGGTTGTTATATCTCTAGCATCTTCATCATACATCAAATCCTGCACAAATCATTCATAGCCTTGCATACAAATCATAAGTGAAACTGACAATGGAATGTTGATCAAGTTCAAGCGATAGGGAATGAAAACACATTGCACACATCGAGCTGATACTTAATGATTCTGATGTTTCATGTATTTCTGATCTATCGGTATTAGTTTATCCTTTATGTGCTGACGCTTGTATCTAAGCTTGTATATTTCAGGTTGGGTTCTCACCAAAATGCTCAGGAGCATTTGAAAGTAGAGTCACCATTTGTTGTGGCTGATCCACAACACACCCCAAAATTGGGGACCCACATTTTTTGCATGCTTTCAAAGAAGACCGCAGTGGCCCAGATGCTAAAAAATCAAAGGAAGAGCAAAATATAGCAAGAAAAAGAAAGTGTCGCGATATCGCGACATGTTGCTCCGTCGCGACCAGAAATGAAAAGTTGTCGCGATATCGCGACATGTTGCTCCGTCACGGCTGAAAATGAAAAGTTGTCACGATTTCGTGACATGTTGCTCCGTCGTGGCCAAAAATGAAAAGTTGTCGCGATTTCGTGACATGTTGCTCCGTCGCAGCTAGAAATGAAAAGTTGTCACGATTTCGTGACATGTTGCTCCGTCGCGGCTAGAAATGGAAAGTTGTCGCGATTTCGTGACATGTCGCATTTTCACGGCTAAGAGCAGCAGAATGCATCATGAAGAGAAAATGTCACGATATCACGACGTGTTGTGAAATCGCGGTGCAAGACAAAGAACCAAATTAAAGACTCAAAATGTCACGATATCGCGACATGTCGTGAAATCACGGTTCATAGAGGAGAGAGAAAGATAAAATGAAAATGTCGCGATATCGCGACTTGTCATGAAATCACGGTCGAAGGCAGCAAGAGAAGAGTCAATGCAGAAGTTGTCACGATATCGCGACATGTCACGTTTTCTGACCTAAAGCGACCAAAATGAATGTAGAGGAAAAACGTCACGATATCGTGACAGGTGTGGCTCCAAGCAATGAGATGGTACGAAAGGAAAATATGTCATGATTTCGTGACATGTCATAGCAAGTAGAGAGTTAAAGAGAAAAGCGTCATGATTTCACGAGAACGAGAAGAGAAAGGTCACGATTTCGAAGAAGAGAAAAGCGTGGTTTGAAAAGAGAAAGAGAAAGGTGTCATGATTTCATGAAGAGATGGATGAGAATGAAAAAGTGTCACGATTTCCGGACACATGTCGCGTTTGGGTGAGAGTGCAACAAAACACAGGCGGAAGGAGAAAAACGTCACGATTTCATGACAAGTTGCATCCATGCGGTCGACAGAAAAATGTCATGATATCGCGACATGTATCATTTTCGCGATGCATGATGACAAACAAGGCTGCTGACAAAAAAATGTCGCGATATCGTGACATGTCTTGTTTTCGCGATACAGGTAGAGGGGCAAAGCTGCATACATAAAAACGTCGCGATATCGCGACATGCTATTTTTGGTCATGATTTACAGGGGGCCATTACGAAACATGCAGAAAAGCACGGAACACGTGGCATAAAGGTGTAAGGGCTACAGAAGCGTTACAGGTCACAGAGAAGATCAAGCGTCTCGATGTCGAACATAAAGTCAAAAACAATGAAAAGGCGAGGAAGGTGAAACGAAGCGATCTGGGAGATGAAGCGAAGCGTCACAGGGTGAAACAGAGAGCATTGCCAAAAAGTATAAAAGCAGAAGCATATATTGGTACAAGGGTCGAAAACCGCTGCGAGCAGAGTTGCAGTGCCAAGGGTGAGAAGCCATTCTGGGCCTGCTTTGGAGTGTTTTTCTTCCCCTTTTTCTGGTTTTGAGAAAACTAGAGATTCTGTTATTGTAAAATGATCAATTTTTAATACAAAAAATTCAGAGAGTTGCACCTCATTGGCAAGAAAGAAGGAGTTATTTTCTGCATGCAGGATTAAATGTTTATCTTTCCCCTTTTCGGATTTCTAGGCTTATAGGTGAAGTTTAATGCAAGTCCTCTTGGTTGCTTCATGCGAATGTCTAAATCTGAAATCACAGTTAAAACCCCCGAGACCAGCACTTAACTTATCTGGATTGTGCATGTTTTGCAGGTTCAATAGGTTAGGTTGCATGCATGGAAACCTCATTAGCTTCGGTTTTGTCAGAATAGGATTGCATCACCCTGAATGCATTTCATTTTTCTTTTTGCATTTTATTTTCATTTGTTCTGCACTTTATTTTCATTTACAAGCATTAAAATAAAAAAATAAAAAACTAAAAATTCCAAAGTCTAAAAATAGAAAATTTCCATTTCAAGGCCAGAATTTCATTTTTCAGTTTTGTTTTTCATTCATGAGCAGATGATGATATTCCCTTCATAAAATTCCAATTTCATTGAAGGGGTTATGTTTTATGACATTTCATAAATTTCCTTTTTTTTTTTGCAACGTGGTCATACGAAGATCAAATCACATTTGCTTTATTCGGGTTCAACGAACAATCATTACAGTTTCACAATAAAATAAACCATAGTGCCCCTTGTTAACAGTTACTTGCAATCACTAAGGTGTTCCAAGCATTTTAATTGAATATCTTTATTTGAGATTATTGATACACATATACCAAATGCTAACATAGCGGAACCTTGGAGAAATTGTTTATTAAATTTCTTTGCAAGAGAGGATTTAGAACCCAAATCCTATCGGAGAGTGTGTTTTCACAATCGGGTGAAAATACCACTCAACAAGTCCCATACCTTTAATTACCAAAAAAACTAGGTTCCTTCGAGAAATAACCATTTTTTCTTTGTTCTATAAATTAAAGTCCCATAACCTTAATTTACAAAACAAACCATTTCTATTTATTTAATAAATCAAAGTCATCTACTTAAATCTATAAATGAATATTTTCCTTCATTTCATACCCTTAATTTACAAAACAAACTAATTACATTTATTTATTAAATCAAATTCAACTACTTTAATCCATAAATAAATCCTTTTTCCTTCATTTTATAAATTAAAGTCCCATACCCTTAATTTACAAAACAAACTAATTACATTTATTTATTAAATCAAAGTCACCTACTTTAATCCATAAATAAGCCCTTTTTCCTTCATTTTATAAATTAAAGTCCCATACCCTTAATTTACAAAACAAACTAGTTGCATTTAATTATTAAATCAAAGTCACCTACATTAATGCATAAATAAACCCTTTTTCCTTCATTTTTTTAAACATGGTGGAATCAGTAGCTACCACAAATTCGGGCAGGTTGTCCAGCTTTTATGGTTGCCATAGTATTCTGTGTTGTCTGTCCTAAAAGCCGCCACACAGATCTTCACATAGTCTACCCCTATAACCGCCATGCTACAATCATTTTAAACCTTTTACATAGCTAAAAGCACTAGGAAAGGGACAAGCGTTCAGTCCGACAAGACCTGATATTTGAACCTTGGACCTCTGCCCCCCTTATGGGGTTTGGATGAACCAATTGGTCTACACCTCAGACTTTTTTTTCCTTCATTTTATAAATTAAATTTCCATACCCTTAATTTACAAAATATTAAATCAAAGTCACCTACTTTAATCCATAAATAAACTAATTTTCCTTCATTTTATAAATTAAAGTCCCATACCCTTAATTTACAAAACAAACTAATTACATTTATATATTAAATCAAAGTCACCTACTTTAATCCATAAATAAACTAATTTTCTTTCGTTTCATAACCCAAAGTCCCATTAATTTTAATTATAGAGAAGAGCTAAGGTTTTCCTATTCATAATTTGTAAAATTATTTTTAGTCTAAAAGTTTTGCTAACCAATTTACAAGAAAATGGTTATCATTTTATTACACCAAAGAATACTCTTAAAACCCAAAGGTGAATGTTAAACTTCCATTCATTTATACAAACATTACAAGACAAAGCCCTTCAACTCTAACTTAGGCCTTCATGGTTGACCTGAGTTCACTCTTTACTACATTACACAGCGACACAACCAATGACCAAGCTAAGCATACATTCATCCCAGAAAATTGAGGGTTTCAACTCTCAAACCAGTAAAATTAAAAATAAAGGTCAACCAACCCACAACCAACTGGGCAAAGACACATGATGGACACAACACCATCAACAAACATTGTAGATCTTCCCAATGGTCAACCTATAGAGAAATATAAAAACAAGCCACTCTAACAGATGAGTGCTTGGACCACGGATAGTGAGGATAGAATATAACCTACCTCGAAAATATCCCTAAAGGAATCTACGTTGTACGAGGAATAGGTAGTATCCACGTAGGAACACCCTAGCTAATTAGCAGCAATAGTGAGTCTAGAGGGATTCTAACCAAAACCAAGACGTTATTTAATAGGGAAAAGTTTATATATCATTGTCGTTGATGTAGCTATAGTGATAAGTATTATGAAAAATATATCTAGGGAGGATAATCCTTCCTTTTTCAATGAGAACTAGCACGTCTTGAGAGTAACAAAAAGGAAGATACAAACTAGGTTTGAGTTTTGAAGAAAACTAAGGAGATTGACAGACATGGATTCAAGCAACAACAAGTTAGCCAGGCTCTCCAAATATCCTAGTGAAAACACCAAACCAAAACTCGATTCAAAAGAAGAAATGACAACACATCTTTAGATAAGCATAACTATTTTGTCTATTGATAGCTTCTTTAAATCTTTGCCTGATTACCTTTAACTGATATTCCATCTCTTTGATCATATCTAGCCCTATCATAACTCGATCTTCTAGGTTGTCCCAAGACAATGGTGTTCTACACTTTCACCCATACAAGGCATCGAAAGGGGCCATTCCTAGATAGGAGTGATGTCTATTATTGTAGGTAAACTCTACAAGATGTAGTTAGTCTTCCCAATGAGACTTATGATCCATGTAGTACATGCAAAGCATGTATTCTAGTACTTGGTTTATATGTTCAGTTTGACCATCTATCTCAGGGTGGTATGCTGAGCTCATATTCAGTTTTGTGCCTACTGCATGATGTAGGGATTTTCAAAATTTATAAGTGAACTTGGAATCCCTATATGAAATGATCTCCTCAAGAAATCCATGTAATCATAATACTTCTTTGGAAAATATATTAGCCACCACCTGAGCATCATCCTTGATGTTCCCCGGTATGAAATGTGCAACCATAGTCAATCTATCAACAACTACAAGGATTTCATCATGTTGATACCTGGTCTTAGATAATCCTACTATAAAATCCATAGATATGACCTACCATTTCTGTTTAGATATATAATGTGGATACAATTATGTTGTAGGATTCTTACATTCTGCCTTAACTTTCTGATATTTGAGACATAAGGTAACAAAATTGGTAATAGCTTTATTCATTCCTACCTAGAAGAAGGTTCTTTTCATGTTTTCCTATATTTTGGTCCCTCCAATATTAGCAAAATAAGGAGATATATGGGCTTCTTGCATTATTAGTTTTCTTAAATTACCCATTTTTGGTATGATGACTCAAACTTTGTAGCACAAAAGGGTATATTTCATGCCAAATTCCTTATTACCATTAGGGTGTCTATTCATCTTAGCTTGAATTTCCTAGCAATACTCATCCTGAGATTACTCCTATCTCACCTAATCCATCAGATCCATGTAACTTCTAGTTATGGCTATATGTGTTTCCTTCTACTCAAAGCATCATCAACCTTATTCTCTCTCTTTTATGTACTCAATTTCAAAGTCATACTCAACAAGAAACTCGACCCATATCCTTTGTCTTGCATTGAGTATAGGTTGGGTAAATATGTAGCTCTAATGGTCAGTATTTAATTAAAAGGGCCTTCCCACCAAGTAGTGGTGCTAGACCTTGAGAGCATGCACCACTACAGCTAGCTCTTAATTACGTGTAGCATAATTATCTTTATTCTTCTTTGTATTTCTTAATGTGTATGCTACTACTGACTCTTCTTGAGAGAGTACTCCTAAATCTTCCAAATATGTGTTTGTGCATACTAAAAAGTCCCCTTGAGGATCAGGAATATTAGTATTGGTGTGGTAGTGAGCTTATATTTTAGCAATGCAAAGGCCGCTTCACACTTTTTCAACCACTTGAATTCCTTTTCCTTATTCTAAAGGTTAATTATTTTTGCAAAAATATTGGAGTAATCCTTAATGTAATGTCTATAGTAGCCCATTAACCCCATGAAGCTCCGAACTTCATTCACATTAGTAGGAGGTGGTCAATTCAAGATGACCTCAATTTTCTCTAGATCCACAACAATTCCTTTTGTTGATATAATGTGTTTGAGATATCGTACCTCTAAAACCTAGAAATTACTTTTGGCTATATTTCCATAGAGTTGAATTTCCTTCAACAACTCTAACATGATCTTGAGATGTTTATCGTGTTCTTCCTTTTTCTCAGTGTATATTAAGATATCATCTAGAATTTCAAGGACAAACAGGTCCAAATGCCTTCTAAACATATTGTTCATTAGATTCATAAAGGCAGTTGGGGCATTAGTCAGTCCAAAGGGTAGAAATTTAAACTCATATTGCCTATACCTAGTCTTAAATACCATTTTGTGAGTATCCTTCTCACATATTCTTAATTGGTGATACTCTGATCTCAGGTCGATCTTAGTGAACATCGTGGCATTTCTCAATTTATTGAACAAATATTTAATTTTAGGTAGGGGATATCGGTTCTTGATATTGGCAATTTGAGTTATTTTATGTTGTCATTGATGTCACATGGATCACATTTGAGTTTTGGTGGCAAAAGCACTTCATAAAATATCATTTATGATATTTTGGAGAGCATGGATATATACAGGGTTTTTGTGAAAACCAAGGCAGGCAAAATAAAAGGTTTTATTTAAAACCATGGATGGCAGATTTGAAATGGGTTTTTCTTAAAACCCAGGTTGGCTTTTCGTTTCATCGAAAAAGGTGCCCCGGTGATGGAGATATTTAATTTTAAATATTTAGTTTAAATTTTAAATTATTTAAAATTTATAATTTTAAATTTAAAAATTAAAAATAAAATTATAGCACCGACGTCTAAAGAAAGGAGGAAAAGGCATATATATATATATATATATATATATATATATATGCCACCAAAAGCTTCGATAAATTCTTGTCCTCGATTTTCGAATGCATTCGAATTGATAATGTAATGCGAGAAGAGCCTGTGTGTTGAAGCGTGTGTAAAGAGGCGTGTGAAGGGTTTACGAAATTTGGGTCCATTGAAGAATCGTTCATGGAGGATAACCAAACGCATAGGCACCTTTGGCCTAGTGGTTCGTGCATTGTGTAAGAAGCAGGAGGTCCTACGATCGAGTCTTGTCGGGGATGCTTGTTGTGTTGAAACGCTCGAAGCATTTTTGAGTTTTCGAAGGGCGTAGAATATTGAGGTATTTGTTTTGGTTCGTGCCCCTTTGAACACGTGAGGGTGTGTGGCCCAATGGTGGCTTGGTCATGGTTAAGGCATTGAGCGAGGAGGCATCAAGGGATCGAATCCCATCAGGGACAGAGGCAAGTTAATATTTTTTAATATTTTATTTTTCTAAAGTTGCCCTAGGAGAAATAAGGGTTATGATGCACCTTAAGAAAAAGAGAGATTTCTGGTGATTTTATTTTTGGAAGTATATCATATTATATATCGTTGGAAAGCTTATTTCGAGGGCTATTTGATTAACTTGCTTAGAGGGAGAAATAAGGTGTGTGTAAAGAGATATTTCTGATTTTGTAAAGAGGTTCAAAAGTGAAGGTTGCTTTGTTCTTTTTCAAAGAGGATTAATTCTTTCATGAGGGGACATGATGTATTTTATTGAGTAGGAGTAATAAGGTGTTATTTGGATATTATTGTTGTGTTATTAATCATGATCCCTAACCCTTATTGAAAGTTGAAAAAGAAAGTTTGTTGAGTGTGGCAGATTTAGTGGACAACTAATAAGGCATCAAAAGGTATGAGCAATATTCTCCATTGACTTTGTTTATGGTGGTTGATTTCTGAAATATCATTGGAGAGAAAAGGATTGATTGTGGTTTCCTTTTCGAAAGTGGTTGGTTGAATGCTTCAAGGTTTTCTCGTTTGAGAGTTGTGTTTAAACCTTGTTTTATAAGCATTGTTGTTGAAGCCATTAGTTGTGTGAAAAACCTGAGATAGGGTTTGAGAAGAACATGAGTATCATTGTTATGTGAAGAATGTTTTATAAGCATTGTTGTTGAAGCCCATTGATTGTACAAAGAACTTGAACTTGAGTTAGAGAACAACATGAGTATCATTGTTATGTGAGATTTGTGGTTGAGCATTGTTGGAAATATTTTGAGTTGGTTGATACTTGCTTGGACTAGGGTTTGTGAGAAAGAGTTGTTCCTTGTGGTGATTGGTTGAGTAGAGTTGTTTGAGCCTAGTCAAGTGATTGAGTGAAGTGGTTGTTCAAGTTCCATGAAACAAACTATTCTATATTCTGATTTGAGTTGAGATCATTGTGGATCATTGTTGTCATCCATTGTAGAGTGCATTGCCATTCATTGTTGAGTTCATCATTGAGCCTTGCCTTCATAGATTTGTGGATGAGATTTGAGTGCTACTTGAGCATGATTGATTGAGCCTTTGAGAAGGCCTTTGGGATATATTTTTGGATATATTTGTGGTAGATTTTGTGCATGATTGATTGAGCCTTTGAGAAGGCTTTTGGGATAGATTTATGGATAGATTTGTGGTAGCTTTTGTGCATGATTGATTGAGCCTTTGAGAAGGCTTTTGGATAGATTTGTGGATAGATTTGTGGGAGTTTGATGATTATTGAGTTTGAGAAGGCTTTTGGATATATTTTGATAGATTTTGAGCAAGTTCTTGGTGAGCTTGTTGAGCATATTTGAGCAAGTTCTTGGTGAGCTTGCTAGAGAATATTTTGAGCAAGTTCTTGGTGAGCTTGCTAGAGCATATTTGAGCAAGTTCTTGGTGAGCTTGCTAGAGTATATTTTGAGTAAGTTCTTGGTGAGCTTGCTAGAGCATATTTTGAGCAAGTTCTTGGTGAGCTTGCTAGAGCAGATTTGAGCAAGTTCTTGGTGAGCTTGCTAGAGCATATTTTGAGTAAGTTCTTGGTGAGCTTGCTAGAGAGTAGATTGACTTAGATTAGTGGATTGCCTAAGAGATAAGATTGCCTTGAGAGATCAAGGATTGCCTACTGAGTAGATCAAGTGATTGCCTCTGAGTAGATCAATGGATTGCCTACCTGAGCAGATCAAGATTGCCTACTGAGTAGATCAATGGATTGCCTACCTGAGTAGATCAGTGGATTGCCTAGCTGAGCAGATTAGTGAATTGCCTTGCTGAGTAGATCAGTGGATAGCCTAGCTTTGAGCAGATCAAAGTAATCATTTGTATTGGGATAAGGATCCCTATTTCTTTATGAAATATTATAAGGATATTATCTTGTGGAGTACCCCACATTGGGGGAACCACGTTAAATCTTGTGTCTCAATTGTGTGTGGTGATTTGTGCTCTTGCTTACTATTGCTATCTATGTCATTAATGCACATTGCTATATTTGGATATTGCAATTAAGGACACTAATTGATATTGGTTTGGAAAGAAAGTAAAAAGTGGGTGCTATACTGTTCACCCCCTCTCAATATAAGCTTGTGTTCTTCAATTGGTATCAGAGTGGGTTCCTTCAGAAAGGCTAACAACTTGAGGGTAGATTCTACAAGAACACATATGGCTTCATAGAATGGATCATCTACAAGTAAGGCTCCATTGTTTGATGGTAACAATTATGCTTTCTGGAGCATGAGAATGAAGAACTACTTGATATCACAAGGATATGAGGTATGGCAGATGGTTGAAAAAGAGTATAAGGTTGAAGGTGATCCCGAGGTAGATAAGACTATCAAAAAATTGGTTGAGATCAATGCAAGGGCAATGAATTGTATTTTGAGTGGGCTACGTGAGACAGATTTTGCAAAGGTCATGGTATGTAATTCAGCTAATGAAATGTGGACCAAGTTGTGGAATACCTATGAAGGAGATTCCAAGGGTCACAGAAGAAAAGAAGAAGGAAAGCATAAGCATGACAAAGATGATAGGTACAAGCAAAGCAAGCATGAGAAGAAGAAAAGTTTTCGTAGGACAAAGAAAACTTTCTACATTGAAGAAGCAAATGATAGCTCAGATCACAACAATAGAGACAAGTCAGATGATGAAAAAGAAGAACATCTATTCCTAGGAATAGAAGGTGAAAGAGAATAGTGCTTTGTGTGTGGTCAAAGAGATCATAGATCAGGATATTGCAATGGCTTCAGTGATAGTGAAGATGAAATGACACATCAAGGAAACATGCATGGTCAAAGAAATCATGAGAGTTTGTTTGCTATAGAAGATGATAATGATCTCAGTGATAGTGAAGATGAAGAAGGGTTTTTCTATGGGATAAAAGAAGTAGAAGAAGAACTTCCACTCCAAATAGAACACCTATTCCTAGGTATTGAAGTTAAAGAAGAGGATATATCTATCGAAGAATGACATGAAGAACTTGCTATAGCCATTGAGCAAGCAAACAGGTACAAGAAGGGTCTAAGAATACTAAAATGCTTCATATGTAGAGACTTTGGGCATTTAGATGATGATTGCACGTACTACAACAATTGCAACAAGAAAATTTTATTTGTGGAAAAAGAAAGCAATAGTTCTAGTAATAGTTCTAGCAGCAGTTCTAGTGACAATTCCAACAATAGTGATGTTGAAGAAGAGGAAGATTCAGATAAAGAAAAGGAGGAAGCCACTCTTAAGGAACTTGTTGAATTGAAAAGAGAAAATTCAGAATTGAAGGCTCAAATACAAGAAGATGAGAAATGTAAGACAAAGCTTCTACAGGATATATCTGACTTAAGAGATAAGGTTGAAAAGGCAAGAAGAGTTGAAAAAGGTACGGTTGAACAGTCAAAGGTAAAAGAGATAGAATGTGAAAGGCTTATGGTTACTCTTGAAGAATTAAAAAGGGAGAACTCAGGATTAAGGGTTCAAGCTCAAGAAGATGAAAAAGCAAAAGCAAGGTTTTTATAGGAACTCACCAACTTCAAAATCAAAGTTGAAGAGACAAGGAAAATTGAAGAAGGTATGGCCAAAAAATTAAAGACAAAAGATCTAGAGTGTGAAAGATTAGAGCATGAGATAGTTTCACTAAGGATGGAAGTAAAAGGTTCTAAGGACAAGCTACACAAGTTTGAGGAAAATTCAAGGACCTTGGAAAGGACTATCAATGCACAAAGGTCATCAGTCATCATAACAGGACTTAGTTCTAAAGAAGAACAAGGGAAACAGGAAGCAGAAAAAGGAAAGTCAAGCTCAAACACCAGAAAAGAAGAAGAGTCGAAAGAAGTAAGTGAAAGAGAGAGTGAGACTTCTAAGGATAATTTGGATAATAGAAAGTTCAACAAGGAAAGGAACAATGCACAAGTAAGAAACAGATGGAACAAGAAACAGGGAGAAGAGACTAAGAGACCAATGAGGTCTAGGCAAGGTTTCTTCAATGGAAGATGTTTTTCATGTCACAGGTTTGGGCACATGGCTTCACAGTGCAGGTCATATGAAAGACAGGAATATGGGAAAGGACAACTTTTCCATGGGTATTGCTACTCATGCAATGAGTATGGTCACAAGGCAATGAATTGCAGGATTCATGACAGAAGAGGATATGGCTTCACCAGAAGATATCCTAAGACATTTGCACCTCCAAGGAATAATAACATTAAGTGTTTTAATTGCAATAACTTTGGACATATTGCAAAATGGTGTAGGACTCAATTCCAAACAGGTTCAAGGCAAGAAGGTCAAGCAGTCTCAAGGCAAGAAGGCCAAACAAGTTCAAGACAAGAAGATCAAGTAACTCATCAAGAAAAGGATATCAGAAATATGTGGAAGGAAGTTGACAAAGGAGAGAAACAATGTAATATGGGAGTAAAAGTACTCCCACCCCAAAATTAATCACCTCAAGAGAGAAGGTGGTGAGGGGGCTAAGCTTAAGAGTCATATCTTTTAGCCCCATAGGTGTCCCTTTTGCCATTGATGTCAAAGGGGGAGAGATTTGAGTAAGGGGGAGAGCATTGAGTTAGGGGGAGCAGCCTCCAAAGAGAGTATTGAGTTAGGGGGAGCAGCCTCCATAGAGAGTATTGAGTCAGGGGAGCAACTTTGATTCTCAGAGATGGTTTTTGCAGTGATTGTGATGATTTGGATTAGAGGTGTTGCCATCAATGACAAAGGGGGAGATTATTGGCAATTTGAGTTATTTTATGTTGTCATTGATGTCACATGGATCATTGATGTCATATGGATCACATTTGAGTTTTGGTGGCAAAAGCACTTCATAAAATATCATTTATGATATTTTGGAGAGCATGGATATATACAAGGTTTTTGTGAAAACCAAGGCAGGCAAAATAAAAGGTTTTATTTAAAACCATGGATGGCAGATTTGAAATGGGTTTTTCTTAAAACCTAGGTTGGCTTTTCGTTTCATCGAAAAATGTGCCCCGGTGATGGAGATATTTAATTTTAAATATTTAGTTTAAATTTTAAATTATTTAAAATTTAAATTTAAATTTTAAAATTAAAAATAAAATTATAGCACCGACGTCTAAAGAAAGGAGGAAAGGCATATATTAAAAATAATAGCTCAATGTCTAAAGAAATGAGGAAAGGCATATATATATATATATGCCACCAAAAGCTTCGATAAATTCTTGTCCTCGATTTTCGAATGCATTCGAATTGATAATGTAATGCGAGAAGAGCCTGTGTGTTGAAGCGTGTGTAAAGAGGCGTGTGAAGGGTTTACGAAATTTGGGTCCATTGAAGAATCGTTCATGGAGGATAACCAAACGCATAGGCACCTTTGGCCTAGTGGTTCATGCATTGTGTAAGAAGTAGGAGGTCCTACGATCGAGTCTCGCCGGGGATGCTTGTTGTGTTGAAATGCTCGAAGCATTTTTGAGTTTTCGAAGGGCATATAATATTGAGGTATTTGTTTTGGTTCGTGCCCCTTTGAACACGTGAGGGCATGTGGCCCAATGACGGCTTGGCCATGGTTAAGGCACTGAGCGAGGAGGCATCAAGGGATCGAATCCCATCAGGGACAGAGGCAAGTTAATATTTTTTAATATTTTATTTTTCTAAAGTTGCCCTAGGAGAAATAAGGGTTATGATGCACCTTAAGAAAAAGAGAGAATTTTGGTGATTTTATTTTTGGAAGTATATCATATTATATATCGTTGGAAAGCTTATTTCGAGGGCTATTTTATTAACTTGCTTAGAGGGAGAAATAAGGTGTGTGTAAAGAGATATTTCTGATTTTGTAAAGAGGTTCAAAAGTGAAGGTTGCTTTGTTCTTTTTCAAAGAGGATTAATTCTTTCATGAGGGGACATGATGTATTTTATTGAGTAGGAGTAATAAGGTGTTATTTGGATATTATTGTTGTGTTATTAATCATGATCCCTAACCCTTATTGAAAGTTGAAAAAGAAATTTTGTTGAGTGTGGCAGATTTAGTGGACAACTAATAAGGCATCAAAAGGTATGAGCAATATTCTCCATTGACTTTGTTTATGGTGGTTGATTTCTGAAATATCATTGGAGAGAAAAGGATTGATTGTGGTTTCCTTTTTGAAAGTGGTTGGTTGAATGCTTCAAGGTTTTCTGGTTTGAGAGTTGTGTTTAAACCTTGTTTTATAAGCATTGTTGTTGAAGCCCATTGATTGTACAAAGAACTTGAACTTGAGTTAGAGAAGAACATGAGTATCATTGTTATGTGAGATTTGTGGTTGAGCATTGTTGGAAATATTTTGAGTTGGTTGATACTTGCTTGGACTAGGGTTTGTGAGAAAGAGTTGTTCCTTGTTGTGATTGGTTGAGTAGAGTTGTTTGAGCCTAGTCAAGTGATTGTGTGAAGTGGTTGTTCAAGTTCCATGAAACAAACTATTCTATATTCTGATTTGAGTTGAGATCATTGTGGATCATTGTTGTCATCCATTGTAGAGTGCATTGCCATTCATTGTTGAGTTCATCATTGAGCCTTGCCTTCATAGATTTGTGGATGAGATTTGAGTGCTACTTGAGCATGATTGATTGAGCCTTTGAGAAGGCCTTTTGGGATAGATTTTTGGATAGATTTGTGGTTTTTTGAGTGATTGATTGTGAAGATTTTTGGACTTTTTGTGCATGATTGATTGAGCCTTTGAGAAGGCTTTTGGATAGATTTTTGGATAGATTTGTGGCAGCTTTTGTGCATGATTGATTGAGCCTTTGAGAAGGCTTTTGGATAGATTTGTGGATAGATTTTGAGCAAGTTCTTGGTGAGCTTGTTGAGTAGATTTGAGCAAGTTCTTGGTGAGCTTGCTAGAGAATATTTGAGCAAGTTCTTGGTGAGCTTGCTAGAGCATATTTGAGCAAGTTCTTGGTGAGCTTGCTAGAGCATATTTGAGCAAGTTCTTGGTGAGCTTGCTAGAGCATATTTTGAGCAAGTTCTTGGTGAGCTTGCTAGAGATATTTGAGCAAGTTCTTGGTGAGCTTGCTGAATGAGATTTGTTTGAGTAGATAGTGGATTGCCTATGAATATGGATTGCCTACGTAGAATCAGGGATTGCCTTTTGAGTAGATTAGTGGATTGCCTACCTGAGTAGATCAGATTGCCTACCTGAGTAGATCAGGATTGCCTTGAGAGATTAGTGGATTGCCTACCTGAGTAGATTAGGATTGCCTACTGAGTAGATCAGTGGATTGCCTACCTGAGTAGATCAGTGGATTGCCTAGTTGAGTAGATCAATGAATTGCCTTGCTGAGCAGATCAGTGGATAGCCTAGCTTTGAGCAGATCAAAGTAATCATTTGTATTGGGATAAGGATCCCTATTTCTTTGTGAAATATTATAAGGAGATTATCTTGTGGAGTACCCCACATTGGGGGAACCACGTTAAATCTTGTGTCTCAATTGTGTGTGGTGATTTGTGCTCTTGCTTACTATTGCTATCTATGTCATTAATGCACATTGCTATATTTGGATATTGCAATTAAGGACACTAATTGATATTGGTTTGGAAAGAAAGTAAAAAGTGGGCGCTATACTGTTCACCCCCCTCTCGGTATAAGCTTGTGTTCTTCACTTGATTATGGCCTTATTTAGAATCCTATAGTCAATACATAATTTTAGTGAACCATATTTGTTTGTCATAAATAAAATCAGTGCACCCAAGGTGACACACTTGGTTTTATCAAATATTTTTCTAATAGCCCTTGCAGTTGAACATTTAGTTCCTATATCTCAATAGGATTCATCCTATATGTAGCTCTATGAGTTCTTATCCTGGTATAATATCAATTGTAAAATCAAATTCCTATACAAGAGGGAGTCTAGGTGATGCAGGAGCATCCGAAGGCGAAGGAGCAATCTTGCATCACCCAAAAATGTTTTTTTTGCTTTCTTTCTTTAAGTGCCAAAACTTTCGCGATATCGCGACGCTTTACTGTCGCGATATCGCAACGCTTTTTGAAGAAGGGCGATAAGGGGGCCAAAGCGTCGCGATATCACGACGCTTTTTGATGAAAAGGGTCAAGGTGCCAAATGGTCCCGAAATCGTGACAGTTCCGAAACAAAGCAGCTCGAGCGTCCAATTGGTCGCGAAATCGTGACATTTTCAAAGCAAAGCAGCTTGGGCGCCAAATGGTCGTGAAATCACGACAGCTTCAAAACAAAGCAGCTCGAGCGTCCAATTGGTCATGAAATCATGACATTTCTGAAGCAAAGCAGCTTGGGCGCCAAATGGTCGCGAAATCACGATAGTTTCGAAACAAAGCAGCTCGAGCGTCCAATTGGTCACGAAATCATGACATTTTCGAAGCAAAGCAGCTTGGGCGCCAAATGGTCACGAAATCATGATAGTTTCGAAACAAAGCAGCTCGAGCGTCCAATTGGTCGCGAAATCATGACATTTCTAAAGCAAAGCAGCTTGGGCGCCAAATGGTCACGAAATCGTGACATTTTCGGAGCGGAGAAGCCACGATGCCAAATGGTCGCGAAATCGCGACATTCTCACAGCAAGGAGGCCAAGGCACAAAATGGTCGCGAAATCGTGACATTTTTGAAGCGATGGAGTTAAGGCGCAAAATGGTCGCGAAATCGTGACACATTCGGAGGGAAAGGCTCTAAGGCTCAAAGACGTCGCGAAATCGCGACACTTTCGAGGGCAAAACTGGAAGACGCAAGATGGTCGCGAAATCGCGACACCTTCGGAACAAAAGCTCTAAGGCTCGAAGACGTCGCGAAATCGTGACACTTTCGAGGGCAAGACTGGAGGGCGCAAAGTGGTCACGAAATCGCGACATCTTCGGAGGAAAGGTTCTAAGGCACAAAATAGTCACGAAATCGTGACACGTCCGAAGGCAAGACTGGAAGGCGCAAAGTGGTCACGAAATCGTGACACTTCGGAGCTGGGTCCAAAGGAACAAAGTGGTCGCGAAATCGTGACACTTTCGGGCCGAAGACTCAAGGGCGCGAAATGGTCGCGAAATCGTGACACTTTCGGAGTAAGGGCTTAAAGGTGCAAGGTGGTCGCGAAATCGTGACGCTTTTGGGACAAAGGCACCCAGAGGTAGAATGGTCGCGATATCGCGACCGAAAGGGGAGAGGGCGTAAAGAGGCAAACACGTCGCGATATCATGACAGGACGCTCACGACGCCTGACCAGTCGACGGTTGCAGAGACCGTTGCAGAGGGACACGTGGCGTAAAGTTACAGGCGGCCCTAGAGTATGAAGCGGTTGCGGGGACTCTGACAAAGGGACACGTGGCAACAAACTACCAGCGGCTTTGGCGCATTCCTATGAATGATGACTTGGCGGATGGATTGACAGGCGGCTGCAGCGCACTCCGCCATTACAGACCATGAGAATACGGGGCACCTGGCAGCATCTTGCAGACGACCAGAGAACATTCGTGCGGATGGTTACTGGGAATCCCGCACTTTGTGTAATGATGTCGGGAGAAGCTGGGGTCTGGGATAAAAGGGCCGCGCATGCATTGTATTAGGGGCTTGGCCATTTTGAATGTAACCGTTGTATTTTTGAATTAAAAAGACCTCTGTTGTCGAAATTGGGTTAATTTGCTATGTGTTGTTTTTAGTCCTATATCAAGTGGTATCAGAGCCAGAAGGTTCTGAGGGTGCAAACCGATCGTCGACAGTGAGGCAGTTTGCGCCAGGATCTGTGGTTGTGGGTTGTGAAGAAGAAGCGGGATGCCTCCGCGCAGGAACCATGGTGGTGTGAGGAGCAGGACAAGCAGAGGTCGATCTTAGAGCCTTGCGAGAGGCAAGTTGAAGCCCTGCGGGGAGGAAATAAGAAGAGGAGTTGAGCCAAGAAGGGAGGAACCCGGTGAGGATGAAGTTTGGGAAGAAGAGGGTCCATCCGATGAGGAAGAAGCATTGGATCCAGCGGAGGCTAGGCTGTATAGGGCCATCTCCCAGATTGGGAAGAAGCCAAAATTTGACGTCTCTACTTACTCTGGGAACCTCAACCATGAGGAGTTGATAGATTGGATCAACGACATGGAGGAGTATTTCGAGTATGAAGAGATCTCAGACCCAAATCGGATCAGGTTCACGAAAACCAAGTTGAAAGGACATGCTAGCATCTGGTGGAAAGGAGTGCAGCTGGAAAGGAACAGGAGGGGAAAGGAAAATATCACCAGGTGGGATAGGATGGTGGAGAAATTGAAGAGACAATTCATCCTTGTAGACTACGAGTTGGATTTATTGAGAAATATGCAGAGTCTTCGACAGGCAAGCAAATATGTCAAGGAGTATACGGAGGAGTTCTATCAAATCTCGATCAAAACCGGCCATTCGGAGGCGAATAAGGAGAAAGTCGCACGATACATCAACGGATTGCGAACCAGCATTCAAGAAGAGCTAGGGCTGGTTAGGATGAGCACGGTGGAGGATGCATACCAGTTTGCATTAAAAGTGGAGGAGAAACTGAATAGGAGATTTGATGGAAAGCGAGAGAGGAAAGGACGGGGGTGGAAGAGGCTGGTGGAAGAACCAATGGAGGAAGGTACGAGAGATTTGGGGAAAAGTGGTGAAGCTAGCAGTAGCCAGAAATAGAAAGAAGGGAAGGAGGAGAATGACCAACGCCCACGCAATCAGAACAACAACTACCCGAGAGGAAGAGGTAGGCCTGGGCGAGGGTTTGGAAGAGGTGTCTTTCGAGGAACCTGCTTCAACTACGGAGAAGAAGGACACAGGGCATACAACTACCCGCAACATCAAGAGAGGCCAAATCGAAGACCTGAGGGTCAGGCCCGAGCTGCTGTAGCAGACGAAGGTGCGAGAATACGAGCACTACGAGGAGGCAGAAAGAGGAGAAGCAATGATCATCAGAAGAGTCTTGTTGAATGAAGAGAAAGGGGCAGACCAAAGGAACAGCCTATTTCGAACAAGATGCAAGTGCGCAAGCAAGGTCTGTAACGTCATTATCGATAATGGAAGCACTGACAATTTGGTTTCTGAGGAAATGGTTGCCAAGCTGCAGTTGGAGAGGAGAAAGCACCCGCACCCTTATCGAATCGCATGGTTGCAAAAGGACCATCGGGTGTTAGTAAGTGAGCAATGCCTGGTGAAGTTCAATGTTGGAACTTACCGAGATGAGGTCTTATGTGACATCTTGCCTATGGACGCATGTCACCTGCTGCTTGGGAGACCGTGGCGAGTTTGATCGAAATGTTGTACATGATGGACGAGCCAACACATACTCTTTGTCGAAGGATGGAGTTCGCCACAAGTTGAAACCCTTGAAGGAAGCGGATGAGAAGGTATGCGGCGGTGCACGAGTCTGTCTAGTTGATGGCCAGAAGATTTTTGGAGGGCACGAAGTCAGATCATATGTGCTATGCCATAATCCCTAGGGTTAGGGAAGAAGGATGCAAGGAAATTCCAGTGGAAGTCATGGGACTGTTAGAGGAATTCCCAGATATCATTTTTGATAATGTTCTTGAAGGTTTACCACCTGTTAGGAAGATCAGCCACCACATAGATTTGGTGCCTGGATCGAGCTTGCCAAACAAGGCTGCACATCGAATGACGCCTGTGGAAACTGAGTTGAATCGGCAAGTTCAAGATCTGTTGAAGAAAGGGCTGATTAGGGAGAGTCTTAGTCCATGTGCGGTACCGGCGGTACTAGCACCCAAGAAGGATGGAGAATGGAGGATGTGCACGAGACTCTCGGGCAATTAACAAGATCACCATCAAATACGATTCCCACTTGCCAAGGATGGATGATCTCATGGATTGTTTAAGTGGAGTTGAGTACTTCACAAAGATTGATTTAAAAAGTGGTTACCATCTAGATCCGCATTAGAGAAGGGGATGAGTGGAAGACAACCTTTAAAACCAGAGAGGGGCTGTATGAGTGGTTGGTTATGCCATTTGGGCTGACCAATGCACCAAGTACTTTCATGCGGTTAATGAATGAAGTCCTGAAGGAATTTTTGGGAAAATTTGTTATTGTCTACTTGGATGATATCCTAGAGGAGCACCTGATGCACATCAGGAGGGTTTTTGAGAAACTATGGGAGGAGCAGTTACTGATTAATCTACAGAAGTGCAACTTCGTGAAGAAGGAGCTGGTATACCTAGGATTTGTTATCTCAGCAAATGGTCTTAAAATGGACCCCAAAAAGGTGAGGGCTATTTTAGAATGGCCTGCTCCAAGAAGTGTGACCGAGGTTAGATCATTTCATGGCCTGGCCAGTTTCTACAGAAAGTTCATTAGAAACTTCAGCAGTATTTGCGCATCTCTTACGGAGACAATGAAGGGGAACAAGAAGGAATTCCGGTGGACGGTTGGAGCAGACAAAAGCTTTGCTATCCTTGAAGAAGAAGGTCACTGAGCAACCCGTCTTGGCACTTCCAGATTTCAATAAGGTGTTTCAGGTAGACTGCGATGCGAGTGGCAGTGCCATAGGAGCCGTATTGAGCCAAGAGGGTAGGCCTGTAGCTTATTTTAGCGAGAAGCTCAATGATGCCAGAAGGAAGTATTCGGTATATGATCAGGAGTTCTACGCCATAGTTCAAGCACTTAAGAAATGGAGGCACTATTTGTTGCCAAAGGAGTTTGTCCTGTATACCGACCATCAGGCGCTGCAGTATATTAACAGTCAAGGGAAATTGAATCAAAGGCATCTAAAATGGGTAGAGTTCCTGTAGAGCTATACCTTTGTGCTTTGAAGCATCGGAGCGGAAGGTCCAATAGGGTGGCAGATGCATTGAGTAGGAGACAATGTCTGATGATGGAAATGAAAGTGGAGGTTGTAGGGTTTGCTGAGCTCAAGAGCCTATACCCTACAGACCCCGATTTCGTAGAAGCTTGGAAAGCCTGCACTTGCGCTATTACGTTGGACGGGACTAAGTGGTTGAATTACCTGGTTCAAGAGGGGATGCTGTTCAGGGGGAACCAATTATGCATTTCGAGGAGCTCCATGAGAGAGAATCTCATCAAGGAAAAGCACGGTGGAGGTCTAGGTGGACATTTTGGTCGTGACAAAACTACCTCACTTGTTAGTGAAAACTATTACTGGCCACAATTGCAACGAGGATGTGGCAAAGTTTGTGCGAGTTGTAGGATATGCCGGATGGCAAAAGGTGTGAGGCAGCCCTACGGCTTGTATCAACCGCTACCTATACCGAACGACCGTGGGAAGATATTAGTATGGATTTTGTGCTTGGTTTGCCCAGGACAGAGAGGGGACACGATTCCATATTTGTGGTAGTGGACCGATTTTTGAAAATGGCTCACTTTATCCCATGCCGAGAAGACTAGCGATGCGGTCCATGTAGCTGGTTTATTCTTTAAGGAAGTGGTACGCCTTCATGGGCTGCCGAGAAGCATTGTGTCGGACGGGGATACCAAGTTTGTCGGGTACTTCGGAGGACCACTGTGGAAGAAAGCGAAGACGGATTTAAAGTTCGGTTCTGCATACCACCCCCAAACAGATGGCCAAACGAGAGGTGGTTAATAGGAGTTTGGGCAATCTCTGCGATGCTTGGTAGGGGACAAGCCCAAGGGATGGGATCTAGTTTTGCCACAAGCGAGAATTCGCGTATAACAACTCGGTCAATCGAAGTACCAATAAATCGCCATTCCAGATCATTTATGGGAGCAACCCAAGAAATGCTTCAGAGTTGAGAAGGATAGATACGAGAGAGAAATGCGAGTGTTGAGGCAGAAGACTTTGTCGAACACCTGAAGGGAGTGCATGAGGAAGTGACGAGACACATTGCCAAGATGAATGCTCAGTACAAGACAAGGGCGGACCAAAAATGCCGAGTTAAAGAGTTCAAAGTAGGAGATTCTATCATGGTCCATCTGAGGAAGGAGCGGTTTCCTGCCAAGACCTATAACAAACTAAAAATGAAGAAATTTGGGCCATGCAGGATCATTGGCAAACGGGATTCGGGTAATGCATACGAGGTGGAGCTACCAAGTGAACTTAACATCTCCCCCGTGTTTAACATTTCAGATTTGGTCGAGTATCATGAAGGAGAAAGCAGTGAGCTACCCAGCCCAGATTTGTGGAGCATTCCAGCAGTCATCCCAGTTGCGGACGAGATAGAAGAAGTTATGGATACGCGTGAGGGCCGAAGTACTCGAAACAGGGAGTTACTCTGAGTATTTAGTCAAATGGAAGGGCAGACCCATGGAAGATGCGACTTGGTTATCAAAGGCGAGAGGTTGATCGCCTGGGTCTACCTCAGACAGATCAGAAGTGAAGGTCACTTCTCAAACTCACCCTGGGTGTCTGATGCAGGAGCATCCGGAGGCGAAGGAGCAATCTTGCATCACCCAAAAATGTTTTTTTTGCTTTCTTTCTTTAAGTGCCAAAACTGTCGCGATATCGCGACGCTTTACTGTCGCGATATCGCGACGCTTTTTGAAGAAGGGCGATAAGGGGGCCAAAACGTCGCGATATCGCGACGCTTTTTGATGAAAAGGGTCAAGGCGCCAAATGGTCACGAAATCATGACAGTTTCGAAACAAAGCAGCTCGAGCGTCCAATTGGTCGTGAAATCGTGACATTTTTGAAGCAAAGCAGCTTGGGTGCCAAATGGTCGTGAAATCATGACATTTCCAAAACAAAGCAGCTCGAGCGCCAATTGGTCACGAAATCGTGACATTTTCGAAGCAAAGCAGCTTGGGCGCCAAATGGTCGCGAAATCGTGACATTTCGAAAAAGCAGCCGAGCCAATTGGTCACGAAATCGTGACATTCACAAGGAGGCCAAGGCACAAAATGGTCGTGAAATCATGACATTTTCGAATCCAAGGAGCTTGGGCGCCAAAATGGTCACGAAATCATGACATTTTCGGAGCGGAGAAGCCACGATGCCAAATGGTCGCGAAATCGCGACATTCTCACAACAAGGAGGCCAAGGCACAAAATGGTCACGAAATCATGACATTTTTGAAGCGATGGAGTTAAGGCGCAAAATGGTCACGAAATCGTGACACATTCGGAGGGAAAGGCTCTAAGGCTCAAAGACGTCACGAAATCGTGACACTTTCGAGGGCAAAATTGGAAGACGCAAGATGGTCGCGAAATCGCGACACCTTCGGAACAAAAGCTCTAAGGCTCAAAGACGTCACGAAATCGTGACACTTCTGAGGGCAAGACTGGAGGGCGCAAAGTGGTCACGAAATCGTGACATCTTCGGAGGAAAGGTTCTAAGGCACAAAATAGTCGCGAAATCGTGACACGTCCGAAGGCAAGACTGGAAGGCGTAAAGTGGTCACGAAATCGTGACACTTCTGGGAGCTGGGTCCAAAGGAACAAAGTGGTCGCGAAATCGTGACACTTCCGGGCCGAAGACTCAAGGGCGCGAAATGGTCGCGAAATCGTGACACTTTCGGAGTAAGGGCTTAAAGGTGCAAGGTGGTCGCGAAATCGTGACGCTTTTGGGACAAAGGCACCCAGAGGTAGAATGGTCGCGATATCGCGACCGAAAGGGGAGAGGGCGTAAAGAGGCAAACACGTCGCGATATCGCGACAGGACACTCACGACGCTCGACCAGTCGGCGGTTGCGAGAGACCGTTGCGAGAGGGACACGTGGCGTAAAGTTACAGGCGGCCCTAGAGTATGAAGCGGTTGCGGGGACTACGACAAAGGGACACGTGGCAACAAACTACCAGCGGCTTTGGCGCATTCCTATGAATGATGACTTGGCGGATGGATTGACGAGCGGCTGCGGCGCACTCCGCCATTACAGACCATGAGAATACGGGGCACCTGGCAGCATCTTGCAGACGGCCGAGAGAACATTCATGCGGATGGTTACGGGGAATCCCGCACTTTGTGTAATGATGTCGGGAGAAGCTAGGGTCTGGGATAAAAGGGCCGCGCATGCATTGTATTAGGGGCTTGGCCATTTTGAATGTAACCGCTGTATTTGTGAATTAAAAAAGACCTCTGTTGTCAAAATTGGGTTAATTTGCTATGTGTTGTTTTTAGTCCTATATCACTAGGTAAATCTTTTGGAAATACATCCTTAAAATCTTGTAAAATTGGGTGTTTTCCTAGCACCTCTCTCTTCTGATCATCTCCTACTTCATTAAGTTTTATGACATACACTATCCCTCATTTTTTGAGGGCTTTATTTAATTACATAGCCTATAGCATCTAGGATTTTAATGCCCCCTACTCACTATGAATTCTTAGTATTCCCTTGCATTTATTTGAATATTCGATCCATCTGTCTTGGAAATTGATCAAGGCTTTATGGACATGTAACCAATCCATCTCTAGGATCACATCAAAGGTATGAAGTGGAGCTACATACAAATAACCTTTGGTGGTACCACCAACTAAAGTAATTTTTGTCATTGGTTAACACTGGTCTGCTGGGTAATTTTACCCCAAACCATACTCTACCTTCCATCCATGGGCTAAATATCCTAGCCTTTATGGCATATTCCTTGCTAGACTAGAAGAAATAGAGTTATCTATGGTCCCACTATCAATTAAAATGTTTACTTTCTTATTAAAAATCTTACCTCTCATAAGTAATGGGGTAGCTTGTCCATCTAGCTTGTATTTCCTGGTTATGACATAGATCCCATGTTCCAATTCCTTTCCTTTAATGTTGGATGAACTTTGCCCTGGTTGATACAGACACTTCTTAGCATAGTGGGGGCCCTTGCAATGGTAACACCCATCCTTGGGTCCTTGATTATTTTCTAATTTCCACTCCTCTGCCTTAATTGCTAGAGCTAAAATTTTTGGTTTTTGAGGGTGAGGTTTTGCATTTTTTGGATTAATTTTGGTTTTCTTTTGGAAAATTTTCTTGAACTTTCTCTTTTTCCCATTATTATTCTTCTCAAAATTTTGAGGGTTCTTGGTTTTTTATTCTCTTCCTCTTCCCATTTCAAGAATCCCTGGCTATTACTCTCCTTTAGTATTTTTTGATCTTGCGCAGATAGGGCAGCATAGTTGAATTGCAGGTGAGACTCTACTTTCTTTGCAAAATCATACACCTTTTGTAGTGATTTAGGTTCATGCATGTTTACATAATACTTTACTCTAGATTTTAACCCATGAATAAACTTGTGAACCCTCATATTCTCATCATAGGTAGGCACATACTTAAGTAACCGAATCAACTTCTTATAGTATATCTCCACTACTTTAGTCCCTTGCTTAAGATTGGAAAATTATTCAAACTTCAGGGTATAGAAGTGTTCTGTAAGAAACCTCTTTTTGAATATTTCAACAAAATATTTCCATTTAATATCAATAGGTTCAACCTTATTATTTTCATAGTAGGTTTTCCACCAATCTAAAGAAACCCCTTCTAAGTTGATTGTGGCCCAAACTATTTGGGTTCCTAGGGAATAGCCTTTCACTATAAAGTAAACTTCTAATTCTCTCAACCAGACCTCAGTTGCATCCCCTTCACCTTCTCCACTAAAATTGGAGATACAAATATTTTTTAGATCCCTAATTGTTTCCTTTCCTATAAGGGCTCTAGCTTGCAAGTATTTTTCAGTTAGCCCATCAGCTTGGACAACCTTCAATCCTCTAGATTGCGAGTTCTGATTCATAATTGTTTTTAATATTTGTCTCATTTTATCCTGCATGGTAGTAACCGTAGCAATGAGGCCTTCTACCTCTCTATTGGAATTTTTAGGATCCCTCTCTCCAATCTATTCTTTGATATTATTTTTTTTAGTATGCTTAGGTGTAGGCCTCTCTTTTCTGGCCTTAGGTGGCGTGTTTAACTTTGTTACAATCAAGAAAAATATTAGGGTACAACTTTACCTTAAACTGTATTACTAATTCAAGCCATAGTCAGAGAGTTCTCTTACTTAAAGCGTCAGTAATATAACTAGGGTGATATTTCCAAGATCATGATGTAACATTAATACCATAGCCCATACTAAGGTATCATAACATTCATTTACCCTTGGAATTAATTCCAACTAGATTCTAGCAAATAGGGCATTCTAGGTCATCCTAACTTTAGCTTATATTTTAAGTCTTCATTGGAGATATCCAAATACCTTTAACACAAAATAAACTATATACCCTCGTACATAGATCTTCAATACCAAATGTAATGACCCAAAATTAAGCTACAAGAAAACACATAGAAAAGAAAATAATTTTTTTTAACTAAGGAGAGGGATTCATAAACCCCTAACCGACTTCTAATTGACCTATTGTTTAAATCCCCTAAGTTTCTCGAAGAGCTACACCTCACCAAATACCCTCACACAAATCCATCTATGTAGGTATATTATGTGTTATCGCAAATAAGTTTATCCTTCCCATAATTCTTTATGAACTAAACTTATAACCTTCGTCCATCGAAGGTATGTGCCCATATCCATACCATACATAAATAATTTGGTGTAGGTATGTTACATGTATTACGAGTTAAGTTATTCATCTCATCTACACGACAATCTATCTTAACTTAGATGTAGTCTTTCCACAACTTAGTTTCCAATCTCCCTAAGGGGTCCTTAATCCCTTAGGTCACCTATGTTCACCCTAAGGGGGTCTTAATTCCCTTAGGTCACCTCTATGTTCACCCTAGAACTCAATAATTAAGTTTCTATTGTTTTATCAAGAAAAACAAGAGTAAATACTAAATATAACAAAAACATAATCGGCAAAGCATAAAACGATACTAGAAAGAAAGCAACATTAAAAGAGAATAAACATTAATTGAAAGGAATTTAAATGCAAGACATAGATAATTCAAGCAGTATTTTAAAGATACATGTTCCATCAATTAATATTTATTACATATAAAAAAGTATGGTAAATCCTCCATACTCTTAAAGAATAATATATTACATCAATTTCATCAGGGAAATCTCCCCACATGGTTAATCTATTTAAGCATAAGTAAATCATTTTAAGTAGAATCAAATTGATACATTGGTTCCAACTACCTCCTTGGTCCTTCCCAGATTTCCCTCGATCACTTGAGGATAATAGGGGATTAGGGCACTCATGGTTCCATGATAGGCATGCTTCTAAATGCATTTACTTATTTCTTTTCCAAATTGCAACTATACAAATTAAATCAAAGTACTATCTATCTACTGCATAGTTGATATCAATAAAAATATCTATTTTTATTTTCCCCTCTCATTACCTAACGAGAGTCTTTCAACAATTACAGTTAGATCATAGTTTCTACTTTAATTAATTCCTTCAACCCTTGTTCAACAATTAAAGTCCCATACCTTTAATTACCAAACAAACTAGGTTCCTTCAATCAAGAAATAACCATTTTTCCTTTGTTCTATAAATTAAAGTCCCATACCCTTAATTTACAAAACAAACCATTTCTATTTATTTAATAAATCAAAGTCATCTACTTTAATCTATAAATAAATCTTTTCCTTCATTTCATAAATTAAAGTCCCATACCCTTAATTTACAAAACAAACTAATTCCATTTATTTAATAAATCAAAGTCATCTACTTTAATCCATAAATAAACCTTTTTCCTTTCATTTTATAAATTAAAGTCTCATACCCTTAATTTATAAAACAAACTAGTTACATTTATTTATTAAATCAAAGTCACCTACTTTAATCCATAAATAAATCATTTTCCTTCATTTTATAAATTAAAGTCCCATACCCTTAATTTACAAAACAAAATAATTACATTTATTTATTAAATCAAAGTCACCTACTTTAATCCATAAATAAATCTTTTTTCCTTCATATTATAAATTAGAGTTCCATACCCTTAATTTACAAAACAAACTAGTTACATTTATTTATTAAATCAAAGTCACCTACTTTAATCCATAAATAAACTAATTTTCCTTCATTTTATAAATTAAAGTCCCATAACTTTAATTTACAAAATAAACTAAGTACATTTATTTATTAAATCAAAGTCACCTACTTTAATCCATATATAAACTAATTTTCTTTCATTTCATAACATAAAGTCCCGTTACTTTCAATTATAGAGAAGAGCTAAGGTTTCCTTATTCATGAATTATAAATTCCTTTTAGTCTAAAAGGATTGCTAACATATTTACAAGAAAATGGTTATCATTTTATTACTCCAAAGAATACTCTTAAAACCCAAAGGTGAATCTTAGACTTTCATTCGTTAACACAAACATTACAAGACAAAGCCCCTTGACTCTAACTTAGGCCTTCGTAGCTGACCTGATTTTGCTCTTTATTGCATGAAACATCGACATGACCAATGACCAAGCTAAGCATACATTCATCCCAAAAAATGGAGGAGAGTTTCAATTCTAAAATAAGAAAGATTAAAAATAAAGGTCAATCAACCCACAACCAACTGGGCAGAGGCACATGATGGACACAACACCGCCAGCGTGACAAACATTGTAGATCTTTCCAATGGTAATCCTATAGTGAAAGACAAAACAAGCTACTCTAACAAACAAGTGCTTAGACCATAGGTAGTGAGGATAGAATATAACCTACCTTGGAAATATACCTAAAGGAATCTACATTGCACAAGGAAAAAGTATTATCCATACGAAAATAGGGTTATGCATAAGGGGTCGACCCTAAAATCTATTTATAAAATCAATGTGAATTGTCTCAGAATCTCGACGAATTATGTAGAACTATACATGGAAAATTGCATTTATTCATCTCCAAAAAATTTTCAAACCATGGTGAATTTTTTTGTGTTTGGGGCTATGAATATCAGTTTGCAAAATCTAAAAATGTATGGTAAACTTAAAGGCTTTAGGCCAACATGAAAGGCTTTTAGCCTTTATGATTTATGATGATCGATATGAGACATGTATGATGATCGACTGCAGACATGACGATCGACTATAGACATGATGATCGGCTACAAACATGATGATCAACTACAAACATGATGATCGATTGCAGGTATGATGATCAGTTGCAGGTATGACGATCGACTACAAACATGATGATCAGCTGCAGGTATGACGATCGAATGTAGATATGATGATCGAATGCAGGCATGATGACAGGTTGTAGGTGATTGGATGTAGGTATGATGATCAGTTTTAGGCATGATGATTAGATGTAGGTATGATGATCAGCTACAAATATGATGTTCGATTCCACACAACTAAATTGATCGACTACAAGCATGACGATCGAATTCAGATATGTTGATGTGTTGTAAAAATATTGATATATTGTAGAAATGATGATTGGTTGTAAGTATGACAATCAACTACAACCATGAATATCGACTGCAGGTATGATGATCAGTTGGAAATATAATGATTGGTTGCAGAAATATCAATTGGGTGCAGACATGATGATCGGTTGTAATAATATCAATCGATTGTAGGTATGAATATTGGCTACAGGTATGACAATTGGATGCAGGCATGATGATCAGATGCAAGAATTTTGATTGGGTGTAGACATGATGATCGATTGTAGGAATATCGATTGGTTGTAGGCATGATGATCAGTTGCAAGAATATCGATCGATTGCAAGTATGTCGATGGGCTACAATAGTATTGAATACCCAATTGGTTGTAGCGGTGCATTTATGCCACATTTCAACCATTCATGAAACAATTTCATACAAATGCCACATGTCACCCATCCATGAGTTGATTGAATGCAAAAAATCTATATAAAAGGATAAACAGTCATTTTTTTACCTTATCTATCGCATTTTTAACCATTTTCCTCATGTTTTAACACATTTTTAACCCTCTTCCTCTACTTTTATCTTATTTTTTTAACTTTTACTTTATTTTTATGCGATTTTTAACCCTTTTTATCTTTTTTAAACTTTTTTCTATCAAGTGTCACATACCATCCACTATATCTTATGATCCATACTCTTGTACATAAAAAATTAACCCTATGGCATCCCCTGTCACCACTGGAATGTTTAAAATTAATTTTAAAAACCTAGTTTACCCCCTGATTTCTAAAATTTTATCAACATCGGGTTATGACATGTCATGGATCACAAACTCTGGTCTTCGGGGTTTAGTTTCAATGTCACGGTTCGATACGAACACTAAACTATTGGAGAAGATCATTGCAGGTTATAATATTTATTTGGGAAAGGTAAATCTTGTCATTGACAACAAAAACACCGTTCTTTCTTTCACATCCTTTGATGTTATGAGATTGACAGAATTACCCCACACTGGTTGTGAGCCTATCACATCCAAATACGCATTAGCTGATGATGACAAACTCTACCTAGAGACCAAATTCAATGTGCATCCAAAATATTTTCAAGGTATAACTGTTTTTATTTAATTGAATTTAAATTCTAGTCACTAGTGTACAATTATTGATTTTATTTTTTTTACAGTTACGACCATCAAGTCTAGAAGGGGTTTGACTATACTAGCTATTGAAAATAAATTTCTTTGGGCATGTTGCAAATTCTTCCTTTCTAGACTTGTTCTACAAGGAATACCGAAATTTTTTTTGATGTGGACCTTAGCATATTTGGTTCATTGTGTTGCACACCACTAATATGACTGGTTCAGCTATGTATCACATCGGATTAGATTGTAAATGCCAAATGTTATAACCCACACTTCACTCTCACTGATAGTTAGCACATGCAACTATTATTGTTTTTTTATGAATCTTTTTATCATTTGCAGAACACTCAAGTACCGACATCTTGACACTCAGTCCTAGCCAATGCATCCATGACATAACAATAAGTTTAGGTAATTTTTATTTAATATTTAAGTAAAAAAATTATTTTTTATATGTTTGTATTTTTATAATTTTGATATTTTATACCAAACATAGAAAAGAGCATTATCTTCCTCTTCAAAGCAGAATGCTGCTTTCAGAGGTATAATCCAAAGGAATCAGGAGACTCTGAAACACTTACAGAGGAAACAACGCCACTGCTAAAGATATAGTTATCCTAATCCTCGACAACCTCCATATGCAGTTGCATGTCCACTTCCAATGGTTGTAGTTGTGCAAGAGGTTTCATCTTCAGGTAGTAAGTTTTAATGATTGTCGAAACAAATTCTTTACAAAATTTTTACTGTTTTTAATTAATTTTTTTTTTAGATGTACAACATGCCCACATTCCATTTTCATATGCAGCTATGCAAGATGTCTCTTCTTCTTTTGGTAAGTTTTATAACAAATTTTGCAACCAATTTTCATAATCTACCTTCATAAATTTTATAACTAATTTTTATTTTTATGTTTTAAGTTCCTATACAACAATTTTGTCAACAAAATCAACAATCGATGCCGTCCCCTCCTCCACCATGCCAACCTCAAATGCAAGGTCAATGCTTCCTATTTGGAAAACACATTCTTCTATCTAGGCCACAGAGAGAAGCAACACAATAATTTTCATAGAAAGAAGCATCAAAGACATTTTCAGGATTCGATCAAATTTCTCTTGCTAATTTTAATTTTAAGGATGTACCGAAAGCTTCTGGTGCTGGGTTGGATGAGGTTCCACTTGATCAAGATTTCTTTTTGCAAGGCAACACATCCACTATTTTGCAAGTATCATAATTACTTCAAGATAAAGGAAATGAAGGAGCAAAATGTTCAAGCAAATATTCTCCTAAGGAAACAGACACCCATCAGGATCATCCTCGACCAAAGGATGAAAGATTAAATATTTTAGAAAAATATTTGGTTTTTGATAATGTTGAATATACCATTAAGGATTTACTACTTCTAGATATAACATAAATAAAAAAATTGGAGTATCGGGCCAAAGTGTTGATAAAGAAAATTAATGCCCAATACAATAATTTTTCAAAAAGAGAAAACAAATTTTTTGTTGTTGAAAATGAACCTAAAAATATGGAGGCTCTACTACAGCAAGTACAATATGGCATTGTGAAGGTGAATGCATCTTACACAAATGAAATTTTAAAGTTTATTATGAATAGATTGGAGAACATAAACGATGAGGCCCAAGCTTATTACAATGAATGGGTAAGTGATAATAAAAAGGTTATTGTTGTTGTAGCTAAAAAGAATGTTGCTGAGGTTTGACTTAGTCACTTATGTGTTCAAAAATTTATTGTTATTTTTTTTCAAATGTAATTATCTGTTGAGTAACTATTTTTCCTTTTTGTAGGTAAAGTATGATAATCTCAAGAAGCAGGTTCAAAACCTACAAGACTATCTCAGGATGGCAAATGAATTCTTAAATGCTTCTATGGCAATGAAAAAAGAGCTCAAGAAGCAATTCGACAAAACAAAATTTTGCGAAAAATCATTATCCGCAATAGATTGGATCCTGATGTTCTCCTAAAGGAGAAGGGTAAAGAAGTTCAAGGAACATTTGAAGATGTTGGAAAAGAGGAAAACACCCTTCTTGATGGATTGGAAAATGTTGAGAATATCCTTGTCAGTTCTAGAGCAATTGATAGTACTGTTATCCAGCCCAAGGGAGGAGTCGTTGGAATGTAAAATATGGAAATCATGGAAGTAGTGGATGAGGAAAAATAAGTTGAACATGGAAAATATGAGGGATGAGTTGTTGCTATGCAGAATTTTGATGAGGCAGGAGATTGCCTCATTTAAAGACTTCTTTTATAAACTTTTAAGACTCATATGGAACTATTTGTGATGTGATTTTATGTTAATTATAGGATATTATGCATTGTGTGATGATATTTGCATGTTAAGATAGGGAAAGTACATATGCTCTGTTTTTACTAATTTATCCATATTTTCTTCAGTGTTTTGGCTATTTATTCCTGTAATTCTGCATTAATTTAAGTGTTATCATATGTAAGAAATCTATGTATAAGGTTTACCATCCATCCACAAATATATGCCACCGTTTTCTCACTTTTAAATTAACTTTTAGGCACCAAAAAGCTGTCAAGTTGTTGACTGTGCAGGAAAATTGGACTTTGTCATACAAATTCCAGCCAGCTGTACATCTATAGCATGGCATGGAATTTGTCCGTCCCAGCCCAAGTCAAGGATGGAACTAGTCCTCTGGATGCCTAAGGAGACCATACCTACCACCACAACCGATTGCATAAACTTTTGTTGATGAAATAGCAGTCTTCCTGTTCTGTTGCCTGATATTCTAGAGCAATTTTGGAATGAGCACAGACAGTTTGGAACTGCTTAAAGGTATTTTTGAAAAGGAGTAAACGGTGACTAAAGTCATCTCAGAAGACACCTTATCCAAACTCACACTTGTTCCTCACTTTGGATGCCAGCACTTAGAGTGGATAGGGACAGAAGAGTCAAAACTCTGCATTTGTGGAAGACCTGGACTGAAACTGCTGTAACAGTCCCAGATAATAGCAGTAAACCTTATCTGTAATGCATTCTATTTTGTATAAATAAAATGCTCCCATATGGTTGAGCATATAGGAGAATAGGTAGCTGAAGATAGTTATAGCATGTTTTAGGTGTTCTAAATCTGTATTTACTGCAGCAATACAGTATTCTGCAGGTCTCTTCCTGCATTGTTGTGATGTTGCTAATATGAAATAAAAGGGTGCAATTTTATGATTCATGTTTCATTTTGAATTAAGTGTGAGAACTTCTTAGTTTAGAGCAAGCTCACTCACCTCCTTTGGTTCAAGAAGCAAGGGCCACTTCCAGGCCTAGAGGAGGGTTTTTCCCTTGATAGAATTCTGCTTATTCTGGCTACAGTAGGGCAGCAGAAGACTGACAGTTTTTGTAGAGTTTTTGGTTGATGCATAGGTCAATACTTCTTGATTAGTAGTTGCAAGTTAGTGGTTAATTTCAGTTTCACATTTCCAAAATTTAGCACAGTATTTTCAGCTTTCTATTTTCTGCACTATTTCCAAAATTTGTATTAGAATAAAGTTGTTATAGATTTTGCACATTCAGTTGTTAGTTTTTGATATTTCAATTTTTTTTGTCATTTTCTACAAAGTATGGTGTGATGTTTTCCTTTTAGAAGTTTCATTTTCTACAACAGTTCATTATCATTTTGCTTTGCAACTTATTTCTTGTCAATTGAATTTTGCAACAGTTTTACTTTTTTGAATAGTGTGGATTTGATTCATGCAATTTCCATTTTTCAATAGTTTAGTTTCATTTTCTTTGTCAAAGGAAGTATTTTAGCATTTCTAGGATGTTAGAAGGAGTACCAAACACCCCAAGACACTAACTGCCTCACCAATAAAGCCCTGAGTTAAATGAACTAAACCTACAATCTGCTACACCCTGCTCTCGTATATAGCCTTGGACACCACCCTGGACTGACATATATTGATTAAATGGTGAAGGATAAATGACACTCATCATTTTTTGCACCATTTTTGGGGAACCTTAGGTGTTGTTAGGAGAGGTCTAGCAGTCCAAAAACTGTCCTGTCTCAAGAAACAGTTTTTGGAGACTTGAGGTTTAGTTCATTTTAGTAAATAGGCATGAATGCATAGGCCAAGAGATGAGAGAGGGAGGTTTATTAGAACCGGTTCCTTCCCAGAAAGGCGTTCTTCCTTATACAGGAGAAGATCTACCTATTTATGATTATCTTGATAGAGTAAAAATAGAATCATCTTCTTCATTAGTTGAACCATCTGCAGAACCTTTTGAGGAAGAACTTCTTGAAGCACTTGCTACTAGACATTCTTCTGTTCCTGATCCATTATTAGAACAAAAAGAAAAATCTGAATTAGTTAAATCAGAGGAGGAAAACATGGCACAACCACCACCTCCTGCTAGAACTTTTGAGTACCCTATACAATTAACTGCTGGACAGCAAGCTCCTATGAAAACCATTTCTCCCTCAGTGTTGCCAATCTTTAGGGGAACAGTGTCTGAAGATCCTGACCAGTTTTTGTTTGAGTTTAAGATCTTGTGTCAAACATATGATTATGTGACTGATAATCAAAAGCTGAAATTATTCCCTTCCACACTTAAAGATGCAGCTTTACGTTGGTTCATGAGTCTTGACTCAGATTCCATTCATACCTAGGATGAAATGGAAACTGCATTTTTAGACAAATATCAGGAGTATTGCAGGGTACGTAATAGAAAGGATGAGTTATTTCGAATTAAACAAGAAGAAGATGAAAATTTGGAAGATTATGTTGATAGATTTGCTTTTATCCAGAAAAGAGTTGGTCTTGTAGAAGGAGAATTGTTAAAATCTATCTTTCTAAGGGGATTACAAGATGAATCCAAGGAAGTACTTGGATATAATGGGAAAAGGAGATGTACACCAACTTGAGATTGCTGACATTATAGAGTTGTGCACAAATTATTCTAGAACTAGGGACAGAAGGAAGAAGAAAAGTCCTAATAATGTAGACATCAAAGAATTGATGGAAGAAATGGCTAATATGAAAACCGATATACTTGTTCAACTAAACTCTGCTTTAGGAGAAAGGAATACAAGAGCCAATTCTTCACCACCCCTATCTATCTATTGTCCTAGGTGTAGAAATAAGCATGCTCTGCAAGATTATCCTTTGGACAAGACCTCAATCTCAGCAATCTGTGGCATTTGCTCAAAGGAGCATAAAACTGATAAATGTCACCTTTTGCCCCATCTTAGGAGTGCTATAGAAAACCAAGTTGAAGAACTTCATGCTATTGGGCAAAGGCCAGGAGGCAACTTCATACAAAACCAAAATGCCCCTCGCTTTTCTTCAAATTGGGGACAGAATCCTTGGAATATGCCATGGGGATACACAGAACCTCCTCCTCAACCTTGGAATCAAACTTGGGCAGCTCCTCAAGATTGGTCACATTCAGTTGGAATCGGCCATGGCATCTATTTAATCCATCTTGGGTACCAAATCGGTCAGGGCAAATATGGGGGCAACAATACCCATCCTATCAAGGGAAGCAGAGGTATCAACCACCAAACCAACACTTGTTGCCAGCCCCTAATCAAAATTTTTAGGGAAGAGTTCAACCACAACAAACACAACCAGTTAAGCAGCCTCCACTTCCAGCTCAGCCTATGGCTAACCCCAATAACAATAGACAAGCAGCTCCTATTTATGGAGTTGAGTCTAAAGAGACTATTGTAGTCCATGTCCTTGACTGTAGTAACATCCAGTTGCGTTCAGGGAAGGTTTTACCTGACCCTGCACCACCCACTATTGAAGAACTTGATGGACAACAAGAACTACCAAGTCCAAAAAAACCACAAACAAGGCAAAAAGAAGGAAAAATAGAAAATGTACAAGGGAAAACTGAACCTGTCATAATAGACCTGCCCTATCCTGAAAGGTTTGACCACACTATAACAGCCCCTGAATCAGAATTAATCACAGAATTGAGGAAAATGTCTATCTCACTTCCTCTATTGCAAGCAATAAAGGAAGTACCTCTGATTAGGAAAACTATTCAGGATCTGTGCATTAGAAAGCCTGGTAGGAAGAAGAAAGCCTTTCCAAAAACTGTGCAGGTAGAAGGTAAGTTGGCTGACCTACTCTCAGGAAAACTAGTACCTCCTAAGTATAGTGATCCAGGGAGTCTAGTAGTGATAATTATTGTTGGGTTGGTTCAAATTCCAAATGTGCTTATTGATTTAGGCGTTGCAATCAATGTAATGACTAAAGAAACCATGAACAAATTGCAGCTCCATAATCTTAGTCCCACTACCATAGTTTTGGAGATGGCAGATAGGTCAGTTGCTAAACCAAAGGGAATTCTAGAGGATGTTGCCATTCAAGTCTCTTCTTAGGAATATCCTGTAGATTTCTTAGTACTACAGCCTAGAAATTTAGCTAATGGCTATCCTATTATTCTAGGATGACCTTGGCTTGCCATTGCAGTTGCATTTATAGACTGCAGGTTAGGTGAGATGACCATTTCAAATGGTGTAGACCTGAAAAATATTTCCTTGTATCCACCAGCCCAACCTTTAGCCAAATTTTTTGGACAAATATGGTACCCTGAGTCTGATGAAGAACGAGGAAGCCATTGTCACCTTGGCCACAGTCGTAGTAAAGGAACATATTGAAGAACTTAATGCACCGAAAAGAGAAATCTTTGAACATGAAATAGTTTTGGTGAAAACATTGCACGAAGAAGGCCTTAGGGATGATCAAATTCTTGTCCATCGTTTGTTATGGAAATATGAAGAACAAATTGTTGAACATTTGTCATCTATTCCACTACAAGAAAGCTCCTTCACACTGCCACATGGTTGGCATCATCATCTTCTAACTTCTTTCACCTGTCCTATGCAAATGATCCCATCAGGTATCACATTTACACTAGAATCAAGAGTATTTCATACTCTGCAACCACATCATTGTCCCTTAAATGCTTTAATCAACAAATATGAGGCTATCAATTCTGTTTATCCAGGGATTAAGCAGATTGAAATACAGCCAGGGAAACTTGTGAACATTAATAGTTGGCTGACTAATGAGCAAGAAGCCAAATTATTTGTTGTTTTGCAGAGACATGTTCAGGATTTTGCTTGGAGTTATAAGGACATGACTGGTATTCACCCTGATGTGTGTACACATAGGATATACACTAAAGATGTCAAACCGGTAAGACAACCACAAAGGCGTCTAAATCCCGCTCTGAAGGATATTGTTAAGGAAGAAATCGAAAAACTATTGGATGTAGGATTCATTTATCCAATTTTAGACAGTAGGTGGGTTTCACCATTGGTTATTGTTCCAAATAAAAATGGAAATATGAGAGTATGTGTGGACTACAGGGAATTGAATAAGGCCACACATAAAGATCACTTTCCATTACCATTTATAGACCAAGTATTGGACACCCTTTTTGGTAAGAAATTTTTTTGTTTCCTAGATGGTTTTAGTGGTTATAATCAGATTCAAGTCGCACCAGAGGACCAGGAAAAGACAACTTTCACATGTCCTTGGGGCACATTTTCTTACAGAGTATTACCCTTCGGTTTGTGTAATGCACCAACAACATTTCAGAGAGCTATTTTGGCTATTTTTTCTGATCTAACGAATGAAAGTGTAGAGATTTATATGGATGACTTCACAGTGTTCGGAGATACATTCGAATATACTTTAGAACAACTTGAAAAAGTTTTAATACGCTGTGAAACATATCATTTGTCTCTAAATCCTGAGAAATGTTTCTTGATGATGGAGGAAGGAATTGTTCTTGGACATCATATTTTTGCTTGTGGAATTAAAGTTGATCCTAAGAAGGTAGAGGTTATCAAAACCCTTCCTCCCCAAAAAACTCAAACTGATGTGCGTAGTTTCTTAGGACATATTGGCTTTTATCATAGATTTATTGCCAATTTTAGTACTATTGCTAATCCAATGTTTGCATTGTTAACAAAGGATTCTGAATTTGTTTGGTCTGTTGGGTGTCAATAGTCCTTTGAAGCTTTAAAGGAAAAATTAACAACTCCACCTGTATTGAGAGGTCCTAATTGGGAGTTACCCTTCCACATTCAAACTGATGCTTCCAATACTGCTATTGGAGCTGCATTAGGACAGATTGAAGATGGACAACATTATGCCATATACTACATTAGTAAAAATTTGACTGGAGCTGAAAAGAATTATACCACAACCGAAAAGGAATTTTTAGTTGTGGTGTATGCTATTAACAAATTTTGACACTATATCACAGGATATCCTGTATTCATCCACACAGACCATGTTGCTATAAAGTATTTGATGAATAAACCTTTGGTTAGTGCATGAATTATTCGTTGGTTAATACTACTACAGGAATTTGATATTACTATAGTTAATAAACTAGGGAAGTCTAATGTAGTGGCAGATTTTTTGTCAAGATTGCCAAATGTAGATACGGAGGAATTGGTTGAGGATGCGTTTCCTGATGAGAAATTGTTTGTTGTTTCTGTACAATCTCCATGGTTTGCAGATATAGCTAATTATTTAGCTACGGGGAAGATTCCTCTTCACTTTACTCCTAAACAAAAGAAACAGTTGATCAAGCAAAGTTCTTCTTTTGAATGGATAGGAGGTTTATTGTTTAAATGCAGTCCTGACCATGTTTTGCGCAGGTGTATTCGCAAGGACGAGGTATATGACATCCTGCGAGCATGTCATGATGAACCATTAGGAGGGCATTATTTAGTGAAGAATACCATTCGGAATATTTTGGGTACTGGTTACTACTGGCCATCCTTGCACAAAGATGTCAAAAGGTATGTCAGAAATTGTGATGCATGCCAAAGGATGGGTAAGCCTACTTTTACTAGTGAAATGCCTTTACAACCTCAATTAGGTACAGAACCATTTGAGAGGTGGGGGCTAGATTTTGTAGGACCCATTGATCCACCTTCCCAAGGGAAAGTGCATATCTTGGTATGTACTGATTATGTAACCAAGTGGGTAGAAGCCCGTGCTTTTAAGCATGCCCGAGAGGAAAAAGTTGTTGATTTCCTGTATTCACAAATATTTCTATGATTTGGAGCCCCACAATCTATCACCACTAATCAGGGACCTCAGTTTACCTCAAAATTTGTTGAAGCCTTCACCAAGATGTATGAAATCAAACACCAAAAATCCTCACCTTACCATCCACAAGCCAATGGACAAGTGGAAGTGACAAATAGGGAGTTAGAGAGGATCTTGACCAAAACCATATCAGCCCATAGAAGGAATTGGGTGGAGAAGTTACCTGAAGCAATTTGGGCCTATAACACCACCTGGAAGTCCACTACTGGATTTACCCCTTACGAATTGGTTTATGGAAAAAAGCCCCTTTTACCTGTTGAATTTGAATTGCTAACTCTTCGGACTACTTTGGAAGTTGGTATTGATTTGTCACAGGATCAAACGAACCGGATCCTACAGCTCAATGCATTGGATGAGCTATGGAGAGATGCATTGCACCAGACTGAGGTGATCCAGGCACAACGCAAACTATGGCATGATAGTCATGTTCAACAACGGAAATTTCAACAAGGCGATTGGGCTTTGTTGTTTGACTCCCGGTATGAAGACTTTCTTGGCAAGTTGCAGACCCGGTGGCTCGGACCTTATGAGATTGAGGAGGTGTTTGCCAATGGAGTTGTGCGTCTTTCACCAATTGATGATTCAAGAAGAAATTTGGTGGTTAACGGTCATCGTCTCCATGTATATCATAAGTCGTTAACCAAGGAGGAGTTTCTCAACCAAGTGGGAAACATGGATGTAATGGTGTTGGAAGCAACCATTGCTTCCAAGACCGACTCAATCAAGTAATGTCACCAAAGAAAAAAATGAAAAAAATGAATGAAAAATAAAAAATAATAATAAATAAATAAAAATAATAATAAAAAAATTCAGATTGTAAAAACCTCTGCGAGGCACATCTGAATTTGGCTTACATGAAAACCGGTTTGCCCGACATGTTTGTCTCATTTCCATCATCATCTTATCCATTCTCCGTCATCATTTCATCATCATTCCATTCACTATTCCTCATTCCATCGGGTCGAACTCACCTCTGGTTCATTCAGATCATTCCATCACATCTATTTCACTTATGTTTTTCCTTTTGTCTTGTTGCACCTTGTAAAAGTTAATGCAGAAACAACTGGAATCAGCATTGGTACAAAATATGGATAGAAAAGTTTTTTTAGGTATGTGTCTTTTTCCATTTTAATATTGTAAATATGTATTATATGATGCATAAAATATTTAATTAGCATAAACACATGCATTTAGTTCCAGAGAAGTTGTCAAAAGAATAAATGAAGCCTGCTCTGGAAACAGAGCTGGTTAATCATTCTGCTCAGAACGAAGGCCCTGCACAAGAATGTTCTTTAAAGACAGCTCTGGAAACTATTCTGCTCTAGAATGGAATAGAGATAAGAGTTAAGAATGAATTAACAAATGGTTAATTCATTTTAACTCCGGATCCACGTGGCATAGGCTTGAAATCAACGTAATCTCCGTGCACACATGGAAATCATGCTAATCAAATTCGGAAGTTGTGCCACTCTACAAAGTTTTAATAGGCATGGACCTTCTAAATTAATTCACTGCGTGTGATTGGTTGGCACACGTTTCAAGTAAGAAAAGTAATTTTAACGAGGCAATTTTCGTAAATTCCAGGAGCCACGTCACCGCAAACTTCGTAACATTAAACTGCATGCGAGGAAAAAGGGCTCCAAATTAATTGAATGCTGCCACCTCTCAAGTCTACACGCATATTCATCATTCTGGTACTGTGCATGTGTTTACTATCCCTAAAAAACTTTGTTCTTTCCATTCCAGAATGAGTAAACACGACATTGGCAGCAAATTCTCACAGAACTAAGAACAGAACAGAGTCGGTGGAAAAACAAACCTGAGGAACTCGAATTGAACCATGGGAGGACAGAAAAATAGAATTGAACCGGAGAATATTGAGTATTTGCAAAGGGATTCAGAGTGTCTACGGATTTTCATCGAAGGCGGTTTCCTACCTTTCTTGCGAAAGTTTGAAGGGCATTCAGAAGGGCTAGCAGCGGAATTTGCACGAACTTTTCGAGGGAACAAGGTGCAGATTAGTGGAATGACCATCCAAGTAAGTCCACAAATCCTCAGTGAAATTACAGAATTACCTTTACAAGGAATTCATATAGGGAAGTCTGGAAAGAACACCTTAAAAGAGTTGGTTAATCAATTTAGGGGCGAAAATGATAGACCAATTGAGTATATAATGAGTAATAATATCTGTAAGGGTGTTAAGCGGACTAGTTTACAGACACCATGGGATGAAGTCGTTGTGTGGGTAATTAGGTTTCTTACCTGCGATGGTCAATTCCCTGTTCTCTCTGGCCACCATATGAGAATTTTGACTCACCTTCGTTATGGCCATGAAAACCTTGAACTAAGAGTTAATGTACCCTTGTACTTGCACCAAGACTTGGCCAACATGTCCAAAAAGTACCAAGCAGGAAAAGGTTATCCTAAGCATCATGGATTAATTAAGGTTATTTGTAGACATCATTTCAGGGGCAATTCTAGGAATTTTGCCCGTTTCTTCCAAACATGGGATGAATTTACTGAGGAAATTAACCCTAATCCTACACCTACACTTAGGACTTCTATTGGAGCAGCTCCTTCATTTCCTGAAGGGCCTCCTTCATCAAAAATGAGAACACAACAACATGTTGGTTCTGAGCGAAAATGAAAAGTTACCTTTGCATCAGAACCACAACCACCTCACATTTCTGAGACAGGGGAACCATCTACCCTACCAATTGGAATATTTGAGGCTAGAACTAAAAGGCACAGAGGACCGTCTATTTTAGAACTAAGGAGGTCTTCAAGACTGAAGAGGGCGGCTGATGAAGGGAATGTGCAAACAGAGGAAAGAATGGAACAAAATGTTGATATTGGTGGACAAGATGAAGAGGTTGAAGGAGTTGAAAATGTTACCAATGAGGAAGTCAATGTTGATGTTCATCATGAAGATGTTTTAACGGAATCAGTACCTTCCTTTTCTTTTAATTATTCCTCTGATTCTGAGGAGCGGACTGAAACAAGAGAAGCACAAAAGGATACAATTGCTACCAGTCAGTCGGAGTCCCTTGTTGATTATCCTGACTCTGATGAAGCAGGAACAAAAGAAACAGATAATTCAAGTTCAGGGGAGGAGGAAGAAATTGATGTTGAAACTCAACTCCATGCAGCCAAAAGTGTAATTAAAACCCAGACCAGTTGGATTGAAAAGAATGAAACCACTTTAAAGGAAAAAGATGACATTATTGCCAAACTGTGGCAAGAGATCGAAACTATGAAAAATAGGCTTACACTTTTGGAGCAGCAACCCTCTCACACAGATTCAGGAGATGAATTAGCAAATTTGCTAATAAATTTAGTAGGGAATACAAAGAGAGGTTCTGTTGATAGAGTTGCACCGGAAGAAGCAGAGATACCACAACAGAAACAATAGGATTCAGAGGATGGACAGGCAGGGGCACTCATGCAAGTGTCTAAGGAACCTCAGCAAGAAACTGATGCAACAGCTCCACCAGTAGAGGCAAGCATGGTACTTCCAGAATAGGTAATTGTTCAATCACCCCCACATATTGTCATTCCTAAAATTGAAGTGATTGAGGCTGAAGTGCAAACAAAAAATTTTGTAGTAGAGACAGTAGATGTTGGTGTCCAGGTGGAAATAGTTCCTCAAATGCAGCCTATTATTAGACCACTTGATATAGTTTCACTTGTGAAATATAATGAGGATGTAACCTTTTGGGTAGCTAGATGCCAACAGTTGGAGGAGAAGGTTTCATCACAACATAACTTAAAGGAGGAGATAAAAAGGAAAGATTCTGAAATTAAAGACTTAAAGGAGAAAATTCAAAATGTATGTCAAATTTTTGAGTGTATGGTTCAATGCAGGAGGCCTGCTAGGTTTTATAGCCTAATTCTAAAGGAAAAATACCTCCGGTGGTAGACCATGAGGATTGCCTCTGGTTTTACCCATACTTTTGAGACACCAGGGGAATTTTTAGAGGCTTTCTGGCAGAGCTCTATGGAAGATCAAAATTTGTTGTGTGAATTATTCCTTCATAACTTCTTTTTACCAACTGAAGTTCTATTTCTTCCTCACATATTTATTGGTGACATTCAGCTCAGAGCCTTTCAGTCAGTGTTGCAGAACCAGCTCTATTGGGAACAGCAAAAGAGAACTAGTAAGTCTTTAGAGACTCAAGTTGTTTTATTGATCAGGCTTGTGCACCTGAATCACAGGACCTCTACAAATCAACATTATGCTCTCATCAGGAATGAAAAAGTAAGGAGAATGTACCTAGGAAATCTTCAAGTATGTATAGATGGGTTCCAAACATTTTGTGCAGCCTCCTTTTCTGATGCATTGTCAGCTTATAGAAATAGATGGGGTGAACTACCCATATCATTACAGAAAAGAGAACCTATCTCACCTAATAACTTGATCTGGTCTCAGGGAAGGGCTACGGGTGTAATTCAAACTATACTTGAGGCCAAAGAATGATGGATTGGACTCAGGTACAGGATGCCTACTATCATAACTCCTGTTCCACACTTCTTTGACAATGATGCTCAGCTAGAAGACCAATTCCAGGAGTGGCTCAAAGAAATTCAGATGCATAAGGGATATTACCAGATTGGAAGCAGACTATGGAAGTATGATGAATGATATCTGGAGCTGGACCTTTGTGCCATTGTTGTAGAGCAGAATGCATGAGGACATGCATTAGAATAGGTTGGGGGGAAATGATGAGGTAGGAGATTGCCTCATTTAAAGACTTCTTTTATAAACTTTTAAGACTCATATGGAACTATTTGTGATGTGATTTTATGTTAATTATAGGATATTATGCATTGTGTGATGATATTTGCATGTTAAGATAGGGAAAGTACATATGCTCTATTTTTATTGATTTATCCATATTTTCTTCAGTGTTTTGGCTATTTATTCCTGTAATTCTGCATTAATTTAAGTGTTATCATATGTAAGAAATCTATGTATAAGGTTTACCATCCATCCACAAATATATGCCACCATTTTCTCACTTTTAAATTAACTTTTAGGCGCCAAAAAGTTGTCAAGTTGTTGATTGTGTAGGAAAACTGGACTTTGTCATACAAATTCCAGCCAGTTGTACATCTACAACATGGCATGGAATTTGTCCATCCCAGCCCAAGTCAAGGATGGAACTAGTCCTCTGGATGCCTAAGGAGACCATACCTACCACCACAACCGATTGCATAAACTTTTGCTGATGAAATAGCAGTCTTCTTGTTCTGTTGCCTGATATTCCGGAGCAATTTTGGAATGAGTGCAGACAGTTTGGAACTGCTTAAAGGTATTTTTGAAAAGGAGTAAACGGTGACTAAATTCATCTCAGAAGACACCTTATCCAAACTCACACTTGTTCCTCACTTTGGATGCCAGCACTTAGAGTGGATAGGGACAGAAGAGTCAAAACTCTGCATTTGTGGAAGACCTGGACTAAAACTATTGTAACAGTCCCAGATAATAGCAATAAACCTTATCTGTAATGCATTCTATTTTGTATAAATAAAATGCTCCCATATGGTTGAGCATATAGGAGAATAGGTAGTTGAAGATAGTTATAGCATGTTTTAGGTGTTCTGAATCTGTATTTACTGCAGCAATACAGTATTTTGCAGGTCTCTTCTTGCATTGTTGTGATGTTGCTAATATGAAATAAAAGGGTGCAATATTATGATTCATGTTTCATTTTGAATTAAGTGTGAGAACTTCTTAGTTTAGAGCAAGCTCACTCACCTCCTTTGGTTCAGGAAGCAAGGGCCACTTCCAGGCCCAAAGGAGTGTTTTTCCTCTGACATAATTCTGCTTATTACAGCTGCAGTGAGGCGATAGAAGACCGACAATTTTTGTAGAGTTTTTGGTTGATGCATAGGTCAATACTTCTTGATTAGTAGTTGCAAGTTAGTGGTTAATTTCAGTTTCACATTTCCAGAATTTAGCACAGTATTTTTAGCTTTCTATTTTCTACACTATTTTCAGAATTTGTATTAGAATAAAGTTGTTACAGATTCTGCACATTCAGTTGTCGATTTTTGATATTTCAATTTTTTTGTCATTTTTTGCAAAGTATGGTGTGATGTTTTCCTTTTAGAAGTTTCATTTTCTACAACAGTTCATTATCAGTTTGCTGCAACTTATTTCTTGTCAATTGAATTCTGCAACAGTTTTACTTTTCTGAATAGTGTGGATTTGATTCATGCAATTTCTAGTTTTCAATAGTTTAGTTTCATTTTCTTTGTCAAAGGAAGTATTTTAGCATTTCTAGGATGTTAGAAGGAGTACCAAACACCCCAAGACACTAACTGCCTCACCAATAAAGCCCTGAGTTAAATGAACTAAACCTACAATCTGCTACACCCTGCTCTCGTATATAGCCTTGGACACCACCCTAGACTGACATATATTGATTAAATGGTGAAGGATAAACGACACTCATCAAATTTGGAAGTCATTGAAAAGTAAAAAGGAGTGGTGGAAGGGGGAAAAAATTCTAAAGAATGAAACTAAATTTCAAATTTTGATATTTCAAAAAGACTATTTTATGACATTTCATATGTTTTCATTTGAAAACAATATACTTGCTTTTATTATTTTACTATTACACTATTTACATTTATAATTGTGTGCTATTTTCATCTCTTGAGTATTATGGTGTTTCAAATATGCTTGATTTTACAAAGAATATATGTATGCATAGGTTTAGATTTTCATGTTATTCAAAGTTATTCATGTTGTGATATAAAAATGAGTATTATCTTGTGTATTTCTGCTATGTTGTTTTTATATTTCAATTTTCAAATGAGTTTACGAAGGATATATCTATGCATGGGTTTAAATTTTTAGTTTATTCAAAGTCATTCTTGTTGTTGTATAGAAAAGTGTTTTGTCTTTTGTATTATGCTATATTGTTTTTATATTTCAAAGTTAGTTTACGATGGAGATATTTATGAAGGGGTTAAATTTCAATTTCTATATATTATGCTATGTTGTTTTTATATTTCAATTTTCAAATGATTTTACGAATGATATATCTATGCATGGGTTTAAATTTCAGTTTATTCAGAGTTATTCCTATTGTAATATAAAAATGAGTATTGTCATTTGTATTATGCTATATTGTTTTTATATTTCAAGTGAGTTTACGAAGGATATATCTATGCATGGGTTTCAATTTTCAGTGCATTCATAGTCATTCTAGTTGTCGTATAAAAATGTGTATGGTTTTTTGTATTATTCTATATTGTTTTTATATTTCAAAGTGAGTTTACGAAGAATATATCTATGCATGGGTTTCAATTTTTAGTGCATTCATAGTCATTATAGTTGTATAAAAATGAGTAAGGTCATTTGTATTATGTTATATTGTTTTTATATTTCAAAGGGATTTTACGATGGATATATCTATGAATGGGTTTAAATTTCAGTTTCCATATCTAGAGTAATATACTACATGCATTTTTCCTTCTGGAGTCAAATCATACATACTAATGATACTAAGAAATTTTTACTAGTTATGTATGAATGCATGGTTTACTCAATGACAACATAAATCATAAAATTTTGTCAACATATAAAGTTAATAACACTTCTAGATTCATATCATACATACTAATGATACTAATGATACATACAGATATACATTTAAATTCAAAGCAAAAATCATTATATTTTGTCAACATATACAATTAATTCAATAACATTACATCATTACGTATACATGGTTTTCCAATTTTCAACTTACTTAAAGCTATAGCATAAATCATAAATTTTGAAAACATAGATAGTCCATATCATTAAAAAACATATATACATAATCATTGAAAATAGAATGATTATATGATTTTTTTCAAATCACTAAAATTTTACAACTAATCAGATATGAAAAATCATTGATAATATAATTTTTTCAAATCATTGACATTTAAAAATGATATCAAACACGGAAAATCATTGATAATATGAATTTATTCAAATCACTAAAATTTTACAAATGATTTCAAATCTGGAAAATCATTGATTATATGAATTTTCCATATAATCATTGCAATTTTACATTTCTGGAAGCTAATACAAAGCTTTTTCGACTTATCCAAAAGAACCAAAAATCATTTGTGAATTTTGTGTTTCCATAATCTCATCATCACTCCAAGATGAATAATTTTTTTCATTATCAATAGTATTACTGAGACCTCTCCTTTTTGCTAGGGACTTCCAATATGTCAACGCTTTGTCATAGGTAAACTTACCCACCTCGTACGATGACACATACATCTCAAACAATTATACAATTTTTTGTCCAACCTGTTACAAAATTTTGATTTAACAAACTATAATGCACTAAAAAACCTTTCATCTTCAACATATCCCAAAATAATTGTCTGACATAATTCATATAAAATAAAGTATTCACTCAATTTCTTGTAAGACACTACTTCAATACATTTTTTTCCAGAAACACATGATTGAACCAATCTCATGTGTATTTTTGAAATGTGCAATTTGAATATCCATTGTTATTCCAAAATTGGTTGATTTTTGTCTCAGAAAGATCTTTGTTTAGAATACCATTGATTTCAATTTCATTTATTTCCACACTTTTAGATAAATGTGTCATAAGATTGCCCATATATTTTACAAAAAACTCACTTCTACTACTATGGTCACCACAAGGATTTCAGAAGATGGGATTAACAACAACCATGGCCTCAAGTGTCTCATATCTCTTAAAAATGATCTCTTATTTCACTTTTTAATATATTTGCAATTATTTTCAATTTATTCTTAGTGCTATCCAAAACCTCATCAAATCTAGAATGTGTTATCGGCACTTGTTCAACATCATCTATTAGTGTATCTAATCGCTTTTCATAATGATATACATAAATTATCTTTCTATGGATAGCAATACAAAGATTATCATTGATGTTGAACTTTAAAAAAATATGTTTGGATCATTGACATTAACTAGCATATTCCAACTATCAAACTTGGGATCCTCAAAATGTTTTCTGAATAAATAAATCCTGTTAATAATCATACATATTTGTTTTCTCATCCTCATGAAATAAAAAATATAAATTGTCCTTTCCTGTGCAAGTTTAATAAAATAATTCATTTCTTTTAACAATGGAAGAATACCACATAATGTGATAAGAGTTTCCAAGTCAGTCATACAGAAAACCAAATCTTTTGCCTTATCAACATCCTTAAGATGTGCATACATAAACCCAACCAAGGATTGATATTCTAAAAATACCCTTTTTGCAGGAAGAAATAGTGAAATCCACATGGTGTCCACATATTTTAATATTTTATGCCTTCAATTACACCTAGAGAAAACTATTGAAACTCTACAAACCTTTTTGGACTGCATGAAAATTATGAGTGTATTTCACGGACGAGTTCTTCCACTCTGGATACATTATCAAAATTGCTCATAATTTTATATGCAAGATTCATTCGATGATCCATGCAATGAATAGGAATCACATATGGGGTAATTGATGTTTGAAGCCTAACACAAAGACCATTCCTTTGTCCTTGCATTGTGGCCACACCATCAGCTCCAACATAAATTAACTTTGTGGCAATTTTATTTTCACCCATTCTGGTAATATCCTTTAAACTGGTTACAAAAACATTATAAATGTTTTTCGCATTACGATTTTCAATCATCTTATGTAGTGCTAGTAAATGAGGTTGTCTCAAATTATTTTTGAATGTACAAACATGTATGTAAATCCAAGATGTGTTGTCGATGACTGTTACCTCATCAATAGAAAGTGAAATAAATTTGGGTTATTTCACATTCTCTCTCAGGTCTTCTTTATCAACCAATGATAGACATTTTGCCATTTCCCAACCACTTCGATCTAACTAATGTGAACTGGTAAGGTTTTGTACATCGTCTAGTTGAAGTATTTCCTTAAAATTAGAAAAATTAGACATGGGTCGACCTTTTTTTAGAATACTGTATACAATAGCAAACTGCAATTTCTTTGAGGCTAATACAGTCTTATTAATTTTTTAAAATTGTGCCTCAATTGTCCCACCCTTATCAATGAGAGTTTGTTGTTGTTTCATTACTTTTTTATATTCAAGTGCATGTCTCACATGCACACATTCTAATGCATCCTTCCACCTATGAAATTTGTTAATTGTTCTATCACTTTGTATTTCTTTGATGTAAATTTTTCCATAGTATTTTTCTATAGTGTATTTTCTTATTTTGCAATAAATGATCCTTTCCCAGCTTCCATGTACAAATAATGTATTTACACACATTTTGTTTCTCATATCACTCAATAAATGGGTATAACCATACCCATTTATTTTTAAAATCCCTTCCAATAGTCCATTCACTTGTCTTTTGATGTTTAGATTTTTGACTACAAGATTCCCCAAAGGTCTGCATTTTAATTGTATTATCATTTTCTTTTTCGGTTGATGTGTCTGAATTTAAAATCTCCTGAAGTGGTTGTTGAATGTCATTATTAAAAAAATTATCATGTGATCCCATCTCATTTGTTGGAATATCTTTGAGTGAACGCACATCAGGGTCGACAATGTTTACTGCATTCAATGTTTGTTCTCTATCATTTTTTGAAGTAAAAAAGACACTATTTTAAAGAATTAATAGAATACAATTTTACAAAGCATTTAAAAAGAGGTAGATAAGTAGAAAACCATTTATCTATTAATAAATAAAGGCTTTATATTTAATAATAACAGAGAAATATTAAAAATTTGATGGTAAAAGGTTTTTGTACTTGCATGTTGTGTAGAATCTATAGATATTTATGCCTCATTGCATTTTGATATTTGTGTAAAGTATTTCAGAATTGTATTTTTACAAGAATATTGGCCTCCCTTCTTTCCATATTTAGTAGGTGATATTGTATCTATAAATAAAAAACCTTCAGATGTTAGGAAATGTATATGAAATTGAAGGAAAATAGCATACATCCTTCAAGATGAACCTACGTTGCCCTATAGAATAAAATATGAAAGACAAGAAGTAGTCTCTGACAAGAAAATACTCCTAACACAACATGAAATGGATACTTATTGACCACAGTTGCAGATAGTGCTTCTACACTACCTATGAAACATACTCTAAGATACAAGAAGTAGTATCTGACAAGAAAAATGCTCCTGACACACAACCAAATGATATTGATAGTTGTCTACCATAGTTGCATATAGTTCACCTACAGTGCCTATGAAATTGAAGAAAAAGAGCTTTGGATAAAATAATAATGGAAGCAAAATACTCTATCAATTTTCATAGTCGTGAATCTTCTGTAACTGATAGCCCTATGTCGATCGACACACTTCTACAATGGATCGTCTTAGGACCACAGACATACCTCTACAACCGATTAATTTTTTTTACAGTCTCTTCTCTACAACCGATCAGCTTATGCTGATAGTTTCTCCTCTGTAACTGATCATCTTAAGATGATAAATGCATCTCTACAACCTATCAACTTTTTTTGATAGACACTGCTCTACAACCAATTGTCTTATGCTGATAGACACATATGTAACCAATTAGATTATGTCGATAGACACATCTCTACAACTGATCAACTTATGCCAATAGACACATCTCTATAATCGATCAACTTATGTTGACAAAAACTTCTTTGCAACTGATCATATTATGTTGACTGACACTTCTCAGCAATCGATTAGCTTATACCGATTGACACATCCCTACAACAAATCGGCTTATATCAATCGACACCTCTATAACTGATAGACTAATGCTGATAGACTCTCCTCTACAACTTATCCTCTAATGTCGATAGACACATCTCTGCAACTGATCATCTTATTCTGACAGATACGCATATGTCAATCGACACTCCTCTACAATCGATCAGCTTATGTCGATAGTCTTACACCAATTGATACTTATTTGCAATCGATAGTTATATGTTGATCAACACTCCTTCATAACTGATTAGCTTATGTCAATCATCTTATGTCGATTGAAACTTCTCTACAATCGATAATCATATGTTGATTGACACTCCTCTACAACCGATCAACTTATGTCGACAGATACTTCTCTGCAACCTTGTCAAGTTTTTCATTGTTTCAGAGCTATTTTTGAGTTAGATTATTTTAGATGTATGTTTATCGGTACCCACTATAGTATATACGAGTAGTTTATGAGGTGAATTTGGTAGGAAAAACAAAATCATTTATAATTTGAAGGTGAATTATCCGTGGAATGGGGTGAAAGTGGTCGATGAATTAAAATAAAAATAGGATAATTATTATCAACGACGGGTGAATTTACCCTAAAAAAACTTCCACCCCATAAATTTTGGGTGAATGAGCCCCAGTGAAAGGATCCAAAATTAGCCAATTTAAAATCTTGAAAATCCTAAATTGAGCCAATTTACAATATTTCGCGCTTATGCATAACCTTGGTGGAAATATAAATCATACTCTAAACTATTGACTCAATCCTAACATATTATTTATAAATGTACCATGAAGGTACCATGGGGTACATTAGCATGTGCCAAATAATGTAATATTCCTCCACATATCCTCTACTTTTTAGCTAAAATAGAAGATCTAATTAAAAATATGGGATAACTTGCAATCAATATGTTGTAAGAAAAGGACATAGGAACATAATGAGCCTAATGTAGAGATAAAATATCAAGAGGAATCTATCTAAAGTATTATATTATGAGTGTAAATAAAAAGTACATTACAAGACAAATTTCCCTACTAAGGCATCTACTTAAGGAATACAAAGTAGTGAGAAAGATATGGCTCTAGTTAATATCAATAATCTTGTACAAGATAATTAAGAAGATGATATCATGGCAACAAAGTGAGTTTGAGATAAGAATCCAATAAAATAAAAGAGACTAAAAAATAAAAAATATCCTAAAAAGAGGAGAAAAAAATTGATAGTTCAAGATTTTCCAATCTCTGTAGGTTGGGTACCATAGTCATTCATGGAGGATTTGTCAAAGCAAACTGCCAACATCATGTATGGGTAGTTGTTGGTATTATCATCAAAAAAGTGAAGGGAGAAGCATAGTGGAATAATTTCCATATGAAGAACAAGTAACTATGTTAAATATAGAGGTTGATCCATATGCTCCACAAGTTCAAGTCTTATGAAAAGGTATCTCTATTCTCATGTCATGGTGGAAAGTAGAGTCATTGATATAATGATAGAGTCTACTTTGAAGATATTAGGACTAGAGATAGATAGTAATATAAGTTAAACATATGATCCTTGAATAAAGGAAAAGCAAATCCAATAGTAGTATTTGATGTATCAATTTTAATCATGGGAGTCACCTATGTAGTAGATTTTCAAATCATGGAAGATCACTTAACCCATCTAGTGTTCTTAGTAAGGCCATGGTTAAGAAAATACCATATTTTAAATTACTATAATAAAGGGTATGTTATAATTGGTTATGGTCCTAAATCAGTGAATATAAATGGAATACCTCAACCTCATACTTGAGGATAATAGAAATAGAGGAAGAAAGTGAGTGGACAAACAATGTTATGCCAATACAAGAAAGTTGGATATTGAAGATGAAGAAGAATGTTTGGTAGACATTATTAGCTAACATTATTTATGATGCTCTAGTAGATCATCCACATCAATTTTTTGAAAAACATATAGAGAATAAACTATAAAATTTACAATTTGGGGATGCAATAAAACAGTATAAAGAGGATTATCCTAGGCTCTTCCACAAGTATATCCATTTGTTAAATTTTAATAATAAATATTTACAAGTGTATTGGGTGAAGCATCATGTATATTTGGTTGATGATGATAAACCTATAAAATAAATATAATATCATATAAATACAATTTTTACCAAGTCTATCAAGGAAGACATAGACAAGTTGTTAGATGTAGGCTTCATTTTTTAATAAATAGTTGAGAGTGGAGATCTCCAATTATCATTTTAAGGAAGAAGAATGGTAATTTGAGGGTCTATGTTGATTATCAAATATCTAGTAAGGATAAAAATAAATACCATTACCCACTCCCCTTCTCAAATTAGATTTTGGATGAAGTTGTAGAACAAAAGTGTTGTAACCTTATGGATGGCTATAGTGGTTACAATCATGTTTATATTGTATAATAAGACTAGCTAAAGATAAAATTCACCACTCTATGGGAAAAATTTTACTATTTAGTGGTGTCATTTATGTTTTGTAATGAACCTACAAATTTCTAATGGCTTATGAATAAAGTATTTGAACCTTATATTAGAAATTATATTACAAGTTTTCCTAGATAATTTTTTATTCATGGAAAGAAGGTAGATTATCTAACTCTACTTGAGAAGGTATTTTAGTGGTTGGATAACACCAAGGCCTCACTCAATCCTAAAAAATGCATATTTACATGCACTAAATGTCTCTTTTTTGGATTACATGGCCTCCCAACAAGGGATTAAAACATATCCAAGAAAGGTTGCAAAGATTTTAAGGAGCCAATTTTTTCTATCAACAAGAGTAAGTTATGATAATTCTTGGTCCATGTTGGGTACTATAGGAGGTTCATCAAGAATTTTTCAAGGATCACATTGCTATTAACAAATTTCCTCAAGAAGGATGTGTCCTATGAACTATGAAAAGAAGTTAATACTACATTTGAGGAACTGAAGTAGGACCTAATCCCTACTCCAATGTTGAAGAATCAAATATGGAATAAACCATGTACTATCTACATTCATGCATCTAACATAATGCTTGAAATCACATTGAGTAAGTGAGATGAAAATTAGTATGATCATCCTATCTACTTGGAAAGTAAGCAAAGAGTAGTATTGAGGTAAATTAAATATTATCAAAAAAAATCCCTAGCCATCATTATTGCTCTTAAAATTTTCAAAAATGGTCTTCTAGGGTGAATGTTTACTATTGTTATAGACCATGTTTCACTTAAGTATATTTTTAATAATACTAAACCATCAAGAAGGATTCTCCTTTTGCAATAATATGAGTTTGACTTTATTTATTGGCCATGTATCAATGCAAGTGCTCTTTGAGAGCATATGATGAAATTGTTTTTTAATATGGAGATGATGAATTTCTTTACGTAATGTTGCTAGAAATAGAAGTTATTATAGAGGAATATGTAGACATCTAGTGATAATTGAATTTATGTTTCTAGATGGTGCAATGCTAAAAATTAAGAGCAATATTGCCCAAGCCAATTACCCCTAATAAATATTTTAGGGAGTTTTGTATTGAGTAGGGCTAGATAGGAAATATTAATGAGCAATTGAATTGGATCAAGGCACATAGTTGGTTATGTATTTACATGATAGCATGTATGATGGATACTTCTATAAACAACTTATAGCAAGAAGGATTTTAGATGTAGGATATCATTGGCCAACACTCTTGAAATATTATACATATTATTATAAGACACATTATGTGTATTACTTCTTTGGGAGTCATAGGACATTAGCTACACCATTATATCTTGTATTTCATATTGGGCCCTTTAAAAAATTGGAAATTCATATTGTTGGAGCCCTTTGTATAATATCACAAAGAAAAAATACATCATTATTGTAATTAATTGATGCAGGAACATCCAATGGTGTAAAGAGTGATCTTGCATCATCCAAAACAAAATTGTAATATTTTTATTTTTATGTTATAAGTGTGTTTATTTGTTAGGAGATGTAAAAACAGACCTAACAACGAAAAAATCACCCCAATATCCTGAGCAGTTTGGGGTATATGCCAAAACTAGTGAAAACCCTACCAAAACTACTGGAAATCCTGCTAGTAAAACTTAGAGGCCAATTTTGAAGGCCTTAAAGGCCCTTTTAAAGGCTGAAATATGATGATACTATGTACTAACATAGTATTAGGCTTCCTACCCCTTCGAGAGATTTTTGAAAAGGTGCAATAATAGTCGTTTCGAGCAACAAGCGAGGAGTTATGACCTCGGTAAGTTTACCCCCGAAATTCAAATTTCAAATACATAGTTTTAGGCGAGAAAGGGGAAAACAGGGTCAAAAGGGGGGAATTTCGAATTTGTAATCAGTTAGTCTTTGTAAGATCCATTCTCCTCAGCAAGGAATATCAGAAAGCTTTTGCATTTTCTCAGTTTCTCTATTTCTGTGGATTTTATGTGTTTTGGTTAATGCAACTCTGCTTCATTAATTATCTAAATGGGTTAAAGCTTAGTTAATGAAGTGAGATATATATGAAGAAATTATAATGTTCATCTATGAATAAATTGTTAGTAGATTTTTATACTCAATGGATATCATCTATGATCAAAGTATCCACTTCCTAAACAAAGTGGTGGAAGACATGATGACTCAATTCATGAAAGCATATGAATATAACTACATATAAATTGAATACTAATGGGTAGGTGGAATGGACTAATAACATGTTATATCAAATTCTTGTAAATGATATTTCTTTACAATTTGACATGTGTGACAATAGAATCCATGTAGAATGTCGGCCTATAAGGGCATAGTAAAGTCATCCACATGGTATTTCCTATTTTAGTTGACATGTGGCATTAATCTAGTCTATTCCATATAATAAAATATTCCAACCATATGGATGATGATATGATAGATGAAGAATGAAAGAAAATTTTTGAAGGACTGGGTCATATAACTACACTTGGACAAAATATGATAGGCAACACAAGACCACATTGCCAAGAAGAAGATGACAAAAAAATAGTATTAGTACCACTTCAAATCCAATGACTTGATGATGATGTATGATGCCTAACACAAAAAGAGGACACACAATAGGTTTCTACCAGCATATATGAGCCCCTATTAAATAGTATTTGTGCATGACAATGGTACCTACAAGAAATGAGTAAACTATCATATATTAAGATATTCTAGGTTTGAGGTGTAGAAAAATTGGTGCAATGAAACCCCTTAATGGGGATAGATGCCCAAGGTTAAAATCTTGGGCCTCATAGAACTGAACACTTGTCCCTTTCCTAGTGCTTTTAATGGCATAAAAGGTTTATAATGAATGCAACATGGCAGTTATAGGGGTGGATTACATGGAGTACTATGTGGCAAATTTTAAGGCAGATAACATGGAATATCGTGGTGGCAATAGAGGTAGATGATGCACCCAGACCATCATGGAAGCTACTGATTCCACCATTTAAATTAAGAAAATAAAATAAAATATTTCATCCTCTAGAATATATCAAGCCTTCTATAGGGATAGAGTAGCAAGTAGGTAGGGAAGAGATGTCAACATAGAATTTTTCATATTATTTGCATGTTTAATAGCATGAGGAGCATATAAAATATATAGCTGAATGGCTTCTTACAGAATTTGTTGGCTTTATAGCTTATTTGGGATGCTTGTAGTGTAGTAGCTTCACCAAGTTTTGGTGACTATTAAAGAATAATGGTATTATATTTGTACATAATAAGTATAAAAATAATATTGTGATAGGGATATGTCATGGTAAAAAGTAATAGTATATTGTAAAAGTAAAAGTGCCATTGTTATGGTGAGTTTTCTTTGTCACAAGGACATGTTGTAAAATATCTAGAAATCCAAGATAGTCCAAAGTACTTTTAGAAGTATTATGTAATTATTGAAATATCATAGGAAAAATCCAAAAGGAAATTCTCTAGAAGCATGTGATATTTTGACTATCTCATGTAATTATAAATATCCTAAGAAAAGTCCAAGAAAGATATCTAGAATATCTTGATATTATGGAAAGAGTCCATAAAGGGGTTATTCAGAAAGCATTTCCATTTGCCCATATAGATTTCTCCATTCATATAATATTTAGCTCACATAATCCTATAAATAGTGAATATCTCCCTTATGTGGACAATTCGAGCAAGTGTGAGCTCAAGGAATTAAGAGAGAATCCAAGGTGATAGTGAGGGCTAGTAAGCCACGATAGCTAGAGAAAAGTGTCCCCTTGTCCAAGGTGTGTCCAAGATTGTTAGAGTTATAATGTGAAATATGGTCATTGAGAAAGTCCATAGGAGTTGGAATCTCAACAAGAGGGTTGTGTTCTCTCACTAAGGCAATCTATTTAGTACTCTTTTACTTTTATAGCTTGTATATATAATAAAATTTCTTTTATTTTTATTGTTCCACTATTGTGTTGCCATCCTTTATTATTTTTCATATCATTGTAACATTTTTTTATGAGAGTCTTTTGTTAGTGTGTCATAACCATATTAAGACTTTACATCAATAATAAAGAATATCGTGAGAGGAGGGTTCAATCAAACATTGTGTGCATGCTCCATTTAGACACTCTTACACCCAAAAGGTTGAGGGTTTAACCCTTGGTTGATCCTTGTTACTAGGAGTGGTGGTATGTATGGTGGATTTTTATTCTCCTCAACAATTTTGCATTGGTTATTGGTTGTCAATATAGTACCTTCTAATGATATCATGGCATCACACCCATTAAAATAAAATATTTTCTAAATATAAATATGCATATTAACTCATAAGATATAAATTACTAAAATATAAATTTGTTGAGCATATAAGTTCCAACATTCAATTGAATTGGGGTTACAATGTAAGAGGAGAATTAGAGTGTTCTAAGTGGAATTTATAAGAAAATTAGTAGAAACATCATTCTTTAATCTCTTTATTTTTGGAGAATTTTTTGTGATAAAGGGTGTTCAAAGTGTAAGCTAAATCATATCTAAGGTTGATATTGTATGTTGTAATCTGGTATATATCTACAAGCATATTATTTAATTGCATATGCCCTATGGATCATGGTTAACCTTGTTAAGGTTAAACCTATCTTATAATTTGTAACTAACCTAAAAACCACTTTTTATGGCTTAACTTAACTTAATTTTGTAATTGGGGTTTTGTTACCAGTATAAATAAATCCCACCACTCCATCCATTGTGTTCGAGTGTTATGTTTGTTATCTATAAATAATATAGTTATTATTTTTATTCAAGGGAACCCATCATCTATACTTATTTTTTGTCTTTTTTATGCTTACTATATAATATTTGAGTGGATGAATTGCTTAAGTTCATTACTAGAAATTAATGTGTATATTAAAATGGCATTAAAGTGGGTGTGGAGAATCATCACTTGGTCATGCTGAAAGTTTATTTAGAACCTTTTATCTTTCTTCCAACTTATAGGTCAAATTACTTTAAGCACATTCAACAAAAGAAGCAAAAGGAAGATTGATTTTTTTCTTTCTCTAATTATTCTAATTTTTTGGATAATTTACACCTACTCTAGATTACATTCCATTATTATGGAATATTTTTTACCTATTTTTCATAGATTTAAACCGCTTACAGAGGAAAGAAATTTCCACTTCAACATTAGAAGGGTATCTTGACTTCTTCATGGATATTCAAATTTTGTTTCACAAAGAGGACTTGGTGTCATTAAAAATGAGGGAGAATAATGATGTTTTCATCCTACTTGCAAGATTTCATGCCTTTTCTAGAAGAAGTAAAAGGAAGCGTATTCATTTGCCTTGATTGAAATATTGCATGCCATCTCTATTTAAATGGTTTGATCCCTTTATTATTATCGATCATGATGCCCTTTTCCATGAATAAAGTGCACCTTTGAACCCAAGCAATGATGGAAATAGTCGGTCTAGATGTGCATGTCATAAGGGAATTCTACCTTTAGATATAAAGAGTAAAAAAAGAATTTATTTCTTTTTTTTATTCCTTGCATAATAGGAATATTTTTTTAAATTATTAGTATAAAAAAATTTACCCTATGGATATTTTGGAGGACAAACTTCCAAAGGCCATAACGTTTGCATATAGAAGCATTTTGAGCCCATTTTTTTCAAATTGCATAATTTTTTAGTTCTTTGCATTGGTCGCATTTTTTCAAGGGATTATTATAAGTGGAGGAAAAATTCACTATGTGGTTGTATTTAGGACCTATCACCCCCATTCAAAGGGGTGAGTTTAAAGTATATTATGCAATCAAAATATTTGTTCAATATTCATGGCAAATCCATTTGGATTTGTTACATTTAAAGTAGATAGTAAGCCTTTTGGAGGCATATAGAAAAATTATTCAGAATATGCTCTATTCAATCCTTCCTCTTCCTATTAGATATTTGGGCTATTAATTCATTTTATGCATTAAGATATAATCCTTCATTATCTCTTCTATATTTTATATTTTTCCAAGTAATATTAGAAATTTTGAATGGATCTTCTCATAAATAGGTTCATGCAAATCCTCTTTTGCTAACAAAAATCAAGTGGCTCAAAGGCAAGTCAAAGTTTATGAAGTGTGTTGTAAAAATAAAGTTATACTTCCAAGTATTGTTTTATGGAATAATAGAATGTTGAAGAAGATTTTAGAGGGGGCATTATTGGTCTATCTTTCTTGTATGGAGTTATAAATGAGGTGTTCCTTGATTATGTATGTGAGGATGGTGGTGACTATGGTCCAACATAAGGAGGTTCTAATGTAAAGGTATATTTGAATAAGTAGACTTTTGGTTGATGAGAGAGATATATTGAGACTTCATCAAGTAAAAAATCCCACTAGATTGTCTATTATGAGGGAATATATTACTATCACTAATGTCTTCTCTCTTTGCCCCTTAGTTTACATTATTAGGGGGTGTTCAAATTGTAGTCTAAATTATGGCCAAGGTTGACATTGTATAATGTAATTTTGTATAGGCCTATGGGTAATCATTATATAAATGTATTTAATTATTATTGTATTATCTAATTATATAATACCTATGGGCCACAATTAACCTTATGATTAAAACCATATTATAATTTATAATTAACCTAATACCCAATTTTTATGTTGGCTTAAGTTAACTTAACTTTGTAACTTGAGTTTTAGGATTGACACATATACCCACCACAACTCCATCCATTCTTTCAAAGTGATGTGATTATTATCTATAAATTTTATCCCTAATCTACTTTTTGTATAATACTTGAGTGGGTAGTTTGCTTTTGTTTTTCACTATGAATTAAAATGAGTTATAACAAAACATGTCATATGTTAAGGTCATATATTCTTCATATGAAATCATTTAAGCTCATTTTTCAAATTATTTAATTTTTTAAGTTGCTCACAATAATGATAATTGTTCAAATTTTATTTTATTTTTTGGAAGATAATTTTATTCCAAAACTTTTTGGAGTAATAATTTTTTTATTTTCAATCAATATTGAATCTCTTATTTATATTGAAGTGTTGTGAATATACTTCATGAAAAAATATGCCCTCTATGAACATTGTTAAGAAGTGAGAGAACATGTTCAAGAGGAGGATGAATCTCTTGGATGAATTGTCTTGTATATCAATAGAGAGTTGAATATAAATATCAAATAGTTGAAGGTTTATATAAATATATAGAATATATTAAAGGATTTATTTGATAAGGATAACTCCAAGCTAGTGACTAGATTGAAATTTAAACTTGGCATTTTCAATTGACATACTTTAAAAATTTTGGAGTATAACAATCTTCTTTAAAAAATTTAAGAAGATATCAAATATGTTAGTGGAAACTAAAGGATCTTGTTGATTATATCAATATTGTTTTATCACTACAATATGAACTACATGTTTTTAAGGCTCAATTAGAGTTGTATCTTAGTAAATTATTCATTCATATTATTTAGTATTATGTATATATGAAAAATTTAGGAAATCTTCCATTTCGATTTAGACAAATTTAAAATAAGTTCCCAGTGCTAAATCAAAAATATTTGATGTCTAGTAATAAGGAAGTGTGCAAAGTAGAATTTTATAGGATAAGAATCAACAAACTTGAAGAAACCATCATGAAAAGTTGATGTGATGTCTTTCTCCTCATTTTCTAAAGAAGAAGATGGAAAATACTTTTTAGGTAAATGTTGTTGCACCATACTCAAATTACCAGTGTTCTTCCTCTTCATAAGTGTGGATTTTGAATATAAAGGGTATAAGGAATATCACCAAGCATCATCATCTTCTTTCTAATTATGATTATTCAACCTTGCATATCTAATAGTATGGTGATGTGGGAATATATTTCTCCTATGTCATAGAAGTTATTCATGTCTCAAGTGCTTGTCCCAATAAAATTATTATACCTATTCATCACATCACTTACAAGTAAAGTGGTGTAATTATGGTTAGATCGATGAGTTTTCAGGGATATTGATGATGGTTTTAGATTGGTATACTAGGATATTATGTTGATCCATATCATGTCTATAAATTGGGTGATAATATCCCTATATATTTTAATTAGAAAGGATCTTTTACTGATAACTAAGGCCAATGGAACCAACAAATTTTATCATTATTTATTAAGGATCATCATTATAGTTCATGTTGATGGTATTACATTATTTGGTACCTTGAGTACCATTGTAAATATTTATATTAGGAGTGTGAGTTTATTATTTAGTATGTGTCAAGTTGTGAAGAGTGTTTGTGTCATGTAATCAAGTGTGAGTGTGAGTTATGAGTGAAATGTGTCATGTGTAAAAGTGTGAGTTATGAGTGAAAGGTGTCATGTGTGCAAGTGTGAGCTATGAGTAAAAGGTGATGATTCATGAGTGATATTTCATGTGTGTAAGTGAATATTTATGTATGATGTTTCAATATTAGAAGTAGGAAGTTATGTTATCATGAGAGATTTTTTCATAATGTAACAAGGGCACATGAAACGTTACATCTCCCATAAGTTAGAGGAGAGCAAAAGTTAGGATTATTGAAGATTCTTATGTGAAATTATATATTGATGATAAATATCTATGCAATGAAATCAATTTTAAAATCTATTATTGAATGTGAAAGATGATTAATAAATCTTGTTATTTTGTGAATATTAATGTTATTATTGGAGTGAGACTAATTAGCTTTTGAATAAACGACATGCATTATGCACCTACGATATTTTGGGCTCACCTTGTAATAGTGGTATCATATCCACTCTAGTAAGCCATATCTAGGGTGGAGATAAGGATATTAAATGCAAATATATTTTGAGGATAAGTGATTTGGATGTGCTAAATTTAGACATGTGAATATTGAAATGGGAAGAAGAAGATCGATGAAAGAATAATATTGGAGGAGGAAAAATAGATTGGATGAGAAGAAGAAGAGCATGAGAATATGCAAAAGTAAGGAGTTGAAAAAGAAAGTAGCATATTGGTGGATGTGTGAATTTAGAGGAAAGGGATAAGAATTTGTGATATGTTTGGATAATGGTGGTGGATACTAGAGGACATTTGAGATACAATTGATTGGAATTTTTAAGGAATAATATGAGAAGGAGAAAATTTGAGAGAGATTAGATGAGATGGCATTGGAGAAGATGGAGGAACATGATAGTAGCACCCAAGACATTGACAATTAGAGAGTTACTAGAGGAGATTACATTAGATTTGAGAATCTTAAGAGCAATGGATGAATTCTTAAGAAGCTTGAGAGAAGTGGATGAGCAAATGAGATGTCTAAGAATAACAACCAAAGAGTAGTTGTTTTTTGAAGAGCACTTGAGACATTTGTAGACTAGAGTGCGGTCATGGAATATCTAGAATGACAATCCATTCAATGTGAAGAATGAACATATAAAGATAATGTTGGTTGCAAAGTCAAAGTTGGAAATATAATGCTTTGCACTAACGTAGAATATGGTGGATAAATTTGAAAGGTATTTATGGGTACATATTTCTAATTTTAACTTGTTTTGGAATTTATAATTTAGGAGACAAGGTTTTATTTAATTTATTTGAAATAAATTGAAATATTGGAGTTATAATGTGAATAAAGGATTTAATGAAGCAAAGTTGCATTAAAACAAAACACATCAATCCACAGAAACAGAGAAAATGCAAAAGTTTACTGGTATTCTTTGCTGAGGAGAATGGAGCTTACAGAGACCAACTGATTACAAATTCGAAATTCCCCCTCTTTGACCTTGTTTTCCCTTTTCCCGCCTAGAACCATCTATTTCAAATTTGAATTTCGGGGGTAAACTTCCCGAGGTCATAACTCATCGCTCGTTGCTCGAAATGACTATTGGCGCATGTTTTCAAAAAGCTCTCGAAGGGGTTTACTGCCCAGTATTGTGTTTATACATAATACTGCCATATTTCAGCCCTTAAAAAGGCCTCTAAGGCCTTCAAAATTGACCTCCAAGTTTTACTAGCAAGATTTTCACTAGTTTTGACAGGGTAGGAGACCTTAAAATTTACATATCTCCCAAACCACTTAGGATATTGGGATGATTCTTTCGGTGTTGGGTATATTTCTCCATCCTCTAAACAACTAAACAAACTTTAGAACAAAATAAAACAAATACAAATTTGGGTGATGCAAGATCACTCTTACACCATTGGATGCTCCTACATCAAACACCCAGGGTAAATTAAGAAGTGACCTTCACTTCTCTGCTATTGGAGGAAAACCAAGGTGGTCAACCTCTGTCTTTGACAACCAAGATGAATCTTCAATAGGCCTGCCCTTCCATTTAACCAGATATTCCTCATACTACCTGTTCCTTGTACTTCTACCAGTGTGGGTGTCTAGGATTTCTTCTATCTCTTCCTTCTCTAGAGTAGACACTGGAATATCCCAAATTTATGTTACTGGTCCCTCATCATTGTCCCCTTCATGATATTCTACCAAATTAGAAATGTTGAACACAGGTGATATGTTAAGTCCATTCGAAAATTCTACTTCATATGCATTGCCTGAATCTCGTTTCTCTATGATCCTGCATGGTCCAAACTTCTTCATTTTTAGCTTGTTATAGGTTTTAGCAAGAAACCTTTCTTTTCTCAGGTGGACCATAACTTCATCTCCCACTTGGAATTCCTTAAACCATTGCTTTTGGTCTACCCTTGTCTTGTACTGAGTGTTCATCTTGTTAATATGTTTCTTTACCTCCTCATGCAAATTCTTTAGGTGCTCTACAAAGTCCTCAGCCTCAGCACTACTCTTTTCCCCTCTGTCCATCTTCCTCAACTCAGAAGCATTCCTTGGGCTACTCCCATATACAATATGGAATGGGGATTTATTAGTACTTATATTGATAGAATTGTTGTAAGCAAATTTTGTCTGTGGTAAAACCAAATCCCATCCCTTGGGCTTATCTCCTACTAAGCATCTCAATAGGTTACCCAAACTCCTATTCACCACCTCTATTTTTCCATAAATCTGTGGGTGGTATGCAGAACTAAATTTCAAATCTATCTTCAATTTCTTCCACAAAGTCCTCCAAAAATACCCAACAAACTTGGTATCCCTGTCTGAAACAATACTCTTTGGTAGACCATGTAGTCGTACCACCTCTTTGAAAAACAACCCTGCAACATGAACTGCATCATTAGTTTTCTGGTAGGGAATGAAATGTGCCATATTTGAAAACCTATCAACCACCACAAATATGGAGTCATTCCCCCTCTGTGTCCTTGGTAGGCCAAGAACAAAATCCATGTTGATGTCTTCCCATGGTTTCTCTAGTATAGGTAATGGCTGATATAATTCGATGTTCTGCCTCACACCCTTGGCCCTCTGGCATACTCTACAACTTTGTACAAATATCTTCACATATTGCTATAACTGTGGCCAATAGTAGTTCTCACTAACGAGGGCAATGGTCTTATCTCGACCAAAGTGTCCAACCAACCCTCCACTATGCTTCTCCTTGACCAGATTCTCTCTCATCGAACTCCTTGGAATGCACAATTGGTTTCCTCTGAATAACATTCCATCTTGGATTAGAAAATCCAACCATTTAGTTCTATCCAAAGTAATAGGTGCCAAGAAAGCTCTCCAAGCCTCTACAAAATCTGGGTCTTTAGGGTATAAACTCTTAAGTTCATCAAACCCTATAACCTCCACCTTCATTTTTGTCAACAAGTTCTACCTTCTACTTAAGGCATATGCAACCCTGTTTGACTTCCCACTCCTGTGTTTTAACACAAAGGTATAACTCTACAAAAACTCAACCCATTTTAAGTGCCTCTGATTTAATTTTCCTTGGCTATTAATATACTATAAGGCCTGATGATCAGTATATAGAACAAACTCTTTTGGCAAAAAATAGTGTCTCCACTTCTTCAAAGCCTGAACTATAGCATAAAACTCCTGATCATAGACATAATACTTTTTCCTAGCCTCATTAAGCTTCTCACTAAAGTAGGCAACAAGCTTACCTTCTTGACTCAATACAACTCCTATGGCACTACCACTAGCATCACAATCTACTTGAAATACCTTATTAAAATCTGGAAGTGCCAAAATAGGTTGCTCTATGACTTTCTTCTTCAACATATCAAAACTCCTATTTGCTCTTGAAGTCCACTTAAACTCCTTCTTATCCCCTTTCATTGTCTCTGTTAGGGGTGCACAAATACTGCTAAAATTCCTAATAATTTTTTTGTAAAAACTGGCTAGACCATGGAATGATCTTACCTCTATAATGCTCCTTGGAGTAGGCCATTCGATGATAGCCCTCACTTTTTTTGGGTCCATTTTAAGACCTTCAGTTGAGATGAAAAATCCTAGGTACACCAACTCCTTCACAAAATTGCACTTCTTCAAATTAATCAGCAACTGCTCTTCCCTCAACTTCTCAAAAACTCGTCGAATATGCAGCAGGTGCTCCTCCAAAGTCTTGCTAAAAATTAAAATGTCATCCAAATAGACAATGACAAATTTTCCTAGAAACTCCTTCAATACCTCATTCATAAGCCGCATGAATGTGTTGGGTGCATTGGTTAGCCCAAACGACATGACCAACCACTCATACAAACCCTCTCTGGTCTTGAAGGTTGTCTTCCACTCATCTCCTTCTTTGATATGAATCTGATGATACCCACTCTTCAGGTCAATCTTGGTGAAGTACTTGGCTCCACTCAAATAGTCCATAATGTCATCCATCCTTGGCAATGGAAATCTATATTTGATGGTGATCTTGTTAATAGCTCGGGAATCTGTACACATTCTCCATTCTCCATATTTCTTTGGTGCTAGTACTACAGGTACTACACATGGGCTCAAGCTCTCTCGAATCAGTATTTTTTTAGTAGCTCTTGGACTTGTCTATTTAGCTCCTCACTTTCTACAGGAGTCATTCTATGGGTTGCCTTATTGGGTAAACTAGCTCCCGGTACCAAATCTATGTGGTGACTGATCTTCCTCACTGGTGGCAAACCCTCAGGTACATTATCTGATATAATATCTAGGAATTCTTCTAACAGACCTGAGACCTCTACTAGGATATATTTGCATTGCTCATCCTTAACTCTAGGAATTAATGCATAGCACATATGCTCGTGCTTCAGGCCATCCAAAAATTTTCTACCATCTACTAAATAGATTTTGGCACTGCTACATACCTTTTCGTCCACCTCCTTCAGGGGCTTCAACTTGTGGTGCACTCCATCCTTTGTCAGGGAGTAGGTGTTGGCATACCCATCATGTATTGCATGCTGATCAAACTACCATGGCCTTCCCAATAGCAAATGGTAAGCATCCATGGGTAGGATGTCACACAGGACCTCATCACGGTAACTTCCAATATTAAATTTTACTAAACACTGCTCACTGACCAAAGCCCTATGGTCCTTCTGCAACCACACAATACGATATGGATGCGGGTGCCTCCTTCTTTCTAACTATAACTTAGTAACCATCCCTTCTAAAACTAGGTTATCAGTGCTACCATTATCAATGATAACATTACACACCTTACCTGCACATTTACACCTTGTGCGAAATAGACTCTTCCTCTGATCTGGATCTTTCTCCTCATTCAACAAGGCTCTCCTTGTGACCAGAACTTCTCCTCTTTCTACTTCCTTAGAGTGCTCATATTCATCACCTTCATCTACAACAATAGCTCGGGAATTACCTTCAGGCCTCTTATTCGTTCCCCCTTGGTGTTGTGGGCACTTGTATGCTCGATGTCCTTCTTCCCCACATTGGAAATAGGTTCCATGAAATCCTCCTCTTCCATGCCCTCGTCCAGACCTTCCTCTTCCTCTTTGGTAGCCATTATTCTACTCACGGGGGTGGTAAGCATTCTCCCCCTTCTGGTCCTGATTGTTGCTTGCTTCTCCATTCTTCTTTTGGTCCTCATTTCACCCTACATTTGTTCTCCCACCAGTTCTTCCACCATAACCTCTTCCTCTCTGTTTGCTTTCAAACCTCCTATTCATATTCTCTTCTACCTTCAAGGCAAACTGGTAAGCATCTTCTATGGTGGTCATCCTAACCAGACTCAGCTCCTCTTGAATGCTTGCTCTCAACCCATTTATGTAATGGGCTACCTTCTCCTTGTTGGCCTCAGAATGGCCTATTTTGATTAGGATCTTATAGAACTCCTTTGTGTATTCTTTGATAGACTTGCTTGACTACCTCAAACCTTGCATTTTCTTTAGCAGATCCAACTCGTAATCAGCTGGAATGAACTGCCTCTTCAACTTCTCCACCATCCACTCCCACCTTGTTATCCTTTCCTTCCCTCTTCTGTTTCTGTCCAACTGCACTCCCTTCCACCAAATACTAGCATGACCCTTTAGCTTGGTCTTAGCAAACTTGACCCTCTCAGGATCTTCAACCTCCTCATACTCAAAGTATTATTCCATGTCATTGATCCAGTCGATCAACTCTTCTGGATTAAGATTTCTAGAATACGTAGAAACCTCCATCTTTGATCTCTTCCCAATATAGGATATGGCTCTATATAACCTGGCTTGTGCAGGATCTACTACTTCTTCTTCTTCCTTGAACTGGGCCTCTTCTTCTTCAGCTTCATCTTCACTCCCATCTTCTCTCCTTGGCTCAAACCCTCTATGCAGTTCCTCTTGCAGAGCTTGAACTTACCTCTGCAAAGCTCTAAAATCTTCTTCTGGCACCATAGCATTTCTCCCACCACCATGGTTTCTTCATGGAGGCATTCTTCTCACGTCTCTCACAAACCCTAACCACAAATCTTGGTGTAAATTGCCTCACGTCCGGTGATCTATTTACACACTCAGGAACTCCTACTCTGATACCACTTGAAGCAGAGTTGCATTAAAACAAAACACATCAATCCACAGAAACAAAGAAAATGCAAAAGTTTACTGGTATTATTTTCTGAGGAGAATGGAGCTTACAGAGACCAACTGATTACAAATTCGAAATTCCCCCTCTTTGACCCTGTTTTCCCTTTTCCCGCCTAGAACCATCTATTTCAAATTTGAATTTTAGGGTAAACTTCCCGAGGTCATAACTCATCGCTCGTTGCTCGAAATGACTATTGGTGCATGTTTTCGAAAAGCTATCGAAGGGGTTTACTACCTAGTATTGTGTTTATACACAATACCGCCATATTTCAGCCCTTAAAAAGGCCTCTAAGGCCTTCAAAATTGACCTCCAAGTTTTACTAGCAAGATTTTCACTAGTTTTGACAGGGTAGGAGACCTTAAAATTTACATATCTCCCAAACCGCTCAAGATATTGGGATGATTCTTTTGGAGTTGGGTCTATTTCTCCATCCTCTAAACAACTAAACAAACTTTAGAACAAAATGAAACAAATACAAATTTGGGTGATGCAAGATCACTCTTACACCACTGGATGCTCCTACATCATTTAATTAATGATTGAATTTACAAATTCAAATTGGGATACAAGAAAGAATTAAATTTGAAATATAAAAATTGGAAGTCTGATTGAAGGAAGAAGAATTAAAATTGAAAATTGACTAATGAAGAATTTTCTTAAGAGAATTAAAATTGATGGATGAAAATTGATATTGGAGATATAAGAAAAAATATTTTTTATGAAAAATACAAAGATATTCCTTTCTAAATCACAACTTCTAAAAGGACCAAACTTTACATCATGGAAAAATAAAATGAAATCAATTCTCATTGTTGAAAAACTTTGGGATATAGTAAATGGAACAAAGGACATGCCAAAATATGAAAGTGGAAAATAAAAATTTAAGGATGATGATGCAAAAGCCCTTATTCTAATCATGTTTGGCATAACAAATGAAATTTAGTCATATATAATTAAAGTAGATTATTCAAAAATTGTGTAAATAAAATTGTGTAAAATATTTGAAGGAAACAATGAAGTAATTGTCTTGCATTTGCAATCACAATTGTACTCTTTAAAGGTTCATAGTGGATAAAGTATAGAATGTTTCCTTTATAGGATAGCATAATTAAAATATAAGTTACTTTTGGAGAAAATGTGGAAGACAAGTTTCTTATCCAAGTTACATTAAGATTGCTCCCAATAACATTAATAAATATAGTCACTTCTCTTCAAGTGCTAGATAATACCATATACATTGATGAATTAGTTAATGTAGAGAAGTTTTCACTACAGTAGGATAGGTTCTTTTCCAAAAAATAAATAAGAAAATAATACCACCCGAGTTGATCATATGAAGAGCCTTGAAGCTCCATCCATGTACTAAGTAGCTAATTTAGATAAAGATCCTACAAAGGATAATCTATACCAAATATTGATAACATGCTCAAAGCTCCCTTCACCATGGGGTGAAGTCATTCACTTAGAATAAGCCAAAAATAAATTTTAGTCTTTTTAATGGTGACTAAGCCTTGTCCCATAATCAATAGGAATCTTTGAGCCTTCCTAGTGGTGACTAAAATGGTTCCCTTGATTATGAGGCCTCCAATAGCTTGGTTGACTGGTACCTGCTTGCTTGACTAGTTGTAGGGGTCTAAAACTAGACCATCTTCCTCTAGCAATTAGTTTGTAGCACTCCATATACCCAAGGGTTCTTACTCAAAGGCATGAGCAACACAACATCAGGGTAATCCCAAATACCCTAGAGGAAGAGAATAGGGAGGGAACCAAAGGGTTAAACAAGGCCACCATCCCTTGTTAACCTTCATCAAGATTACCCTTGAGACCCTAAAGTGGGGTAGGAGATAAGAGCATGAAAAAAATACTAGGAAAATAAGGGTGCCCATCAAATGAGGTCTGGTGGTATCCTATATAGGAGTGTTTTTGAAGGATCAACTATCATGAAGAATAGGGCAAAGTCAAAAGTGATAGTAATCTAATTAGGGGTTGTATGGAAGCTAAGGGAAGAAACCACCAAAGCAATTGGATTATCAAAAGGGATCCCTAATCCCTACTAAATTTTGGGGTACCATCATGCAAATGGAATAAATCACCAATACAGGTTGATAGTCAAGGGAACCTAAGATATTGAATGGACCTCACCTATGAAAGCTAATACCCGTGCTCATTTCTCTATGAAGGAATGTGGACACATTAAATAACTCCTATAAAAAGACGACTATACCACATATTTAAAAAATTTATGATGATTTAACTCCTTATAGCTCTAGACTTCCTAGAATTTAATGTAGCATTGTCCTCTAAATCTTACATCTAGTTCGAACATTGGCACTCCTACCCACACTCATTTTGGGGGAAATTTTGAAACTTAAACCTTACCTATAAATATTTTATCATAAATAGGAGTTCTTGTCTCTGTATAGAGAGTTTGAATTTGTTGTGTCAAGTATTTGATCTATGGTATTTTCTCTCTTTTCTATTCTCTTTCTTAGTCTATGTAACAACCCTCCATGGAAGGACTTATTATTGATACTTCATTTATGTATTGATGTGTGATATCTAATGCATAATATCATTTTATGTTACCAATATGGGTTGATAGTTGTATCTTATGCTTTGATTATACTACTTTTGGGATATGGTACTGTTGATGACATTTGTGATTGCAAGACTAGGTACTTTCATGAGTGGATTGATATGGGACAACCACCAGAGTTGAGAGAAAAAGGGAAATTATGGATAATATTCTCATAAACAACTTAAGGGTACAAGAAAATGATTCATATAGGTGCATTGTGTGCAGGGTTATGCATAAGGGATCGGCCCCAAAATATATTTATAAAAATTTGGTGAATCGGTTTCAAAATCCAGGTGAATAGTTTCGAAACACATGTAGAAGGTTCACTATTATTAGGGGTAATGTTGAAAATCTAAACTTAAAATGGTCAAATTATTATAAAATTGGGGCGAATCAACCCCCAAAAAAATTGCATCCAAAAATTTTTGGTTAATGGACCCTGGTCAAGGGTCCCATATATCAGCCAAATCCAAATTTTAAAAATTCTAATTTTAGCCAATTTTGTGAAAATAGCCACTATGCATAACCCTGATTGTGTGTGTGTATGTTTGATTGAATGCACCATTGGTAAATGAAGTTGCTATTAAAGCAAAAGAGTCATCCTTAGTAGGCTGGTGATAACATCATAGTTATCGTAAAACCTCCTACTTAAGTAAAATATTATAGATTTGCACTAGGATGCATTATGCATGTGTTTGAGACATGATATTATTGGTTAATAATTTCATTAGGTTGGTATTAATAATAACATTGGTGTTATTAATACCTAAGATATTAATATCAATGTTAATGGTTAATAGTAACATTTGGTATTAATTTAATTAATTAGGTGGATAATTAATTATTGTTGTAGAGGGGCAAAATTGTACATCGTGTATGATTCTTGACCAGATATGCTAGGAGCTGAGGTGACCGTGGTGGTTCTTGTATTCTCTACACTCAGGGACACAAATGAATGGGTTCACCAAGAATGGTTTTAGGACTCACTCCAAGTTTGAGGTGGAAATGTTTAATGTCTGATGTAAGCAAACACCTATGTTTGGCCTTTCTATACTAAACTATGGAAATGAAAGAACAATGCAAAATACACAAGATGTAAGAAAATAATGTCTAACTAGTATGATTCTTTGATTCAATGATACCTAACCCTAGGTTGCAAGAAATAAATTTTTTTCTTTGATCAAGGGCATAAGTGAAATGAGTGTTAGCTTTTTATGTAATGTGCAATGGGAGATAACAATCACAAGATGTAGAATAATATGAAAGAAAGTAAATCTGCGAGATGACTAAAATATGTTATAAATATAAATGATATAAATGAATACAATGTAGTTATGGAGGAAATGAACACTCCATTAATAAAGCTACTAAACTACATTGCACCCATCACCAATAGATGGTGATCTACATAGAAATTGTTATATTTAGAGTCTATTACATAATTTGGATCATGTAAATGTACCTTCCTAGGTACATACTTAGGAAATTAGATTATTTAGGGGGAAGTTATTTAGTTACTTTATGCAATGTAATAAATGCACAAGTGTCAATGTGCAAGTTGTAAATGTGCAAGGTGTCCCTTGTATAGCTAGGTAGAGTGTTGACCAAGGAATCTATCTTCCATTATAAAAAGGGCCTCATTGTAAGAGATTGACAAGATAGTATGTAGTAGTAGTATTACTATGTAACTCCATAAATGATGGAGTACATTGTAGTCATGTATCATCTTGCATGAAGTATCCATTTCCTCCATAGCAATATTGTATTCATTTCCATAATTTCTATTTATAGCATATTTTTGCAATCTCATAAATTTACTTTCTCTTATATTTTTGCATCATGTTATTGCCATATCCCATTGTAATCTACCTCAAAAGCTAAACAGTGGTATCAGAGCTATGGTAGATCTAGTTACAGTAGAACTAGCTATTATAGATTGAGAGGAGAACCACCATTATTATTGAGCCTAAATTTTTGTGAACCTAATTTGCCACACTGCACAAGTTCTTACAAAAATATTTAGAAGAATCAAGGTGGTAGGGAGAGCTTAAATAAATTACTATTGTTAAAATAGGGTCAGTCACCATAGCTTCAATTTTTGTAAATCAGATGTTCCATTGAATTCGTTGCATGTAAATTTTATTACCTTAAGATTTTTTGGTAGAATAGATTAGAAAGAGAAATTGTGAAATTTATTTGGCTTAGATTCTTACCACAAAGTTATAAAAAAACTTGTGAATATAATGACTCAGAATTTGATCCACTAGTTTGATTAATCAACTAGTGAAGCTCATCTAAGAGATCTGCAAAGTTTACTATTGCTTGAATTTTCTTTTATTATGGGGAACTAACTCTCAAATGATTGGGATACCTCCTACAATATAAAGCTAGGATATTTCAACTTCATTTCCCAAAGGTCAAAGTGCCTTCATAGTGTTGAGATTATTTTTTGCAATAGAAGAATACTACAAAAGAGACTCTAGGAGAAAGAGTCGTAGTGAAGTCTGGAGATTGAAGATCTCCATCAATAAAGTCAACTTTACAGTAGAAAATGCCATAGAATACTTGATATTAAAAAGACCATATAAGCCTCTATCTAATAAAATGCCACATAATCCTTGATCTAATAAAATGCCATAGAAGCCTTAATCCAAAAAAATCCATAGAGTCCTTGATCTAAAAAAAATACCACATAAGCCTTGACCCTGAAGAAGACTCCAGACAAGAGTACCTAATTCAGAAGTAGATTCAGATTTCAGTACTAATCATTTGTTGCAGGGAAATGATATTAAGTGAGTTGGGAAACTTCCTACAAGAAATTTAGGAATATTATTTTCTTCAATAATAAATCCAACACCTAAAGCAAACTTGAAGGTGAAGAGATTGGGTGAAGATATCATTGAAGAAACTTCCATTCTTGGAAGGATGAGAAGGAGCATGAGAGTTTTGTTCAAATATAGAAGTAGAAAAAGGTTATCTCAATCTAGAAGTTGAAGAAGGTCTCAAGGAAGACCAAAGTAGCTATAGAATCGAAGACCTAGGAGAGGTCTCAAGGAAAAAGGCTTGGAGAGCCTTGTTGCTGAAGCAAGATCATAAAAAAGTTCCTAGAAGAACTCATTGGAGAAATTCTCCATAAAGGATAAACTTTCTGATAAGGGAAATATTTGGGATAATTATCACCATCTAACAACAAGCCCAATAAATAGAATAAGAATTAGCAAGGAGTACCAAAGAAGATACAGAAGACCTCAAGAAATTTAGAGTCTTGAGAAGAAGATCCTGCTTGAAGTAAAACTTTTACAAGAAGACTTGAAGACATAAGAAGCTTGTCAAAGCTGAGAGATGTGAATATTACCTTTTAAGAAGGCATAAATATTCCTCAAGTCCATAGTAGAAATTAGAATATTAATATAGAAGAACAAACCACCAAAACCCAAGCTCGTGAAAGAAAGTTTGAGATCTCTTTTTGGTGAAGGAGGAGATTTTTGGAAAAGCTAACAAAAGTTGCAGAAATCTAAAGCAACAAGCTTGATCTACATCCTCTACAAAAGCTGTCAAAAAAGGTAAGCAACTATTGGTGCAAGTAAATTCATTAATTGGATTACTTATCAATTTTTTTATAGCACCATATATTAGATCATAAGTTGCAAAGAGGAAAATTAAATTACAGTCTTCAAAAGTGCAAAAGAGAAAAATTCCTTTTAAGGTTCACTTGCACATTAGGAGTTGATTAGATTTCAGAAGTTATAATCAACTACCTATCTTATATCTTGACCTACAACTGTGTTTATAGTAAAATTTACAAGAATTTATTCCAAATTATGCTTGAAAGGTTGTAGTGGAATTTTTAAGAGCATTTTTGAGAAATTAGTGGAGCAATAAGGTGAAATTATTGTTACCATTTAAAGTGCATCTATTAAGCAACATTCTAGTTGCTCTCAATTATTTTGTGTTGTTAAAAAACACAAAAAATATAAAACAATCTATAGCACTTTCATGGCCAAAATAAGCCACCATTACAAGCAAAAAGGTGGAGTAGAAAACCACCATTGAAGTCCTTGAAGGAAGCCTCAAATCGATACCTTGGAAGTCTTAAGATTCAAGGAGAATATAAGGGTTTCTTTTTAGCACAGAGTGTAGGAATCCTTATTCAAAATAGCATTTCATTAGCTTGGATTTACTATCATCCAAAGAAGAAGAAGCAAGAAGGATTAATAAAAAAATATTCATTTTGGTGAAATATTTACTTATTACAAAAGGTACCTCTTTTGTTCCTTGGAAGAACAAAAGTATTACTATTTATATGGGAGTAGTAAGGATATTTTTATCTAGAAAATTTTTGGCTAAATGAAGGAGCCACCAAAGAGCAAAGAAAGGAGCCATCGAAGAGCTCACATGTCCAAGCGTTGAGGTGCTTAAAAAAAATATTTTCCTCCATCAAATCCAGCCCTATAAGCAATGCATCACCTGCAACAATGGAGCCATTGAAATAAGACATTACCATTCATGCTTACATAGAAAAAAGTTCATAATTTAGTGATATATTATCTACGTAAAAGACAAAGCAAAAGATCTACCTATTGGTTGTTATAACCAACACTATTTTTCAAGCACCGGAGAAGGGCACAAATCGATATTAAAATGAGTTATGAAACCTACAAATAGATGTAGAGAAAAGAGCTATACCTAAGGTATCCATTGAAGTGAATGTCCACCATAATAAAAGCTTAAAAGTGTGCCATAGAACCATGAAGCAATCCATCTATAGCCATTCATCATCCTCACCAAGCCAGCGTGAAAAAGGAAGCTTGTGTATCAAGAAACATAGCAATCTCACTTAGGGTGCAAATATAAAGGAAGAATTAGGGTTGCAAACTCATATTTGGAGTATTATAAAGGAGACTTTCATGCACAAGCCTTGAGTGACATGTGGCACAAATATTCTAAGCTTCCCAATGTTTATGAAGACCCAAGCACTCACCTAAAGGGAGTTACATTCATTTGGAGGGAGTTAATAATATTTGGAGGTTACTACCAATATCATAATTTCTAAAGGTACATTGAAGACACATACCTTGTAACACTTTGTGTGACACTTGTCACAAAGCCCATATTACTTAAGATGTTGATCTTGGAGAACGAAGAAGAAAACAACAGTGTGAATCAGAACATGGTAGAGCGAAGCAAGAGAGAAGTCAGATGAAGTTAAGCATTGAGGCTTACTTGAATAAAATATCTATTTCAAGCCATACACCATTCAATGGTGTAAGAAAAATATTTAAGATGTTGTCATAAAACCAGTGAGCAACGCTTACATTCAGAGAAGCCCTGCAAGCATATTTCAAGGTATCTTTCAGTGTTAGTTGCAGAAGAGAATGATTACCAATCAAGGAGTGAATCAGTGCTAGTAAAAGAGGGCTTTGACTACCCATGAGTGCTACACAACACATAGCTATGAATGTTTTGACACACAATATTGAAGGACTATTAAGGTAAAGGTTTATTTTTAGATTACTTTTAATATATATATTTTTTAAGTTATAAGGGAACATTTTATCTTCTATTGCAATATTCAGCATTAGAGATTTATTAAGAAAGCATATTTTCAAAATTTTAATATTTGAAAAATGTTATCAAGGAGAAATAAGGGCTATTATTGAAATTTAAATTACATGCAAATATTATTTTCTAATCTTTCCAGTTTTGGGAGTTATAAGGAATACAACATTAAATTTAGGAATTGGAAATTAGAAAACATTAAAATCAACCAAAAGGGGTATTTAAAGAGCTTTATTAAAATTTTCAAATGTTGGCATTTTTATAATAGTGTTGTCTCAAAACACTTAAAGGAGGAAAAATAAATCCAACTTCAAAACCTCTTCAAAAATTGAAAATAGTGCTTAGTTCAATAGGAGTAATAAGGAGATAAAAATTTGATTTTGGTGTTTACAAAATTTTACAAAATCAACTCAAAATTAATCTAAAATATACAAAAGCACTAAATTGAACATATATCCTATCCAATACATCCAAGGGAGTCATAAGGCATTCTACAAAACTTGGTAATATTAGCATCCATCAAAAATGATCAAATTCTAAATTCATTGGATAAATGTAAGCTTGCTACAAAACTTAAAAACTTATTAAATTTATGAACTCTCATCAATAGGGAGATAAAAGGAAGTCTAAAAAACCTAATAATTAACAAATATTTTATCAAATAAAGCTTATATATTTTAAGGATTACATATACCTTAATATTAGAAGCTATTATGTATACTACTAAGATTCTACTAAATCTATTTCTTCAAATACTACTTCTCATGGATGAAATTCTGAGAAAATATTTCAATAATGAAGAGCTATTCCAAGAAGTAGAATTCTACTCTCAAAATTTAATAGATACTCTAGAAGTGTCTTGTTGGTCCGACTTTCATACACACCCCGTGAAGAATGAGCATAAAACTCTGATAACACTTATACGGGATAAATTCCACTCACTTTAGGATCTAGCTGGTTATCCAAGGTGTGAGTTACAGAGTCGGGTCGAATGTCAATTCACTCTTTTTCGCTTCGGAATAGTCTTCAATATGGATCTGTCATTACCTTACAACGGGCTCTAAACTTGCTCAGTAGTTTCTAGAAGTTGTCACTTGTTGACAATCGGATTTAAAATTAATTCTTTGATCTAGCTCTTATGGGTCAGCAGATTTAAATAAATGACAAATTTAAAAGAAAATAAAAATGGATCATTTCACGGTAAAACAAAGAGGGTAGGGTAAGGCAGAAAGAGAAGTTTATCAAACTTAACTGTAAAACAACACTACCAATTTTATTTATACTATCAGCTTCACAACAGAACAAATCAAAGAAGAAAGTGTCCAGTTTTCTAAGATCACTTTCTACTAAGAGCATAAGGCAGAGATGAAATAGATCTAACAAAAAATTATAAACCGAAGGGAAGTCGGTTAAAATTGATATCTTTCACCGGCAGCCTAGCTCGCACAGTGAGGACAGAGCAATTAGAATAGACCTGAACCTCAAATCTGTAATTTTCCCTAGCATACAAAAGAACAAATGAAGCCCAACAACATATTTAATCTTGATAACACAGATTCACAACATATATTTAATAAACTTTAATGAAATGGATAACAAAAGAAGATGAACTTATCACAATCTGCAAAATATTAGGCTCCTGGCCATGCTATCACAAAAAACAAAAGCACATCAACTCCAAGTCCAGAAACAAAGTATTTAACAATATTTGCAAGAAATTGCTTCAATAGCCTTTTATTTCTAAGTATCCACCTCCTGCGATTACATTGAGAAGAAGTATTTATAGGCTCAGGACAGATCCTGATATTTTAGAAATATCTTCTTCTCAAACCGTAAATCTTATCATCTTAAACCCTAGGACCCGGGTTTTACAATATAATCTCTTTTAAAACAAAGTTCGGATAAAACTTAACCATTCTGCAAATCAGTGCAGTCACTTGCCATAAATGGAGAAGGTAGAATTCGAATGCCACTTGCATTCACTCGCAACTGTGAGTAAATGCCCTCATTAATGCCCTCGGGTAATTTGGATGAATCACCACTTCTCCGACATTTCATCTCCGCAGAGCCATCCCTGAGTTGAAATGCCTGCAAGCCATCAATTCTGCCATAAATTTTCATTAAATGCATCCATCGACAAATTTCGGTAACTGAGTATAGATATTTTCACTTTTCGGCCAATTCCTGACATACTCCATTAAATGGGCAGCTGCTTAGTCACCGTAAAGCTTCTTTGCGGCCAGATCTGTAAAATTTGGATGAAACAGCAATTGTCGACACCTTTCTTTTCAAAATGGCTGTCTTCGATTAATTTGCACTTAAATTTGTCTTTATGGCCATTTCTTCGTTATCCTGTAAGTGCCAGATGGCTTCCTGCATGAAAGAACAAAAGATGGATTAGTATTTTTAAAAAATATTAAATCAAAACTTTAATTATTAAATCAGATTAAAACCCTAATGTTCACTTGCATGTCGGATCTATTTATCTGATACGTGGCCTGCTTTGTCTTGATACGTGTCACAAAATCATGACACGTGTCCATTTCAGCTGTCTTTTCATGTTTGGGCTCTTTGCTGTCAAGGCCGCAATTTCGCGACATGTCGTGATTTCGTGACATGTCACAAAATCGTGACATCTCCCTTGCTTTGGTAGCGCTTCTCCGTCAAGGCTACGAAAACGCGACATGTCATGATTTCGTGACATGTCGCGAAATCGCGACCATCTCTTGCCTTTGGTGCTTCTTTGCTCACCCTGGCCGCGAAACCGCGACATGCCGCGATTTTGCGATATGTCGTGAAATCGCGACCTACTCTTGCCTTGGCTTGCTTTTGGTTTGCTTGTCATGATTTCACGACGTCGCAAAATCACGACGTTGCGTTTTCACGACACCTTTCTCACTTGCCTTTACTTCCTAAACTTTGTCGTGATTTCGCGATGTCGCGATTTCGCGACATCTTTCTCACTTGCCTTTACTTCCTAAACTTTGTCGCGATTTCACAACATCTTTCTCACTCGGGCCCCTTCTGCCAATCATGTCACGATTTCGCGATGTCACGAAATCGCGACGTCGCGATTTCGTGACATCTTTCTCACTTGGGCCCCTTCTTCGGATTGTGTCGCGATTTCGCGACATCGCGATTTCGTGACACCCTTAATGCCTTTGTCGATTTTTCACTTCTGATTTCTCTTTGTTTCTTCCTTATGCCTTGGACCCATCGTGATTTCACGACATGTCGTGAAATCGTGACGATCCATACGTTTCTGAGCCTTTCTTTGGATTATGTCGCGATTTTGCGACGTCGCGAAATTGTGACGTCACGATTTCGCGACACCCTTCAACTTGCAGCTTGCTCTTCAAACTTTGTCACGATTTCGCGACATCTCCATGCCTTAGCCGATTTTGAACTTCCAGTTCCGTGAAAATGCGACATGTCACGATTTTGTGACATGTCGCAAAATCGTGACCTGTTCTATGCCTTAGTCATTTTTCCCTCCTGCAGCAGCGAAAATGCGACATGTCACGATTTTGCGACATGTCGCGAAATCGCGCCCTGCCTTTGTCCTTTGCTTCCTTTGCCTCCTGCAGCCGCGATTATGCGACATGTCACGATTTCATGACATGTCACGAAATCGTGACGTTCCGTACAATCTGGCCTTCTCTCTCCAAAACTGTAGCGATATCGCGACATTTCCAAAAATGGAAAGTGTCGCAATATCGTGACATTTCCAAAAATAGAAGTGTCGCGATTTCGCTACGTTTTTCACACTTGCAGCTTTCTTCCAAAATGTGTCATGATATCGCGACGTTTTCATGCCTTGTGCCTCCGACTCAAACCCGTCGCGATTTCGTGACACCTTCCAAAAATGGAAGTGTCGCGATATCGCGACATTTCCAAAAATGGAAGTGTCACGATTTCGCTACGTTTTTGGGACTTAGCTGATTTTCTCTTCTTGCAGCCGCAAAAATGCGACATGTCACGATTTCGCAACATGTCACGAAATCACGATGTTCCGTACGATCTTGCTTTCTCTCTCCAGACTTGTAGCGATTTCGCGACATTTCCAAAAATGGAAAGTGTCGCGATATCACGACATTTCCAAAAATGGAAGTGTCACGATTTCGCTACGTTTTTCTGACTTGGCGGATGTTTTCAAAACCTGTCGCGATATCGCGACATTTCCAAAAATGGAAGTGTCGCGATATCGCAACATTTCCAAAAATGGAAAGTTTTGATTTTCAATGAATTTATCTATCTGGAGTCTGCATTTTTTCATACCGGTGAAAGATTTCCTTTAATCAGCAATGATCTTAACATGTGAAAAATGAACTCTGGAATAAAACAAAACCAGATGCAAATAAAAGCACAACTTTAAAAAAAGGAGGCAAGCAAATTTGGAATTAAAACCTAAAAAATATCAAGAGGGTCCTCACTGCAAAATGAAAGCTCAAGGTTTTCAAAGGATGGAAATTTATTTTTCAGTGGGGGTGTGTTGCTTCTCAACAAATGGCGATATCTGCGGGTAAAATAGTAGCATTATTTTAGAACCCAGGACTCTAGTTTCAAAACAACATAGACCATGTATCTTGCCTTGCCATAGGTATTCTTCAAAATAAATTGACTACTAACTGATAGTTGTTAAAATTTTCCAAGGACATACTAGGCTGAATCATTTAAGAAATATTTCTGATGTGCAATTACAAGCGTATAAAACTTTCTTCAAGAATGACTGGATCGAATGTTGAACTCTGGATTGATCAGCTTTTCTAGATTGTAAAAAGGGGAAACCGAGTAGAGCTCTGTTTACTAGTTTAGCCTTTTACATCCCCGACAGAGTTACCCTTTAGATTTACATGACCCAGATTTACAACTGTAAGGTAGAATCTACAACTTGGTAGAAGAAAAACATCTTTGAAGTCTTGGCTGTCTCTTTCATTATATAACTCTTTCCCTTTTTTTTTTCTTTTTATCTCTTTTTTTTTTTATATATATATTGGAAATAACAGAGTGTCAATTCTATGGTGTCTTGTTCAAATCTCATCTCTTTCTTTTGAAATACATCAACATCTAAAAAGCCTTAGAAATAATAACAATTTTCTTTTAACATTTCATCAATCTAGAACTGCTTCAGTCTGGGCACTGATAGCTTCTGTGGATACTCAAATAATTACATGAATCATAGTCCCCTCTTATGACCAACTTTTCTTGAATTCCTCGGGAGTTTCTCCAACCAAATAGCATAGCAGTTTCTTTATAATTAAAACAACTGTGGCAAGCAAGACACAAAATCTAATTATCTTTCCACTATTGTTCTGACTAAAAAAATAGTTCCACTGTTCAGTTCAAGCAGACTATCTCACAATTATGATAATGAACACTGGATCTGGACTCAAAATGAAACAATTTTTTGAAGGCTGACCCTTTTTTATTGATGCTCAGGCAAAGGTTAAAGAACAGAATCTTAAAAGCCAAAGAACTTTGAATTTAAAAAAAAGAACTAATAAACTGCTTTGTACAGACTTCCAAGGATAGACACAGGCCTTCAAGAACAAAAAATAAAACTGTATAGACTTTAACATAAAACTGTATAGGCAACAAAGAAAACAAAACTGTAGGGTTATTTACAAAGAAAACAAAATAAAATTGTACAGGCATTAAAGGAAATGAAATAAAACAAGACTGCAGAGCTATTTACAAAGAAAATAAACTGCACAGACCTTAAATAAAAATAAAATATAGAACTTTAAAATAAAACAACACTGTACAGACAGCAAAGGAAATAGAATACATAAATGTACAGACCTGAAAGGAAATAAAACTGCAGGGCTATTTACAAAGGAAATAAAATACAACTGTACAGGCAGCAAAAGAAATAAAATAAAACAAAAGAACACTGCACAGACAACTAGGATTTAAACAAAACAAAAGAACACTACACAACCACTTAGAATTAAACTAAAGCAAATAAACTAAAAACTGCAGAGCTATTTACAATGTATACACATGTTACAACTTCTTTGTGACTCATTCAAATGATACATTGGACGGAACAGTCGAGAAATAATGTTTTAAGTATTGACCATTAACGAGGAGGTCCAAAAAATTACCATCAAGGTCTTTTAAAAGAAATGCATTGTTACCCGAATCTCGACAATGCAGTACGGGCCTATCCATAGTGGCTGCAACTTTGTATGCTTACCCTTCTTCTCATGGGCCTTTTCCCATAGAAGCACCAAGTCTGCCAGTCTGAAAGCTTTCACTTTGGCCCTCTTGTCAAACCAGTGCTTGACGGTTTCTTGGTGCTTGACTGAAGTGTTCCAGGGCTTGGAGTCTTTCATCCCGCAAATTAGTTAGATCTAAAACACGGGCTTACGCATCCGCTTGATCCTCAAAATAGTCCAAGACAAATTTGTAAGTAGGTAATTTCGGAGAGATGGGAACAATTGGTGGGTACCATACAGACAAAGCAAAAGGGGAAGTTTTAAGAGCCACTTTATATTTTATCCGGTCAGCCCAAAGTGCATATTTCAATAATGTATGCCACTTGCTCGGGTTTGTTTGCTGCAGATTTCTTAATGGCATTCATTAAATTCTTGTTTGTGGACTCGACCAGTCCATTGCCTTGGGGATAATAGTTGGATGAAAATTTGATAACTATCCCCATCTGGTATGCCCATTCTGCAAACTCCAATTATTGGAAGGCTGGCCCATTATCACACACCAAATTCAGAGGAACCCCAAACCTAGTCATGACATTTGACTCTAGAAATTCAATCACTTCATGAGCTGTACTTCTTGTGGTGGCTACTACTTTGACCCATCTTATGCAGTAATCAGTAGCTATTAGGACATACTTATGCCCTTCTGAAGAATTTGGATTAATCACTCCCATAAAATCAAGTCCCCATTGCATGAAAGGTTTATTTATTAGAACATGCTGTAATGGTAGAGCCTAGTTGGCCTCTTTAGCTACAAAATTTTGGCACTGATGGTAAGTTCTCACGTGCTGATGGGCATCTTTAAATAGTGTAGGCCAGTAATAGCCTGCTCTCAATATTTTATGCACGATAGCGAGATCCCGATGAATGCCTCGCCCCTAACTTTTCATGAAAGCTGGACATGACTTCATTGACTTCACTCCGAGAAATTCATCTCAAGAAAATGCCAACATAATTCTCTCTCGTACAAATTACCCGCTTTGAGGAGATAATGAGCAGCTTTCAGTTTTAATGCTCTCCTTTGGGTTCTGTTCAAGTGAGGTGGGAAAACTCCAAATTGTAGCAGATGAATGATATCTCCATACCAATCATCAGATTCAGAATTTAACTGATTAACTTCTTCCCGTATAGGTACTTCGGCAATGTGTCGGGACAAACCAAGTCCTCTGATCAATTTAGCAGGCTGAATCTCTAAGTCATACTCTTGCAGCCTTGTAACCCAATTACCTCTCAGTTCACCCAATTCGTTCTGACTTAGAAGGTATTTAACAGCTGGGTCTGGAACTATAGCATGAATTCTGCTTCTTAGTATGTAGTGCCTGAACTGCTTAACTACTCTCACCAAGGCATAAGCTTGTTTGTCTAAATGAGAATATTTCAGTTCAGCCCCTTTTAAATTGGTACTCTTAAAAGCAATTGGATGTTCTCTGGTTTCCCTTCGTTGGGTCAGAACTGCAACAAGTGTATGTTCAGAAGAAAAGGTGTACAGATAAAAATCTGCACTGAAATATGGGCTTACCAGAACTGGTGCTTGTTTGATGGTTGTCTTGATTTCTTGGAAGGTAGTTTTAGCTTCGTGGTCCGGAAAATCGAGCGGTTTGCTTTAGCATGTCATTCATTGGCTTGACTATCTCTGCAAAACCGAAGATGAACTTCCTGACAAAGTTAATTTTTCCAAAGAAGGACCTCAACTCTTTCTTGGAGTTGGGAAATGGTATGCCGGATATGGCTTCAACTCTATCCGGATCAATGGAGATGCCATCTTTTGTGACCAAGTGCCCAAGGAGCTTTCCTTCTGTTACACCAAAAATGCACTTCTTCGGATTCAAAGAAATGCCGAACTCCCTGCATTTGTTAAACACAGACTCCAAGTGTTTTACATGGTCAAACCAATATTTAGAGAAGACTATTAAATCATCCATGTAAACAACAATGCATTTACCCATAAGGCCCTTGAAATCATGATCCATTGCTCGTTGAAATGTAGCTCCGACATTTATTAATCCAAATGGCATCCTCTTGTAAGCAAAAGTTCCCCACTTAGTTGTGAAAGCAGTTTTCATTCTGTCTTCCTTCTCAACCAATATCTGATTATATCTTGAGAAACCATCCAGGAAAGACATCATCTCCGAACCATTGACAATCTGTAACACCTCATCCATAGAAGGCAGCAGATAATTATCTTTCTTAGATGCCTTGTTTAAATTTCTAAAATCCACACACAGGCGGATCTCTCCATTTTTCTTTCTGACTGGCACCAGATTGGCCACCCAAGTAGAATGCCTGATGGAAAAAATAATGGCAGCACTCAATAGTTTTTCTACCTCTTTCTGATGAGGGGTTCTAACAGAGCATTGACATGCCTCTGTTTTTGCCGAAAAGGTTTGCAGAATTCTTTTAAAGGTATAATGTGAGTGTAAACTTTAGGATCAAATACCTTTAAGTCTTTGTATGACCAGGCCATAACATCCTTGGACCTGTGAAGAAAATCAATCATACTTCTTTTTATCTCTAGATCATAGTTCTTAGCCAACTTGATGTGCCTGGGATCTTCTCCAGTCCCTATGTTCAGGTTTTCAGTCTCACTGTTTGTGGCACCCACATAATCCTCAGAATTCATCTTTTGCTTGATTTTGTCAACATCAAAGAGCCGCTCCAGCTCCACCATCCCTTTTGGAATTTTGTTGTCTTTCAACCTCATTATTCTCCTGTCATCATCTAACTGCTCCAGCAGAGTATCCCTTTGGCCCTCATCGATTATAGCATTTTCAAATGTGTTAGTACTCTGCAAAAAGTTTACAATCTGTTGATCATCAGAGAAAACCTGAAAATAATCTATATTATTTGGGACTGAAGGACAAGGGACTAACTCAATTGAAAACTTGTTCCATTTAAAATCTTCCAATGGTTTTAAACTTGCAGCTGAAGAAGCCAAGACATCTGCATGTGAATTCTGCTCTCTGGGTATGTGTGTCAGATTAAAAGCATCAAAGTCTTCTACAAGATCCCAAGCTCGATGTTTGTATCCTTTTAAATAAGATGCTTTACACTGGAATTTACCCTTGACTTGATTTGCCACCAATTCTGAATCAGAAAAAACTTGAATATTTCTTGCTCCTTTGTCCAAAGCAAATTTCAAACCTAAAACCAGAGCTTCATACTCTGCTAAATTATTTGTACAAGGGAACTGTAGGCGGTAAGACAAAATATGTCTGACTTTCAGGCCCTTTAAGGACTGCCCCTGTTCTAGAACCCTGTTTAGATCTAGCCCCATCCACATGAAGTGTCCAGACTTCATTACTATGAACAATATGGGCTTCATTTGTTCTTTTGTATGCTAGGGAAAATTATAGATTTGAGGTTCAGGTCTGTTCTAATTGCTCTGTCCTCACTGTGCGAGCTAGGCTACCGATGAAAGATATCAATTTTAACCGACTTCCCTTCGGTTTATAATTTTCTGTTAGATCTGTTCCATCTCTGTCTTATGCTCTTAGTAGAAAGTGATCTTAGAAAACTGGACACTTTCTTCTTTGATTTGTTCTATTGTGAAGCTGATAGTATAAATAAAATTGGTAGTGTTGTTTTACAGTTAAGTTTGATAAACTTCTCTTTCTGCCTTACCCTACCCTCTTTGTTTTATCGTGAAATGATCCATTTTTTTTTTTTTTTTAATTTGTCATTTATTTAAATCTGCTGACCCATAAGAGCTAGATCAAAGAATTAATTTTAAATCTAATTGTCAACAAGTGACAACTTTTAGACACTACTGAGCAAGTTTAGAGCCCGTTGTAAGGTAACAGACAGTCCATATTGAAGACTATTCTAAAAGCGAAAAAGAGTGAATTAACATTCGACCCGACTCTATAACTCACACTTTGGATAACCAGCTAGATCCTAAAGTGAGTGGGATTTATCCTGTATAAGTGTTATCAGAGTTTTATGCTCATTCTTCACAGGGTGTGTATGAAAGTCAGACCAACATTTAAAAATGCTGAGTCCTCTATTCAATTTAGCAGGCCGAATCAAGTCCTCTGATCAATTTAGCAGGCCAAATCTCTAAGTCATACTCTTGCAGCCTTGTAACCCAATTACCCCTCAGTTCACCCAATTCGTTCTAACTTAGAAGGTATTTAACAGCTGGGTCTAGAACTATAGCATGAATTCTGCTTCTTAGTATGTAGTGCCTGAACTGCTTAACTGCTCTCACCAAGGCATAAGCTTGTTTGTCTAAACGAGAATATTTCAGTTCAGCCCCTTTTAAATTGGTACTCTTGAAAGCAATTGGATGTTCTTTGGTTTCCCTCCATTGGGTCATAACTGCAGGAAGTGTATGTTCAGAAGAAAAGGTGTACAGATAAAAATCTGCACTGAAATCTGGGCTTACCAGAACTGGTGCTTGTTTGATGGTTGTCTTGATTTCTTGGAAGGCAATTTTAGCTTCTGTGGTCCGGACAATCCGAGCGGTTTGCTTTAGCATGTCATTCATTGGCTTGACTATCTCTGCAAAACCGAGAGATGAACTTCCTGACAAAGTTAATTTTTCCAAAGAAGGACCTCAACTCTTTCTTGGAGTTGGGAAATGGTATGCTGGATATGGCTTCAACTCTGTCCGGATCCATGGAGATGCCATCTTTTGTGACCAAGTGCCCAAGGAGCTTTCATTTTGTTACACCAAAAATCCACTTCTTCGGATTCAAAGAAATGCCGAACTCCCTGCATTTGTTAAACATAGACTCCAAGTGTTTTACATGGTCAAACCGAGATTTAGAGAAGACTGTTAAATCATCCATGTAAACAACAATGCATTTACCCATAAGGCCCTTGAAAGCATGATCCATTACTCGTTGAAATGTAGCTCCGACATTTATTAATCCAAATGGCATCCTCTTGTAAGCAAAAGCTCCACACTTAGTTGTGAAAGCAGTTTTCATTATGTCTTCCTTCTCAACCAATATCTGATTATATCCTGAGAAACCATCCAGGAAAGACATCATCTCCGAACCATTGACAATCTGTAACACCTCATCCATAGAAGGCAGCGGATAATTATCTTTCTCAAATGCCTTGTTTAAATTTCTAAAATCCACACACAGGCGGATCTCTCCATTTTTCTTTCTGACTGGCACTAGATTGGCCACCCAAGTAGAATGCCTGATGGGAAAAATAATGGCGGCACTCAATAGTTTTTCTACCTCTTTCTGGATGAGGGGTTCTAACAGAGCATTGACATGCCTCTATTTTTGCCGAAAAGGTTTGTAGAATTCTTTTAAAGGTATAATGTGAGTGTAAACTTTAGGATCAAATACCTTTAAGTCTTTGTATGACCAGGCCATAACATCCTTGGACCTGTGAAGAAAATCAATCATACTTCTTTTTATCTCTGGATCATAGTTCTTAGCCAACTTGATGTGCCTAGGATCTTCTACAGTCCCTATGTTCAGGTTTTCAGTCTCACTATCTGTGGCACCCACATAATCCTCAGAATTCATCTTTTGCTTGATTTTGTCAACATCAAAGAGCCGCTCCAGCTCCACCATCCCTTTTGGAATTATGTTGTCTTTCAACCTCATTATTCTCCTGTCATCATCTAACTGCTCCAGTAGAGTATCCCTTTGGCCCTCATCGATTATAGCATTTTCAAATGTGTTAGTACTCTGCAAAAAGTTTATAATTTGTTGATCATCAAAGAAAACCTGAAAATAATCTATATTATTTGGGACTGAAGGACAAGGGACTAACTCAATTGAAAACTTGTTCCATTTAAAATCTTCCAATGGTTTTAAACTTGCAGCTGAAGAAGCCAAGACATCTGCATGTGAATTTTGTTCTCTGGGTATGTGTGTCAAATTAAAAGCATCAAAGTCTTCTACAAGATCCCAAGCCCGATGTTTATATCCTTTTAAATAAGATGCTTTACACTGGAATTTACCCTTGACTTGATTTGCCACCAATTTTGAATAAAAAAAAAACTTGAATATTTCTTGCTCCTTTGTCCAAAGCAAATTTCAAACCTAAAACCAGAGCTTCATACTCTGCTAAATTATTTGTACAAGGGAACTGTAGGCGGTAAGACATAAAATATGTCTGAATTTCAGGCCCTTTAAGGACTGCCCCTGTTCTAGAACCCTGTTTAGATCTAGCCCCATCCACATGAAGTGTCCAGACTTCATTACTATGAACAGGATGGGCTTTATTAAACTTGTTATTTTGCCCCTTGTTAAATTGTAGACTCCAATATCTACTTCTGCAATATTTACAGTTTCATTCTCTGCATTGTATTATGTAATTTTATGCTTGTACCTGGGTTCTCTTTCAACCCGTAATTGATTTGCCACTCCTTTCCATGGAAACCACATGTGTGAAATATCTGTTGCCAAGTATCCGTTCAGAGATCTCGACCAATCCTTGCTCAAAAGCATCCCGTACCCCACAGGGATATCCACAACCTAAATTTCAATTTTATGTTGAGCCTTTGGCTCAGATGCTAATTGGATATGAATATTTTGAAGTTCTCCAACAAATTTAACCTCTGATTTGTCTAATTGGACAACTCTCCTTTCAGACTTCATTGGGGTCAGACCTAATTGCTGACAAATGGCCAAAGGCATAACATTAGCAGATGCACCCGAATCTACAAAACAATTGTGTAAGTTCTTCCCAAAAATATGAACAGTCAATAAAAAGGGGGGAACTTCAGTTTTTTATTTGTACATGGCTACATTAGCGTTTGCCATCTTCTTTCCTTTGTCCACAGGTTTAGTAGTGGGGCCAGAGTATGTTTTTATCAGATTGTCTCTCTGCTCTGAAATTTGTGCCAACTCATGTAGAGTAATGTTGGCCTTAATCTTTTTCATATCCTCCACTATGTTATATCATTTATTAAGTGGAGGGACAAAAGCATATGGTCCTCTCAAATTCCCTCCCTTTGGTGGAGATGGATTATTGCTTGGAGAGGGGTCGGGGGGAACATTGTGAGAGTTGTTCGGAGGGGTTGATGTAGTATTAGGCTTCGGATTCTTGTTTCTCAGGTTGTAGTTATCTCTTCTATACTGCTGGAAAGCCTGCACCTCATCCATAGGCATTTCAACTACATTCTCAGATTCATCTAAGAAAGTGAAAGAATCCAGGACCATAGCTGCACTGTGGCCGGATGAACTTGGGCCATCAATAGTTCTTTGATTTTCCGGAGAGATCAAATCCCCAGACAAGGCTTCAAATGCATTACAAAATTCCAAGCAATCCAACTCCCCGTGCTGGGAAGTGGCATGTATTCTGCACCAGTTAGGCAGAGCTAAATCGCAAATATTCACATCATGAGCTTTACCCTTGTAATATTTATTAGGTTCATATGGTTGTCGGTTAAATCTGTTCGATTGATATGAATACCTGTTGGAGTTGTCCCCAGTAGAAACTTGCATTTTAAAACTCAAAAAATCATTGGCCAGCTTCTGAACTATCTTTGAAACTTCTTCAACTCTTGTATTTTCAGCCTCTTTGCCTAGGTTCTGTACATTCTCAATAGGTGCTACAGCCAATGGATTTGCTGATGGTAGAGTCTGACAAACTGGCAGCATCATCTGATGTGGAATGGGATTGAACACAGGGGCAGCTTGTGCAACCAGAGGAACTTGCTGAGCATTTAAAGGCTGGGGTCCCAACTGTCTTTCCAAAATCAAAGCTTATTTATAAGCTTCTGTCAAATTAGTAACAGTGGGATCTCTCTTCAAAAATATAGAGGTCATTGGATCTAGAGAGTTTCTAAAAATATCTAATGCCAAGTCTGCATTCGGTACATAATACCCAGTAATTATACCATAAGCTTTCTAGAATCTAACATTATAAGATCTGATAGATTCACTTAATTCTCTTTTGATGCCAAAAAACTACTGGTACAATATACTAGGATCTATCACTTCATCAAACTGTGACACAAACTTTTTCTAAGTCATTCTAGCTGGTGACAGAATCATTAGTGAGGTTTAGAAACTAGTCATAAGCTCCCTCCTGGAGAGTGAACGAGAACAATCTGCAGGCAACATCCTCATGCTGTACATTTAATAATTTCAAAGCATTCTTGAATGCAACCAAATGTTATTCTACAGTTCTTGTCCCATCATGTTTATATATGTGGAGATATCTTTTCGGATTTCTGGGCAGGTCATGGGCTATACCCGAAATATTCAAAGCAGTGGAGCCCAACCAATTTGCCATTACTACTTGGCTGACTGTGATATTCTGAGTTGTGGTTTGGGTAATTATCAGTGGTGATAAAACTGTTTCAAACAGATACTTGGCCCTTCTGAGGCTACTTATTCTCAAAGTTTCTAATTCAGGGACAAGGAGCTCTCCAGCTTTGGGGTGGGACCTTGTTACCCTGTATGTAGAACCTAGGTTTTCACAAGCACTTACAAACTTACAATCCTTAACAGAGTACTGAACTTGAGGTCTTCTTCTCGGGCAATTTTAAAATATTGTACTGACAACTTACAATACTGATCGGAGTTCACTGGGCCCTCCTAGCGCCATTTTTAAATGTTGGTCCGACTTTCATACACACCCTGTGAAGAATGAGCATAAAACTCTGATAACACTTATACGGGATAAATCCCACTCACTTTAGGATCTAGCTGGTTATCCAAGGTGTGAGTTACGTAGTCGGGTCGAATGTCAATTCACTCTTTTCCGCTTCTGGAATAGTCTTCAATATGGACTGTCTGTTACCTTACAACGGGCTTTGAACTTGCTCAGTAGTGTCTAGAAGTTGTCACTTGTTGATAATCAGATTTAAAATTAATTCTTTGATCTAGCTCTTATGGGTCAGCAAATTTAAATAAATGACAAATTTAAAAGAAAATAAAAATGGATCATTTCATGGTAAAACAAAGAGGGTAGGGTAAGGCAGAAAGAGAAGTTTATCAAACTTAACTGTAAAACAACACTCAATTTTATTTATACTATCAGCTTCACAACAGAACAAATCAAAAAAAAAAGTGTCCAGTTTTCTAAGATCACTTTCTACTAAGAGCATAAGGCAGAGATGGAACAGATCTAACAAAAAATTATAAACCAAAGGGAAGTCGATTAAAATTGATATCTTTCACCGACAACCTAGCTCGCACAGTGAGGATAGAGCAATTAGAACAGACCTGAACCTCAAATCTGTAATTTTCCCTAGCATACAAAAGAACAAATGAAGCCCAACAACATATTTAATCTTGATAACACAGATTCACAACATATATTTAATAAACTTTAATGAAACGGATAACAAAAGAAGATGAACTTATCACAATCTGCAAAATATTAGGCTCCTGGCCATGCTATCACAGAAAAAAAAAGCACATCAACTCTAAGTCCAGAAACAAAGTATTTAACAATCTTTGCAAGAAATTGTTTCAATAGCCTTTTATTTCTAAGTCTCCGCCTCCTGCGATTACATTGAGAAGAAGTATTTATAGGCTCAGAACAGATCCTAATATTTTAGAAATATCTTCTTCTCAAACCATAAATCTTATCATCTTAAACCCTAAGACCCGGGTTTTACAATATAAGCTCTTTTAAAACAAAGTTCAGATAAAACTTAACCATTCTGCAAATCAGTGCAGTCACTTGCAATAAATGGAGAAGGCAGAATTTGAATGTCACTTGCATTCACCCGCAACTGTGAGTAAATGCCCTCATTAATGCCCTCGGGTAATTTGGATGAATCACCACTTCTCCAACATTTCATCTCCGCAGAGCCATCCCTAAGTTGAAATGCCTGCAAGCCATCAATTCAGCCATAAATTTTCATTAAATGCATCCATCGGCAAATTTCGGTAACTGAGTATAGATATTTTCACTTTTCGGCCAATTCTTGACATACTCCATTAAATGGGCAGCTACTTAGTCACCGTAAAGCTTCTTTGCGGCCAGATCTATAAAATTTGGATGAAACAACAATTGCCGACACCTTTCTTTTCAAAATGGTTGTCTTCGATTAATTTGCACTTAAATTTGTCTTTATGGCCATTTCTTCGTTATCCTGTAAGTGCCATATGGCTTCCTGCATGAAAGAAAAAAAGATGGATTAGTATTTTTAAAAAATATTAAATCAAAACTTTAATTATTAAATTAGATTAAAACCCTAATGTTCACTTGCATGTCGGCTCTATTTATCTGATACGTGGCCTGCTTTGTCTTGATATGTGTCGCAAAATCATGACACGTGTCCATTTCAGCTGTCTTTTCATGTTTGGGCTCTTTGCTGTCAAGGCCGCGAAAATGCGACATGTCGCGATTTCGCGACATGTCGCGAAATCGTGACATCTCCCTTTCTTTGGAAATTCTTCTCCGTCAAGGCCGCGAAAACGCGACATGTCGTGATTTCGCGACATGTCACGAAATCGCGACCATCTCTTGCCTTCGGCGCTTCTCTGCTCACCCTGGCCGCGAAACCGTGACATGTCGTGATTTCGCGATATGTCATGAAATCGTGACCTGCTCTTGCCTTGGCTTGCTTTTGGTTTGCTTATCACGATTTCGCGACGTCGCGATTTCGTGACACCTTTCTCACTTGCCTTTACTTCCTGAACTTTGTCACAATTTTGCGACGTCGCAAAATTGCGACGTCATGATTTCGCGACATCTTTCTCACTTGCCTTTACTTCCTGAACTTTGTCGTGATTTCGTGACATCTTTCTCACTCGGGCCCCTTCTGCCAATCATGTCACGATTTCGTGACATCTTTCTCACTCGGGCCCCTTCTTCGGATTGTGTCGTGATTTCACGACATTGCGAAATCGCAACGTCGTGATTTCACGACATTGCGAAATCGCGACGTCGCGATTTCGCGACACCCTTCGTGCCTTAGTCAATTTTTCACTTCTGATTTCTCTTTGTTTCTTCCTTATGCCTTGGACCCGTCGCAATTTCGTGACATGTCACGAAATCGTGACGGTCCGTACATTTCTGAGCCTTTCTTCGGATTATGTCGTGATTTCACGACATCGTGAAATCGCGACGTCACGATTTCGTGACACCCTTCAACTTGCAGCCTGCTCTTCGAACTTTGTCATGATTTTGTGACATCTCCATGCCTTAGCCGATTTTGAACTTCCAGTTTCGCGAAAATGCGACATGTCACGATTTCGTGACATGTCGCGAAATCGCGACCTGTTCTATGCCTTAGTCATTTTTCCCTCCTGTAGCAGCGAAAATTTGACATGTCGCAATTTTGCGACATGTCGCGAAATCGCGCCCTGCATTTGTCCTTTGCTTCCTTTGCCTCCTGCAGCCGCGATTATGCGACATGTCATGATTTCGTGACATGTCGTGAAATCGTGACGTTCCATACAATCTGGCCTTCTCTCTCCAAAACTGTAGTGATATCGTGACATTTCCAAAAATGGAAAGTGTCACGATATTGCGACATTTCCAAAAATAAAAGTGTCACGATTTCGCTACGTTTTTCACACTTGCAGCTTTCTTCCAAAATGTGTCACGATATCGCGACGTTTTCATGCCTTGTGCCTCCGACTCAAACCCGTCGTGATTTCGCGACACCTTCCAAAAATGGAAGTGTTGTGATATCGCGACATTTCCAAAAATGAAAGTGTCGCGATATCGCGACATTTCCAAAAATGGAAGTGTCACGATTTCGCTACGTTTCTGGGACTTAGCTAATTTTCTCTTCTTGCAGCCATGAAAATGCGACATGTCACGATTTCGTGACATGTCGCGAAATCGTGACGTTCCGTACGATCTTACTTTCTCTCTCCAGACTTGTAGCGATTTCACAACATTTCCAAAAATGGAAAGTGTCGCGATATCACGACATTTTCAAAAATGGAAGTGTCACGATTTTGCTACGTTTTCCTGACTTGGCGGATGTTTTCAAAACCTGTCGTGATATCGCGACATTTCCAAAAATGGAAGTGTCGCGATATCGCGACATTTTCAAAAATGGAAAGTTTTGATTTTCAATGAATTTATCTATCTGGAGTCTGCATTTTTTTATACCGGTGAAAGATTTCTTTTAATCAGCAATGATCTTAACATGTGAAAAATGAACTCTGGAATAAAACAAAACCAGATGCAAATAAAAGCACAACTTTAAAAAAGGAGGCAAGCAAATTTGGAATTAAAACCTGAAAAATATCAAGAGGGTCCTCACTGCAAAATGAAAGCTCAAGGTTTTCAAAGGATGGAAATTCATTTTTCAGTGGGGGTGTGTTGCTTCTCAACATGTACATGTATCTATCAACTAGAAATAAAGAAAAATTCTCCTTATTTCTTAAGGAAGTCAGAGAAGGTAACTTTACAGCCTTGATTAATTATCTTCATGAAATCTTCTTCACATCATGGTGGAACTCACAAAAATTTATTATATTCTCACAATAAGAGTGTCTAATGATTTATCTATCATTTATTGTATTTGTACTTACTCAACACAAGAAGCAAGTCAATAATAAGGAACCGTATTATTGTGATGATCAACTAATTTGCCATGAAGCAAAAATTCCACTAGCTCCAATGTAGAATCGTAAGAAAATAAGAAGAACGAAGAAGAAAATACATGCCAAAAAGGAACACAACACTACAAATACTAAACCTATTGAGCACACTCAATTGAAAGAAGAACCTACAACATCAGCATACTCTGCATCAACTGAAGAAACAAACTACTAGTTGAATCTGATCACAGTAAGCAATGAAGGAGAATACAAGTTCCATTATCCAATGGAAGAAGATCCATATTGAAGACTAAAGTCTTTAGTACCCAAATAATGTAATATAGGGGGTGTTAAAGTTAGAGTCTATTACATCATTTGGATCATGTAAATGTAGCTTCCGAGGTACATACTTACGACATTAGATTACTTTAGGGGGAAGTTATCTAGTTACTTTATGCAATGTAATAAATGCACAAGTGTCAATGTGCAAGTTGTAAATGTGCAAGGTGTCCCTTCTATAGCTAGGTAGATTGTTGACCAAGGAATCTATCTTTCATTATAAAAAAGGGCCTCATTGTAAGAGATTGACAAGACAGTAGGTAGTAGTAGTATTATTGTGTAACTCCATTAGTGATGGAGTACAATTTAGTCATGTAGCATATTGCATGGAGTTTCCATTTCCTCCATAGTAATATTGTATTTATTTTTGTCATTTCTATTTATAGCATATTTATGCAATCTTGTAAATTTACTTTATCTTATATTTTTGCATTCTGTGATTGCCATCTCCCATTGCAATCTATCTCAAAAACTAATAGAACTATAGTACTACATACGAATATGCTCTAAGCTACTCTATTTGACTATGTCCCCCAAATCTATATTTGTATTACAATGAGGCCCTTCTTATATAGGAAAATAGGTTCCTTGGCCAACACTCTACCTAGTTGTGCAAGGGAAAACTTGCACATTAACACTTGTGCATTTATTACATTGCATGAAGTAACTAGATAATATCCTCCTAAAGTAATCTAATGTCTGAAGTATGTACCTTGGAAGATACATTTACATGACCCAAATGATGTAATATACTCTATTTCTAACACCTCTTGTATTACATTATTTGGGTATTGAAGACTTTAGTCTTCAATATGGATCTTCTTCTTCATCTTGAACTTTGTACTCTTCCTCATTGCTTACTGTGTTCAAGTTCAGCAGGTAATTTGTGTCTTCATATGATGCAAAGTAAGTTGTAGCTGAAGCTAAATATTCTTCTTTCATTGGATGATCTTTGGCTTGTTCAAATTCATCATCCTTGTCTTCTATCCATCCACCTTTATAGTTTTCTTTGCAAGTCTCTTCATTTGATTTTGATTGTTGATGAATGAGTAGGGCATGGTGCAATTGTCCTCTCATATTTTTATTTTTTATCCTTCTATTATTACCTTTTTGGTGTACTGGTTCTTCATTTTCTTCAACCTATTCCTCTGTATATATGTTAGTATCATTTTTAAACACCACAACATCTTGTGAGATTTCCATTGAGTCTAGGATGCATGTATTTTCATGGATTGATCCTGTTGCTTTTATTCCATCTTGATTCATAATGAGACATGTATTGATCCCATCCATATATCTAAAGTTAATCCTACAATTTTTTATACTAACTTTCTTACTAAGATGATATTGAATGTTAATCCAGGAACATACAATAATTTTTGTAGTAGAAGATCTGAAAATGTTTTTTTGGGTGTTATACATTCATATCCATGTATAGGATAAGTTTAGTTGTCTGCAATTCTTTAACCTTTAGCAACTTCAATATAGTAAAACCATTGTATAATTCCTATCATATGATGATTGGCTTGAGTCAATATACCACATATTTTCATGTTTTGTGAACTGGTTCCTGTTGGAGCAAGTTTTACATTCATTGTATGACACTTCTTTACCCATTTGAAGAAGTTGAATTGAAGAAATGAGATAGAATTGTAGTATTCCTTATAGCTCCCTATATTAGGATGTTTTATCCCTAGTTGAATTATATAAGCTTTATTTGATAAAACCTTTATTAATTCTTAGGTTTGTAGGATTCCTTATGTCTCCCTAATAATGACAATATGAACACCTAATTTTAGGTTTTGAAGAAAGCTTATATCTTACCAACTTGATAATATTTGATAGATATTATTATTATCAAATTTTGTAGAATACTTTATGACTCCCTAATGATTTTGGAATATGATATAGTGCTTTTGTAAAATATAGTTTAATTTTGGTTGATTTTGTATAGTTTTTGTAAAGATCAAAAATCAAATTTTATAACACCTTATTACTCCTATTGAACTAAAAACTCTTCAATTTTGAAGAGGTTTTAATGTTGTATGTATTTTTTCCATTTTGAGAACTTTTTGAGACAATAATATTATAAATTTCCAACCTTAACAAAAAATCTTAATAACCTCCTTTTGTATCCCTTAGGATTTTATTGAAGTGTTTTTTTTCTAATAACCTAGTTTGATGTTGTAACCCTTATCACTTCCAAATTTGGAAAATTAGAACACATTAATAATTGCAAACATTAAATGGATTAATTCCAATTAGTATCCCTTATTTCTCCTAAGTTGTGTTTTGCAAATATTAGATTAATTTCCCTTAGTTTTTCTTTCAAATAAATATTGATTTTCTTTAATATTTTAACCTTATAACTCCCTTTTTAATGAAATAAAATTAGATGAGGAAATTTTTCCTTAATAAGGTTTTGTACCTTAATGAAATTGAATGTGAATGGCAGTAATCTATCCTTCTTGGGTGTAAACTCTTCAACGTGCTCTTTGGATTCAATGCTTTTCTTTAATGCTTTCTTGACCTATTTTACTGAGAGTGCTTTCGAATACTCTTGAATTGCTATCAAATTACTGCTAGATTGCTACCGTATTGCTATATATTCCAAGGTCCAAGGCTCCTTTAATAGGTGGTTAGTCGAGTGACAAGTGTCACAGAAGATTTTTCAACACTCCAAAGATGCTTCGGCTATTTGGTGGAGACACCGAACTTGATTGAGTGCTTGTGACAAGTGTCACCTTCACTTGAAATATTTTTATTCCCTCTTCGAGTGCTATCCAAGAGACATTTCTTATTCAATGTATATGAGTCTTCTTTGTTGTAACAAACGTATATAAGTATTTTGGTTGTAAGTAACTCCTCTTCCACATGGATTATGGATGCCAATACATTATTGTAACATCTTATTCGTGGGCATTTTTTAGGGTTCTTTTGGATAATGATAAGTGGTGCCTTCTTTCCTCTGCATGCCCTTGTCTTATCAATGCCTTCTTGAAAGCCTTCCAATGCATTTTTCCACCTTGTTCTTTGTTGTACTTTGTTGATGTTGAGATGTTTCCAACCAAGCAATGCTTATGGTGGAGCTTTGGTGGAGATATGGAGGAGCTTTGGTGGCCCTTGAATGGAGTTTGAATGGTAGTGCTTTTATGAAGACTTCATGATGCTCCACTTAGGTATTGAATGCTCCTTAATTTGTACATATAGTTCCACTTTGCTTTCTTTGATTTCCTTTGCTCCTACACTGCTTGATTTTTCCCTAGCTTTGTGCCTTATCTTTTGTAGGTTCGACCTTCCAAGATATGTAGAAGATGAGCCTATATGAGTGGCTCTTTGCTATGTTTTGGAGAATTCTAGCTTTCAACCACCTTTAGCTGATTCAACCTGCTTATATTGTGCCTTTGAGGCACTTTCCAATCTGCTATTTTTCCTGCATAGAATGAGTTAGATAAGTGCAACCCAATGTAACAATATTTGTAAATAAGATACCTTTTGCACCCTTTCTTGCACTTATTTTTGTAGGTCTAATATTTTGATTTATATGGTAGAATTTTTGAATGCAGTGTAGGGGTTTTGAGGTTGTATTTTTGCATAGACACCTTCCTCTTTTTTCTTGAATATTATGATGATAAATCCAAATTTAAATATAAGTAGATAGAATCTCCTTATATGATGTAATTTTTTGCACTTTTCTCCTTCAACTAATCATGTAATACTTTGGATTTGAGACTCACCAAGTCTCAATATTTGAAGCTTCTATTTTTTATTTTGGTTAGTCGTATTCTTCTCCAAGTTTTGGAGAATTCTAACCTATTTTTTCTGGCTTCACTTAGCCACAAAGTGTTGCATATTTTTGTGCACTAATAGTGTCTTTAGAAACTTTGACAATTTTTGATTTTGTACCCTTCTCAAGAACACAAACAATAATCCTTTTGAGACCAATATAATAGTGCAAATAAATATAATAAATTTTATTTTAATGCATTAAAAATTTCACCTTATCACTCCAATCAGCTCTCAAATTAATGCACTTAATAAATTTACTACAACTAATCAAGAATAATCTGAAATGAATCTTCAAGAGTTATTCTGCAATTTCACTACAATTAATATTGTAGGACTTAGTCTTATTTTTATTTTTCCAAAGTAGATGATAGGTAGTTGATAGATGTAGTTATAAAATCTAATCAAATCCTAATTAATGTGCAAATAAACCTTAAAAATAACTTTTCTCTTTTTGCACTTTTGAATACTGTAATCCAATTTTTCTTCTTCTTGTGACTTTAATCCAAATATTTACACCAAAATTTGCTTACCTTTTTAAAATATTTTGTAGCTCTTTTGCTGCTTCTATAGAGGATGTGGATATTGGTGTCTAATATAACCAAGTTGCTACTTCGAGTAGGATCTTGCAGCTTTTTGTAGACTATCTTGAACAACTCCTTCTTCACTAAAATATGATCTCAAACTTTCTTTCATGAGCCTAAGATTTGGTGGCTTGTTCTCCTCTTGTGGTCTCCTCCTTATACTATATATTTAGAGAAGTATTTGTCTCTGAAGCAGTGCCTTCTTGCTATGAGGGGTAATCTTCAAATCTCCTAGATTTGGTGAGCTTATTTTATCTTCAAGTCTTCTTATCAAATTCTAACTTCAAGTAAGATCTTATTCTCAAGATTCTAAATATCTTGAGGTTTTAACTAGATTCTTCTTCTAGGATTTAGTACTCCTTGCCAAATTTTTCTTCTCATATTTGGCACTCCTTGCAAAATTCTCCTTCTCTTGGGCTTGTTGTTGGATGGCTACAATTATCCCAAGTCCTTCACTATCAGGGGGTTCTCCTTGGTAGTGGATTTATCCAGTGAGTTCTCATTTGATGATTTCTTTAGTAAGGATATCCTAGCCTTTTACTAGAAGCTCATTGAGACCTTCCCAAGGTCTTTGATCTTGTAGCTTCTATTGGTTATCCTGGAGATCTTCTATTTAACCTTTTGCTCCTAGAAGTGTTGGTGGTGATATATTATTATAGATATTTAATTCTAATACTTCTGAATGGGAGTAGGACTCTTCTAGTCCTTCTTCTTCCAAGACTAGAATTTTCAATGAATTTTTCTCCTAATATCTTCAATTTTTATTTAGGTTCTGAATTGATTCTGAAGACGATACTCTTCCAAAATTTCTTGTAGGAAGTTTCCCAACTCACTTTGTTGGCAATTTTGGGTACCTTGAGTACATTGCCTTTGCCTAAGATCAGTTGTTGTCATTGATGTCAAGGAGCTATTGGTAGATGTTGTTTTTGATGTCAAGGAACTTTTGGAGCAACTTGTTTTTATGTCCAAGGATGTGTTTTTGTTGAAGGTTTCAGTTGGTCAGTAAGTCTCCAAGAAGATCGAAGTAGCCCAGTTGCCAAAAATCCAGAAAAAGATTAAGTAGAATAAGTTTGCAGGCTGTTGGAAAAACTGTCGTGATTTCGCGACATGTTTGAGGAGAGAGAAAGTCACGATTTCGTGACATGGTTGAGGAGAGAGAAAGTTTGGCCAAAACTGTCACGATTTCGTGACATGCAGGAAGGCAGAGGCAAAGCGGGAAAAAGTGTCACGATTTCGCGACATGTTTGAGGAGAGAGAAAGTTCGGCCAAAACTGTCATGATTTCGCGACATGCAGGAAGGCAGAAGCACAGCGGGCAAAAAGTGTCACGATTTCGTGACAAGTTTCGAAGAAGTTGTACGGATGCAGGAAGTGTCACGATTTCGTGACATGTTCCAGTTTCGCGAGCAGTTGGCAAGAAAAATCCTAAGGCAGCGAAAGCGTCACGATTTCGTGACATGTTTCATTTTCACTAGTGCAAATCAAGAAAAGGATGAAGGAGCAAGAGGTGTCACGATTTCGCGATAGAGTTGCTGATGACATCAGCAAAAGGCAAAGGTGTCACGATTTCATGACAGTTGCGGAGAAGAAGGCGTTGAGGTCCAGAGCGTCATGATTTCATGACCAAAATCATGATGACGTCAGCAAGAGGCAAAGGTGTCACGATTTCATGATAGTAGCGGAGAAGAAGGCGTTGAAGTCTAGAGCGTCATGATTTCGTGACAAGATTCATGATGACGTCGACAAGAGGTAAAGGTGTCATGATTTTATGACGCAACGGAGAAGAAGGCAGTGAAGTCTAGAGCGTCATGATTTCGTGACAAGGTTTATGATGACGTCAGCAAAGGCTGTAGTGTAGCGATTTCGCGACAACAAACCCAAGAAGGTGTTCGGTAGACCAAGGCGTAGCGATATCACGACAAGATACATGGTGACGTCAGCAAAGGCTGTAGTGTCATGATTTCGTGACAGCATGTAATGCAAGGTGTACGACAGACCAAGGCGTAGCGATATCGCGACATGTTTGAGTGTCGCACGAGAAAAGCCATAGAACAGTAGAAGCGTTTGTAGCCGACGAAGTTAACCTTTGCCGACAAAGTATAAAGTCTCTCAGCCGACGTGGTAGAAGTTGAACAGTCGACTAAAGATCAAAGATTTCATCTTGAGATTGTGAGTATTAAAAGAAGACTGTTTGAGCATTTTTGGGTATCGATCGATGTGTGCATTCGAAGTGTGGCGTTCACAGAGTTAGTGCGGCGAGCAAGGTTCGATCATCGAAAAAGCAGAGAGCGAAGTCCGACTGCAGCATCAAAGTGTGTTTCATTGAAATCTTCTAAGTATAGAAGTCGGTGTTGTTGCATACATGAAGAATGTGCTGTTGCTTATGAAAATACTATGCAGAGAAGATTATGTTCTGAGTGCGACTGTGTTTGCACAGTTTGGGTAATAGAAAGAAAAGTGTGCAAGTAGATGCTGCTATAAGTGCGAACGGTTGTGAAGAACAGATTGTGATCAAGTGCTGCTGTAAGTTGAGAAGAGAATGCTGCTAGAATTTAAGAAGACTGTGCTGCTGTAGTTGTGCAGACAGTGAAGGATTGTTTTCCAAACCAAGTGCCGAAAAGAACAAAGAAAGAGGACAGAATTGTGCCATACCGAAGGACTGTGTTTTGGTGCAAAAAAGAGGACTAGCTTGTTGTGACAGAGTTGAGGACAGAGATCTCCAGCCAGAGCAGGGAAGACAGGTGTCTTCCGTGGAAAGAGTTCCACTTGCTAAGGGCAAAAGAGATAGAGGTCTTCTAGAGGATCACTAGCAAAGCAGATTTAGGGGAAGGTGTCTCCTTTGAGCTGAGGCTCATAAACATTGTAATTGGGAAGGATTCCCAGAGGTTTTGATATAACTTTTAGAGGAAAAGTTTTATCCGTGGAGTAGCCCACCTTGGGTGAACCACGTTAAATGGGTCTTTTATGTGTGATGCTTTCTGTCTTGTTTAATGTTATGTTGATGCCATTGCTATCTAAAATTAAAATTATTAAATGGTTTTATCTTATACTGTTCACCCCCCCCTCTCAGTATAAGTTCATGTTCTTCAATTGGTATCAGAGCGGGTCTCTCCAGAAAAAGCCTAACAACTTGGAGAAGGATCTAACAGAGGAACATATAAATTCAGAAAAGGTTGAATTCGATCTCAAGAGTGAATTCTTCTTGGCCTTGAGAAAGCTTGAAAAACTCAGGGAAGAGAATTATGTTCTTAAGCAGCATTGTCAGGAAAAAGAGATAGCAAGATCAGAATTGGCTCAACATATTATAGATTTCAAACTTCTAGCTGAAGAAGGGAAGAAGATTGAACAAGTTCTAACAGAGGTTCTAAAAAGAAAGGTAGTTGATTGTGAGAAACTAGAAGGAGAGATTATGTCTCTTAGAGTGAAGTTAGAACAGTCAACTCTCAGACAGAATTTTCCATGTGAAAAGAAGGATGGCATCACCATGTATGAAACAGGGTCTTCAAGCAAGAACAATCTTCACTCTGAAGAGAAATGGATTCCAGTTGATCGCAAGAAGAACAAACTTCCAAGGCATCAAAACAGGTTACATAACACCTTCCATGGATATTGTTTTTCTTGTAAAAAATTTGGTCACATAGCTATGCATTGCAATAAATCTCTGAAGAATCATAGTAAGGAAAATGTTAACTCATTTGCACCACTTATGAATAAAAATATTATGTGTTACAAGTGCAAGAATTTTGGGCATATAGCAAGGATGTGCAGCTTGGATAAATTTAGTTTTGAGTTCTCAAAAAGGAGGAATGAGATAAAATCTAAATCAATGATAGTTCAAACTGCTTTTCATGCTCAAGACAAAGTAGAAAAATGGTATCTTGATAGTGGCTGTTCAAAACATATGACTGGTGAAAAAGGAAAATTTCTATCTTTAAAAGAAGCAAACAGAGGAACAGTCAGTTTTGGAGATAACAGGTCCGCAAAGATCTATGGTAAAGGAACTCTTAGTCTGGATGGGAAATCCAAAACAGAAAACGTGCTTTATGTAGAAGGGTTAAGACATAATCTGCTTAGTGTGAGTCAACTTTGTGATCAAGGGCACATAGTATCTTTTTTCTCTGATAGATGTGAGATAAGTAAAGAATTAAATGGAAAACTTATTGCTAGAGCTACAAGGACTCCAAACAATCTTTACATGCTGAGTGAGATAAAAAGAGAAAAATGCCTTCTAACTCAAGAAGATGAAAGTTGGTTGTGGCATAAAATATTGGGACATTTGAGCTTTGATAATCTGGTCAGTATTAGTAACAAGGAAGCAGTTAGAGACTTGCCCAAAATAAAAAGGCCCCAAAACATCATTTGCGGTCCTTGTCAACATGGTAAACAGACCAGAACCAGTTTCAAATCGAAAGGGTATACTTCGTCAAATCCCTTGGATCTTATTCATACTGATTTGTGTGGTCCTACCAGAACTCAGAGCATTCAGGGAGATAGCTATTTCATGTTGTTTGTAGATGATTACTCGAGAATGACTTGGGTTACTTTTCTCAAAGAAAAATCTGAAGCTTTTGGAAAATTTAAAATTTTTAAAGAAATGATTGAAAATGAGACTGACAAGAAAATAAAATGTTTAAGATCAGATAGAGGAGGAGAGTTCACTTCAAATGAATTTGTGGAATACTGTGAACAACATGGAATCAAAAGAGAATATTCAGCAGCAAGAACTCCTCAACAAAATGGAGTAGTTGAAAGAAAAAATAGAACTGTTGAAAATATGGCTAGAGCTATGTTAGATGAGTCAAAACTTTCAGACGGTTTTTGGAGAGAAGCAGTAAATACAGCAGTCCACATCATTACCAGGGCTCAACTCAGAGTCAATCATCATAAAACTCCCTATGAGCTGTGGAAAGGAAGACCAACTACAGTTAAACACTTCAAAGTGTTCGGGAGTAAGTGCTTCATCAGAAGGGAAGATCAAAATCCGGGTAAGTTTGATCCCAGGTGTGATGAGGGAATTTTTCTTGGATATTCCAGCAAAAGTAAGGCCTACAGATGCTTCAACAAAAGAACTCATACAGTTGTAGAGAGCATAAATGTGACAGTAGATGAAAAGACAGGAATAAGAGAACCAGTCAAGGAATTCAATGATGGAATCTGTCAAGAAGAATTCAGAGAAGTGTCAGATGAAGAAGAGGAAAGACAACAGCTGCTTCCCAAAACTCCTTCACGGTATGTTCGAAACATCATCCCAAAGACTTGATCATTGGTGATCCAAATAGCAGGCAAACAAGAAGAAGAGTCATTTCTTCACATGAATCTGCAAATGTTTCATTGTTGTCTCAGATTGAGCCAAAAAATTTTAGTGAAGCATGTACAGATGATTTTTGGGTACAAGCAATGGATGAAGAGCTAAATCAAATAGAGAAAAGTGAAACCTGGGATTTGGTTCCAAGACCTAAGAATAAGAATGTCATTGGCACAAAATGGGTCTTCAGAAATAAACTTAATGAGGATGGAAAGGTTGTCAGGAACAAAGCCAGGTTAGTCTATAAAGGGTATGCTCAAGTCGAAGGTGTTGATTTCGAAGAGACGTTTGCGCCTGTTGCTCGTCTTGAAGCGATCAGAATGTTTTTGGCCCTGTCTAGTTTCAAATCTTTCAAAGTGTTTCAAATGGATGTAAAGTCTGCTTTTCTAAATGGAGTGTTGGATGAAGAAGTCTATATAGAACATCCAGAAGGTGTGTCTCTTTCAGAACAGCCAGACTATGTGTGTAAACTGAAAAAGGCACTATACGGGTTAAAGCAAGCACCCAGGGCTTGGTACTCAAGACTTGATGGGTATCTTTATGAACAAGGATTCAGGAAAGGCATGGCAGATTGCAACTTGTACATTAAGAATAAAGGTGATGATATGATTATCATAGTTGTTTATGTCGATGATATTATTTTCGAGGGAAATAATACTCGGATGTGCAAAGTTTTTGCTAACACCATGCAAAAAGAATTCGAGATGTCTATGATTGGAGAACTGTCATTCTTTTTAGGACTGCAGATTGTGCAATCAAAAAATGGTATATTTCTCTCTCAAGAAAAGTATATCAAAGAGATGTTAAAAAAATTTGGGATGATGGACAACAAACCTGTATGTACTCCAATGATTACAGGGTGCAACCTGGGTAAGGATGATGAATCTCCAGTAGCAGATCAAAAATTATACAGATCTATGATTGGCAGTTTACTATATAGTACAGCTACCAGACCGGATATCATGCAGGCCGTTGGATTAGTAGCAAGATTTCAGGCAGCTCCAAAAGAATCTCATGTTATGGCAGTCAAGAGGATATTCAGATATTTGAAGGGCACTATGGATTTTGGGCTTTGGTATCCCAAAGGCGATGATTTCACCCTCACAGCCTATACAGATGCAGATTGGGCAGGCAGTATTGATGATAGAAAGAGCACTAGTGGTGGAGCATTCTTTCTGGGAAAGAGTCTGGTTTCTTGGCTAAGTAAGAAACAACCTTCAGTTTCCTTATCTACAGTAGAAGCTGAATACATAGCAGCAGTGGCTGGGTGCACTCAGGTTTTATGGATGAAAACAACCTTGGAGGATTTCAAAGTCAAGCATGAACAACCTATCCCTATTCTTTGTGATAATTCAAGTGCCATAAGTATTTCTAAAAATCCGGTAATGCATTCAAGGACGAAGCACATCTCTATCAAATATCATTTTTTAAGGGAAAAAGTGCAAGAGAAGCAGGTCAAGCTAGAATATGTACCCACTAAAGAGCAAATTGCAGATATCTTCACCAAACCCCTTCCAAAAGATACGTTTGAGTATCTTAGGGAGAAATTGGGAGTTGTACTCTCACCTCGAGATTGATCTCCTTATCAGGAGGTGGGGGAGGGACCAAGCCAAGAGGCTCATTCTTAGTCCCAAGCCCCAAAGGTGACCCTTTGCCATTGATGACAAAGGGGGAGAGATTTAAGTAAGGGGGAGAGTTTTCAAGAGAAGAGGAAAGCTTCAATTCAGGGGGAGCAAAACTTGAAGAGATTGAATTCAGTTTTGGCTCTTGAAAGATGTGTTTTAGTTAAGGGTTGCCATCAATGACAAAGGGGGAGATTGTTGGCAATTTTGGGTACCTTGAGTACATTGCCTTTGCCTAAGATCAGTTGTTGTCATTGATGTCAAGGAGCTATTGGTAGATGTTGTTTTTGATGTCAAGGAACTTTTGGAGCAACTTGTTTTTATGTCCAAGGATGTGTTTTTGTTGAAGGTTTCAGTTGGTCAGTAAGTCTCCAAGAAGATCAGAGTAGCCCAGTTGCCAAAAATCCAGAAAAAGATTAAGTAGAATAAGTTTGCAGGCTGCTGGAAAAACTGTCGCGATTTCGCGACATGTTTGAGGAGAGAGAAAGTCACGATTTCGCGACATGGTTGAGGAGAGAGAAAGTTTGGCCAAAACTGTCGCGATTTCGCGACATGCAGGAAGGCAGAGGCAAAGCGGGAAAAAGTGTCACGATTTCGCGACATGTTTGAGGAGAGAGAAAGTTTGGCCAAAACTGTCATGATTTCGCGACATGCAGGAAGGCAGAAGCACAGCGGGCAAAAGGTGTCACGATTTCGTGACAAGTTTCGAAGAAGTTGTACGGATGCAGGAAGTGTCACGATTTCATGACATGTTCCAATTTCATGAGCAGTTGGCAAGAAAAATCCTAAGGCAGCGAAAGCGTCGTGATTTCGTGACATGTTTCATTTTCGCTAGTGCAAATCAAGAAAAGGATGAAGGAGCAAGAGGTGTCGCGATTTCGCGATAGAGTTGCTGATGACGTCAGCAAAAGGCAAAGGTGTCACGATTTCATGATAGTTGCGGAGAAGAAGGCGTTGAGGTCTAGAGCATCGCGATTTCGTGACCAAAATCATGATGACGTCAGCAAGAGGCAAAGGTGTCACGATTTCATGACAGTTGCGGAGAAGAAGGCGTTGAAGTCTAGAGCATCGTGATTTCATGACAAGATTCATGATGACGTCAGCAAGAGGCAAAGGTGTCACGATTTCATGACTGCAACGGAGAAGAAGGCAGTGAAGTCTAGAGCATCACGATTTCATGACAAGATTTACGATGACGTCAGCAAAGGCTGTAGTGTAGCGATTTCATGACAACAAACCCAAGAAGGTGTTCGGTAGACCAAGGCGTAGCGATATCGCGACAAGATACATGGTGACGTCAGCAAAGGCTGTAGTGTCATGATTTCGTGACAGCATGTAATGCAAGGTGTACGGCAGACCAAGGCATAGCGATATCGCGACATGTTTGAGTGTCGTGCGAGAAAAGCCACAGAACAGCAGAAGCGTTTGTTGCCGACGAAGTTAACCTTTGCCGACAAAGTATAAAGTCTCTCAGCCGACGTGGTAGAAGTTGAACAGCCGACTAAAGATCAAAGATTTCATCCTGAGATTGTGAGTATTAAAAGAAGACTGTTTGAGCATTTTTTTGGGTATCGATTGATGTGTGCATTCGAAGAGTGGCATTCGCAGAGTTAGTGCGGCAAGCAAGGTTCGATCATCGAAAAAGCAGAGAGCGAAGTCCGACTACAGCATCAAAGTGCATTTCGTTGAAATCTTCTAAGTGTAGAAGTCGGTGTTGTTGCATACACGAAGAATGTGCTGTTGCTTATGAAAAGACTGTGCAGAGAAGATTCTGTTGTGATTGCGACTGTGTTCGCACAGTTTGGGTAATAGAAAGAAAAGTGTGCATAGTAGATGCTGCTATAAGTGCGAACGGTTGTGAAGAACAGATTGTGATCAAGTGCTACTATAAGTTGAGAAGAGAATGCTGCTGTAATTTAAGAAGACTATGCTGTTGTAGTTGTGCAGACAGTGAAGGATTATTTTCCAACCAAGTGCCAAAAAGAACAAAGAAAGAGGACAAAATTGTGCCATATCGAAGGACTGTGTTTTGGTGCAGAAAAGAGGACTAGCTTGTTGTGACAGAGTTGAGGACAGAGATCTCCAGCCAGAGCAGGGAAGACAGGTGTCTTCTGTGGAAAGAGTTCCACTTGCTAAGGGTAAAAGAGATAGAGGTCTTCTAGAGGATCACTAGCAAAGCAGATTTAGGGGAAGGTGTCTCCTTTGAGCTGAGGCTCATAAACATTGTAATTGGGAAGGATTCCCAGAGGTTTTGATATAACTTTTAGAGGAAAAGTTTTATCCGTGGAGTAGCCCACCTTGGGTGAACCACGTTAAATGGGTCTTTTATGTGTGATGCTTTCTGTCTTGTTTAATGTTATGTTGATGCCATTGCTATCTGAAATTAAAATTATTAAATGGTTTTATCTTATACTGTTCACCCCCCCTCTCAGTATAAGTTCATGTTCTTCACGCTTAATCTTATTTCCCTACAAAAAAATATTAGTACTGAAATCTTAATCTACTTCTAAATTATATATTCTCTTTTGAAGTCTTCTTAAGTATCAAATTTTCTATGGCCTTTTTTTAGTATCTAGGCTTTTATGACCTTTTTCCAGTATCTAGGCTTTTGTGGCATTTTCAATACTAAGGCTTCTATGGCCTTTTCAATATCAAGGCTTCTATGGCATTTTCAGTATCAAGGCTTCTATGGCCTTTTTTGTATCAAGTCTGCTATGGCCTTTTCTATATAAAGGCTTCTATGGAATTTTCTTCAAGGCTTCTATATCCTTTTTATTCTGGATCAGGGCCTTTATGGCCTTTTTTTGGATCAAGGCTTCTATGGCCTTTTCTTCAACTATGAACTTATTCAATCTAGCAATGGAGATCTTCAATATCCTAACTTCTTTATGACTCTTCTCTAGAAGTCTTCTTCCACAATGTTCTTCTCTTGCACAAGGAACTAATCTTTGCACTATGAAGGCACATCGACCTTTGGGTAACAAAGTTGGAGTCTACTTGATTTATGTTGTAGGAGGAGTCCCAATCATCTAAGAACTAATTTTATATGATAAAATAAACTTTGGTCAATAGTTAGCAAATTTCAAATATCCTGGATGATCTTCACTAGATGATCTATCAATCTAGTGGATTGAATTTTGAGTATTGGTCTTCACGATTTTTTCCTACAACTCTGTGGAAAGACTCTAGTCAAATGCAATCTTAGCATTTTTGGAACTGAGATTTATTTTACTCATCACTTGTGATTCTCCCTAATTCAACCACCTAGACTCTTCTGAGATTTTTGATAGTGGCTGGTCTAGCAATTCATTAGGTTAAAAAAAACTCAGGCTCAATAATAATGTTGGTTTTCCCATTGACCTACTATGGCTAGATTTATCGTGGCTTTAATACCACTGTTAGATTTTGATGTAATGTGCAATGGGAGATAGCAATCACAAGATGCAAAATAATATGAAAGTAAATTTTCAAGATGACTAAAATATTTTATAAATAGAAATGATATAAATTAATACAATGTAGCTATGGAGGAAATGAACACTCCATTAATAAAGCTACTGAACTACATTGCACCCATCACCAATAGATGGTGATCTACATAGAACTATGCTACTACCTATGAATATGCTCTAAGCTACTCTATTTGACTATGTCCCCCGACTCTATATATGTATTACAATAAGACCCTTATTATATAGTAAAATAGGTTCCTTGGCCAACACTCTACCTAATTGTGCAAGGGATAACTTGCACATAAACATCTTGCACATTGATACTTGTGCATTTATTACATTGCATGAAGCAACTAGATAAATTCCCCCTAAAGTAATCTAATATCCTAAGTATGTACCTTGGAAGATACATTTACATAACCCAAGTGATATAATATACTCTATTTTTAACAATGCATAAACAAAACTAAACGCTAGATGCTAAACTATATGCCTTTGTTCTTTTGAATACCTAGAAATGCAAATCAAATATTATTTTCCTTTTACTTAATCTATGTTTGGAATAAAAATAATGAAAGACACAACAAATAACCTAAGGGTACTTATCTGATCTGGTGTTTGATTCGAGTTTTGTCTTGCATTCAAAATATACAACAATTAGAATAGAACACAAACAAATATGAAATAGTATGCAGAGGGTATGTGAAATGAACCCTAGGGTTTTGGGATGAGTAGTCACCCTAAATTCTAACCAGACTAAATTCGTGCCTTGTAAATTACTAAGCATGAATTTGGTAAAAAATAAAAATGGGTGTAGAGCACCTAACCAACGAAAATGGGATTATTATTGAATCCATACCCTATAGCAAATGGAATACGTATTTTCATAGAACTTAAAACCCAAAACATAGATAAAAAATTCAACAAAATACAAGCTAAGAGGAATAATTGAACTGATGAATGTAAAGAAACAACCTAGTGATCTTGTGGAATAAGCAATAGCAAAGGTGGGAGACCTCTCCTGCCTTAATAAGATAAATTATCATCAAGGCTTTTTCCCTTGCATATCATAGGAACACACCCACAATAGAACACAAAAGTACCAAGAGCACTAGAATATTACATAATATTACTAGCTAGATCACTTAAGATTTATTCCGATAGCTGAGAGCAACTAGAGAGGAAAAAGAGGATCCAATACCTTCATTTATAGAGGGTTTGGAGGGCTAAAAGGTAGGAAAATAAATTTAACCTTGATTAAGTCGATGCCCCAAAAGGATCATCTTACAATTTAGGTTTTCATAAAAAATCCTAAATTTTCTTAATATGTGCCCCGTAATACCGTGTGTGGATTCGGTCAAGGTTAAGAAAAGAAATACAAAACACAAGAAAAAGGGGTCAAATTTTATCCTAGAAAGTTTGAGAGCCTCCCAAAGGAACCTAAAGAAAAATGACTCATTTGGGTGGGTCAATTTTCCATATCTACATTTTACCCCCTCTTTGATGTATTTATGGCCTAATAAATGTGTTAAAGAAATATGTAGACATCTATGGACAAGAAGATGAAAAACATGAGGGAAAAAAGGGTGGCCAATTTAGAAGAAAGGGGTGGTGCACAAATGGTGTCATTCTAGACACTTTGAACATTTTGAACAAAAATCAAGATATTTGGGACATTAATGCCTCTCAAGTCAGGGTGCCCCCTCAAGTTTTGAAAGTAATGTAAAATTTCTAAGGAAACTTGAAATGGTAGACTCAAAATAAAAGAGGGTGGAAAACAATGAAAAAGGCACCAAAATGAACAAAAAGGAGAGAGAAAATTATAAAAAGAAGAAACAAAAGCAAAAAATAGGGGAAAACCTAACTTGTTTTCACTATGTAAGAAAACAAGAAAGATCTCTAGAGAAAATAAGAGAATGGATCTTCCTATACACCAAGTGAGTTGCGAGAGGTGATGCCAATACAACAACATACTGAGAATGGGTAAGAGTAAAAATATCAACTAGCAATTAGATTGTAGGTTATTTTTAGTATTTTTTTATGGATTTTTATTTATTTTTGATGTTTTCATGTAAAAGTTACCACACAGGACCCAAGAATGGATCTGATGGTCACCCATGGATTTGATTATCCCTAGTGGTGAATGAATACATGTCTCATGCCATATAGGGAATGGATTCATGAATCTATGCCCTATAGGACATAATGTGTGAATTTAGCAAAAACAATATGAGGTTGCTCTTTAGGTTTATGTTGATGGTTTTAATAATGAATTTTTCTTTTCTTTTATTACAATATGATGTTCTTGAGAGCATGGAATTGTGGTCGAGTACCCTTTATGAGGCACTACAGAAGCTCATGCTAGTAGAGATATGCACATTGGGTGCAGTTGGGCTTTAGCACTTGGTAGAGATACCCTAGGTGGAGTTTGATAGAGCACTATTTGATAGAGAGTAAGCAAGGTAAGACTTAATTAATCAACCAAATAATTAATAATAAAACCCCATACTCGTTAACCTAGCATAGGAATAATGCATAGGTTATATAGGTTACAATATAGTCTAATTAACAATAAAGACTATTCCTACGCTAACAACTAACGCATATCCTAGAATAGAAGATAGCGTAGAGTTAGGATAGGATAATAGATATTCTACCCTTAGGTAAATACTAATTAACTCTTAGATATTTTAGAAGAAAATATCTATGTGGTAATAAGTAGAAAAGTAATGGTAATAATCTACCTATGTAGTATAATGCAATATACTACCTCATTTTACCCTAACATCCCCCCTTTATTACATTACTTTGATATACAAAGTGTACTTCGAAACAACTCAAATTTTACACGTCCAAGTGCCTTTGTGAAGATATCTGCAACCTGTTCGTCGGTGGGAATGTATTGGAGCTGTATTCTGTGTTTAGGAACTTCATCACGAATGAAATGACAATCTGTATCAATATGCTTCATTTTTTCATGATGTACTGGATTTTTGACCAAGTCCAAAACACCTGAGTTGTCGCAAAACATGTGAATGGGAAGATTCTTTGGTAGGCCCATGGTAGCCAAAATGCGACTTAACCATATCGCTTCACACACAGCTCCACGTGCAGCGCGATATTCTGCCTCAGTTGAAGATAAGGCAACAACCTGTTGCTTTTTACTATGCCATGAGACAGGACCAGATCCAAGATGAAAAACATAACCTGATGTTGATTTTTTGTCATCTATAGATCCAGCATAATCAGAGTCAGTGTAACCCTGTAAGAAGAATGAGTTATTCTTCTTATATTCTAGACCATAATCAACACTACCTTGAATGTAGTGAAGAACTCTTTTAGCTGCTTTCCAATGGGAGACCTTTGGTTCTTGCATGAACCTTGAGAGATAATTTACAGCATATGTAATATCTGGTCTAGTATTTGTCAGATAGATAAGGCTGCCAATCATTTGTCTATATAGTGTGCCATCTACCTGTGGTGAATCATCATATCGTGATAACTGTAACCCTGATTCCATCGGTGTTGCTTTGGGTTTACAATCAGTCATACGATATTTTTCTACTAAAGTCTTAGCATACTTTTTCTGGGTCACCCTGAGATGATTCTTTTTCTGTTCTATTTCAAGGCCAAGACAGTAGTGGAGAAGTCCTAGGTCTGTCATATCAAATGACTTTTTCAAGTCATCCTTCACGGCTTTAATTAAATTCTCTGAATTGCCAGTGATGATCAGATCGTCTACATATAACACAAGAATCACTACCTCAGAACCTGTGTTCTTGATATAGAGATTTGCGTCTGATGGACTTCTCTTAAATCCGTGTTGCAATAGGTGACTATCCATCTTTATGTACCATGCTCTTGGGGCTTGTTTTAGCCCGTATAATGATTTTACCAATTTGCAAACATGTTTCTCATGGCCTTCCTCTGCAAATCCAGGAGGTTGAGTCATGAATACTTCCTATTTTAAGTCACCATTAAGAAAGGCACTTTTTACATCCATCTGATGTAACTTCCATCCGAATTGTGCTTCCATAGCACAAAGTACTCGAATGGTGGTCATCCTCGTTGTAGGAGCAAAGGTTTCCTCATAGTCCAGTCCTTCCTTTTGAGCATAGCCCTTTGCCACAAGTCGGGCCTTATGCTTATCTATAGTGCCATCTGCCTTATATTTTATTTTGTAGACCCATTTGCAACCTATGGGTTTCTTACCTTTAGGCAAATTCACTAGCTTCCATGTTTTATTTTTAATGAGGGAGTTGTATTCTGCATCCATAGCTGTCTTCCACTGAGGCAGACTAAGTGCTTCATCAACTGTAGAAGGTTCATTCTCATCACATGCTGATAAGTAAACCCTCTCCTCATCTATCTCCATCTCATCTTCCCTTGGTAACTCTCTATCTACAGAAAGGTCTTGAAAATCTGCACAAAGATCATCAACTGAAGTGGATGCTTTACCCTTTTCTTTCTGTGACATGCTTCTTGTCTTTGGACGATTGAGAGTAAGATCTGGAGGGGAAGTGAGTTTAGAGTCCTTCAATGTGCTTGTATACCATTTGGGTGGTTTCTTCTATTTTGAAGAAGAAGAAGGAGGAGGAGGAGGAGTTTGTTGTTCCTCCTCATCATCTAGGTATACTGATGTAGTGTTGGATGTGAAAGCTTCATCAAACACTACATCTCTACTTATATATATCTTCTTGGTATATGGGTCTATCAAACGATAGCCTTTTGAACTTTCATCATAACCAAGAAATATACAAGGTAGAGATTTCTCATCTAATTTCTTTCTTTTCTCCTTAGGTATATGCATAAATGCCTTACACCCAAATACCCTTAGATGAGTTATGGAGGGTTTCCTACCACTCCATGATTCCTGAGGAGTCATACCTTTAAGTGCCCTTGTGGGAGCCCTATTCAGAAGATATACAACAGTTTGAACAGCTTCAGCCCAGTAAGTTTGCTCAAGGTTGGCTCCCTTAAGCATACATCTCACCATTTCCATTATGGACCGATTTCTTCTCTCAGCAACCCCATTGGATTGAGGAGTGTAGGCTGTTGTTAACTGTCTTTTTATCCCATGTGTCTGTAAGAATGAGGAAAATTCTTTTGATGTGTATTCCCCCCCTCGATCTGAACGGAGGGTCTTAATAAAGCATCCTGATTCCTTCTCAACAAGAGTTTTAAACTGCTGAAAATAGGAAAATGCTTCAGACTTCAACTGCAAGAAGAAGACCCACATTTTGCGTGAATGATCGTCAACAAACAATTGAAAATACCTTTTTCCTCCACAACTTGTAGACATAGGGCCACACAAATCTGTGTGTACTAACTCCAAAGGTTCCGTAGCCCGAAAAGAGCTAGGTTCAAAAGGTACTCTATGTTGCTTGCCTGACAAGCAATCAGAGCACACTGGCAAAATAGACGAAAGGGGAGGAAGTCCTTTCACCATTTGATATTTACTCAGCTCTAGTAAATATCCTGAACTCAAATGCCCAAATCTCTTATGCCAAAGAGAAGTGGCCTCCTTTGTGGTCACAGCAAGTGCAGTATGAGTGGAGGTAAGTGCATCTAAGACAAACAATCCATGTTTGTATGAGCCTGTTGCTATTGTTTTTCCCTTTTTGGTGATGAAGCAACGTTTCTTGTCTTTGTCCACAGTGAAATTGACATTCATGTTATTGTCCAGGATTTGTGGAACTGACAAGAGATTATTTTTTAATCCTGGAACATAAAGAACTTTTTCAATATTACATTCTCCATCTGGAAGGGAGACTGAAACACTGCCTTCGCCCTGAACTCTATAGGTCTGATCATCAGCAATGGTGACCGGTCTACCTACACGAGCTTCAAAAGTAGCAAACCATGATTTATCGCCAGTCATATGTTTACTAGCGCCTGAATCTATGTACCACAAAGAATCCTTGAGTGAGGAATCTGTATGGGTCATGAGCACCTTGTGTGCTCGTTCAGAATCGAAACTAGAATCTTCAGCTGCTATGTGACCTTGTTGCTGTTTGTTCTGGTTCTTTGATTTGCCATTGCCCTTCTTATTTCTTTGTTCATTGGGCGGTTTGTTCTTAAACCAACATCGTTTGGTTTCATGAGTGTCTGTGTCACAAATTTTACAATGTTGTTTCTTCTTCTGACCCTCTTTGGCTTTACCCTTGTCTTGTCTAGAAGAAGAACCCTTTTGTTGATTCCACTTTTTCTTACCACCTTGTCGTTGTGAAAAAAGGGCATTGTTTGATGCCTCATCTCTCTGGAGTTGGGTAGCCTCTTCTGTTTGAAGCATATTTACCAACTCGACAAAAGTTACTGTCCGACCAGAAACTTGTAAGGAGGTGATCAACATTCTGTAGGAGTCAGGAAGAGCTCTTAAAATGATTGAGTTTAAGACTTGGTCTTCCAACTTTTCTCCTAAGGATTGCAGCTTTGTTTTTAATTCTGCGACTCTGCAGAGGAATAGCTCTACTGTTTCTCCCGATCTCATATGTAATGTATGAAGCTGTGTTTGAAGGTTAAGAATCGTTGATTGATTCTTACCCTCAAAAATGGTACTTAAGGCATCCCAAGCTGCCTTACCAGTTGTAGCTTCACTGATATGAGGTTGGATATCATCAATAATAGCAAGCAAGATCATTAAGGATAGTTTCTTATCCTTTTTATCAAAGTCGATTTGATCTTGTCCAGAAGATTGAGGTCTAGTGACAGTTCCATCTACTAATGACCACAAGTCCTCTACAGTTAAGATAGCCTTCATCTTAGTCTTCCATGCTGAGTAATTTGAACCTTTGAGCAGTTGGCTCTCAGTGAGATACTTGTGTATCATGGCCATTGTTTAGGTTTCAAATTTGTGGAGAGGACTAATATGATACTATCTTGCACTATACCCTAAAAAAGTATAGAGTAGTTGTTTCAATTTGCTTTCTATAAGATATTTAATGGCACCTGCCTTAACACTCTTTGCAAGAGATGAAAAGTTTGAGGAATATTGAGCCAAACAAAATAGAGCAAATGAAACAAGGGAGTGTTTTGTCAAACTTTTGATATGTGCTCTCTAAGATATTTAATGGCACCTGCTTTTAACACCTTTGAAAAAAGATGAAAAAAATTTGAGGTTGATTTAAGCCAAACAAAAGAGAGTCTTATCAAGGTGTTTTGAAATTTTTGACCTTTTGATGGGGAGAAATTACTTGTTTGAACCTATGCAAAGTTTAGCATGGTTTTTGAGTGAAGTTTGGGTGTTTGTGAAAAGCTCCTTGTAATGTTTGTATTTGTGACTTTGTAATTGCAAAAAAAAATGTTTTTAGTGCAATAATCAAACAAACATAAGAGCACCCAAATTTATATCACTCTAGGTGTCGGATTCCACCGAAAATGCACCTAGTACAAGCAATTTTGAAAAGTAGGTGTCGAGTAAAATCGAGAATGCACCTTTCTTTTAAAAAACTAAAATAGCCCCCCCTTCATCTTTACAATTTTGAAAACTATAGAATTCTGAAAAAAAATTCTATCCCCCCTTAATGTTTACAAAATGTAGTATTTAGAGCATATCTTTCAAGACAAGTCGACACACGACAAGCTTTTGAAAGACTTTCCAGAACCAGTTGACACACAACTTGGTTTTCTATCTCCCGTAATTATTCAATACTCAAAAATAGGAGGTGCATCAGGATTAAAGGGTTCTCTAATCCTCATGGGACCATAACTACGATCCAAACCCTTCCAAGGATCAGTGTAAGTATTAAAACGGGGTAAGCTCCTTCTATGCTCTCTAAGCATACGACGAAAATGAGATCTTGTCGTCTGACGTCTAAGTTCATTCCTCTTTCGAACAACTCTTAGACGACGAAGGGCTTTTCTGATCCAAAGCTTTTTCTTCATGAGACAAAAAAAATTTGTTCTCCCAAAACAATTGATTAGAAAATTTTGGAGAATTTAAAAATTTATTAGAAGTCTCAAAGCTTCAAAAGGAAATTTTTTTTTTTTAAATTGTCTCTTGTCTCCCTCAGTTTGATTAGGAGAAAACAATAAAAAAAACTTTTGCTTTCTTTTCTTTTTTTTAATAAAATTTTATTTCAATGCAGAATTTAATTTTTTAACTTAGTAGAATTTAATTAACAAACAAAATTTTGATAAAGAAATCACTTAATATAAAAAAAATGATTTAAATAACAAAATAAAGATTTATTAATCAAAAACAAAACTAAGATAAAAATAAAAAATGCAAGAAAAAAAATAATAAAAAAAAAATTACCTGCGGGTCGAAACTGCGACCCCGCGCAGGTTATTGGCCGACTGGCGCTCCTGCCAGTCGGTCCACACCAGCGGACGAGAAGGGAAGGTTAAAACCTTCCCTTTCGTCCTTCGCGCGGCGGGAAGACGCCAAAAAAATTTGGCGTCGCGGGGGATTGATCTCCCGACCCCGCGCGAATGGCCCTCGCGCTGGCTTTGCTAGCCAGTCGGGCTACCTTGGCTGATCCGTCAGCCAAGGTTGGCCACGTGCTAAATATTGACTGGCGGCCGTAATTTTTTTTTTAAATTTCGTGGGATTAATCCCATATGCGCCGTGCGAGCGCATTCGAGGAGTTTAAAAACTTATCAACTCCGTTAGGTTCTTGACTGCCTGCGGGCAGTCGGCAGACGCCACAGAACCTTGATTTTGCCACGTGCCGCACAACGATCAGATGAGCCAGAGCCAGATCGAACCGCCTGCCAGCTGGAGTGCCTCCACGTCAGCAACCGTGCCACGTCAGCAGATCGGGCCTCCTCGGGTTGCGAGCCGCGCCAGGTCAGCAGATCGGGCCACCTCGGGATTCGAGCCACGCCAGATCGGACTGCCTCGGGCCACGTGTAGGTCCACCTCGGGAACCGGGCCGCCTCGTCAGTAGATCGCCTCGAGAACCGGGTCGATTCACTCCTACGGGCCGCCTCGAGAAGCGTGCCGGTCAGTCTACGGGCCGCCTCAAAAAATGTGCCTCAACCAGACTACGGGCCTCCTCGGGAAGCGTGTCGGTCAGCTCCAGGTCCAGGTCGGGGGAGCTATTGCTAGCCTTCAGCCACCCGACGCGATGATACCAATGATAGAGAGTAAGCAAGGTAAGACTTAATTAATCAACCAAATAATTAATAATAAAACCCCATACTCGTTAACCTAGCATAGGAATAATGCATAGGTTATATAGGTTACAATATAGTCTAATTAACAATAAAGACTATTCCTACGCTAACAACTAACGCATATCCTAGAATAGAAGATAGCGTAGAGTTAGGATAGGATAATAGATATTCTACCCTTAGGTAAATACTAATTAACTCTTAGATATTTTAGAAGAAAATATCTATGTGGTAATAAGTAGAAAAGTAATGGTAATAATCTACCTATGTAGTATAATGCAATATACTACCTCATTTTACCCTAACACTATTGATAGCATTGGTAGAGTGGTGGTACCCAAAATTATCCATATTTTGGTTACCAATGGGAGATATGATCATCACATTGGAGGACACGTGGCACCATTGGAGGACATGTGGTACATCTTGAGGATCCCCATTAGGTTGAGGATGATTTGCAAGGCATAGGTACCACAAGAGGTAATAGAGATATTTATGGGTGACCTATCACATGTGATCCACAAGAGAAAATTCTATATCGATGACATGTCACAATGATATGGAATTGGGTCACTAACAACTATGCTCTATGGAGTGATGGGGGGATTTCTAGTATGCCACATAAGTTGGCAATATTTTCCATGAGTGTTTGTAGCATAAGTGATAGATATGTGAGACCAGTAGGAGTGGTTCACATGGGGTTGTATGTGCTGGCTTGTTTATATAGGATGTACAAAATCATGTACAAATGGAATTTAGGACTAGTATGCATGACTTTTCTCCAAGTGTGGTGCTAGCAGCACATCATCATTAGGAGACCAGATGTACTACCAAATCCACTAGTTGAATTAGAGTTTCCAATAGGATACAACTGGTTTTGAGATATTGAGTGTACACAAATATTGTACACAGGTATTATACCTCTAGGGATATGGGTTATAGATGAGATACAGGACCACTAGATCGTATGGTGGCTATAGAATCTACACCCTAAGTGGGATGATAATGCAAATAAGTTGGCTTGGGTTAGGATGGTCTAATGGGTCACCACAAAGAAGGGTGAGTTGGAGCTCTACTAGTTTGATTGAGTACAATGATAGTTTGAGATTCTCTAGGAGATACCAGCCTTGGGGGATTACTGGTATAGGAGGGTGAAGCAAGACCCATCAAGAGTCATAGGGGACCCTGATATGTCTAAGTTCATAGAGGAGGACATATAAAATCCTCTCTATATCAATCATAGAGTAGACAATGTCGGGATAGCCTTTGAATATATTATATGGTATAGGGGTATTATGCCCCCAAGGATCTCCCAACCAGTGCCAATGTAGAGGCACCAAGTCATGGGTTGATTAGTGTATTTGGTAATCTAAGAAGCTAACCGATGCACAATGAAGTGATGAGAGAAAATTCCATAGCCTTCTAGGCAAGGTAGAGTATAGGTTAGGGTAGATGTGGTGATAGCCATAAGGACCACCATCACTCTCTTTAGATCAGAGGTATGGAGGATAGCTAGAGGTATCCCCATAGTAGCATAGGTAGGATCAAGTAGGACTATGGGTTAGGGAAACCCAATGAGGGTGGTGAAGGGGTTAACAAACAAAGCGATCACCATGCAAGGGGATATAGACACTCTTTGGGTATAGCTAGGCTAGGTCATGGTAGAGCAGGACACAACAAGGTTCAAGGCAAGCTACCTCAAAGGGGAGTGGGTTAGCTGGAGTTGGAATATCATTAGGCCTAGGCTAATTGGATGGCTATCATGATAAGTAGCCAAAAAAGCAATGGGATCCACCTTCTATAGGAGCAACTATAAAGGAAAAAGGAGAGACAAGATGTAGCAATACAAAGGGAGACCTTCTACTAGGCTCTGTACTTCTAGGTGGTGATGGTGGATTAGAGGGTGCAGCCAACATCCTCTCTTTAGTTACAAATTTAATAATATTTTTGATCATAGATAGCTACATGATCTATAAACATACCCCAGTCAAGACCACCACTAGCAATAAGAGCAGAGGAGGCAGGTTCATAGATCTAGGGTTGGGATCGAGGTGACATGCCAATTTTGGATTGTGGTATACATCCCTAGAGAGGGTCAACCACATAAAGCTTAGACTATGACACACCTATCCAACTAACATGTATTCCCCACTATCAACTAATATCATGCTACAATTTTTATTATTTATGTTATGGTGTGAAAGTGTGTGTGCATTATGTTAATTTTTGTTAAGTGATTTGTTATGTTTGATAATGAAAATGTAGCACCCTAAAATTGGCATAGTTAAACCATCAGTAAAAAGGTAGAAATTTGAATTTTAACCCCGAAATCGCCCGTTAATCGCTCACCTCATTTTTCATGCCATTTTTAGAAGTTGTTTTGACCATTGGACGATATCATCACCGATCTGACAATATCGTCCCAAATCGAACGAATTCGTCTGGAACAGAACGTCCAGACGATTTCATCCCAAAACCAAATTTTCATAATTAGCTTCTATTCCAATGACCTCTCCAACTTGGGAGAAGCGTGTCTGTGCGGTTGGAGATTCCCACGTTGAGGATCTCCCAGATTGGGATGATCCCCAACCTCCTAACCTCCCCCTAATCCTATATAAATTGGGATTTTTCTAGTTTATCCCCCTGATTCCCTGACTGCCTTCTTCCCCTACCTCCCCTGACTCTCTCCCTGCCTGCTCTCCCTGATCTCCCATCATTCGCATTTGTGTTTTCAAGTTTTTGTTGCAGGATTTCATTGTGTTTCAGTCGGAGATAGCTCGGATCGTCGCAGGCGATTCAACTACAATTTGAGACGATCCTGTCAAGATCGGTGATGATCTCGTACGATTGCAGATGATCTTGAATGCAATTCAGCTTGGGGGAAATCAGAGTCCCGAGTTTGCATTTTCTACCTCGTTTCTTTATTTATTGGTGCATTAGATTAATTTACTTCTGTTTTGCATCTTGGAGTTCACCTCATTTAGCATAATTGCATGATAAAATTCAAAATAAGTTACCAAAACATTGCATCTCATTTAATTTGATATCTGGATTTGTTATTTAAACATCTACACTCTCATTTCTATCACTTTGCATCATTCTTGCAATAGTATTTTTGGTTTTTGGTGTCTGTTTTCTTGATTGTAGGTTTCTAACAAATTTGTATGACGAATTCATCAGGTCGTTGATGATCCTGGGTGATCTCAGATGATCGACTATGATTTGGGATGATTATGTACAATTACAGATGATCCTATCATATCCGGGATGATCTGGACTCCTACAAGCTTTAGAATCTTCATCAGACATCAGAAATCAGGTGTACTCTTCTCCATTTAACATATTCTCTATATTTAATCGCATTAGGATTCATTTATGTTTGTTGTCTTCATATAAATCAAAATTTTCATATAGAATAGCTTAGCTTCATTTTGGCCAACCTAGGAATCCGAATGATTGAACATAAAATGAACAAATCAAACCCATTCTCAACCTAGGCATGGAAATTGCCACTCAAAGTTTCCTGGTGAACCCCACCATCCGTCGAAAATTCACCTTTATACCCCTCCCCTGAGAGGCGCGACCTTCAAAGGGCCTCTCCGTCCGAGGTATTGTTCCATCCTTTTTGCATCCCCCTTTCGAGCATGGATCCTTTAGCCTGAAGGTAAGGGTGCAAAAAATTTGGGCGATACATTTTGGTGAACCCGACGTGAAACTAAAAACACCTTTTGAAAACAATCCAAAAAAAAAACACATTATTAAGAACATCTAGAATCATTAGAAAATTGTTAAATTTGCATATCATACTTAGATGGTAGATTATAATAGAAGACGAGCTATCTCCATAAATGTTGAAAATCAATTAACGGCCATAGAGATTACTTTTGTGCTTAGAGTACCTCAAACATATAGAGCCCAACCTTTGTGGGATGAACTTGATAGGAGATTGGGTATTATTGAATCTAGATCTGTAGAACTTAGGCAAATTAAGAGGTTTGTCCTAGATAGAATCCTGGATCCTGATCAGGTGACTTTGTACCATGAACTTTAGAGAGCTTGCCATAGGTGGTTAGCCGATAAAAGAGCACTTGTGTCTTCTGAATTATACACCTTTGAGGAATACCTTGAGAACGCAGTTGTAGTACATAAATTTCTATCTCGTATAGAGGATCAAGAAGTCATTCTTACGGATAGAAAGAGATGGAATAGAGTTCCTAGAGCTGTGTTGTATCGAGAGTATTGCCATGAACTTTATTTTTACATGTCAGAGTCTAAAATAGATCATATTACCATAGCACACTTTGTCAAGTTCTTGAAAAACAACTTCCAATTTGAAGAGGAGCATTTCATGACTCTTGATGAACTTGACCCTATCAATGATATCCATAAACTATTCATAGAAAACTAAGTGATTCTTTCTACTATTGTTTCTTATAACTAGCATGTTGTTTGTTATTTTTATTCTCGTAAAATAATAATATAATAAAATCACACAAAAAAAAACAACAAAATATTTCCTTTTAAAGTATTATAGTAGGTATATAGTTAAAATATATACCTCTCAACCCTATCGCATATATATATATATATAAGTATATATATTTGCTAAAACCTAAGTTTAGCACAATGCCTAGACTTAGGAATGGAAAACAAACCGAAGAAGATGAAGATTGGTTAGGAAGACCATTAATTGACCAAAATGTCCCTCTTGAGGACCAAGTTCAGGAAGAAGAAATCCTAGACCAGCAAGAAGAAGAGCTTGCTGTAGGAAATGAACAAGAAGAAACTGTTAAAGAGGAAGGATCCTCATCCCCTAAAATGTCTCTGGGAGGAGCTATCACTTTTGAGAACATGGAACAATTCTGGAAGTTCATTAATACTAATATTGGTGTTTTTAATAGAGCAGCCCATATGGACAAGGATCGAATTAGTGACACTCAAGCAACTCTAGAAGAAGTATTTCAAACATGCACTAATCCCTTGTCCTTTATTGACCAAGAGAGTGATCAAGCTGGACCATCCAATTTGGATATGGTAGCTGTGATCCAGAGCATGCAACAACAACAGGTTACCCAACCATCTAAAGTGCCTATTAACAAGCCTAGGGTCATTCCCGCACAAAAGAAACCATCATTTACTGCTCTATTTCGCCAAGCTCTTGATCAACATACCTCAAATCAACAAAAACCCAAAACAAAACCGAACACCAATTACCAACAATCTAAGGTACAACATAATACTATTACAAATCCCCTTCATAATACTCTTCCTACCAACACTTTGCATAATAGCAATATAACATCTAATCCTTGTGTCACACCATCATACGCTCATAGATCCCATACCTATGTGCCACCGAACCAATATGGTGGACAAACTAGCAATCTTGAAGCCGTGGTGAAATAGTTAGTTTCCCGCATGGACCAGATAGATCCCTACCATCCCTCGTACAATTATCGAGAGATGTGTAGTCAACCTTTAGATCCTATAGTCGTAGCACAACCGTATCCTAAACATTTTCCTATGCCTGTTCTTCCCATATATAAAGGAACCGAAGATCCCATAGAGCATCTTCGTATGTTTAGGATAGCATGTCATGATATATCACATGATGACTTGTTATTACTAAAAATGTTCTCGAAAAGCTTGGGAGGAATGGCATTAGAGTGGTATTATCAATTACCCACTAATTCTTTGAGGAATTTCGAAGAAACTGCCGAGTCTTTTGTTCATCAATTTAGTGCCTACATCAAAAGAGATGTGACCATTAAATATTTGTATAACTTAAAACAGGGCAAAGATGAATGCTTTGCTGATTTCCTAGCTAGGTGGAGACAGTTGATAGGAAAATTGCACTTTGTGTTACCTTATAGGGAGATGTTGGACATCTTTATTAATAATTTGCAAGAGCAACTATCTTATGAATTATCAACTACTACCTTGACCACCTTCGATCAGGCTATAGACTTAGCCCGAAGAGTGGAAGATGCTCTCATTAGGAGAGGCCAGCTTAAAAAGAGAGACGATGAGAAAACATCCAAAAATCAATATAAGAATAAACAAGTTGTGGGTGATGGAGTCACCGATAGCAAAAATATTGCTAATGTTAATGCTACGAAGACAACGGAGAAGTTTGTACTAAAACCTCCTGATAGACCTCCTCGAGAATTTACTAGGTTAAATCAACCTTTATCAACTATTCTACCGCAATTATTAGAATGAGGTTTGATTCAATTACCAAATATTCGGGAACCTGATCCAACTATACCCGGATACAAAGCAGATTTACACTGTGACTTCCATAGAGGACCTGGACACACTACCAACTCTTGTAAAATATTAAAACATAAAATACAGGACTTGATTGATAACAATGAGATGGAGGTGCAAGCCTTTCAACCTAAGCAAAATCCTCCTAATAATGTTCAAAAGAACACCCCACAAAACTAGAATCAGAATGCCAATCAGTCATTGGACATCTTTCAACATCCCTTACCAAAACATGGTAAGGAGGTGGCTAATCAAGTTGAACATCATAATGTCCCTCCTCCTGCCCGATATGTAGGAACTATTAGTGGGCATTTACCTGTTCATGATCTAGAAATATTTGACACAACTTTATCCATGGTTACAACCAGGCCTCTATATAATATTTAGATACCTGATCTTAGTGATACAGAATACGAGACTGAGAGTGATATGGAAATCACATCAAATCAATCGAATAGTTCTAAAGATGAATCAGATCCTATTCACCCTATCACAAGTTATATGGTTCCAGAAGAGCCATTTCCAAGAAGAGTCACTACTAGACCATCGTCTCACCGATTACTTTCTAATGAGCTAGCTATAAACGCTAGACCAAGACCCATTCATCATCCATAGAATAATATTGTGGGTACCATCGAAGCTATTACTAGACAACAGGCTCAAAATTCTCAACAAGATCAAATTCAGAATGGTGGATCAGCTCCATTTGTTTTGAAGGTTCCTAATAAAGGGAATCATTCACCTAATGTTCAACCTAAACCTCCTTATAATATTAATGAACAATTATCAAATATTACGACTAGAATTTCTCTCTTGGACCTTTTAAGATCTTCTCCTACACATAGAGATGAATTAATGCTCACATTAAGTCAGATGATGGTACCACAAGACATTCAACCTGAAGCCATGGCCCATACTATAATAACTCATGAAGTTGATTGTATTGACTTCCGGGATAGAGACATACCGCAACATAGTTTACATAAAGATAACCCCTTGTATATTACTGCCTTAATTGGAGATGTAGCAGTCAAACGAGTTTTGATTGATAATGGTTCATCTTTAAATATCTGCACTTTTGACTTCTACCAAATATTTGGGTTTAGAAGTGATGAAATGAAAAGAACTGATATGATCATAAAAGCTTTCAATGACGAAACACAAGAAACGTGTGGAGTTATTACCATTCCATTGCAGGTTGGTCCAAGAACCTTGGATATGACTGTGTTTATTGTACATTGTCCTGCATCGTACAATATACTCTTGGGTCGTCCTTGGATCAACGCGATGCGAGCTGTTCCCTCAACTTTACATCAATGTGTTAAGTTTGAATTTAAGAATCAGTTGGTTACCATTCATGGTGATCCAAGACCCTTTGATATGTGTGCTTTGGCAGAACCTATTGGAGTTCAATTTTGCCCCGCTCTGTCATCCACACATCCTAATTCTCATTATCCATCTAAACGTGTGAAACTCACACCCACAACGTCATCTACTTCTTCTCCATCAATTGCACCTCCACATATAGCTCAACCATCTTTTGAACAAACCGCATTAGGACCTAAGAAAGATCCTAATCCCACAACCAATGTCTCTTGTTCTACTCCTATAACTTCCATACCTATAATAGACCCATCTATCGACACCTCTACATCATCTACATCCACCAAATTCATATTTTCCGCATCGAAAGACGTAGGGAATGTTCCTTCTACCTCTTATGCTCTTACTGATGAGCTCTTACCCGATCTATCTAAAATTCTTATATCAGAAGAAACGAATGCTTCTATGCAAGATTCCCTTATTTTAAATAATTTGCCACCATCTCCTCGTACCTTGGGCCTCCCATAGCCTATGGGAAGTATTTACCAAGTCGGGAGTTGTGCCTTTATTTATAAGGGATATGACTAGGGTAGAATACCCAGAAACATCAGAACTCATTATGATGGATATGCTCGATGTTATTTTACTAATGAGTATATTAAAGCCAAACCTATAATGCTTAAATTGGGATATAAAGGGAAAGGTTTGGGACCTTTCCAGAATGGTATGAAAGAACCTTTTGAGGTAGAAGCATGGCCCACCCGATGTGGTGTGGGCCTATTTTCTAGTAAGGGTCAGCCATTCCCATTTGAGGATGATGACCATCTTATATGTTACCAAGATTATTTAGATGAACGCGATGCTTTGCGTTTAATGAATAAGACATTCACATGTAATATGCTATCTATAGCTTATCCTGAGATGATCACTGAATTCGATGATGAGTTGGAGGGAGATATCTTTCACGATGTCTCCGTTGAGGAATTATTACATAATGGATTTTATTTTGATGGTTCTATACCTAGTATAGCCCAACTTGAGGCCACGACTCCTCAAGACGAATTATCCAAGCTAACCTTGGAAGAATTACAAGAATTGGGCGTTTCACCCGCCCCACCTAATTTTGAGAGATATCTACACATGGAAGTAGAAAATGTCATAAAAATTAACATTGGAACCAATGATAACCCTCACATAATCAACATTGGATCAGAATTGAGTCAAGAAAAATAGGATAAATACATTGCATTTCTTAAAGAATATGAAGATGTCTTTGCTTGGACATATGAAGATATGCCAGGTTTAGACCCTTCTATAGTTATGCATCACCTAGTAGTGCACCAGGATGCTAAACCTGTTAAACGAAGCTTAGAAAAATGCATCCTAAAGTGGCCTTACTAGTCAAAGGGGAGTTAGAAAAACTCCTGAATGTTATTTTTATACAAGCCATTGATTATGCTGAATGGATCTCAAATGTAGTTCCAGTAACTAAGAAAGAAGCTACTAAGATTAGGGTTTGTATAGACTTTAGAGATATTAATGTTGCATGCCCTAAAGATGATTTTCCCCTTCCCAATATGGATCAGATCATTGATTTTATTGCTAGGAGTGGAATGATATCCTTAATGGATGGATTTTTTGGTTATAATCAGATCAGGATAGCTCCTGAAGATCAGGCTAAAACAACCTTTATTACCCCTTGGGGGACTTTCTATTGGAAAGTGATGCCATTCGGTTTGAAGAATGCGGGTGCAACCTATCAACGAGCCATGACTTATATCTTTCATGATATGATGCATGATATACTACATGATTATGTAGATGACATTATAGCTCATTCTACTTGAAGAAGATGACCATTTAGATGACTTGAGAAAAGTATTTGATCGGTTAAGGGAATATCTTATCCGATTGAATCCAACCAAATGTATATTCGGAGTTAAGTCAGGTAAATTATTGGGGGTTATAGTTTCTTTACGTGGCATTAAAATTGACCCTCTCAAGATTATGGCTATCATTGATATGCCCACACCTACAAATATATATGAATTATGGAGTCTACAAGGTAAGATTCAAGCTATCCGTCGCTTCATCGATAAGCTGGTGGATAAAACTAGACCCTTTCTTAAGCTTCTTAAGAAGGATGTCTCTTTCCATTGGGATGACGAATGTAAGGAAGCATTTGAACTCCTCAAACAATATCTTCTTAACCCACCTGTACTTTCACCACCTAAACCTGATCGCCCATTTATCTTGTATATTTTTGCTTCAGATTTTGCTTTAGGAGCTATGTTAGCTCAACTTGATGATGAGAAAAGAGAGTGTGCTAATTATTACATTAGCAAAACATTAATTAGTTATGAAACCCGCTACACAACATTAGAGAAGTTATGTCTAGCAGTCGTATTTTCTACATAGAAACTATGCCATTATATGCTCAGTCAAAAAACATACGTTATTGCTAAATCTGATCCCTTGCGCTATCTCATGAGTCAACCTTATTTATCGGGTCGCATAACGAAGTGGGTTCTTGCTCTAAGCAAGTTTGAACTCATGTTTATAGGATAGAAGTTTGTTAAGGGTTAAATCATAGTAGATCAATTAGTTGTTGCACCCTTAGAGTCCACCCATCCCCTCATCATTGAGTTTCTTGATGAATGCCTTAACCTAGAGGCGGATAATTCAAAGCAATGGTCCCTATACTTTGATGGAGCTCGATGCATGAGTGGGGCTGGTGCAAGTATTATTTTGATATCTCCATAGAAACATCTCATACCTCTATCCTTTAAATTAACGTTTTCCTATACTAATAACACTGCTGAATATGAGGCTCTAATCCTTGGATTACGAGCTACCCTAGCACTAAAAATTAAAAATCTATTAGTTTTCGATGATTCTCAACTTGTTATAAATCAAATTAATGATGTTTATCAGACCAGAGATGATAAATTTTGCCCATATAAAGCATATGTATTACAATTAATATCTTTATTTGATCAAGTTACCTTGGAAGCTATTCCTAGAACTAGCAATCGTGTGGTTGACGCTATGGTCGTAGTTGCATCTCTTTTACCCTTGGAGTTAGATGATGAATATGCTACCATCATTATTCATTGACTCCAGGAACCTACTTCAACTAAATCATGCTTAGAACCTTTGGACATGTTTCTAATCAATGAAACTATTCCTAAACTTTGGTACACTAACATCCTCAATTTTCTTCAATTACGTAGACGAGCAAGTCACTTTGTAATAATTGGAAATACATTGTATAGGAGATATTTTGAAGGTATCCTATTAAGATGTTTGAATCTAGAAGAGTCTAGATCAGCTTTGAGTGAATCCCATGATGGATCTTGTGGGGGACACTTTAGTGGTAGCGACATTGCTAAGAAGCTCCTTAGGATAGGATATTTTTGGCCTACCATGGAGAATGATGCACATGATTACGTGTGCCATTACGACAAGTGTTGGAAACACGCTGACCTTGTCCATGTGCCTGCACAAGAACTATAGGCTATTTCATATCCTTGGCCCTTTTCAAAATGGGGCTTAGACATCATCGAAAAAATCAATCCTGTGTCATATGATGGACATAAATTCATCATAATCACCACCGAGTATTTTACAAAGTGGTTCAAAGCTATGCCCTTAGCTTCTTGCACTGGAACATAAGTTTCCAAGTTTATTCTTAATCAAATTATTTATAGGTTCAGAATTCTTGCAAATCTCATCTCGGATAATGGAACTTGTTTCAAAAACAAAGATGTAAAGAAACTATGTCAAAAATATAAAATTCAACATCGTTGGTCCACTCCCTATTATCCTCAGGGTAATGGTCAAGCAGAAGCATCTAATAAAACATTAATTAAAATCCTTAAGATACTGGTCAATAAATCTGGCCATGATTAGCACATTCAATTATATCCTACTTTGTGGGCTTATCGAACTAGCATTCGTACTCCCACGGGAACTTCACCTTTTGTTTTGGTTTATGGCGTTGAAGCTATTTTTCCCTTTGAATTAGAAGTTCCTTCTTTGGCTCTGCTACTTCAAGATACTGAAGTAGGAGATGAATATCATGCTGGAAGATTTAGTCAGCTAGAACTCCTAGATGAGAAGCGCATTAATGCTTTGGAGCATCTCCGTGCCTACCAGAACAAGCTCAAATGAGCATATCTCAAGAAAGTTCATAATCGATCCTTTGAGATCGATGACCTCGTCTTAGAAAATCAAAAAAATACTAATGCAACTAAAGACCTTAAAGGCAAATTCAAGCCTAACTGACTTGGGCCATATATTATCACTGCTAAACTTGGATCAGGAGCATACAGATTAGCTACCTTAGATGGCAAAGATCTTAATTAAGAACACAAGCTTATACTGAGAGGGGGGGTGAACAGTATAAGACAACCAATTAAAAATTTTAACTTTAGATAACAGAGGCATCAACACAACATTAATCAAGACAGAAAGCATCACACATTGAAGACCCATTTTAACGTGGTTCACCTAGAATGGTTGGGCTACATCCATGGATAAAATCTTTCACTAAATTTTATCACTCAATTTTTGGAAATACCTTTCCCGATTACAAATTTTATGGGCACCAACCCAAAGGAGACACCAATCCCCTAAACTCAAGTTCATGGGCACCAACCCACAGGAGACATCGATCCCCTAGCTCTGCTCTGGCTGGTGATCCTCTAGAAAACCTCTGCCTCTACTGCCCTTAGAAAATGGAACTTTATCCATAGAAGACACCTATCCTCCTTGCTCTAGCTGGAGACCTCTGTCCTCAACTCTATCACCTCCAAAGCTGGTCTTCAAATTTGCATTGAACATAGTCCTTCAGTCTAGCACAAATGTCCATGTTCATCTTTTCCTATTGTGCTCACTCTACATGCTTCGACATCATCTCACCACTTCTACACTCTTGCACTCTTTTGGTTGCATCTCGCACACTTCGATGCACATTCGACTATCTCGCAATTCACTCTTAACTCTTCAAACAATCCTCCTTTTATACTAACACTTTCAAGATCAAAACCTTGATCTTAGTCGGCTGCACAACCCTAAACTACATCGGCTACAAACCCTAATCTTCATCGGCCCAAATTTAACTTTGTCGGCTTCACTGCCTTTGCGACTCTTCTGTAGCTTCTGCCGTGAAACTACAACATGTCGTGATATCACGACACCTTTGCCTTCGAACACTTTCTTTTGGCTTTTGTGGCAAAATCATGACACTTCTGCCTCTGCTGACGTCATCTTCACTTTTGTCATGAAATTGCAACATTTCTTGCTTTCTCAACCTCTTCTCATCTTGGACTCGTGAAAGTAGAACATGTCGCAAAATTGTGACACTTTTGCTTCCTTGCACTCTTCTCGGCTTGCACCAGTGAAAACGAAACATGTCGTGAAATCGCAACATTTTTGCTGCCTTATGCTTTTCTCTGCCTTATGCCTGTGAAACTAGAACATGTCACAAAATCGTGATGCTTTCGCCTTTGAGCTCTTCCTTCTTGAATTCGTCATGAAATCATGATGCTTCTTATGTTGAAGACTTGCTTACTGTCTATGTTGTGAAATCGTGACACTATCTCCAACTGAATGCTGCCATCTCAATCTGTTGCAAAAATGTGACACTTTCTACATCCATAAGCTTTCTCTTCAACCTGTCATGAAATCGTGACACTTTTTGCATCCGTACGACTTCTTTGCAACCTATCACGAAATCATGACAGTTCTCATTTTAGACTCTTCCCTTTGCTGCATGTCGTGAAATTGTGACAGTTCTCACTTTGAGTTCTACAACATGTCACAAAATCATGACAGTTCTCACTTTGACTTCTATAGCATGTCGTGAAATCGTGACACTTTATCTTGCTACTTTCTCTCTCTTCGAACTTGTCACGAAATTGTGACAATTCACACTACGGACTCTTTCTTCTGCATTATGTCACGAAATCGTGACACTTTTTCTTTTGGACTCCTTCTCCTGCAACATGTCACAAAATCATGACACTTTTTCTTTCGGACTCCCCCTCCTACAACTTGTCACAAAATCGCGACACTTTTTCGTCTGTACAATATTCCTTGCAATATGTCGCAAAATTGTGACATTTCTAACTCCGTACATTCTCTCTCCTCTTTGAGTCACGAAATTGCGACATGTCACGATATCGTGACACTTTTCTAAAAATATTTCTCTCTCCTACCTAAGCCACGAAAATGCAACATGTCGCGATATCATGACACTTTTTCAAAAAACTTTCTCTCTCCTGTTTAAGTCGCGAAACTGCGACATGTCGTGATATCGCGACATTTTTCCAACTTACTTTCTTTTGAACTTGTCAAGCCGAAACTTCATCCAAAAAAATTATTTTACATCAAATTAAATTCCTTCAAACAGCTTCTTGACATCAATGACAACTTATTCACTTGAGCAAATGCAATGTACCCAAGGTACCCAAAATTGCCAACACTTAAAGAACCTATGAACATTATGCATCTTAAGCGCTATTATGCATAAATCTGGTAATTTCGTCACTATATATATTATACATATTATCTCATATTAGTAATTCATATAAAAATTTCAAAAAATAGTAATATTATGTATTCTCTCAAATCATAAATTAAAATCAAAATATAAAAAAATCAAAATCCTCAAAAACATCTTCTATTTTGCACCTGTCAATTCTTGAAGTATTGCAGTTATATTTTCAGTTATTTTGGATAAATTAGCATTTATTTGGAATCCCTCAATTTCACACTCACATGAATAAATATCTTGATATTATTTGGTATGATTATTAATCTCTCTTATATCGAAGTCCACAGTTGAATTAAATAAAGTTTTGAGCATAGAGAATTGATCTTGTTATTTACTTGAACCAAGTACACCTTTTCACATTAAAATGATTTCATTGCAAATTCAAAATGATGCTACATAGTAGAAGTGGTTTCTTGAGCGAAAATTTTCCCCTGGTATCCTATCATGCACATGGTCTATAATCTTTGAGAATTGACAAAAGGACAAGCTCACCCCTGCCCAAAATAAAAATCCCTTGCTCTACAGCCAATCCGAGCAAGTATCCCTAGTCTAGGAAGAAAAAGAAAAAGAAAAAGAAAAATAAAATCAAGAAAAATCATGAGAAAAAGAGAAAATTATTCAGAAGCATTATCATTTTGTACCATCTTAGCAATATTTCGGCATTATCTTAGTGTCAAGCAAAATACAAAAAAAAAAAATAGAAAAAGAAAAGAAAAGAAAAAGCAAAAAGCAATAAATCCCTTCCCCCCCCATTTGAAAGAAAAGAAGGGTGAATGAGCTTGAATCCCTAGAATTCTCAATTATTCAAAAATCATGAGGTAAGCCCCATAACAGGTGGTTTGTGCCCAACCCACTTGGCCTTGGGTAACTCCTAACGTGGTGATATGTTTGTCACATTAGCGACCTTCTTTTGTACATACCTATGTCCACTCATGGATCAGCTAGCTCTTGATGACCTGACTTACATAGTAGTCTGGTACGGTTACATGCATTTAAATCATGGTCAACGAACACTCATTTGGTTAATTAAAAATACTTGTATCAAATTCTCTTGCTCAAAATCGGTAAATGAACATTACAATTGCACGCACATTTGTGTTTGAGAGATTTTGTATCATTATGATAGATCAAGATCGGCAATGAACTCACATATGCACACGGGGTTCCTTATAAATGTCAAATTTGTCTTTGAGATAATTTAAAATATCTATGCAAATATTCTGGAATAATTTGATTTTTTTATTTGAGAATATTTGTTTAGCGTAAAATCAATTAAATACATTTTTTTTTTCAAAAATCCAAAATTTTCTTGCAAAACATGTTCAAAAGCTAGAAATAAAGTCACATTTATATTTTCGACTTTCGCGATGATGGTATAGTTCCTAAACCTAAATTGGAATTTTATGCCTAGTGCAAGTCCTCATTTTTATATTTTTTGTTTATCTCAAAATCAAAAATCAACTATGCAATAAAACTATTATATTAATTTCTTCTTTGGATTTTGCGATGATGGTATAAGTCTATACCTAAAATTCTATGCCTAGTGCAAACCATCGTTCTAATTTTATTTCCCATTTATTTAATCCATAAAAGCATATAGCTCAAATCATTATGTTACACAATTATGCTTTAAAAAGAATGAAAACTTTCCTATTTCATTTCATTATATCAACATTCATATTTTTTGTGACGATGGTATAATTCCTAGGGAATTGTTCAAATTTCTATCATACTTAGGAATTTTATGCCTAGCAAAAATCATATTTTTTAATGTCATGCATAAATATTTTCATGGAAATCTGAAAACAAATCATCATTATTTTTCATCATCACAACACAAAGTCTTAAGAAAGTCTCTTAAGCACACTTTTACTTTTAGTAATATTTCTCTCGTACTGGGATTAGCTTGATGACCTAGCGAGCGGCGAATCCATGAAATGGTCATGTAACAATGACAATGTCCTTTGAAATTATTGTTAGAAGACACTTTATTTTCATCAAAACACACCACAACAACCAGTTTGTTTACATCAGATTATTTCATTTAATTTTATAGAATGACATAAAATTATAATATTTTCAATGATATAATTACATGAATAGTCAATCAACAATTAAAATATTAAAGCATCATAAAACATATGCACAAGTCATATCACAAAAAAAAGAACATCATATATATATCAAGAAGTATATACATCATATCAAAACGGATTGGTATGCCACAATCTATACCCTAGCATACTCAATCATCTCAAAAATAGTCTATGTACAATGTGCATCTAGTCTCGAGAAGCCCTCGAGCTCTCAGCCTCATCTCCTCTCCCACCCTGATGTGGAGGAGATGGTCCCATCGAAGCCCATCCTATGTCATGGGTCCTCGACATCGATCGTGATGATGTCCTCGATGACCCCATCCTAATAGGATTCGCAATGCTAGCTGGAAATTGTATCCTCTTGCCCTATGACACTAGCTAGTAGTACACTCCCTAATAGAACATGATCTGAGCAACCGATTGTGCCAGCTCTAGAATGCTCACCCTCTACTCCGAGCCCTAACCCATGTAGCCTCATCCTGTAGAGTCTGCACCTAATCTTGTAGGTGGGCATTCTTCACCCAAAGAGTTGTCATCTCGCTGCTCTCCCCCAGCTCGACACCCTTGCCCCTATCAAGCGATGGTGGCCTATCCCTCTATTGAGGAGGGTGAATGCCTGCATACCAAGCATCATACCCGTCTGCTACCCTTGCATCATCCCCATCCACTAACTTAATGGGGGCATCATCAACATCCTGACTCTAGAACCGTTGCATGTCTGGAGCCCCGCTCAGTGTGGTGTTATCTTGCACAATTTGAGAGTACTCATAATCCCTAAGATAAGGGATCCCCTGTTGTAGACCAAATTACCTCAAAACTTGATCATAGCGATGGAGCTCTACCTCTCCCCATTCTATCCTCAACCATATGACTTGCCTGATGTGAGCCAACTCTTGTCCATCCTCTACCCACCCTGGATGCTCTCTCCATGGTCTCCAAGTGATCCGATCTAGGGTGAGGTCATCTAGCAACCTTCGAGATGTCGACAGATCTTTTCATCGTTGTGACCCTCTCTGGAGCCACCAATAGAAAACTTGAGGTCTCTCTCGGTCAACTCCTATCAGTGAAAGCCCTACCAGCCTCTGCATTGTAATGTGCTCCCAGCACCAAATCTATAGTAGCGATGTTAGCACCAGACATCGACCCCCTTTGTATACGACCCCATAAAGGATCCTATACAAGTGGCACAGTATAAAACTGCCCCAAGAAAACCTGTATCCATGGTCTCTCATGTCATAGACCACATCTGAGAGTAGCCATGGTAATATGCATCCACTTTGGTGTCATATAATAAGGCCACCCACCACCCCTACAAAAAATTTGGTCAACCAAGATGCCCTAGGCATCTGCCTCAAAGCCTCGATGTTCACTCCGCCCTTCTCCAGGGCGAAGCTTGGGTCATTACACAATCTCATCATAGCACGGCCTTGATTGGCCAAAGGGGTCATGAATCGACCATATATGGGGATCCTCAAGATCCTCCATACATACTCTAGAGTGGGAGTCATCTCCCCTATCGATAGCCGAAATAAAGACAACTTCGGATACCATCTCTCTGCTAGGGTTGTTAGTAGCCCCATGTCTGTAGGAATTTGTGGCATCTCTGCCACATGCTGCAGTCCTACCTTTGCCAGTCGATTTCACTTGGCCTGATCAAGTGCAGCCAAATCATCCGTTAGACCTCTATATTTCCACTCCCAACTCTTTAGTAATCCCCTCTACAAAATAAACAATAAAACAACAAAAATCATTAGTACATAATCATTAAAAAATCAATTAAAATTAAAATCATCCCATAAAAGTTTATATCACCCATTATTGGATGATATCGTACCAAATTTAGACAAAATCATCCTTAATAGGATGAAATCGTCTTCGTTCTTCAATTTGGGGATCGCCCCTTATTGGACGGGATCGCCCCTATTTCTCTGATTTTGTCCCTAGATGAAATCGGCAATATAGAGACGATTTCAATGAAATTGGGACAATTTTGTCCCGATGTCATTGACGATCTAAAAACGGTCGCAATGCCAAAAAACAATTAAAATTCAAATTAAAAAAATCAAGTAAATCAAGTTAAAAATATAGTACACTAGGTTTAGATCCTTACCCACAACCCGCGCTGGACCTTTGTCGATCTGTGTGCCGTTTCCACCATTTCTCCTGTAGAGCTCTAAAACAACGAAAGTGAACAGTAAAAATGAATTAGGGTTTTACCCTATTTTTCTTATTTTTATTTTAAAATGACATTTTTCAATTTTTTCTTTTTTGTGCTTTTACCTCAAACGTTCAATTTGGGTAAAAACTCGGAGGGGGCACCATAGCAAACAGTCGTACGATTCAACCTAGAATCGTTGTCTAAAAAATGAAATAAATTTTTGTTTTCTTGTAAAGCGTAAAGAACTCATATTTAATGCATTTTCTTCAAAAAATTTGCTAAAGAGGGGGCAAAATGTAGCACCCTAAAATTGGTGTAGTTAAACCATCAGTAAAAAGGTAGAAATTTGAATTTTAACCCCGAAATCGCCCGTTAACCACTCACCTCATTTTTTGCACCATTTTTAGAAGTTGTTTTGACCGTTGGATGATATCATCACCGATCTGATGATATTGTCCCAAATTGGATGAATTCATCTGGAATAGAATGTCCAGACGATTTCGTCCCAAAACCAATTTTTTGCAATTAGCTTTTGTTCCAATGACCTCTCCAACTTGGGAAAAAGTGTTTCTGTGCGGTTGGAGATTCCCACGTTGAAGATCTCTCGGATTGGGATGCTCCCCAACCTCCTAACCTCCCCCTAATATTATATAAACTAGGATTTTTCTAGTTTATCTCCCTGATTCCCTAACTTTCTTCTTCCCCTGCCTCCCCTGACTCTCTCCCTGCCTGCTCTCCCTGATCTCCCATCATTCGCATTTGTGTTTTCAAGTTTTTGTTGCAGGATTTCACTGTGTTGCAACTAGAGGTAGCTCAAATCATTGCAGGCGATTCAACTACAATTTGAGACGATCCTGTCAAGATCGACGATGATATCGTACGATTGCAAATGATATTGACTGCAATTTAGCTTGTGGGTAATCAGAGTCTCGATTTTGCATTTTCTACCTCGTTTCTGTATTTATTGGGGCATTATATTAATTTAATTTTGTTTTGCATCTTGGAGTTCACATCATTTAGCATAATTGTATGATAAAATTCAAAATAAGTTACCAAAACATTGTATCTCATTTAATTTGATATATGGATTTGTTATTTAAACATCTACACTCTCATTTCTATCACTTTGCATCATTCTTGCAATAGTATTTTTGGTTTTTGGTGTCTGTTTTCTTGATTGTAGGTTTTTGACGAATTCGTCAGGTCGCTGACGATCCTGGGTGATCTCAGATGATCGACTATGATTTGGGACAATTATGTACAATTACAGATGATCCTGTCATATTCGGGATGATCTGGACTCCTACAAGCTTCAGAATCTTCATCAGACATCAGAAATCAGGTGTACTCTTCTCCATTTAACATATTCTTTGTATTTAATCGCATTAGGATTCATTTATGTTTTTTGTCTTCATATAAATTATAATTGTCATATAGAATAGCTTAGCTTCATTTTGGCCAACCTAGGAATCTGAATGATTGAACATAAAATGAACAAATCAAACTCATTCTCAACCTAGGCGTGGAAACTGCCACTCAAAGTTTCCTGGTGAACCCCACCATCCGTCAAAAATTCACCTTTATACCCCTCCCCCGAGAGGTGTGACCTTCAAAGGGCCTCTTCGTCCGAGGTATTGTTCCATCCTTTTCACATCCCCCTTCAGGCACGGATCCTTTAGCCTAAAGGTAAGGGTGCAAAAAATTTGGGCGATACAAAAAACATAATGAATACAACTAAATGAATGAATGACATGAATATAATGAATGCAAACATCTAAGTGCAAACCTAAATGAAATTCATAGATGGAGGGATGGATATAAAAAGAAGAAAAACAAATGACGAAGAAGAAGAAAGAGATAAAAACAAATCTCTAAAAGGCTAAGCAAAATAATAGAAAAATGAGTAGAACCCTTTAAGGATGTATGCTCATAAATGACCAAGATGGAGGTTGTCCTCCACATGTGGTGATGAAGCTATCCCATAAGGATGTTATACTTGCAAAAATATGGAAAAGTGTGGAGTGATTACCTGCTAGGTGTGTAGTGCTCACTAATATGGCTAGAGAAAGAGATATACCCACTAGGATGTATACTTGCAAATGGTCGAATGGAGGCTGCCCCTCACTCATGATCATGAATTTTATCTTGTATGGGATGTGTTGTGTGTGAATGATGTGCCAAAGTGAATACTATCCAATGGGATGTGGTGTATACTAGAAGGTGTATGGACAAAGCAATTGGACCAAAACAAGAGGTGAGTGTGTGCTTATTCTAGAAAAAATATAGAATAAGAAGGTGATGATGAAGGAACAAAGAATAGTGGGTGGGTCTATATCCGTTTTGAATTTTTAATGGTCAATAGGTGTGTGTAATTCAATTTCCATATAAAAACCATGAGTGATATTCATGTGGTATCCACCTTATCCCATTAGGACTTCTTAACCATCAAATCAAGAAATAAGTGTGAAAGCACGAATGAGAAAATAGAAGAAAAATATATATCCTTATCTTGATGGAAGGAAGAAAGGAAAACATGCAAAGGACAAGGATATACAAATGAATAACTATATTCCTTGACTTGGAGATTATTTTCATGATCATTTTATACTTTCAAGGTCAAGTAATAAAAAATAAAACAAGAGATAAAAAGAAGATATGGCATGAGAAAATGCAATGGCAAAAAATGCATGGAAATAGACCCTAGGTTAGGGATTTGTTAGGCATAAAATCCCTAGTACAAGTGCAATGCATGTGAGCTATGACCTAACTAGGTGTCATCACTTGCCATGAAATCCTCAAGAATGTATATGATCAAGCAGTCATGCAAGTATGATCAAGCAACAATGCAATTGTATGACAAAAAAAATGCAAGGTAGAACAGAATTTTAGGCAAAACCATGTGAAATATGATAGGCATTTGTTGTTTCCAATTTATAAGATATTTTTTGTAAATTCCCAATAAATATCTCAATCATGTCTTAAGGAGGTAAGGTATATCTCAAGCATCCAACTAGACTCCTCCAACGAGATAATTTTTTTTGAAAAGCTTTCATCCCTACCTTGTTTTAACATGTAGACATCCATCATAGTCACATTCTTTTCAACATAAACTCCAATTTTTTTAACAAATATTTTAGCTATCTCTTCAAAGTTCCTCAAATAATGATTAGGTAGTTGATAATACCACTCTAATGCCATACCATCAAGGCTCATAGGGAATGTCTTTAGCAACAAGTCATCATATATGATATCATGGCATTTGTCCTAAACATTCTTAAATGCTCAATTGGATCTTTTGTTCCCTTATATATAGGCAAAACTAAAATTAAAAAATACTTAGGGTAGGGCCTAGAAGCAATGATAGATTCTAAGGGCTAATTGCACATTTCTTTATAATTTTAGGTGAAAATAGGGGTTGAATCATATACACTCTTGAAACCTATTGTTTCACCATATTTTTTAAACTTTGCATCTCAAGATTGTTGTTGTGCAATGCCCTTAGGTTCCCTAAGGAAGGGGTATAGGTAGGTTTTTGAGGAGTAACTTGGCCAATGTTAAGAGGTATCGATATTTTTATGGTATGGGTTATGATATGTGATATCTTGCAATGGTGGAAAACTGACAGTTGGTGGATCAAAATAATAAATGTTGAGATTAGCAGAATGAGGAGAAAATTAAACATTATATTTAGTGGCACTACTAGTTGGAGGAACTTGTAGAATTTTTCCAATGTTGGTCATAGTAGTAGCATATGTTAGTTTAACAAGAAGGATTAACATGATGTGAAGACTCAAACAAGGGGTTGTTATGAATATTCCTAGGAGAGATGGTAGGAGGAGGAGGCATCTCACCTCTTTCAATTCTGGATTTCTTTGCCATAGCCTTAACCAAAGCCTCATTGCATAGTTTCATAAAACCCCATAGATTATAAAATGATATAAAAGTGAATCCATCATTACGCCCCTCATGGGGATCATAGTTAGTATAAGTCTCCACATGTTCTTGCTCTTTTACATCAATATTATGATTATCCCTATCGATCTGATCATCTTATTCAATAATTTTATAATATTCTAGGTGCCTTTGCTAACTCCTAAGGAATGAGGCCAATAGGAGAAATGAAAGGATAGAGGAGAAAACTAAGGAAAGACATACAAGAAGATTCTTAAGATGTTTTTAATTTTTTTGTTCTAAACAAACAAAATTAGTGGTCTTATTTAAATTTTCAAGAGAAAAGCAAAGGAAGAGTCTTCCTATCTTTGACACTAAGATGTGTTTTCACATTAGATTTGCCAAAGATATAGAGGGGAAAAACTACACACTGCGTATGATTCTCATTAAAATATGCTAGGAGTCTAGGTGACCATGGTGGTTGTATTCTCTACACTCGAAGACACAAAGTAAATGGTTCACCAATAATGGTTTTAGGACTCACTCCAAGTCTTGGGTGGAAAGGTTTAATGTGTGACTTAAGTAAACATTTTATGTTTGGCCTTTCTATAACAAACTACAAAAATGAAAGAACAATACAAAACACACAAGATGCAATAAAATAATGTCTAACTCTAGTATGATTCTTTGATTCAATGATACCTAACCCTATGTTGCAATAAATGAAATTATTTTTATTTGAGCAAGGGCACAAGTGAAATGCACAAACAAAACTAAATTCTAGATGTCAAACTATATGCCTTTGTTCTTTTGAATGCTTAGAAATGCAAATAAATTGTTCTTTTCTTTTTACTTAAATCTATTTTTGGGATAGAAATAATGAAAGACACTAAAAAAAATCTAAAGCATTACCAAGGGCACTTATCTAATTTGGTGTTTGATCTGAGCTTTGTCTTACATACTAGAATATCCAACAATTTCAAATCTATAAAATAGCTTCAAAAAAACCCCTACAAAATATGGTCAATATTTTGGGGCCTACTTAGGATGTTGTAAGACTAATCTTGAAGGTACAGTATTCAAGCCCCCTAGGTCCTTTTATTTAATTTTTCATAATAAAAATTAGCTTTGACCTTTGGAAAAAGCAAAAAAAAATATGACAACATAGAACAGTAAATATGATGCAAACAGAATGGACACAGTGCTTAAACAAGAATGTAATTTTGAAAACTAGGGTCTGGAAACAAATAATTACCCCCCAAAATAATTTCATATTAAATGCAAGCAAGATAGAATGATAATATTTAGAACAAAATATAAACAAATATGAAACAATACGCAGACGACATGCAAAACAAAACCCTAGGGTTTTGGGATGAGCAGTCACCCCAAAGTCTAACCAGATTAAATGTGTGCCTTGTAAATTATCGAGTATATATTTGGTAATATAAAGGAAAATGGGCATAGAGAACCCAATAAAAAAAATATTATTTCCACTAATCCATGCCCTATAACATACAGAGCACAGATTCGCATAGGAGGACTTAAAACCCAAAACAAAGATAAAAAATACAACAAAACACAAACTAAGATGAATAAGTGAACTAATGAATGCAAAGAAACAACCTGGTGATCTCGTGGAAGAAGAAAGAGCAAAGGTGGGAGGCCTCTCCTCCATCAAAAAGATAAATTGTCATCAAGGCTTTCTCCCTTACATATCATAGGAACACACCAACAACAGAACACAAAAGCACCAAGAGCACCAGAATATTGCACAAGATTGCTAGCTAGATCACTTAAGAATTATTTGGATAGCTGAGAGTAACTAGGGAGAAAAAGGGGATCCAATACCTTTATTTATAAAGGGTTTGGAGGGCTAAAATGTGGGAAAACTAAAGTTAACATTGGTTAAGCCGATGTCCCAAAAGGGTTATCTTATAATTTAGGTTTTTCATAACAATCCTAAATTTTCCAAATCCATGCCCCATAATTTATTGAGCATATATTCAATCAAGGTTAATAAAATCAAGGCAAAATACAAGAAAATGGGGTCAAACTTGCTCCTAGAAAGTTTAAGAGCCTCCCAAAGGAACCTAAGGAAAAATGACTCATTTAGGTGGGTCAATTTTCCATGTCTATAATTGTTAATCTAATGTTTGGTGACATTAGGAAAAAGGGAGGATAAATGAATTAGTTATTAATGTTAGAGCATTAGTAAATAAGTATATCTAGTAAATATGATTTGAGCACATTTTTTAGAATGTGGAAAGAATGTTATGTGAATAATGGAGAAATGTTAGAAAAATGGCAAACCTTTCTAATGTCAAATCTTGAAGAAGTGTTATGAAAGGCATAACGACATGTGAAGAAGTCTCTTCAAATAAAAACATGTTCTCCTTTATTGAGGATATTATGAATTTTTTGGAAGGAAGGATGAAGGTATTCAGAAAGGAATAGGGTCAGAATCCTAAATATGGGAGAAAGACACTAAGTAGCTAAGGTAAAGATATTCCACTTCCAAATCATCCCTATTTTAGAGATTTGTGTGCATGCCTCTTTGGTTATTTTCTATGATGAATGCCCTTTTGTTACATTGCTAAATCCTTGAATTTTGTTTGCATTATAGCTATTATGCATGATTTCAATATGTCAATTTTTGAAAGTGTAGAAGCGTCTTAACTTGGTTGGCAGACTAGTACTTTTTATTGCTTTTGTTAGGATCTAGACCTTGTTTATGGGATGCACTTGACTTATGTTATGTTTATTGGAATCATTTGCTTTCTTTGAATATTCTTATAATGGAATGTGTGCCTATGATGCATGGTGTTTTAGTTCATGGGCTTCCACCCTTTTTTTTTTTCCATTCAACCTTGGCAACATTATGTTTTATTCAATTATTGCAATGCAAAACCTATGACTAGCCTTGCAGTGATGTTGTTAGATGAGGTAATGGAGTAAAGTTTTCTTTTAGAGCTTGATCATCCTTGTTTTTGTCTTACCACTATGTATGATTTATCTTTTTATTACCCCAATTTAATTTGTTAGCATATGCATTCATGTTAGGGTGCTTCTTCTTATTTTCCAATGTGTGAAGCTTTAGTTTTGTTGATGATTTGAACATTTATTTGATTGTTGTAGCACCCTATTGTTATGTTATTTTATTTGGGCCATCCTTGGATTAATCACTATATGCATGGTTAATCATTTGAATTAATCTAATTTGGAATTATTAAAAAAAAAAATTGGTAGGTTATATTAAAATGGGTTTTTTTCAAGGATCCCAAAACCTGATTACAAAGGATCAGATTACAACACAATACATCATATTAAAACAAAATGAATATCATCCAAGGATGGACACAAGGACATGCAAGGATATCCAAAATGAACAATTAAAGAACATTCTAGAGGAAATTTTACACCAGAGGAAGGCGCTTTCCTTTGTGCCAGAGGAGGATGTCTTCCTTTGCGCCAAAGGAAAATCGGGCAGGAAGGAAAAGCCCGCCAGAAAACCAAATTTGAATCAAAAGGCACCAAACAAGATTTTGAATCAAACAAAGGGTGGGAGAAAGTGCCAAACCGCCCCAACCACTAAGATCAATTTGAAACTTTCCCAAAGGTGAGAAAGGAAACAAAGATAGAATTTTGAAATTTGAAACATCCCAAGGGCGAGGAAAACCAGAAACCACCCTTGGGAAACAAAGATCTAAAGAAAAACAAGCATCCCACGCAGGGGAGCTCGAAAAGAAGTAGAAATGGATCAATATCCTGAAATATGATGTTGTAATGGTTCAAAAGAAAAAGGAATACCCCAAGCCATAGGGTCCTTATGCAGAAAAGGAAGCCTTCAAAAATACCTAACCAGTAGAGGAAACAACAGCATCAAAACAACACATCTGAAGGAAAGGATGAGAAAGTGCCATAGAAATTCATAAGGAAGGAGTTACGAGGATGCATGACTACAAACATTGGAGCACAAACCAAAAACAATAGCCATTCATCCCAAACAACCTTCAATAGCAGCTTCAAGGTCACAGAAGAGGAAGTCTCGTAAGAAATCAACAACAAGAAAAACAGAGGCCCCCTGAAGCCACAAAAGGGACTGAGAACTTGCAAGAACCACCACCTCAAACCCAAAGAGCAGAGTCAAAGAAGAAAGCACATGGGCAACCCCCAAGCCCAAAAGTATGCTGTGCAAAATTGCTCATGAAGCCAGAATTCCTCAGACCCACCACCAAACAGCTTCAAGAAAACAAGGAGGAAAACCTGCAAGGATTCAGCAGCAAAACGACTAGAGGCTGTAAAGCCACGAAAGAAATTGAAAGCATGAAATTTTATTTGGTTAAGTTGTGAGTAATTTTAATGAGAAGTTAAATATTTTGAATATAATTTTATTCTTTTATTTGTGTTTTTTGTAATTAATAGTATATAGGAAAAAATGATGGCTTTAAGAAGGAAAATATAGGAATTATTTATGTAGACATTGTTTATTTTTCCATTGTGAAGTAATGGAAAATGTGAGCTATAGTTGGGTGATGTATTTTTCAATGAAATCTAATTGGGATATATTGTTTAAATATAAGAGTTTATCTGGGAGAAAATAATTGAATATTTTTTCTTAAATAATGTAGGCTTTATATGGATAAGGCATGGATAGACAAGGAATACATATATGGGATAAATATGGGATTCTCCTAATATATTGCATGGAATTACTTGAATTGTATGGATGAGGATTGATTAGTCAAGGAATCCATTTATGGAAGAAGTATGGGATTCTTCCAATGTATTTGCATGAATTATGTTTATATGGTGCATTGTTGTTTGCTTAAATTTCTTAGTGCATGTTAGGCTTGCATATGCATATAAGAGTTTCTTGATCCCTAATTTACTTCAAGTTCATTGATGAAGACTCAACAAGTGGAGACCTTGAAGAAAATATGAATGTTTATTTATGTTCTTAAATATTGAAATGTAATATTTTGGGATGAGGATTATTATAATGTTTCATTATTATGAAAAGGAAATGAATATTTTTGTATATATATGTTAGAGTATATTACATTATTTAGGTACATGTCAATGTACCACCTTGGGTACATTGTTTTTTTTTTTTTGTATTTACATGGTGGAATCAGTAGCCGCCACGAATCTGGGTAGTCTATCCAGCTTTTTATGGTTGCCATAGTATTATGCGTTGTCCACCCCAGAAGATACCACACAAATCTTCGTGCAGTATGCCCATATAACCACCATGCCACAATCATTTTAAACCTTTTACACCACTGAAAGCACCAGGAAAGGGACAAGAATTTAGTCCGACGAGGCCCGAGATTTGAACCTTGGACCTCTGCCCCCCTTATGGGGTTTGGATGAACCAATTGGTCTACACCTCGGACCTACCTTGGGTAAATTGTTAGACTAAAATTTTATCTTAGATTACTTGAGGAAGAATTAATAAATGCACAAGTGTTAATGTGAAAATATTTAAATGTACAAGGAGTCCACTTGTACATGAGTCATAGGAAAGGTAGTTAGGAAGAGTAAGGACCAAGTAACCTATCTTCTTATATAGGTCCCATAGTGAATAGAATGGTGTATGTGTGAGTAAAGCAGAAGTGCTACTCACTACAGTGTAGTGAGTAGTATCCATTAGAGTTATGGAGTGTTCATATCCTCCATTACTTTACATTGTAATATTTTTACAACTTTCCATTAATAGCATATTTCAGTCTTATTGTAAAATTCCATTATCTTACTTTTTTGCATATTTTACATCTTGTGATTGTTATCTCCCATATCATACATTACCAAAATATAACGGTGGTATCAAAGCCATAGTAGGTTGACATGAATAGGGAGAGCCACAAGACAAGTTAAGAGGAGAGAAGTAAATCTTAGTTCCAAATATTTTGAGATTGCATTTGGCTAGAGTCTTCCCATAGAGTTGTAGAAAACTTGTGAAGACTAGGATTCAGCATTCATTCCACTATATTGACAAATAAACTAGTGAAGATTCATCATTTTTAGATTGAGAATAATCTTACTAATACTTTTTTGTAGTAAAAAGGATATTTGAAGAAATATAGGAAGAATATCATCTTTAAAATCATTCCAACACTAGAAGCAACAAATTAAAGAAGAGTGGATTCCAAGAACCAGAGGGAAATCTTGTTGCAGACCTGCATATTGTAGAAGAAGAAAAGGCTATAGTAGCCTTATTATTGATACCAAATACTCCAAAAAAAAAAATAGAATAAGATAGCAGATTGGTGATCTTCATCAAAGACTACAGACATTAGATTGAATAAATCATCCTGAAGAAGCTGAAGAGACCCATAGAAGATTTCAAAAAGAACTCCCAAATCTAAAAATATTGGAGGTTGGTGATCTCCATAAAATCCTTTAGATTGCATAAGTGGAGGACTAGCAAGGTATTGTTCTAGGTTCCAAAAGTAGTAGATTCTAGAGATCCAAGAGATATCATTGCCAACACTTACACAGTAGAAGGTTGAAGAAAAGGTCTCATTGAGAAGACTAGAGAAGTTATGAGAATAAAAATCTTGAAGAGGTCTTAAGGAGAAATAAGGAGAAGTTTTGGAGAGCCTTATTATAGAGTTCAAAGAAGCCATTAAGTATTTCCTAGAAGAACTCATTGGATAAATTCACTACCAAGGAGAAGCTCCTGATAGTGAAGGAATTAGGAAAATTATTGTCATTCAACAACAAGACCAAAGGAGAAGGATTTGATAAATTTATTAAATTTTAGAGGAGACTAGTGAAGATCTCAAGACTTTCATAATCTTGAGAAGAAGACCCTATTTTAAGTTAGAATTTGACAAGGAGGTTGAAGAAGAACTCAAACAAAAGAAGCCTACCAAATCTAAGAGATTTGGATATTGCAAGGAAAACACATATAGAAGAAGCCCACAAAATCTAAGAGATTTGGAGATTGCAAGAAGAACATAGATAAAAGAAGCTTGCCAAATCCAAGATATTTAGATATTTCCTTTCATAGATAAGAAGGCACATGTCAGAGATAAGGGTTTGCCAAATCTACAGCAAAATACTAAAGATTTCATAGTTGCAATTTACCACCATTCCAGACAACAAATTGATGAATCTATTCATCAAGATCTACATCATCTTCAAAAATAATTAAAGGTAAGCAACTTAGCTACAAAGGGTTTATTACTTGAACACTTATATACAATTCATTAATTAGCTTCATTAAGCACCTTATTAGAATCTAGAAGTTGCAAGGAGAAGGTTGCATTCTAAAATCTTCAAGAAAAGTGCAGAAGAAAAGTTTATATTAAGGTTTATTACCTGCACATTAAAATAGAAGTTAGATACATTTTTCCTATTATCTATTAGTAGAAAATAATACTTCATTAAGTTGCAAATATTTTATAGCATTAGAGAGTTCTTTAAGAGTTAGTATTAGTGCATATTATGAGTTACTATTAAGGATTAATAAGGATATTGCAATTGCACTATATTAGTTTCTCTTAAAGCTTATTAGAAGTGCACTAAGTGTTACAATGAAGGTAAAAGTTAGTGCAAATATTAATCTCTCTACCATATTGGTTATATAATTATTAGCTTGGATTCATTGATACTAAATTATACAAGTGAAAGAGTTAGATACTAGTGTTGTCTAATAAGAAAGGTAACAATACATTGCTCTCAAATAGTAGAGCAAGTAATGGCCATATCCAAGAAGCCAAGGAAAATATTAGGATCAATATACATTAGTCCTCAAGATTTACAGTAAGGATCCATCATACCAAAGGAGGAAATAGCATCAAAGAAGAAAAGGAACTTTGGTGTAAAATAAATTTTATCATTAATATTACATAGATGCACCATATACCTCCTAAAGAGGATAGATTATCAAATGTCTCAAGACATTAACATAGTAGGGATTCAACATATTCTATTGGTAAATAAATGAAGTTAGAAGAAGAGTCAATCCAGGGTTCACAAGCATTAGGTTTTAGGTGTCCAAAAACACCATTCCAAATCACCAAAGTAACACCCACTAACAATGTCAACCTACAGCGACATTGGAAGCATTGCAACCATTATTATCCTTTTACAAATCAAGGTAGAATAGCAGTGAGAAAATCTACAAAATAGCCAAGTGAAGGAAAAAAATATTACCTCAATAAAGCATCTAACATCCAAAAAGGAATAGAGCCATCAAAGCATCCAAGTGCATCAATCAAGCAATGCCATATCATATGCCTAGAAGCTATTTTAAATTCATATTTGGAGCCAATGTTAGAGAAAATCATCACTGGAATTGCAAGCTAGCATTCACTAGCAAAGTGTTGGAGAAAAAAAGTGAACAGATTCCATTCAATGGAGGAGATATAAGGCTAAAAGAGAATTTTGAAAATTTTTACATGCAAGTGCCACTTGGCACGAAGAAGAGAAGAGTTACATTCTTCTCACAAATGAGAGCAACAAAGTAATCATGCTTATATTGGAGTGTTGAATAATAATTTGACACCCAAATAAGATTAACACCCACCTTGGAGCATTAAAAGGAGTACAAGGAAGTAACATCTTGAAAATTGGAATGTTGAAAGCAAAGACCATCATTACATCTTGAGCATTGAAACACAAGGTGTAACCTCTACAACCCAACCACCACATGTTCAAAGCATCAAGAAGGGAGTATAACATCTCAAGGCACTCCATGTAGGGATATTACCCTATTAATAACTTAGGTGAAAGACACTTATATCAAATAGCATGAATATCAAAGGAAGAGCACATTGTTGTCTATAGTGAAGGTCTATTGCACAGTAAGGTCAAATCAGTGAAAGAAGTAGCATTGAATTAGAGTTGAATATCATTGTATGTTCATCTTCTCCTAGCCAGTAGATATGTTGAAGTCTCAAGCAACACAAGCTACTTGAATATATGCAGATATATATCAAGAAGGTGAGCCATACATAGCACTTGAAGATACCTCAAAGAAATATAAAAGATACATTGAGCCACCAGCAACACTACATACTACAGAAGGTAAAATCAATATTGTTTGTTTTAATTAAAGTAACGTTGGAGTTATAAGGTGATATAATCAAATTTACTATTGCATTGGAATAACTAGCATTAACCAAGAATTAGTAATTTGTAAAGCAAGCTCATTTCAATTTATTATAATTGAAGGATATATACTCATATTTGAAAATAACCAAAGTAGGAGATATAAGGTTGTCAACTTTGGTAAACTTAAATATCAATTTGCAAATACTATTATCATTATTTTCTAATATTCAAAAAATTAGGGAGTTATAAGGCATACTACACCAAACTATAGATAATTGGAATTTAGAAAATTAAATAGAGAAGCAAATCTATTGCTTTCATATAGAGTTGGAATTAATTGGTAATTTTTATCTCATACTCAAACTAAGGAGATAAAAAGAAATCCAACTATAAGAACTTCATTAGGATAGATAAGGTAAAATTGAAGGTTTATTATTATTCTCCAAATAATACAAGATCAACTCAAAAGGTGAACTAATTATTGCTAATATTATTATCAAATACTATAGCATATTCTAAATTACTTGAGAGACATAAGGAATCCTACATAGCCTAAATCCAAGAAAGGTTTTATTAGTTCACATACTAGGGATTCATAAGGTAGACTATAATAAAGGTTCTATTAAAAGAGTTATATCCTAAAAATGGAAATAAGAACATATTATCACAAAATAATGACAAGATACATCATGTCACAAATGTAAAATTAGCTCTAGTATAAACAATTCTACAAAGAAGAAGAACATTTGGTATATTGATACAGGTGCCAGTCATCACATGATAGGGAATCTACAATGTTTTAATTGTCTTCAAATTACTAATGGTTGCAAGTTAATAATTGTAGATAGCAAGACTTATCCTATACATGGATATGGGTGTGTAACACCTAGTAAATCATTTCCAAACTTTCTGCTACAAAAAGTGATGTATGTTCCTGGATTAACATTCAATATTATTTCAATAAGCAAGTTAATAGAAAGCAATAGAATTATTGATTTCAGATACATAAATGGAATTAATATGTGCCTCATAATGAATAAAAATGAGATAGAAGCTACAAGATCAATCCATGGAAATACATATATGCTAGACTCAATTGAGAACTCACAAGACATTTTTGTATTTCAAAATAATACTAATATATTTCTTGAGCATCATGTTGCAAAAAATAAAGATGTCATATACCATAAAATCATATAGATATATAGAAGATTCAAAATTAAAATGATGAGAGGAAAAAAACAACACTATGTTCTGCTTGTTCATCTACAAACTGAAGAAGAAGAAGGACCATATCAAGCTAAAGACTATTCAAAATCAGAAGATCCATATTGAAGACTAAAGTCTTCAATACCCAAATAATGTAACACAGGAGGGTGTTAGAGTATGTTACATTATTTATGTGCATGTCAATGTACCACCTTGGGTACATTGTTAGATTATGATTTTATCTTAGGTTACTTGAGGAAGAAGTAATAAATGCACAAGTGTCAATGTGCAATGATGTAAATGTACAAGGAGTCCACTTGTACATGAGTCATAGAAAAGGTAGTTAGGAAGAGTAAGTGCCAAGTAACCTATCTTCTTATATAGGTCCCATAGTGAATAGAATGGTGTGCATGTGTGAGTAAAGAAAAAGTGCTACTCACTACAGTGTAGTCAATAGTATCCATTAGAGTTCTGGAATGTTCATATCCTCCATTACTTTAAATTGTAATATTTTCATGAATTTTCATTTATAGAATATTTTAGTCTAATTGTAGAATTGTATTATATTACTTTTGTGCATATTTTACATCTTGTGATTCTTATCTCCCATATCATACATTACCAAAATATAACAATATAATTCTTGTTACATTATTCCAAAAATGGAAGGATAGGTGTTATTATTTCTTTATGAAAAGTGTTTGGAATGCTTAGTTATGAGAAAATGGAAAGAATGTGTTAGATTCTAATTCATGGTTTATGGATTATAATTCATTTAGATGATGTTTCATTCTTTCATTAATGAGATAAAGGAAATGCTAAATGCTAGTATTATGATTTAAAAATATTTAAGATCCTAGTTTTAGAAATGTGTTATATTTAAGCATGTTTTAATATAGCACTTCATTTCATTTTGAGAGAGATATTATTTTTATTAATATATGATTCTTTACTTTGGGTATTTTTGGGGGTATGAATCTAGAGCTATATTATAGAATCCTTGAGTCAAGAAGATAACCCAATCCTGGGAAGAATTGTGATGATGCAATAACCAGGTATTTGTAAATCTAGGAGGAGTTGTAGTGATGCAATAACCAAATAATTATGAATGATATACCTTGAATGGTGAGTTTCAAGTGTCCCAAAGTGGTGAGGCTTTTGGGTAGTCCTAAGAAATGAGGCTTGGATGTATTCCTAGTGGTGAGGTCTAGGAATCATTCACAAGATAGTATAGTGGTGGCACCTTGAATGGTGAGGATTGGGTGACCATGCTCATTACCAGGTGAGTGGTAATGGCCTTAGTTATGCCATGGAGGTGTAGTAACTATGCACTAAGGCATTAAGCCAGAATAATACTACATAGAAAAAATTATGTAGGGTTAGGAAATAGGCATCCCCCTTTAAGTGTTATGGGCCTTAAAGGATAATCCTACACCATGGTCAATTTGTCCTATATCGGTGTGGGTATAGGAAAAACTGGGGGAAAATTATTGGCATCCTTTCTAAATAGTAAGGTCTAGAAAGGTGAACCCCGAAAGTATGATAAGTTTACCACTTCTGTCCACTTAAGTGTCATCTATAGAAACAATAAACTTAAAATATGGTTATGCCTTACAATACTAAAAAATATTGGGACTTCTTTGTGAGTTATTCCATGTGTTAATGAAAAAAATATCTACCTTAGGTCAAGTTGGTGGGTTGTTACAATCTAGACTCAAACCTTGATCCAAATATATATACAAACCTCAAGCCTCTTTTGATTATGCATATTATTTGTATGATCAAATCTATGTTCAATATCTGGTCATGCATTGTTCATGTGTTCATTAATCCCACTAAGTTGAGATAGAAATTGTATCTTCTTCTTTGGTGCATCACCCCCATTAGATAGGCTAGATAGGTTTCCTTTCCACCTAACCAAAATCAAATAGTACTCCTAGATTAGGACAATGGAGGTCCCCTTTAACCATGAGTAGTGCTAGCCATATGGGGTCAAATTTTAGCTTCCACAATAAATTCCTTATTGTATTTCACTAGGGAGGATGCCACCACTCTAGTTGAGCATATTTAGAACATGGTAAACCTATATGCACTCTATAGAATTGGGAAGGAACATGTCACCCTTAAAATTTTGGTGGTATCTCTTAGAAGTAAATAAAGGGACTGGTATGTCTCTCTCACCCCTAACTCCATCATCAAATAGGACTAACTTGCAAGTCAGCTTTTTGAGCACTTTGAGGAAAATATGAATAGGGTGTTCTTGTTGGAACAATTGGCCACCATCAAAAGGGATCCTATGGAAGCCATGTAGGACTTCAATGCTAGATTCCAAAAATCTTGGTAGAGGATCCTAGAGGAAATTTTTTCAATACTAGATATGGCTTTCATATACTACCTCAAAGAAATTAATTTTAAAATAGCCATCATGGTAAAAATCTAGGGGATAATTTGTTGCTAGTAGCCTACAAGATAGCCACCCAAGTTGAAAGAGACATAATTTAGATTATAATGTTAGCCTATAGGCCATCCATATCCCTTTTTAATATATTCAATCACCTTGCCATACCCTTTTGGTCATACAACCAACCTCAATATCTGGTCAACCCTCCTCATCTATGATGACTCCTCCTACCATATTTGTCTCTTCTCCCTTAGAATATTAAAAAATGTAAAGGTTGAATAGAACTATAAGATATTTGAATAATTAACCCAAGTTTTGTAGGTGAGTTGGAGAGGAGAGGGTAATCCTCCAAGGGAGGTCCCAGGTTTAAATCTCCACCCTACCAAAAATCTTAATTGGGTATCCAAAATCCAATTGATAATGTTGGTGCGGGTAGGGTCGGGTGCGACTCCTGGGTGACTTTGATGGTGTAGAACCCCATTTTTGTGGTCTCTCAGGGGTTTTTTGCTTAAAATATATATATATATATATATATATATATATATATATATATATATATATATATATATATATATATATATTTGAATAATTATATAATATCCCTCAATCGTTAGTAGAATTTCCAAATATTTGGCTACCAAAACTACCCTCACCCTCTATTTCATTAAAATAATCAAGGTTACCAACCTACACCAAATGGATATCAAAGATACCCTCCCCTTGGAAGGGATTTTGGTCCTTTCCAAAGTTCTAGAAGGAATAAGGTACTTGTCCCTATGCCCATCCAACCCACTCCTACAAATATGGTAAGATACATGGTATTATCCCAAAACAACTACATATAAAATCCTTATAGTTGGCAATGCTACTACCTTGATCCCTACTACCTAGAGTATGGTTACCTCTAGTAGGCCACATGTCCAATGTATTTAGAGCTTATGCAGGTACCAATACCAACCACACAAAGCATGCCACTAGAATATTTCTTGATATCAAATACTGAAGCACTAGAACAAACATTAGTAACATGGGACAAGGGAGAAATCTTTACCATCCTTTGATGAACAAGCACTCAATAAAACAATTGGAATCAACTGCAATATAGTGTTCTCACCATGATCAAAAGGAGAGCGATGGAATATGCTTGAGGATAGTAGCAACCAACACAAAAGACCCCAAGGCAAGAAAATGGTCTAATATGGGAGATATAATTGAACTAGACTAGGCCACTAGTTCCCAAATAGCCAACACTAATATAGCTAAAACTAAGTCTAGTCCAAGCTCCTAGATTTATCCTATAAATTTCTACGGTATATTGGGTGTCCCATACTACACCAAAATCTCAACCACTAGAATATTTCAATGTGGTCAAGCATATTAAGAGGTACATTGGTGTAAACTCAGCTACAAGAGACCAACAAAATGGACTCCAATCACATAACACAAATGCAATATAATGGAAGAAACCTGCAAATTGATATTCTTCTCATTTCTAAATTCACACCTCTTCTCCAAAATATTACAACCCATCATATAACAATCAAAAACCAAAGAAACCCTAAAACATATTTTTTCTAAAAACTGCTAAAAATAGAAATGAGTCGGATTGCGCCAAAATTTGGTGCACACATCCCTCTTACAATAATGAACCTTACTTTAAAATATTAGGCCTCAACTTAAGGTATAACAAAATATAATAAAATTCTAACATTCAAAAAAATCCAAAAACCTAGGAACCTATTCTAAAAGCTAATTTTGGGACACTAGATGTCGGAGTTAGGTCCCAAAAACATGATTTTTTGAGGGTGAGGTAAATCAAATATTTAACTCATGCAGAACATGCACATGAAACCACCTATTAAATTTCAAGTCAAACGGGCGTATGGTTCACAAGTTATGGCTCCGGCAAGGTGCATCATTCTCCTCTGGTGAAAAAGAACGCAACTCCTACGAGTTTAGTTGAATTGAAATATTGTAGATTCTGGTTATCAATTTCCTTTAGATCTGACTCTAAAACCCAAGTGTTATCTGACTGTGGTAATTATTCCTACTAAACCAGGAATCTATTGTAGCTCCCATGTCTAGTGGTGATCACCTTCTTATCGAGCACCTGTACAACTCTGTATTTTTTCTTCTTAGGCATATGTCGTGCCCAATTTACTGTCTCTTGTAATTCACCATCCTTGGTAGTACAAGGATACTGAAATAAATCAAAAACATTAAAAATGGGTGAAATATCAAATTCATCGAGCAGCTCCACTTTATAGGCATTATCATTGATCTTCTTCAAAATCTTGCATGGCCCAATTTTCTTAAGTTTCAGTTTGTTATACATCCCCTTAGGAAATATTTCTTTCCTAAGATGAACCATGACCATATCACCCTCTTCAAACACTTTCACCCTTCTGTGTACATTAGCATACTCTTTGTAGTGAGCATTACTACTCTACAATTTTTCCCTCACTAACTCTTGCACTTTCTAGATATGCTCAACAAATGCTTCTACATCATCACTAACTTATTCCCCAATTGGTAACTCAACAAAATCTAATACACCTCTAGGATTTTGACCATAAATAATTTAAAAAGGAGATTTACCTGTCGAACTATTCACTAAACTGATGTATGCAAATTTGGCTTGCGATAAGGCTAAATCCTATGGTTTTGTTTTTTCTCCAACTATGCACCGTAAGATATTTCCCAAGCTTATGTTCACTACCTCAATTTTCCCATCGGTCTATGGGTGGTAAGAACTACTAAACTACAACCTGGTGTTCAAATTTTTCCATAATGTCCTCCAAAAGTTACTCAAGAACTTAGTATCCTGATCAGAAGTAATAGTCTTTGGAACACCATGCAACCACACAATCTCATCAAATAATAAGACTACAGTCCTAGTTGCATCATTAGATTTCTTTAAAGCAATGAAATGCACCATTTTTGAAAATTTATCTACCATAAAAAAAAATTGAATGCTTACCCCTCTGTGTCTTGGGCAACCCCAACATGAAATCCATACTTAGATCTATCCATGGTCCTGTAGGAATTGGCAGTGGCATATACAACCCTGTATTTTGTGCATGGCCCTTAGCCATTTGACATAATCTGCATCTAGAGACAAACATGATTATATCTCTCTTCATTTTTGGCCAATAGTACTTCTCCTCTACAAGAGTGGTAGTTTTGGATACTCCAAAATGACCAGCCAAATCCCCACTATGTAATTCCCTCAATATATTCTCTCTCATAGATCCATTGGGAATGCATAATCGATTACCCTTAAACAATTAATCATTCTATAAAAAATACTCTTAAAAAATAGTATGGGACTCACCCTCTACCGCACGTTTACACTGTTGCACAATATTCCCAAAATTTGCATCATATTCATATAGATATTTAATCCCCTCAAATACTACCACTTCATTCTCCATAGTGGTCAACAACATGACTCTCCTACTCAATGCATCAGCAACCTTATTTTGTTTACCCGACTTGTGATTTAGGACAAATGTATACTGTTACAAAAATGAAACCCATTTGGCATGGCTACTATTTAACTTTTTCTAAGAGTTGACATACCTCAATGCTTCATGATCAGTAAACAACACAAACTCCTTTGAGAGTAATTAGTACCTCCAATGTTTCAATGCTTGTGCAATTGCATAAAAATCCACATCATATGTAGAATAATTCTTTCTTGCATCATTCAGCTTCTCACTGAAAATTCTACAGGTCGGCCCTCTTGACTTAAGACACCACAAATTCCAACAAATGAGGCATCACAATCAACCTCAAAAACCTTACTAAAATATGGTAACACTATAACAAGGTCTTCCAACACCTTCTTCTTCAAGAGTTCAAAACTCTATTGCTACCATAGTCCATACAAACTCTTTCCCCTTCATGCACTCAGTTATAGGGGCAACTATACTACTAAAGTTCCAGATGAACTTTTTGTAAAAGGTAGCTAGGCCATGAAATCTCCTTACTTCTATTATAGTTTGTGGAATAGGCCATTCCAAAATCACCTTCACTTTCTCGTCATCCATCCTCATGCCATCTCTTGATATTACAAATCCTAAAAACACTAAACTATCTTGAAGAAATATACATTTCTTTAGATTGACATACAATTTCTCCTTCCTGAGCATGTCTAACACTAATTTCAGGTGTAACAAATGCTTCTCTTCACTTTTACTATAAATCAAAATATCATCAAAATACACAACCACAAACTTACCATTATATTCCCATAGTACTCTATTCATCAACCGCATAAATGTACTGGGTGTATTATACAACCCAAATGACATCACCATCCACTCGTACAACCCATATTTTATCTTAAAAGCTATCTTCCATTCATCTCCTCTAATTCTGATCTGGTAGTAGCCACTCCGTAGATCAATTTTACTGAAGTATTTAGCTCCAACCAATCCATCCATCATGTCATCCACTCTCAGCATAGGATACCGATATTTTATTGTGATCTTGTTTATGGCTCTACTATCCACACACATTCGTTAGTCACCATATTTCTTTGGGGTCAGCAATGTTGGAGTCACACATGGACTCATACTCTCCCTAACTAATCCTTTCTTTATCAACTCTGTCACTTGCCTACTCAACTTTGCATTATGTGTTGGGTTCAACTGATAAGCTGCCTGATTTGGGAGCACTAATCCTGAAATCAAATCCATGTGATGTTGGATATCCCTCTTTGGTGGTAGCCCATCTGGTAACTCCTTTGGTGTGACATCTTTATATTCACTTAGCAACTTAGCTACTGCTGTAGGCATAACTACTTCCTCTTATTCTATCTTCCTAGCTATTAAGGCATAGCATAAGCTAGCATCCTTGATCTCAGCAAGGAACTCCTTCATCGTCAACAAGCTCTCACTTGACCCATCCTCCTTTAGAGGTACAAGAACTACCTTTACACCATCCTTCTAGAATGTGTAAGTATTATTTCTCCCATTATGGTTAGTATCCCTATCATACTGCCAAGGTCTTCCCAACAGAATGTGACATGCATCCATAGGGATCACATCACACCATACTTCATCCTTGTAAGTGCTCCTAATTGAAAATTTAATTAAACACCTCTAATATATTGTTACCTCTTTCCCCTTCTTAACCCATGATATGCGATATGGATAAGTATTCTTTTCGCATTCCAGGTTCATTTTATCAACCATGACATTTGACACCATATTCTCATAGCTACCACCATCAATGGCAATGTTACATACCTTCCCTCCTGATGTGCACCTTGTTCGAAATATGTTCATTTGTAGCCTAGAATCATCACCATCTATGGTCTGCCCCTTCACTTTTCTTTGCACCTTCTCTTTCTTAGGAATAATTAGCGTCCTCCTTATCATAAGTGCTTCCCCAATGTCAGCAATAACTTCATCCTCATCCTACTCTTCCATATCAACTAGATTGACCCTTCCTTGTCCTCCTTGACCCCTTTCTTGGACATCACATTGGGAACACTCAAATGCTATGTGCCTTTCCTCAACACATCCATAACAAGTATACGACCTTCTTGTATCATTCCCATTTCATCCACCTGTTGGCAATTTTGGGTACCTTGGGTACATTGCCTTTGCTCTAAGTGTAGATGTTGTCATTGATGTCAAGAAGGTCTTGAAGCAATTTGGTTTGATGTCAAAGAATGTGTTTTGATGAAGGTTTCAGTTTGGAAAGTGAGTTTCCAAGAAGATCAGAGTAGCCCAGTTGCAAAAGATCAAGAAAAAGACAAGTAAGAAAAAGTATGCAGGTGGTTGGAAAACTGTCACGATTTCGCGACATGTTTTAGGAGAGAGAAAGTGCTGGCAAAACTGTCGTGATTTCGCGACATGTTTGAGGAGAGAGAAAGTTCTAGCAAAAGTGTCATGATTTCATGACACGCTGGAAGACAGAGACGAAGCTGGCAAAACTGTCGCGATTTCGTGACATGTTGGCAGAGAAAGAGAGCAAGTTGGAAAGTGTCGCGATTTCGCGACATGTCGCATTTTCGTGACTCGAAAAGTGCAGGAAGGCAGAGAAGGAAAAGTGTCATGATTTCGTGACACATTGCCAGGAAAGTTGTACGGACAAAAAGGTGTCACGATTTCGTGACATAATGCAGAAAAGAGAGTCCACAGTGTGAACTGTCACGATTTCATGACAAGATCGAAGAGAGAGAAAGTTATTCAAGAATTGTCACGATTTCGTGACATGATGCAAAGTTCCAAGTGAGGACTGTCACGTTTTCGTGACATGCTGCAGAGGTCAAGTTGAGGACTATCATGATTTCGTGACATGCTGAAAAGCTCGAAGTGAGAACTGTCACGATTTCGCGACATGCAACAAAGGGAAGAGTCTGAAAGGAGAAGCGTCACGATTTCATGATAGGTTGCAAGGAAAGCTTTCAGAAGCTGAAAGCGTCATGATTTCATGACAGGATGAAAGAAAAATGTACGGATGCAAAAAGTGTCATGATTTCACGACAGGCAGAAGTGAAGAAGCCAACGGATGAAGTTGTAGCGATTTCATGACAGGCTGAAAGAAAAGCGTACGGATGGTGAAAGAGTCACGATTTCATGACAAAAACTAGAAGCAGGTCTTCTATAGGAGAAGTGTCACGATTTCATGATAGAAGCAGAGAGAAAGGCTATGAAGACAAAAGCATCACGATTTTATGACATGTTCCAGTTTTGTAGGCGTAAGGCAGAAAGAAGCTCAAGGCAACAGAAGTGTCACGATTTCATGACAAAAGCTGAGAGGAAGGCCATGAAGACAAAAGGGTCACGATTTCGTGATAGAGTTAAAGATGACGTCAGCAAAAGTAGATGTGTCACGATTTCATGACAAAAGCAGAGAAGAAGGCAATGAAGACTAAAGTGTCACGATTTCATGACAGGAGTGAAGATGACGTCAGCAAAAGACAGAAGTGTCACGATTTTACGACAAGGACGTAGTCAAGGCAGACAAAGGCAAAAAGTGTCACGATTTCATGATAGTAGGCAAAAGAAGGTGTACGGCAGGCAAAGGTGTCATGATATCATGACATGTTGTAGTTTCATAGGAAAAGCTACAGAACCAGAGGCGATTGAAGGACAGAGTTAACTTTGAGCCGACAAAGTTAAATCTAGGCCGACGCAGCATAGGGTTTTGCAACCGATGTAGTTTGAGGGTTACAGCTGACTAAGTTTGAGAGTTTTGATCATGAAATTTATTCTATAAAAGGAGGGTTGTTTCGAGATTGAAGGTATCGAATGCGTGTATCAAAATTGCGCAAGTTAAGTCCACGGTGCGCAAAAGAGCAGTCATGTCGAATCGATCGAAGTGTGCATTTTGAAGTGCGATATTCATAGATAGAGTGTTGGGGAGAAGTTCGATCATCGAGAAGTAGAGTGTGCAAAGACTGTGCTGTTATGTTTGCATAGAGGTGCATAAGTTGATATTTGATCGAGTGCTACTGTGTTTGCGTGACCAGTGCAAAAGTTGGTTTCGACCAAGTGCGGCTGTAACAGAACAGAAAGAGATAAGAGGACAGATTTGTGCCAGACCGAAGGACTATGTTTGGTGCAGACCAGAGATAGAGGACATATGTGCTAGACCGAAGGACTGTGTTTAGTGCATATTCGAGGACCAGCTTTGCGGTGATAGAGTTGAGGACAGAGATCTCCAGCCAGAGCAGGGAAGACAGGTGTCTTCTATGGATAGAGTTCCACTTGCTAAGGGCAGAGGAGGTAGAGGTCTTCTAGAGGATCACCAGTTAGAGCAGAGCTAGGGGAAGGTATCTCCTTTGGGTTGGTGCCCATAAACATTGTAACAGGGAAAGGTTTTCCTAGAGGTTGAATTGATAAAATTTAGAGAGAAATTTTATCCGTGGAGTAGCCCGCTTTGGGTGAACCACGTAAATTGTTGTGTCTCTTTTGTGGATGGTGTTTTGTGCATTGCTTTGATTACCGCTATTAATACTGCTATCTTTACACTGCATAATACTGATTTGAAAACTATTTTGAAGCAAAAGTAAAAAGTGGTCTTATACTGTTCACCCCCCCTCTCAGTATAAGCTTGTGTTCTTCAATTGGTATCAGAGCGGGTTCCTTCGAAAGGTTTAACAGCTTGAAGGAAGAACTGATTAAGAACACAATGGATTATTCAAGTGGCAATGCAGCACCTATCCTTGATGGATCAGATTTTGGTCTATGGAGTGCTAGAATGAAGGTTTATCTAATGGCACTTGGTAATGAGGTATGGGAAGTAATTGAAGATGGGTACACTATCCCTATAAATGGTCCATACACTAAAGAAGATAGGCTCCTACATCACAACAATTCAAAAGCTATGAATGCAATCCTGAAAGGCTTACAGAAAGCAGATCTTACCAAGGTGATTCACTGCAAGACAGCTAGTGAAATGTGGAAACAGTTGCAAGTGGTTCATACAGGTGATGCAAATGTCCGAAAGGCCAAATTGAGACACTTTAAAGGTATGTTTGAACAACTCAAAATGAATGATGATGAAAATATCAGTGACTACATGCTTCGTATGGATGAGATTGTTAACTCCATGAAAGACTTAGGTCTTGAACTTGCTGAAAATGATGTGTGTGATAAGATTTTAAGATCTCTTCCTAATAGATTTAGTGAAAATATTTCTGCCATTGAGGAAGCTAAAGATCTAGATAAATTGAAAAAGGATGAGCTCCATAGTATACTTGCAGCATTTGAGCTGAGAACTCAAGTGAAAGTTGATGTCAAGAAAGAGGCAGCCTTCAAAGCTACCAAGAAATCAAAGAGCAAACAGATTCAAGAGAGTGATGAGTCCTCTAGTGATGAAGAGGCATATTACAACAAGAAAGGCAAGTTTTCCAGAAAGCACAAGAGCATGAAAAACATAAGATGTTTCAACTGTGGGAAGTTTGGTCATTATGCTACTGACTATACTGTTTCAAAGAATGAAAGTGATGAAGATATACAGGATTCTAAGAGCAAGGATTCTGAAAAGCACAAGCATCACAGGAAGAGCAAAGATGAGTACAACAATCACGAAAAGAGGCATTCTCACAAACACAAGAAGAGCTTCTACCTAGACAAAGCAAGTAAGTGTTCTAGCAAGTGATAGTGAAAGCTCTTCTAGTGATAATGAAAATGAGATGTTGTTCATTTCAGAAAAGGAGGAAGAACCGAAACATAAATTCATTGTCATGAAATGTTTTAGATGTGGAAATTTTGGGCACCTTGAGGATAATTGCAAAAATAATGATTTGGTTGCTAGTATGTATGAGGATGCTTCAGAAAACTACAATGAAGATGCATGTATGGTTTTTGAAAAGGGTAGCACCTCTAGTGATAAGAAATCTGAAAAAGGCCTTGATAATTCAAAATGCAATCAAATAGAGGATCTTGAATGTGAACTTACTAATGCTCTTAGTGTTTTGAAAAAGGAAAGAAAGAAGAATGCTAGACTCAAGGATAAGTTAGATGAATGTTGTATGGAGAGAGATGAGCTTATAGAAAGTCTTGACATCTCTATGGCTAAGACACAAGAACTCAAGAATGAGTTAGATTCTAAAATTCTGGAGTATAGTGAGTTAGAACAGGAAATGGCTTCTTTGGAAGAGGAAACTAAAAAATACAAGGATAAACTATACAGGTTTCAAGAAAGCTCCAAAAAGGTTAAGTCTCTCATCAAAGGTCAAAGAAAACCAACAGATAAAATAGGTCTCGGTTTTGTTGAGCCGCACAAGGAACAAGTTGGGGAATCTAGCAAGAGATTTCAAAAGGAAGAGAGTTCTGATGAAGAAAGTACTTCAGATCATGAGTCCATAAGTGATAAATGCACAGAAATAGAAAACAAAATTCTGAATGCCAAGAAGAAGGTTTCGGGACCCAAGAGGTCGAATAAAAGAAAATTTCACGGCAGATGTTTTGCGTGTCACAGGTTTGGTCACATGGTTGTACATTGCATGATTCAAGTGAAGAGAGTAAATGACAGTTTCAGGGGCCGTAATTTCTTTCAAGGGTATTGCTACTCTTGTCAACAGTTTGGGCACAAGGCAATTTTCTGCAAGGCAAATAATAGGAACTGGGTTAGTCAGAACAGGCGAATTCAAAGAACAGCTATGCTCGAAAGAAATAATATTGTTACTTGCTATAAGTGCAACAATGCAGGTCACACAGCCAGATAGTGCAGAGCTGATCTTCCAAGGTACAGGAATAGGAACAATGGTATAAACAGGTCCAAGGATCAAGGTGTGGACAAGAAAAGAGATGAGAACAAGAACAAGAAAAGTGACAAGAACAGAAACATTGACAAAGAGTTCAAGAGAAGGCCCGACAAAGAAATTGTAGACACTGATGATGATGAGTGCCTAATGGGAGTTTCACTCCCACCCTTGTTTTAAATCACCTCATCGGGAGGTGGGGGAGGGACTAAGCTAAGAAGCTCATTCTTAGTCCCAAGCCCCAAAGGTGACCCTTTGCCATTGATGACAAAGGGGGAGAGATATGAGTAAGGGGGAGAGCTTCATAGTGAAGAAGAGAGCTTCAAGTCATGGGGAGCAAAAACTTCAAAGGCAGATTCTCGCTTGTTGGATCAGTTGGTTTCAGCTTTGGCTCTTGACTAGTGTTTTCAGTTAAGGTTTGCCATCAATGACAAAGGGGGAGATTGTTGGCAATTTTGGGTACCTTGGGTACATTGCCTTTGCTCTAAGTGTAGATGTTGTCATTGATGTCAAGAAGGTCTTGAAGCAATTTGGTTTGATGTCAAAGAATGTGTTTTGATGAAGGTTTCAGTTTGGAAAGTGAGTTTCCAAGAAGATCAGAGTAGCCCAGTTGCAAAAGATCAAGAAAAAGACAAGTAAGAAAAAGTATGCAGGCGGCTGGAAAAACTATCGCGATTTCGCGACATGTTTTAGGAGAGAGAAAGTGCTGGCAAAACTGTCATGATTTCGTGACATGTTTGAGGAGAGAGAAAGTTCTAGCAAAAGTGTCACGATTTCGCGACACGCTGGAAGACAGAGACGAAGCTGGAAAACTATCGCGATTTCGTGACATGTTGGCAGAGAAAGAGAGCAAGTTGGAAAGTGTCACGATTTCGCGACATGTCGCATTTTCGTGACTCGAAAAGTGTAGGAAGGCAGAGAAGGAAAAGTGTCACGATTTCATGACACATTGCCAGGAAAGTTGTATGGACAAAAAGGTGTCATGATTTCGTGACATAATGCAGAAAAGAGAGTCCGCAGTGTGAACTGTCATGATTTCATGACAAGATCGAAGAGAGAGAAAGTTATTCAAGAACTGTCATGATTTCGTGACATGATGCAAAGTTCCAAGTGAGGACTGTCATGTTTTTGTGACATGCTACAGAGGTCAAGTTGAGGACTATCACGATTTTGTGACATGCTGAAAAGCTCAAAGTGAGAACTGTCACGATTTCGTGACATGCAGCAAAGGGAAGAGTCTGAAAGGAGAAGCATCACGATTTCACGACAGGTTGCAAGGAAAGCTTTCGAAAGCTGAAAGCATCATGATTTCATGACAGGATGAAAGAAAAATGTATGGATGCAGGAAGTGTCATGATTTTGTGATAGGCAGAAGTGAAGAAGCCAATGGATGAAGTTGTAGCGATTTCGTGATAGGCTGAAAGAAAAGCGTACGGATGGTGAAAGAGTCACGATTTCATGACAAAAACTGGAAGCAGGTCTTCTATAGGAGAAGTGTCACGATTTCATGATAGAAGTAGAGAGAAAGGCTATGAAGACAAAAGCGTCACGATTTCGTGACATGTTCCAGTTTCATGGGCGTAAGGCAGAAAGAAGCTCAAGGCAGCAGAAGTGTCACGATTTCATGACAAAAGCTGAGAGGAAGGCCATGAAGACAAAAGGGTCACGATTTCATGACAGAGTTAAAGATGACATCAGCAGAAGCAGATGTGTCACGATTTCATGACAAAAGTAGAGAAGAAGGCAATGAAGACTAAAGTGTCACGATTTCATGACAGGAGTGAAGATGACATCAGCAAAAGATAGAAGTGTCACGATTTCGTGACAAGGACGCAGTCAAGGCAGACAAAGGCAAAAAGTGTCACGATTTTGCGACAGTAGGCAAAAGAAGGTGTACGGCAGGCAAAGGTGTCACGATATCATGACATGTTGTAGTTTCATAGGAAAAGCTACAGAACCAGAGGCGATTGAAGGACAGAGTTAACTTTGAGCCGACAAAGTTAAATCTGGGCCGACGTAGCATAGGGTTTTGTAGCTGACGTAGTTTGAGGGTTACAACCGACTAAGTTTGAGAGTTTTGATCATGAAATTTATTCTATAAAAGGAGGGCTATTTCGAGATTGAAGGTATCGAATGCATGTATTAAAATTGTGCAAGTTAAGTCCACGGTGCGCAAATGAGCAGTCATGTCGAATCGATCGAAGTGTGCATTTCAAAGTGCGATATTCATAGATAGAGTGCTAGGGAGAAGTTCGATCATCGAGAAGTAGAGTGTGCGAAGACTGTGCTACTGTGTTTGCGCAGAGGTGCATAAGTTGATATTTGATCGAGTGTTGCTGTGTTTGCGCGACCAGTGCAAAAGTTGGTTTCGACCAAGTGCGGCTGTAACAGAACAGAAAGAGATAAGAGGACAGATTTGTGCCAGATCGAAGGACTATGTTTGGTGCAGACCAGAGATAGAGGACATATGTGCTAGACCGAAGGACTATGTTTAGTGCATATTCGAGGACCAGCTTTGCGGTGATAGAGTTGAGGACAGAGATCTCCAGCCAGAGCAGGGAAGACAGGTGTCTTCTGTGGATAGAGTTCCACTTGCTAAGGGCAGAGGAGGTAGAGGTCTTCTAGAGGATCACCAGTCAGAGCAGAGCTAGGGGAAGGTATCTCCTTTGGGTTGGTGCCCATAAACATTGTAACAGGGAAAGGTTTTCCCAGAGGTTGAATTGATAAAATTTAGAGAGAAATTTTATCCGTGGAGTAGCCCGCTTTGGGTGAACCACGTAAATTGTTGTGTCTCTTTTGTGGATGGTGTTTTGTGCATTGCTTTGATTACTGCTATTAATACTGCTATCTTTACACTGCATAATACTGATTTGAAAACTGTTTTGAAGCAAAAGTAAAAAGTGGTCTTATACTGTTCACCCCCCCTCTCAGTATAAGCTTGTGTTCTTCACCACCACTGTAACCTCTACCTCGTTGGTATCCTCTTCCTCTTATATTCTACCCATATTCTTCTTGTTTAGCAGGTATTGAGGATTCTCCCTTGAGAAAATTAGATCCACTTTGATCCCAACCTGAAGAGGGTGTGAATCCCTTCTTGCCTCTTCTATTAACCCTATTCAATTTATCCTCTACCTTGAGAACCATTTGATATGCATCCTCCACTATAAGAGTGTGATGCATACTCATATCATCTTGGACAGAAAAACTTAGGCCATTTACATACCTGGCAGCCCTTTGGTCCTCCGTCTCATTGTGCTCCACTCGAATGGATAGCTTGTAGAATTCATTAGCATAGTCCTCAATGCTTTGATCCTTCTGTCGAAGATTCTGAAATCTATGAAATAGGGTTTGGGAGTAGTCTACAGGTATAAATTTTTCTTGTAACTTCTTCTTCATCTTTATCCAATCCTTGATATTTTCCTTTCCATTCCTCTATCATGTATTCTATAAATTATCCCACGAAATCAATGCATGTACCTTAAACTTTGTGCATGCGATCTTAACCTTATTCTCTTTAGCAAGGTTACTCCATTCAAAATATTTTTCTAGGCTATTGATCCAATCGATTAACTCCTCTGATTTCAACCCACTAGCATACTCAAGAATCTCAATCTTGATCCCATCTCGATTCCCCTTAAGCCCCTCTAGAGCTCGTATCAGTCGATTTTCAAATCATGTGCTTCTTCCTTTGGGCCCTCTGGTTCTGCTTCTATGTGGACCTCAGATCCACATTCCTCAAGTACATTTTCATCATCATATCCTTGATCTGCATGTGCCCTGGGATGTCTCTATTTCATGCAATCAATCACACCAGTCAGTCATGTTATTTCTACATTCAGATCCTCGGTCTATCTATCCATCTGGGCATATCTTCTAGGTGGCATCTTCCCTTCACTAGCGAGATCACACCCACTTTGATACCAAATGGTGTAAACTCAGCTACAAGAGACCAACAAAATGGACTCCAATAACATAACACAAATGCAATATAATGGAAGAAACCTGCAAATCAATATTCTTCTCATTCTTGAATTCACACCCCTTCTTCAAAAGATTACAATCCATCATATAGCAATTGAAAACCAAAGAAACCCTAAAACATTTTTTTTCTAAAAACTGCTAAAAATAGAAATAAAATTCTAACATCCAAAAAAACCCAAAAACCCGGGAACCTATTCTAAAAGTTAATTTTGGGACACTATATGTCAAATTCATGTCCCAAAAATATGATTTTTGATATGTAGAACACGCACACGGAACCACCTATTAAATTTCAATGCAAACAGGTGTACGGTTCACAATTTATGGCTCTGGCAAGGTGCATCATACATTATGCTAATGCATGTATGGGATATTCTCACTCTCCTAGAATAGATGAAGCAGCTAGATCAGGCCTTCAATAAGTATAAGATCATCAGGTAATAGGAGCTAGTTGTGCTATAAATATCTAGTCCTAGAAGGCCCAAGTCACATTCATTCTATATAAAATTAAAGAACGCAAGTTTATACTAAGAGGGGAGGTGAAAAGTATAATACCACTTTTCAATTTTCTTTCCCAAAAAATATTATGCAATATATCAATAGCAATAATAAAATAAATGCATAAATCACCACACACAATAGAGACACCAATTTAACATGGCTCACCCAATTTGGGCTACTCCATAGAGAAAATATTTCACTATAATTTTCTCAACAAATATCTTGGGAATCCTTCCCTATTTCAATATTTATGGACCTCTATCCAAATGAGACACCAATCCCCTAATAAATTTTATGGATATCTATCCACAAGAGAACTTCTTCTCCTTTGCTCTGGCTGGTGATCCTCTAGAAGACTACTACCTCCACTGCACTGGCTTGTCGAGCTCTCTCCATTGAAGACCTTTGTCCTCACTTAGAAGACCTATCCTCACTGCCTTGGCTTATGGAAATCTATCCACTAGAGACTATTGTCCTCTACTCTATCACCTCCAAATATTTCTCTTAGCTCTATATCAAATCTACACTAAACACAGTCCTTCAATCTAGCACAAATTTAATCAATATCTATCTAAAATATGCACTAAACACTATCCTTTGATCTAGCATAAATCTGCTCAATATCTATCTCAAATCTACACTAAACACTATCCTTCGAACTAGCACAAATCTCTATCTCAAATCTACACTAAACACTGTCCTTCGGTCTAGCACAAATCTGCTCAATCTCTATTTCAAATCTGCACTAAACACTTTCCTTCAGTCTAGCACAAATCTACTTAATATTTGTCTCTGGTCTAGTATAAATTTTCCCTCAAATATGCACCAAACTCTGTCCTCAAATCTATCCTCAAGCCTTAACACAAAGCTTGATCCAATCACAAAACAACTTTGATAGATCTTCCCCAAACCTTAACTCAAGGTTTTAAAAAATTAATCAATCAACTCTGCTCTCAAGTCTTCTCAAAGACTTGCCTCAAATCTATCATAAGTCCTCTCAAGAACTTGCTCAATATGCTCAACAAGTCTTCAACAAGACTTCCCTTAAATTTTTCCAACAAATCCTCACTAGAACTTGTCCAATCTGCTCAACAAGTCTTCACCAAGGCTTGTCTCAATCCTGCTTGCAAGCTTCCACAAAAGCTCACATAAATCCATCCTTAAGTTTTCACAAAAGCTTACTCAATTATGTCCTTAAGCTTTCACAAAATCTTACTCAATTTTGTCGTTAAGTCCCCTCTAGGACTTACTCAAATCTTCTCATAAGCTTTCACCAAATCTTATTCCAATCAATTGTAAAACTTGCATATAAAAACACAACTTAATCTTTTCAAAAAACCTCTTCAATCACACAAACAAGTTTCACTCAAAATCTTGTTTGACCATAGAAACATATAGATAATGGTAAGAGACTCAATATGTTTCACACTTACAAATCACTCTATTACTTTCAAACTCACTTTCAAATCAATTCAGAAATAAAGAATAATTTGTTTCACAAATCTTGAACTATCACTCCAATGCATTCAATCAATAATTCTCAATCAACTTCACTCAACCAATCACTCAATGAAACACAACTTGCTTACAAACCCTAAATAAGTGTTTCACAATGCTTCCAACAACTCTCACTATGGAACTCAAACTTTGACTCAATATGATTCCAAATTCACATAACAATGATATTCATGATCTTTTCACAAACCCTAATCATGCACATGAAAGCTTACTCAAATATTTCCAACAATGCTTATCAAACAATCTCACATAACAATGATACTCATGTTCTTTCACAAACTCTAGTTCAAGATAGTTCTCAATTTCACATTCAATTGTTCTCGCAAACATTCACAAATCATGTATATGAAACTCACTCAACAATGCCTATCATAAAAACCTTTTCATTCCAACTTTACATTTCACAGCATCCAACTCAACAAGATTTCACTCATAAGAAAGATGTGTCCATCCCTTTTGTTTTAATGAATATTTGATCTCAAAACCTGTCTCAATCGCAGTCAATCTCTTTTGCCAATATCAAAGGTTATATAGCAAAAATACTTTTCAAATTTTTCACTCAATTAATCCTTTTAAAATTAATTTACCATTACAAAAAATAGCAAGACTCAAATACACCTTATTATCTCCAAACTTATAAAAATATTTATCAACACATAAAATTCAATTTTCTTTATCAACTCCAAATCAATCAATGTATAGAAGACCAAGTTCCTTTATAATTTCTCAAAATATTATTCAAAACTTAATCCCTTAATTAAACCTTATTACTCCAACATTTATTTAATTTCTCATAGCACAAAATAATATAAACTAGTAAACACCTTATGACTCCCTAATTCCCAAGGCACTATATAAACTTATGTGACCTTAATGCACTCCCCAACCTTGGCGCTATTAATAAATTTAAATAAAAAACTTTAGTGAATACCTTATACACCTTGCCCACATGCAAAACGGTAGGGCACACCTTGCGCGTTGAATCCATGACCTCGCTCCTATTGATGCACTCTAGAAGCCATTGGACCACATGCCCGCACAAGTCTAAAACTGCAAGCGCTTCCCTATATTACTTCCAAAAAATCCGATGAACAAAAAAACACAATAGACTTCCTCAAAAACTGATTGCACAAGGATTCAAAACCCCAACCTCTTGCCACACAAATTCCTTAACTCTACCTTAGTTACCAACTATGCTAGCTAGCATTTTGGTTATGCTCGGGTTGTGCCTCATGCACGTAAACCATCACTTGCCCTCAAAAGGTTTTATTCATGCGACTTTTCTTCTATATCACAACAAAGTAGCGCACATTTTTATTAGCCTTTGGATATTTGAATATGCATGGATGTCTTTTAATTAAAAATTTTACCCCTTTATATATCCTTTAGCTTATGCACTTCGACGTCGGCAATTTTATTCAAATTTAAAAATTGATTTAATAAATTATTTTATGACTTATAACTTTGGCACCCAATATTTATTTAAATTTAAATTTTAACCTTTGGGTTAAAATATTTAAATTCAAATAAATTAAATTAAATATTTTGCAACCTGCTCAAAGTGTTTTTCGAGGAATAAATTATTTTTAATTACTCCTTGGACCTGTTCTCTTCACCTCAACCTATAATCTGGAATATTATAATATTAAATATTATAATATCATTATTGCATTTTAAATCTACTTTGCCCTCCTTGGTACTTCCTTTTAAACCTGCTTCTCCTTCCTTGGGTCTTCAACCTTTTAGGCCACTTTAGGCATATAATATTAAAAATAAATATTATATCCTATTCCTTTAAACCTTTTCTTGCCTTTTAGAAAAACCTCATGATAACCTTAATTATGACTAAACTGAAACAACAAACTCTTGAAAACTCTTTGCATCAATGACAACAAAACTTTTTCATATTTCCAACAATCTCCCTCTTTGTCATTGATGGCAACCCATTTTCCTTTAACCATTTATTTTACCTTTTTTAGTTTTGCTCCCCCTGACTCAATGCTCTCCCCTCAACTCAAATCTCTCCCCTTTGACATCAATGGCAAAGGGCCACCTTTGGGACTTAGGGCTAAGAATGAACCTCTTAGCTTAGCCCCTCCCCCACATCCTTTCTTTGAAGTGGTTAATTTTGGAGAGGGAGTATCTCTACTCCAAGAATACACTAATCTTTACCTTTGTCCACCTTATTCCTCGACTGATCCTGCTGATTCCTCTAACTGTTTCTATTCCTGCTTGTCTTTGGAATTTTTTCTCTACACCACTTGGCTATATGCCCAACATTATTGCACTTATAACACTTAATGTTTTAATTTATTGAAGGTGAAAATATCTTGTAGTTCCTCCTAGTGAAGCCATATCCATTCCTATAATGAACCCTGCGATTAATTGTATTATGACCAAACTGATTACAAAAGTGAAAATACCCTTGAAATAGATGCTCACTTCTAAAATTTGTATTGGCAAAACCATATTCCTATATTTCATGTGTCCTGCACTACATAGCCTTGTGTCCAAACCTGTGATATGAGAAGCAACGTCCATTAAAGAAAACTTGCCTCGATCCCATTGGCCTCTTAGTATCTTCTACCTTGTTTTGTTTCCTGTTCCATTTGTTACTCATTTGTACATTGTTATTTTCCTTGTTGAACTTTCTATAGTCCAACTCTTCCTAAAAAGTCTCACTCTCTCTTACACTCTCTTCTTCTTCATTTTCTTCTTCCTTGGAGCTTAATAGTGACTCCTCTCCTTGTTCTCTTTGTACGTATTCAAAACCAAGACATGTCTTTTTTGATGAAGATATTTGTACCTTGATAATTTTATCCAAGTTCTTTGAGCTTCTCCAAAACCTGTGTAGCTTGTCTTTAGACTCTTTTAATTCCTTTCTTAGTGAAGCCACCTCATGCTCTAACCTTTCAAATTCCATACCTTTGCTTCTAGCTTCTCTTTAAATCTCCTTATCTTAGCTGTTGAGTTGGTTAGATCTTCTATAAGCTTTCCTTTCTCTTCATCACATTCTTGAAATTGAAGCTTGAGTTTTGAGTTCTGCTTTCTTACCTTCCTTAATGCATCAAGGGCAGAGATAATCTCACCCTCAATATCAACTTCTCCTTCCTCTACTATTTTATCTTCAAGGTCATATTCATTCTTTTCTAATTCTTTTCCACTAGAATCACTTCCTTCTTCTTCTATTGCCATAAGTAGACTTTCTTCTTTTGGTCTTTCAAGAGTATATTCATTTTCATCATCACTGAAACTGAATCCATTCCTTGTACAACTATCTTCAAGATGACCAAATTTACCATGTCTAAAAAATTTGAGAATTATTGGTTCTCTTTTTCTAACATCATCCTTTTCTTTTGCCAGAAATAGAATTTCTTCTTCTTAATTGTCTAAATATCTTCCATCACTATCACTTGAACTCTTACCTGCATTTTCTGCATAAAAACTCTTCTTATGCATTTGGAAGAACTTATTTCCTTGCTTTATTTGACCATACCTAATTTTCTTTTGATACATGTGTTTTCCTATTTCCCTCTTCTTATGATCCTATTTCTCATCACCACTACTATTTCCAACTTCTGGAAAATCAGTTGCATAGTGACCATATTTTCCACATTTAAAACACTTAACTATTTTTATACCTTTATACTTTCTTGAGTCCTTGTTCCTTATGCCATAATTTGTTTCTTCATCACTAGATACCTCATTGATTGAATCTAATTTCTTACCCTTTGACTTATTTGTAACTTTGAAGGCTACTTCTTTCTTGGGAATAGGTTCCTCTTTTATTCTCATCTCAAAGGTTGTGATAATTCCATGTAACTCATCCCTTGTCAAAAATTCAATATCTTTTGACTCTTATATGGCTTAAATATTTTCACTATACCTCTTAGGAAGTGACCTTAAAATCTTGTAACAAACATCTATTTCTTGAACTTTTAACCCAAGTACTTGCATGGAGTTAACAACTTTATCCACATGAAGTAGGTATGCAGCAACTTTTTTCTCATCCTTCATCTTTAGGTCTTCAAATATTTTCTTGTGATTTAGAAATTTTTCCATCTTGCCCTTTTTGTCTCCCTCATATATACCTTTCAGCTTATCCCAAATCTCTTTTGTTGATGTGCAATGCATAACTTTTATAACTCTGTTTCATACAAACTTTTTAAAATTCCATAATCGATCTATGTTCCTGTGAGCTTTTCCTTCAAGATGTTAAAATATTTCGAAGGAACCCACTCTAATACCAATTGAAGAACATAATATTATACTAAGAGGGGGGTGAACAATATAGATCATTTTTTACTTTTTTTCCCAAACAATATTATGCAATATATAAATGGAAATATCAACAACAATAATAAAAGTAATGCACAAATCACCACACACAATAGAGACACTAATTTAACGTGGTTCACCCAATGTGGGATACTCCATGGAGAAAATCTTTCACTATAATTTTCTCAACAAATATCTTGGGAATCCTTCCTTATTACAATATTTATGGACCTTTGTCCAAAGGAGACACCAATACCTTAATCAAGTTTATGAATATCTATCCACAGGAGAACTCCTTCTCCTTTGCTCTAGTTGGTGATCCTCTAGCATACTACTTCCTCCACTGCATTGGCTTGTGGATATATCTCCACTAAAGACATCTATCCTCATTCAAAAGACCTATCCTCACTGCCCTGGTGTATGGAAATCTATCCACTAGATATTACTATCCTCTACTCTGTCACCTCCAAAACTTGCTCTCAGCTCTGTCTCTATTCAAGCCGACTTGCAGCATGTGGTGGAGATGCCACAAGTATCTACAGATATGGGGCTACTGACGGCCCTAGCAGAGAGGTGGTATCCGGGCTCTTCCTATTTTCGGCTACCTACAGGGGAGATGACTCCCACTTTGGAGGATGTATGGAGGATTCTGAGAATCCCCATACAAGGACAGATGATTACTCCTATGGCCAATCAGGGCCGTGCTATGGGATGACTGTGTGGTGACCCAAGCTTCACCCTGGAGAAGGGCAGAGTTAATATCGAGGCACTACGCCAGATGCCTGGGGCATCTACACTCACATGGGTTCTATCTGGAGTGGTTGGTGGACTTTTGTTGTGCCACCAGAGTGGGTGCAGGGTGTCGTGGATGCTCATAGATGTGATCTATGATATGCGGGATCACGACTATAGATTCTCTTGGGGCAGTATTGTTCTATGTCGATTGTACAGGATCCTGTATGGGGTCGTGTACAAGGGCGACCGATGTCTGGTCATGACATCACTCTTACAGGTTTGGTTGATGTAGTAACAATAGTATGAAGCTACTTTATTCATCATAATGCAAGTATATATAGAATTACATAGGAATCTCACGTAGGTTAAGTGGTTGCAACAATCTGCCAAACATGGCCAACCACTTAACTACTAGTTAACCAAATGCTAACTATGGATGTCCACTAACTGCTAGAAGACAAACAAGATCTCTAACAATTAACTAACATCTAACAACATGCTAACAACATGCTAACAACCTATTTCTAACATGGGCATACTATGCCTCACGTGAATACAAAGTGCAAGAAATAGGAATAGTAAATAATAATAATAATTAACTTAGGCTTAAGTGGATAAGCCTAAGTTATCCTCAACACTCCTCCCAACCATATAAGCATTGGACCCCAATGCTCTCAACAAATGTGGAAAGTCATGGGCCATCTCATGGTGAGGAATCCAGCGAGCCATGTGTGGAAAGTGACCGTGATGAGCGACAAGGTAAGTAGTGGAAGAACCCTGTCTAGTGTGATGAGTCTTCATCTCGAAAACTCTATCTAAAATGAGCGAAAGCTGACGATCAGGTGCCACTGCTGCTGTAGGACTGAAAACAGGATCAGGTACCAAAAGAGGGTCCTGAAATGGTGTCTCTGGAAAGTGGCGCTCATCCAAAGGAACCCATACTCTGCCTCCAACCTGTGGTGAGTGAGGATTGTGATGCTTTCGCACCACTCCCTGCGGAGTCTCCTGCAAGTCATGTGGTATCTTGCCTAGAAGGCTCTGCCGGTGCTCAGTAAGGGAAGTAACCTTAGCTTGCTCCTCCATGTGTGCAATGGGAGTGGGCAAAGCCAAAGGTAACTTCTGTGGAACAAGTGGTTCAGTAGTTGTAGGTGTACCCAAAATTATACCAATGGAATCAATGGTATCTTTCTCATGAGTGAGAATGGTGCGTTCCTTGACCACTTGCTCTTGTGATTGTTCATCATGTGGGAGTGAAACTTCTTCCTTTGCATGTTCCTTAGGTGGTGCTTTTTCTTCATTTTGTGTGGGACAAATGCTAGTAGGAGCCAAAATGAGTGCTTGACTTAATGGCTTCCTTACTTGCCTACAACTTAACATCAAATTGGAAGTAGGTGTAGTGCTTTGTATCAAGTAGTTTTTACCATGCAACTCCAATGTGTAGGTGTTCTTTTTAGCATGATAAATAGCATTCCTATCAAATTGATAGGGTTTACCTAGCAAGAGTCCACAACAATCCATATCTCGTGACATCACACCTAACTTTGTCCACAAACTTGTCACCAAAAGCAAAAGTCAAGGTGCAAGTATGGGTGATGTTGGATGTGGAGTCTACATCTTTCCACCCAAGTGCATAAGGTTGGTGATGTGGTTTGATGGGAAGTTTCAACTTCTCCACAACGGACTTCACAATGAGGTTCTTTTGCGATCCGTTATCAATGATACAATCAACATAGAAATCATGCGTCAAGTGGGCTCTAGTGACAAACAAATGATCACGCCCCCCTTGAGCAAATACATTGGACATTAGGGTAACTTTGTTCAGTTTACCCTTTAAAGAAGGATATTCTTCTTCTGTCCCTGTAGCCAAAATGGGACCATCTTGTGGTTCCTCATGTGTAGGCTATACAATTAGGGATTTCTTCTTCTTAAACTTCTCAAAAGTATAGCATTTGGATTTTACATGTCCATGCTTTTTACAAAAGTCACAATACAATGAAGAAGAAGAATCTTTAGCATTAAAGGAAGAAGAATGTGCTTTAGGAGAAGTGGGAGGAGAAGAAGAATGAGGGGAAGATTGAGAATTGTTCTTCACCTTCTGTTGATGCTGATTCCCGCCTTTGGAAGAGCCCTCCTGTGATGAACGAGACTTTTGATATGCACCAACTTTCTCCTCTACAAGAATGGCATGATTGAATGCCACATCTAAGGTGAGGAAGACATTGAATTTTATCTCCCTAAAAATATGATCTTGCAAGCCACGAGTGAATTTATTAATCAAATCATCTTCTGAATCTTTCACACCAAGCAATACCCTCAACCTATTAAATTGGAAAATGTAATCAGAAACTGACATTCCATAGGTTTGCCTCAATCTATACCACTTGGTAGTGAGGTCACATTGGTAGTTTGGTGGAAAGAAGGTGTTTTTCAGAATTTGAGTTAATTCTTTCCAAGTCATGGTGGCATTATGACTCTGTCTTTCTACAATGAGAACTTTTGCTAAACCTGTGAGTTTTAGTGTAGCAAATGTGGCTCTTTCATCCTCCGAAATTTCAGCATAAGCAAACCAAGTTTGCATATCCAAAATCCATGCAGATAAGACATCGGGATCCCTAGATCCATCATACATTTTAACCTCACATTTGGCTTTGTTTGCATGATTATGGTGGATTTTGATTTCACCAGGATTAAACTGCACAACAATGTCTCTCACTTTTTCTGCCAAAATGTCTACTGCTTCAGTGAGGTTTTCCATGTTTGTTCTGATATCATGAGCCATATTTTGCCTAGTATATGCCAGACTAGGAGGATTACAAAATGGATGCAAGAACTAATCTAGGCTTAGGAACAATTTCAGTTTCCTATGCAGCCAAATTGCCTAGATTTTACAAGTTTTGCTCTCAAAATTAGGGCTATTTTAGTGCTTTTACAAAATTAAAAATTTCAATTTTGCAATTACAATGGTGCACTAAAAATGCTGAAAATTAGCCCTTTTACAATGCCAAAATTTGGTTAGGAGCAAAAAATTATCAATCTTCGAAAAATTTGCAAGAGAACGCAAAAAATTTCGTCAAAAATGGACTGAAAACGGAGAAGATATCACCTTTTGAAGTTTGGGTGCCAATTTTCAAAATTTGAATTTTTAAATTTGAAAATTCTTTTTCCTCCTTGTTTTCCCGCCAAAAATCTGGTTTTAAGTCCAAAAATAAAACAAATTGTTTTAATTTCAGTCTCAATCAATTGGGATGTGCTTTCAGTCCTGATCAACTACCTGCATTGGAGTCCGGTGGTGGGTCAACAATCACCGAAGTGCTGCCACTTGGAAGCCTGCACCTGCGACTGGCGCCCTCTGTGTGTTCCACCTTATAACGGCCTCGACACCGTCGGTTGCCGTGACGGCAAAAAGTTTTCAGCGGCCGGCAAAAACCTTAGAAATCTGGTCACCGGCGATGTCGAATTTTCCCGGCGACCAATGATTATAAACCTTAGAAATATATATTTATTTCTCACCAAAAATATTTTTCCTCGCCAGGACTCATTTGCAGTCGTCGAAAAAAATTTAACCTTAGCGAAATTAAAAAAAATTTCCGTCGTTAATTCACTGTCTCATCGGAATTTCTCTACCTGCCGAAATCTGTTGAGCAGCGTATGCAAGCTCCGTGTCGGCTGTTGTAGGCGAAGGCCTACCGTCGGTGTGGTTGCTGGCTAGCAGCTAGTTGGCCGATCGTCGACGGTGGCCGGCTGGTGGCGCTCGTCGAATTGCTTCGAGTCGACCGCCCGGTGGTCACACCGGCCGGTGGTCAGCGGTGCGGTCGGTCGCATCGGCATGAGGTGGTTGGTCGGTGCTGTGCCTCCGGTGGGCCTGCGCTGGTCGGTCGGCGCTTTTTTTTTTTTTAATAGAATAGCCCCAAAAAATTCACCGTCGCTCGCAAGCTCGCGGCGAGCTTTTTTTTTTTTTTAATAAAATATTAATATTTTATAAAAATAATATTTTTCCTCCAAAGATAAAAAATCTTCTCATGCAAAGATGAACTCCTGTTAAGTGATGAAGGACTCAACTTCTTTTGGAATGCAAGTTGAAGCTCCCACTTGAACTCAACTGCAACTTGTTCTTTGGAAAAACCTTGGACAAACTTTGGGCAGATCTACAATATCCACCTCTTGGCCACAACTTGGCCTCAACTGATGCTTAACACCTGGTGTAGGGGTAATTTCTCCCTCTATCACCTCAGCTTCACTTGTGTTGTGGGTGACTTCAAGCCAACTCCAAACAACACCTCCTAGGATCTGCAATGAAGTGGTAGCTCTCTCCTCCTTCCTGCAATTCTCCTGAAGCTAACTGATACCAATGATGTAGGTACAATAGTATGAAGCTACTTTATTCATCATAATGCAAGTATATATAGAATTACATAGGAATCTCATGTAGGTTAAGTGGTTGCAACAATCTGCCAAACATGGCCAACCACTTAACTACTAGTTAACCAAATGCTAACTATGGATGTCTACTAACTGCTATAAGACAAACAAGATCTTTAACAGTTAACTAACATCTAACAACATGCTAACAACCTATTTCTAACATGGGCATACTATGCCTCACATGAATACAAAGTGCAAGAAATAGGAATAGTAAATAATAATAATAATTAACTTAGGCTTAAGTGGATAAGCCTAAGTTATCCTCAACATTGGTGCTAGGAGCACATTG